>JARQOD010000006.1:190236475-190275946 GCA_033576555.1 Oophaga sylvatica | reverse complement strand
TTTAAAACGGACCACAAAAAATCTGATGGTGGGAGCTGCTCCATAGATTAACATTGGTCCGACTGCAATGCGATGTTTCATCGCATTGCAGTCGTCCGATTTTGTCGCTAGTGTGACTCCAGCCTAAGAGCCTCATAAGCATACATTTCTTGTAAAGGGGACCTGTGGTTGGCCTGGATACTACAAATTATATATAACCATGTAATATGGACATCTGAAATCGTCCTTAAGGTATGAACAAATGTAGCAGAAAATGTATGCACAAGAAAACTACATTGATAATCATTTCTTAACAATAATTTCTTAACACTCTGATGTCTTTTCACACATCTTTCAGCGCACATGATGGCTGTTAACCTGTTAATTCTCCCTCACGAGCTCTGATAGCGGCATTTAACCCCTTAACGACCACCGATATGCCTTTTAACGGCGGTCATTAAGGGTACTTAATTAACGGCGCTGTGGAAAAAGTGAATAGCGCCCCCCACAGTCGGATTTTCATGAACATGATTCGGGTCGGTTTTTACCGCCCCCGATGTTGCGATCGCCGTTATTAACCCTATAACGGTGATCACAACAAAAAAAATCTGATGTGCCATTTAATTTCTCTCTCCTCTGATGTGATCGGACATCATAGGAGAGAGAAATAGGGTCTCCAATCCCCTCTTTGTGGCCCCTGGTGGTCTTAGGGCCCTCCTTTGTCCCCTGGTGCCTCCGCCATGCTCCAAAGGCGATAAAATGGCGGGCACATGCGTAGTGTGCCTGCCGCGAGGTGCCGGGGGGGGTTGCGCGATTTTTTCTGGGGTTTCAGCTGCCGGGGGTAGCCGAGACCCCAAAGAACATGATCCGGGTCGGTATTTACCAACCCCGGTGTTGTGATCGCCATTATAACACTATAACGGCGACCGCAAAAAAAACAAAAAAACAAATTCTCTCCCCTCTGATGTGATCGCACATCAGAGGGGTGAGAATTAGGGTCGCCGATCACTCCCCTCGGTACCTCAGGTCCCCATGCAGTGGTCCCCCAGTCCCCTGGTTCCCTAGCCTCCCTCCTTCCACTGGCAGACAGAAAATGGCGGGCGCATGTGCAGTGCGCCCGCCAAGATCTGCCTGCCTGCACCTGGCAACCAAGGAGAATTTTCTCATTGACTGCTGGGTTTTGATTACTGTGGTAGACCCTATCACAGTGATCAAAACCCCCAATATTTGTAAATATGGCAGCACTTGGGCTGCGGTTTCACTCTTCTCTCCCTGTAGTTGTTCTGGGAGAGAAGAGAGATAGACTACAGTCCATGCGCTGCCGTGTCAGTAAAAAAAAACACTCCAGTGTCCGCAAGCGTCCTTTTTAGGACGTTATACCGTGTCCGCAAACATCCTTTTTAGGATATTTATCCGTAATCCCCGTATCCCCATCCCCATTGTCAGGGGATCATAAAAAAAATATTTTTTTTAATTTTTTTTTTATAATTTTTTGAATTTAGCGTTAGGGTTAGAGTTAGTGTTAGCGTTAGGGTTAGCGTTACACGTGTTAGGGTTAGGGTTAAGAGTAAAAAAAATATTAGGTTAGGGTTAGTATATTAGACAGAGTAATAAATAAAATGGCCCGCAGAATGTTCAGCGTGGAACAAGCATACAGCCTGGTTTGCTCCGGCAGCTCCGGCAGCGAAATGGAATCTACCTCTGAAGCTGAGCAGTTTTCAGACAGTGACAACAACTCTTCCTCTGCTGAAGGTTCAGAGGAAGCAGGACCAAGTACCACAGTCCCCCATCGCTGTGGTATAATGACACCTAATTTTCCCCTCAAATTCCCCCTTTTCTGCTGTCCCAGGAATAATATTAGAGGTCGCCAATTTTACCCCACTGATTTTTTCCAAATTTTTATTAGCCCCGAAGTCCTAGAATTAATTGTCCACCAAACTAATCTATCTGCCCGACAATACATTTCCCAAAAACCCACTGCCTTTCCTTTCCATTCCTGGATGCCCACAAAAGTCCCCGAAATAAAAAAAAATTTAGACCTTACCCTGAATATGGGTTTAGTAAAAAAAAGCCACAATCCGCTCTTACTGGGCAACAAAAGCTGTCCACAGCAGCTCTGTATTTGCAGCCGTCATTTCCCGAGTCCGTTACGAAGCCCTGATGAGATTTCTCCACTTCATTGATAATTCCCAAGCCCCCCCAAGAACTGACCCCAACTATGATCGGCTAAATAAATTGAGATCCCTAATTTCCCTCCTACAAAATTCATTTCTTAATTCCTATACCCCAGAGCAAAATGTGGCAGTAGACGAGTCCTTGATGAGCTACAAGGGCCGTATGTCATTCCACCAATTTATCCCCTCCAAACGTGCCAAATATGGCGTCAAACTATATAAAATGTGTGAGAGCTCATCAGGGTACACATCCACCTTCCTAATTTATGAAGGTAGGTACCGCCTAATAAACCCCCCAAACTCCCCCCAGACAATTGGCATCCCAGGCAAATTGTGTGGCAGCTAATGACACCTTTCCTAAATCAAGGGTACCTGTCACGTTACTGGCGATACAGGACTGGAAGTCAGTGGCCGGAGCAGAAGTGTGCAGGTGAGCGGACCAAGGAAGGACTTCTGGAAGTGCCGTATATGGCGGTGGTGGTTCACTATGTTGGCAGATGCCGGAGCCGCCCGAGCACGGGCCGGCCGAGATCACACACAAGCACCAAGTCCGTTTAGGTGAATAGAGTTGGAGGTAGGAACAGCAGGGTTTCCACAAGAGGCAGAAAGATGTCAACAGAACACCTTCCAGATCAGGAGCTCAGATAATGCTTCACTCAGTTAGACTGAGCACCACAATATACTCAGCAACAGGAAGCTGCACAGGGCCAGGTATATATAGCAGGTCCAATCAGTCTTAATCAGGGCGGGAACAATCAGCAGGGCAGGTGATGATCTCTATCCCAGACGAAGTTCATATGGTTTCAGGCTGAAGTTATTCAAGTTCCGAAATAGCTCCACAGCAAGGGAACAGACCAGCAAGCCATGGATCACAGGTTCAAATCCTAACAATACTCCCCTCTTAACGGTGGCCTCTGGACGCAACTTGTCCAGGTTTTGCAGGATACCGCTGGTGAAATTGTCTAATCAAACGAGGAGCATTGATGTTGCTTACTGGTTCCCATGAATTTTCCTCCGTGTCGTAGCCCTGCCATTTGATTAAATATTGCAAACGATTTCTGTGTATTCGGGAATCCAAGATCTTTTCCACCACAAACTGCTCCTGTCCGTCCACTTCAATTGCATCGGGAGGCGAAGGGGATCGTTCTGGAAATGGATTGGCTGTGGCGGCTTTCAACAACGACACATGAAACACAGGATGAATCTTCATTGATGTTGGTAGCTGTAGACGTACGGCCAAAGGACTCACAATCTTACTGATCTTGTATGGTCCCACAAATTTTTGTCCTAATTTAGGAGAAGGAATCTTCAATTTCAAATTCTTAGTGGATAACCACACTCGATCTCCAATCCTTAACGTGGGAGTGGGTCTCCGATACCTGTCGGCCACTTTTTTATATTTCTCCTGAGCTTCCTTTAGAGTGTCTTTCAGTACATTCAGATTTTGTTGTAGCAGAGAGATTCTTTCTGCGACAGCTGGTATTAATGGTGCCACAGGATTTTTGGGAAGGATGTTTGGGTGATATCCCAGATTTGCAAAAAATGGCGTCTGTTTCGTAGAGGCATTCTGTGAATTATTATATGAGAATTCCGCAAATGGCAGCAGATCCACCCAGTCGTCTTGCAGATGGCAAATATAACAACGAAGATACTGCTCCAGCGTCTGATTTGTACGTTCTGTCTGGCCGTTAGATTGCGGATGGTAAGCGGTTGACAATCGTACTTTGATGTCTAGTGCTGAGCATAAACTGAGCCAAAATTTAGATGTAAATTGCACACCTCGATCTGAAACGACTTCATCCGGCACTCCGTGGAGGCGAAAAACATTGCAAATTATAAGATCAGCTGTATCTTTTGCTGAAGGTAGACCTGAACACGGGATGAAATGCGCTGCTTTCGTAAGTCGATCCACTACTACCAGAATGGATGTCTTTCCCTTGGACTCTGGTAGATCTACAATAAAGTCCATTGAAATTGATCCCATGGTCGTGTTGGGATGGCGAGAGGCTGCAATAGTCCCATAGGGGATGCACGTAGAGTCTTATATCTGGCACAGATGTCACAGGAATTAACATACTTCTTCACGTCTTCTTGAAAGTTCGGCCACCAAAAGAAACGTGACAAAAACTCCTGCGTTTTCTGTGTCCCTTTGTGTCCTGCAATTTTAGAATCGTGCACTAGTTGTAGGACTCTTAACCGAGCTGCTTCTGGTACATATAGTCGTCGACCATCAGTCCATACTTGATTTTTAAAAAGCAGATGCACGTCCCCTGATGGATGTGATAGAAACGAGTCTGTTTCATATGCTGCCTTCAAATCTTCCAGCAAATCTCCATCATGTATTACTCCCAAGATCTTAGTATCTGCCACAATGGGTTTGGGTGTTGTTACAAGATTAGTTTCGCTTGAAAACATTCTGGATAATGCGTCTGCTTTCTTGTTACGGGAGCCTGGTCGATATGAAATTACAAAATTGAATTGATTCAAAAACAGACTCCAACGAGTCTGCCGAGAAGAGAGGCATTTTGCAGACCTGATAAACTCTAGATTGCGATGATCGGTCAACACCAAAATTTGTTGTGCAGCCCCTTGGAGATGATGTCTCCACTCTTTGAATGCTGATATGATGGCGAGCAATTCTTTATTTCCCACGTCATAGTTCTTCTCGGCTACAGACATACGTTGTGAGAAAAATGCACATGGATGCAGCAACTTCTTTTCCACTGTCCTCTGAGAAAGGATAGCGCCGACCGCACAGTCTGAAGCATCCACCTCGATGATAAAAGCCAATTCAGGGTCAGGATGGCGTAATATGGGAGCCGTTGTGAATTTCGTATTTAAACGAGAGAACGCTTCTTGCGCTTGGGGTGTCCAGATGAATTTTGCTCCTTTTTTTGTTAATTGCGTGATGGGTAGCATGATTTCTGAAAAATTCTTAATAAAGCGTCTGTAAAAGTTGGCGAACCCCACAAAACGCTGAACTTCTTTCACATTTTTAGGGATAGGCCACTCGGTGATAGCTTGCGTTTTCTTAGCATCCATCCGTAATCCTTGAGGTGAAATGACGTATCCCAAGAACTGAATCTCTTCTCGATGGAACTCACATCTTTCTAATTTAATATATAATGAATTCTCCCTTAACCGTTGTAGCACTTGTCTTACGTGCGTCTGATGTTCCTCCATAGAGTTTGAAAAGATCAGGATGTCATCTAGATAAACGACCATGAACTGATCCAACAGGTCTCGGAAAATATCATTTGCCAGGTGCTGGAAGGTAGCTGGAGCATTAGCGAGTCCGAAGGGCATCACTAGACTTTCAAAGTGTCCGTATCGGGTACGAAAGGCCGTTTTCCATTCATCTCCAGGCTTTATACGTACTAAATTGTATGCCCCACGTAAATCTAACTTAGTGAAGATCTTTGCACTTTGTACTCTTTCTAGGAGTTCCGGGATCAACGGTAGAGGATAACGTTTTTTTACCGTGACTTTATTAAGCTCCCTGTAGTCCACTACTGGGCGTAATGTTCCATCCTTCTTCTTGACAAAGAATATAGGGGCTCCAGCGGGCGAAGATGATGGACGAATACATTTTTTGCTTAGGTTTTCATCAATAAATTCTTTAAGAGCCTTCAGTTCAGGACCCGCTAAAGGGTAGATAGTTCCAAACGGTATAGCCGCCCCCGGGAGTGGTTCTATTGGGCAGTCGTATGGTCGATGCGGGGGAAGTGTATCCGCTCCCTTCTTGTCACAGACATCCAAGAAATCTTCATACACCGCTGGTAGCTGAAGCAATTCTGGATTCTGAACTGCTTCTAATGTGGATTCGCTTGGAACCTCCGTCTAAATTCTTTTCGGGGAAACTGATCTTTTTCATCTCCCAATCGATGATAGGATTGTGCTTCTGCAACCAGGGCAAACCTAAAGTGATGGGAAAATGTGGAGAAGAAATAATTAGGAATGTCAACATCTCACGATGCTGCGGCTCAATATAGATCTCCAAAGGTCCTGTCTCATGATCCACTGGCCCCGAATTCAGTGGAGATCCATCTATCGTCTCCATCACAATAGGTGAACGTCTTTTCTGCATATCTATGCCATGATTTTGAGCAAATGCAGAATCCATGAACATCCCGCTGGCCCAGAGTCGATCATGGCTGATGCAGTGATCCACTAGGAGTTAACCTTCAGTTTGATAGTTACAAAATAGTGGGATTCACGGCTCTCCTTCCTGGTAGGTGGAACTATGGATGATATGGACTGGATCTCGTCTTTAGCATAATCAGTCTCTGAGATGGAAGACTCCTCGTCGGAAGAATCAGGATCCATTATAGCCGCCACCATTTTTCTTGAACGGTTTGTGGGACGACTTGGACAGTTAATAAGAAAATGTCCCGCTTCCCCGCAGTACAGACATAGATTCTCTTTAAATCTCTGTTCTCTTCGTTCTGCACTCGCTCGTCTCTGGATCGCATCCACTTGCATTGGCTCTAGTTCTGTATCTCGGACATTCCGGCTAGGCACTTCTTTAGTGACCGATGGCAGGGAGGAGTTATACGAGTTAGTTGAACGATTCATGGAGGTCCACTTCTCTTGTCGTCGTTCAGACAGACGGGTGTCAACCCGGATGCAATGCTTGATGAAATCATCCAGATCCGAAGGGGTCTCTCCACGGGCAAGTTCGTCCTTTACTGCACTAGAAAGTCCTCTTTTAAAGAAAGATACTTTTGCTGCATTATTCCATTCAGTGTCAACGGCCCACCTCCTAAACTCCATAGCATACTCTGCGACGGGGCATTTGCCTTGTCGTAATTCCAGCAACGTTGATTCAGCAGTAGCTGCACGGTTTGGGTCATCAAACATCTGCTGCATCGCTCGAATAAACTCGTTCAGATTGTCTAAACGTGCGTCCCGAGTCTCAATCAGAGGATTAGCCCAAGCGATTGCTTTGTGGGTTAACAGCATAATGATGCATAGCACCTTTGACCTATCAGTCGGAAACTGATTAGCATGTGTATCGAAGAACAGGTAACATTGATTTAAAAATCCACGAAATTTATCTCGATCACCGCCAAAACGAAAAGGTGGTAGCTTGGGGGGCGTGGCAGACGCTGAGACGGAAGCTTGTCCTTCTTGCTGGGTAATTCGAGCAGTCAACACTTGTACTGCATTCTGCAGATCTTGGATAGCTTGTTGGTGGTTCTGGACATTATGATCGCTTTGTGCAATAAATGCGTCCATCCGTGCTTTATCATTCACCTGTTCGGTGTGCAAACTGGACATTGCACCCTGCAGTTTTCTGACACGTGTTTCCAAAGTTTCTGCTCCAGCGGCCTCCATTTTTGAGAGGCTGAGTATTCTGTCACGTTACTGGCGATACAGGACTGGAAGTCAGTGGCCGGAGCAGAAGTGTGCAGGTGAGCGGACCAAGGAAGGACTTCTGGAAGTGCCGTATATGGCGGTGGTGGTTCACTATGTTGGCAGATGCCGGAGCCCGCCTGAGCACGGGCCGGCCGAGATCACACACAAGCACCAAGTCCGTTTAGGTGAATAGAGTTGGAGGTAGGAACAGCAGGGTTTCCACAAGAGGCAGAAAGATGTCAGCAGAACACCTTCCAGATCAGGAGCTCAGATAATGCTTCACTCAGCTAGACTGAGCACCACAATATACTCAGCAACAGGAAGCTGCACAGGGCCAGGTATATATAGCAGGTCCAATCAGTCTTAATCAGGGCGGGAACAATCAGCAGGGCAGGTGATGATCTCTATCCCAGACGAAGTTCATATGGTTTCAGGCTGAAGTTATTCAAGTTCCGAAATAGCTCCACAGCAAGGGAACAGACCAGCAAGCCATGGATCACAGGTTCAAATCCTAACAGTACCACGTGTATACCGACAATTATTACACCAGCATCCCCCTATATAAATCCCTCCACACTGCAAATACAGGGGCCTGTGGGACAGTCAGGAAAAACAGAGTGGGTTTTCCGTCACAGTTGGTGTCCAGACGTTTGGAGAAGGGGGCGTCATTCTCACTCGCAAGTGACCAACTTCTTGCAGTGAAGTGGAATGACATGAAGGATGTATACATGCTGACCGCACTGCATGCGGACACCACTGTGACGGTCAGAGAGAGGGGTGCCACCAGGGACAAGCAAAAACCGGTCTGCGTCACAGAATATAATAAATTTATGGGTGGCGTTAATTTATCAGACCAGGTTCTGCAACCATACCTGGTCAAGCGGAAGACCAGGGCCTGGTACAAAAAGGTGGCAATCTATCTCATCCAAACGGGCACCTACAAAGTTTTGTCCTGTACAAAAAGTCCCAAGGACCACTCACATTCCTCCAGTATCAGGAAAAAATTATTGCGGGCCTCATGTTTGACTCAACGGCACGGGGGAAGCCTTCGAGTCTGAGGATTCCCGGAGACTTTCAGGGCGCCATTATCCTCACCCTGTCTCTGTCACTCCCACCCAAAGGTATCCTCAAAATCGATGCCGGGTTTGCAGGAAGCATGGCAAATGAAGTGATTCCCGTTACTATTGCCCCACATGCCCATCTGTTATGTTTAGGTAGCTGAGGAGAAAAAGCAAAAACGGTAATACACCAGAGAGGCTGGAACCTATTGGATTGCAGTAACCTGAACTAACCACACAACTAGAGGTAGCCGTGGAGCGTTCCTACGTTGATGCTAGACGCCTCGTCACCGCCTGAGTTATAACTACACCTAAAGGCAGAAAGATGAAAGCTATCTGCCCCGGAGCAGATCCCCAAAGAAAATAGTAAGCCCCCAAACATATAATGGCAGTTAGACAAGAAGATAGCACGGACACAGACAGAAAATAGAATGAGCAAACGTTGGGGCCCAATCTGTCTAGACAGAAAAGTACAGGAAAGAATTCTGACTGCAATCCAACAAAAATCCTAAAAAATACCAGCACTTCTGATTGCAAAAAAACCTGAGATCACATGATCTCTACCACCTAAATCAGATCTCTGGTGTAACAAAACAAAGCCGCAGCCACTGAAAAAACAGGAAAAAGCAAATGAACAAATAACAGTGGCTACAGGTAAATTGAGAGGAGCACAGGCCCCAGGAGGGGACCCGGCTGACCTCCACAAAAGTGCAGAAACCTATGAAAAAAGAAAGCACAAAAAGAAAAGCAGAAACTATCTTATCTGAAAGCAGCAGGTGCAGGCAAGACTCCAGCAACTTCCAAATGAACCAGGAACCACAATTGAGACAAGAACAATTGATCACCGGCGACCATCATGGGAGGGAACCTCCCTTATATCAGTCCAGTCATTGATAACAGATTGCCATTCCTCGCTGAAAGGTTCAGTACTGTCTGTAACCACCAGAGGGAGCCTCTGCTCAGAAACCATCTCTAGCACATTCACAACAGTACCCCCCCTTGAGGAGGGGTCACCGAACCCTCACTTGTGCAACCAGGCCGATCAGGATGAACTTGGTGATAGGCATGGATCAGTCTCCTAGCATGGATGTCCGAAGCAAACACCCAAGAATTGTCCTCCTGACCATAACCTCTCCACTTAACCAAATACTGGAGTTTCCGTCTAGAAAAACGAGAATCCAATATTTTCTCGACCACATACTCCAGATTGCCCTCAACTAAAACAGGGTCAGGAGGCGCAGCCATAGGAACCACTGGCTCGACAAACCTCTTCAATAAGGACTTGTGGAACACATTATGGATCTTAAATGTCCCTGGAAGAAACAAACGGAAGGAAACCAGATTAAGAATCTCCATGATCTTATAAGGTCCAATGAACCTAGGCTTAAACTTTGGAGATGCAACCCTCATAGGGATATTTCTTGAGGACAACCAAACCAAGTCCCCCACTTTAAACCGAGGACCATCAGTCCTATGCCAGTTGGCAAACCGCTGGGCCTTCTCTTGAGAGAGGGACAACCTCTCCACTACCTGGTCCCAAATCTGCTGCATACAGTGCGCTCTACAACAGAGTCAACACTCGGACAGACAGAAGCCTCCGCCTGTCCCGAAGAAAATCGAGGATGAAACCCAGAATTGCAGAAAAATGGAGACGTCAAGATGGCAGAGCTAGCCCTATTATTAAGAGCAAACTCAGCCAAAGGCAAAAAAGAGACCCAGTCATCTTGATCAGCAGACAGAAAACATCTCAAATAAGTCTCCAATGTCTGGTTTGTTCTCTCGGTTTGTCCATTGGTCTGAGGATGAAATGCAGAGAAGAAAGATAATTGAACACCAGGTTTAAAACAAAATGTCCTCCAAAATCTGGAAACAAACTGGACTCGTCTGTCAGACACAATGTTCTCCGGAATGCCATGTAACCGAACCACGTGCTGAAAGAACAAAGGCACCAATTCGGAGGAGGAAGGCAACTTAGGTAATAGCACAAGATGAATCATCTTGGAAAACCTATCACAGATTACCCAGATAATGGTCATTTTCTGAGCGACAGGGAGGTCGGAAATAAAATCCATAGAGATATGGGTCCATGGCCTCTTGGGCACAGGTAATGGCATCAACAAAACACTAGAGCGAGAGCAAGGCTTGGAACGAGAGCAAGTCCCACAGGACTGCACAAGGTCCCTGACGTCACGAGACAAAGTAGGCCACCAAAAGGACTGACTCACCAAGTGTCTGGTACCAAAAATCCCGGGATGACCAGCCAACGCGGAACAATGAAACTCAGACATCACACTCTTCTTCCACTGGTCTGGGACAAACAATTTCCCAACAGGGCAGTGCTCAGGTTTATCCTCCTGACACCCCTCCAGAGTCAGTCTCAAATTGGGCGAGATGGCGGAAAGTACTACACCCTCTTTCAAAATAACAGCAGGATCAGATAACTCAGGAGAATCCGCAAAGAAACTCCTTGAGAGGGCATCCGCCTTAACATTCTTAGTGCCAGGAAGAAAAAAAAACACAAAATTAAAACGTGTGAAAAACAAGGTCCACCTGGCCTGTCTAGGATTAAGTCGCTTGGCTGATTCGAGATAAACCATGTTCTTATGGTCCGTGAGGACTACCACCTGATGTTTGGTTCCTTCCAGCCAATGTCTCTACTCTTCAAAGGCCCACTTCATGGCCAATAACTCCCGATTACCCACGTCATAATTACGTTCAGTTGGAGAAAACTTTCGAGAGAAAAAGGCACAAGGGTTATTCTTAGAGGTCTCTGGATCCCTTTGGGACAAAACGGCACCTGCCCCAATCTCAGAGGCATCAACCTTCACCTGAAACGGCAGAGAAACATCAGGCTGCCGTAGAACAGGAGCAGAAATGAATCTCTGCTTAAGTTCCTGAAATGCAGAAACTGCCTCAGGAGGCCAATTCACCACATCGGAACACATTGGCAGCCCAACTGGTCACAGACACAGATTTCCAATCCAAAACAGGATTATGAATCTGCAACCAAGGAAAACCCAGAACAATAATGTCATGCAGATTATGCAACACCAGAAATTTGCAACTCTCCTGATCATCTGGTTCAACCGTCATTATCACCTGAGTAGAAAATTGGGTTTTATTCTCCGTCAAAGGGGTAGAATCAATGCCCAATAGGGGAATAGACTTTCGCAGGGGTATCATGGGAAAGCCACAAAATTTGGCAAAGTCGAAATCCATCAGGTTAATAGCTGCTCCTGAATCAACAAAAGCCTGAGCTGAAAATGTGGACATGGAGCAAATCAGGGTAACAGTCAACAGAAATTTAGTCTGAACACTACCCAAGACAACTGAGTGCGCAAAACGTCTTCCCTGCTTAGGGCAGACGGAAATAGCATGAGAGGCGTCACCACAGTAGAAACACAACCCATTGCGCTTTTGAAATTCATGACGCTGTGCCCCAGACGTCACTCTATCATACTGCATGGGCTCAGGAGCTGGCCCACAAGGCAACACCATCTCACGCATACCTCTGCGCTCATGCAAACGTCTGTCAATTTGAACAGCCAAAGACATAGAATCATTGAGACCAGAGTGTACAGGGAATCCCAATATAACATCCTTTACATTCTCTGACAGACCCTTCCGAAAAAGGGCTGCCAAAGCAAAATCATTCCATTTGGTCAGGACATCCCACTTTCGAAATTTCTGACAGTACAGTTCAGCGGCTTCACAGCCCTGACTTAATGCCAACAAGGTCTTCTCAGCCTGATCAGTGACATTAGTTTCATCGTACAACAACCCCAGAGCCTGAAAAAATACATCAACATCATTCAAAACAGGATCCTCCGGTGTCAGGGAAAAAGCCCAATCCTGTGGATCACCGCGCAGGAGAGAGATGACAATTTGAACCTGCTGTGCTGCGTTCTCTGAGGACTTAGGCTTCAAGGCAAAAAACAACTTACAGTTATTTTTTGAAATTCAGAAATTTAGCCCGATCCCCAAAAACAAATCTGGCATGGGGATCCTAGGTCCCACAACCGGCTACCCAGGAAGATAGGTAGCAATACTCCGAACCTCAGTGGCAAGCTGATCCACACGGCCAGACAACTGTGCAAACTCCATTGAGAGAAAAAAAAAATCCTCCTCAGCACCCAGAGAGAAAGAGGGAAAAAATGCAACAAACAGAAAAAAAAAAATCTCTGACAACTCTGACAACTTTTTTCTTTCTACACTATTTTTCCCTTCTGTGAGTATCGTATAATTTTAGTTTTGGGCCGGTGATACTGTTATGTTTAGGTAGCTGAGGAGAAAAAGCAAAAACAGTAATACACCAGAGAGGCTGGAACCTATTGGATTGCAGTAACCTGAACTAACCACACAACTAGAGGTAGCCGTGGAGCGTTCCTACATTGATCCTAGACGCCTCGTCACAGCCTGAGAGATAACTACACCTAAAGGCAGAAAGATGAAAGCTATCTGCCCCGGAGCAGATCCCCAAAGAAAATAGGAAGCCCCCAAACATATAATGGCGGTTAGACAAGAAGATAGCACAGAAACAGACAGAAAATAGAATGAGCAAACGTTGGGGCCAAATCTGTCTAGACAGAAAAGTACAGGAAAGAATTCTGACTGCAATCCAACAAAAACCCCTAAAAAATACCAGCACTTCTGATTGCAAAAAAACCTGAGATCACACGATCTCTACCACCTAAATCAGATCTCTGGTGTAACAAAACAAAGCCGCAGCCACTGAAAAAACAGGAAAAAGCAAATGAACAAATAACAGTGGCTACAGATAAATTGAGAGGAGCACAGGCCCCAGTAGGGGACCCGGCTGACCTCCACAAAAGTGCAGAAAACTATGAAAAAAGAAAGCACAAAAAGAAAAGCAGAAACTATCTTATCTGAAAGCAGCAGGCGCAGGCAAGACTCCAGCAACTTCCAAATGAACCAGGAACCACAATTGAGACAAGAACAATTGATCACCGGCGACCATCATGGGAGGGAACCTCCCTTATATCAGTCCAGTCATTGAACCCAGATTGCCATTCCTCGCTGTGAGGTTCAGTACTATCTGCAACCACCAGAGGGAGCCTCTGCTCAGAAACCAGATCCAGCACATTCATAACAATCCAGTTGTTCATATAATTTTTTTCATAGGCATTTCGGTGTAACAATGCTTTTTTGGGGAAAACCACATCTGTATGGATTGGGGGCCTTTTAGGCCCTCATGTATTTATCACGTTCTCAGTAGTGTTTGTGTCTCAAGTTACTTTACTTGTACTCAGTAATGCTGGTGGAGGGGCCATGGTGTGGATAATGCCATATGAGGATGTCATGTGATTTTTGAAAGGAGAGATAAGGCCATGACATCATTTCAGGTCCTTCTGAACATAGTAATGAGCTGTGTAGAGAGTAATGAGGACAGTATACACTATGAGCTAATTGTGAAGGACCAGAGATAAGATGTTGAGAGGAAGTCTGATTCAGTTTCAGTTTCTCTGATTCTAAGAAGCCTGCAAAGGGTAAAGCTATTGAGCTTCAGACATCCAGAGAATTGTACAACACCTAAAAGAAAGTATAAAAGGTAAGAGATGCTGAGGGTGAGAGGAGGGAGGGGGCACTTTACACTTACAGTGTATCACACACAAGCAAAGAGTGGACAACCCTCATTGTGTTCATTGTTTTTTCTTTTAGTTTGCTAACATATTGTCACGCTGTCTAATGATATGTATACAATGTCAGTAAACTATTAATACAGGAACAACACTCTATACAACAACTAGTATAGCAACATCAGCATGTAAGTATAGAATAGATTTACCTGACACGATATCTGCTGAACTCAGGGTTAATCTTGAGGACTTGATGAGCTGAAACAGGAAAGAGGTGGACCGGGATCTAACCTGACCCTAAACTGGGGTCCTAACTAATCCCTCACCTTGGAGGTACTGATAATGGTTCAGAGGTCCAAGTCTCCAACCTAACCCTGTCTCCTATCAGACCCTGAACCCTGTAATCAGTCCTAAGAAGGATCCTGACTACCACCAAAGGGATATGGGCTGATCTCAGCTAAATACACAGATTAGACATATAAGACAGACAGGATAACACTCGCTTGCATACACACTCAAACACCAAAGGAACATAAATGGTCTGGGAAATAAACTCTAACCAAGTTGAGCTTAGAACAACTAAGGAGCTCACAACTAAAGTCTATACAGATTCATTCCTATCTGTGGTCTGCATGAAGGTTTCACTGGCAACTCCCAAGCAGACAACCAGGAATTTAAAGGAAACCAATCAACAAATAATCAATTGCAGCCGGGAGAAACTGCACCCAGTCCCAGCACCGAGCACAGACAGAATTAACTCCCTAGCTGCCAAACACAAAGAAACAGCAGATCAGCTGTGAGAAGTCAAAATGTGCAACCGCGACGATCTTCGTGGCAATGCACACATGACAGTACCCCCCCTTCTACGAGGGGCCTCCGGACCCTCAGGGCCAGGCCTGCCCGGGTGAGTTCTGTGGAAGGTCCGAACCAAACGATCTGCGTTAACATCAGACGCAGGGACCCACGTCCTCTCCTCTGGACCATACCCCTTCCAATGCACCAAGTACTGAAGGGACCGGCGATTCAGACGTGAGTCAATGATCTTTGATACTTGAAATTCCAAGTTACCATTGACCAACACAGGAGGAGGAGGTAGAGGTGACGGTATGACTGGTGCCACATACCTTTTAAGTAATGACTTGTGGAACACATTATGAATTTTAAACGTAGGAGGGAGGTCCAGACGAAATGCCACAGGATTAATTATGGAACTGATCCTGTACGGCCCGATGAATCTGGGACCCAGTTTCCAGGAGGGCACTTTAAGTTTTATATTCCTGGTAGACAACCATACCAGATCGTTCACATTCAGATCTGGACCAGAAACTCTCCTCCTATCAGCCATACGTTTGTAACGGTTCCCCATCGCACTCAGATTATTCAATACACCTCTCCACACAGAAGCAAGTGACGACGAGAAACGCTCCTCCTCAGGAACCCCAGAAGGGCCCCCCCCCCCATTGAAAGTACAAAACTGGGGATGGAAACCATATGCCCCAAAAAACGGGGACTTACCAGTGGACTCGCTCCGCCTGTTGTTAAGAGCGAACTCTGCCAGAGGCAAGAAAGAAGACCAGTCCTCTTGGTTCTCTGAGACAAAACACCGGAGATATGTCTCTAAGCTCTGATTCAGACGCTCTGTCTGACCATTGGTCTGCGGATGAAAAGCCGAGGAAAATGACAATTGCATCCCCCGACGTAAACAAAATGCCCTCCAAAATTTGGACACAAACTGAGACCCCCTATCTGACACCACATCAGAAGGCAACCCATGAAGTCTAACGATCTCCCTAATGAACACCTGCGCCAGAGTTTTAGCATTAGGGAGTGCAGGAAGAGCAACGAAATGTGCCATCTTACTGAACCTGTCAACAACCACCAGTATGACAGTATTCCCTGACGACGGAGGAAGGTCCGTAATGAAGTCCATAGATAAATGAGTCCATGGACGCTCCGGAAGTTTCAAGGGTAAAAGGGTCCCAGACGGACGGGTATGAGGGGTTTTAGAGCGAGCACACACCCCACATGACGCGACAAAAGTTATAACATCTTTATTAGCATTAGGCCACCAAAACCGGCGAGAAAGGAGATCTAAAGTAGCCTTACTCCCTGGATGTCCTGCTAGAGCAGAATTATGATGTGCCTCAATAACCTTTTGTCTCAACAGATTTGGGACAAACAGTCTCCCTGGAGGTCCTGCAGAGGCGTCCCCCTGAGCCTCTAACACCTCCTCCTCAAGCTCAGAAAATACAGCCGACACTACCACCCCCTCCTGAAGGATAGGACTCGGGTCATCCGTTTTCCCGGCCCCTGGGAAACTGCGAGACAAGGCATCAGCCTTTACATTCTTAGACCCCGGGCGATAAGTGACGACAAAATTAAACCTGGTAAAAAACAACGACCATCGAGCTTGTCTGGAATTCAGACGCTTAGCGGATTCCAAATACAACAGGTTCTTGTGATCAGTAATAACGGTAACCGGGTGGACTGCCCCCTCCAAAAAGTGACGCCATTCTTCAAAAGCTAACTTAATGGCCAAAAGTTCCCTATTGCCGATATCATAATTCCTTTCGGCGGACTACAATTTCTTAGAAAAGAAAGCGCACGGATGCCATTTACCAGGGGACGGACCCTGGGACAATATAGCACCCACCCCTACGTCAGACGCATCCACCTCCACAATGAACGGCTGAGATGCATCTGGTTGGATGAGAACGGGTGCCGAAGCAAAACATTTCTTCAAAGAGGAAAAGGCTTGGCAAGCTTTGTCCGACCATTTAGAAAAATCCGTCCCTTTTCTTGTCATGTCAGTGAGAGGTTTGACGACAGATGAGAAATTACAAATAAATTTCCTTAGTAGTTAGCAAACCCCAAAAAACGCTGCAGAGCCTTAAGATCCCCTGGCTGATCCCATTCAAGCACTGCTCTCACCTTTTCAGGGTCCATACGGAAACCGGAGGCTGACACCAAAAAACCCAAAAACTGAAGTTCCTGTACGGCAAATACACACTTCTCCAGTTTGGCGTATAGTTTATTGTCTCGCAAGATCTGCAACACCTGTCTCACATGCTCCTGATGAGACACAAGATCTGGTGAGTAAATTAAAATGTCGTCCAAATATACAACCACAAACAGCCCCACAAGGTGACGAAAAATGTCATTAACAAAATGTTGGAATACTGCTGGTGCAGTAGTCAGACCAAAAGGCGTGACAAGGTTCTCATAATGTCCCTCCGGCGTGTTAAACGCCGTTTTCCACTCATCCCCCTCTTTTATCCTAATCAGATTATACGCCCCCCTGAGATCCAATTTAGAGAACCATTTGGCGCCAACAATTTGATTGAAGAGATCAGGAATAAGAGGGAGTGGATACGGATCTCGAACAGTAATCCGATTAAGTTCGCGGAAATCCAAGCAAGGGCGTAGGCCTCCATCTTTCTTCTTCACAAAGAAGAACCCCGCGGCTACTGGGGAAGATGAAGGTCTAATATGCCCTTTGGCCAGACTTTCAGAAATATAATCTTTCATAGCCTGCCTCTCAGGACCAGAAAGATTATACAACCTAGCTTTAGGCAACTTAGCATCAGGAAGGAGATTAATAGAGCAGTCATACACGCGATGAGGAGGCAACTCCTGACACCCCTCCTCAGAGAAAACATCCCAAAATCCTCCAAAAAAGGAGGCAATGTACTAGGCATGACCGCACTGATGACTGTGTTCATGCAGTTGCTTTTGCAAAACTCACCCCATTGGCTTATTTCTCTGGACTGCCAATTAATCACAGGGTTATGTTTAACCAACCAAGGAAGTCCCAACACAATGGGAGTAGGTAGACCCTCCAACACATAACAAGATAATTGTTCCCTATGTATTGCCCCTACCCGAAGGTCAATGTTATGAACCTCATGAACAAAGCTACCTTGGCCGAGAGGCCTGGCGTCAATGGAGAATATAGGGATCGGTTTGACCAATACACTCAGATGCATACCTTGAGCCTGAGCAAACTGAGCGTCAACCAGATTAGCCCCGGAACCACTATCAAGAAGAACAGACAATCTCTCCACTCTCGTACCAACCACCACCTCCACTGGTACAAGGAACTGAGAAGAACTGGCGGATGAAATACATACTCCCAGGTTGTCGTCCACCACACAACCTGGGATTAACAGTTTCTCCGGCGACTTTTGGCTCAACAAGGCACGGGATGGACATTCTCCAACAAAATGTCCCTCTTTCCCGCAGAAAAAACATCTTCTAGTCCTGCGGCGTACCGCCAATCCCCTCCTACGAAATGATGTCCCTCCCAACTGCTTAGGCTCATCCGAACAGACAAGGGGAACCTCAACATAAGGGACTTTAGTGGTAGGTGGAGAAACAACAGGAGTGGGGTTACCTCACCCCTCTCCCAAAGCCGTCTATCAGTACGGATAGCTAAGGCCATAGCAGCCTCCAGTGAATGAGGAGACTCATACTGAGCCAAAACGTCTTTTAATTTATCAGAAAGCCCATGACAAAACTGGCTCCTAAGAGCTGGGTCATTCCACTGAGTATCTGTGGCCCATCTACGAAACTCAGAAGCAAATTCCTCTGCAGGACGATCTCCCTGCTGTATCTTACGTAATTTTGTCTCAGCAAGAGAGACCCGATCTGGGTCATCATATACCAATCCCAGGGCAGTAAAAAATTTATCTACAGACAGTAGAGCCGGGGATCCCGGAGGAAGGGAAAATGCCCAGGATTGAGGGTCCCCTTGCAGAAGTGAGATAACAATTCCCACTCTCTGCTCATCACTCCCTGATGATCGAGGCCGAAGCCGAAAATACAATTTACATGCCTCCCGGAAGGTGAAAAATTTGTCTCGCCCACCAGTGAACCTGTCCGGGAGAGCTACTTTAGGTTCAACTCTGGTTTGCTCCAGGGGAGACAAAACTTTGGACTTAATGTCCGTCAGCTCCATGGATAATCCCTGCAACTGCAGAGCCAGCTGGGCTACTGGATCCATGGTAACTGGAGATAATTTTTATGGCCAGTGAAAATGTCACGCTGTCTAATGATATGTATACAATGTCAGTAAACTATTAATACAGGAACAACACTCTATACAACAACTAGTATAGCAACATCAGCATGTAAGTATAGAATAGATTTACCTGACACGATATCTGCTGAACTCAGGGTTAATCTTGAGGACTTGATGAGCTGAAACAGGAAAGAGGTGGACCGGGATCTAACCTGACCCTAAACTGGGGTCCTAACTAATCCCTCACCTTGGAGGTACTGATAATGGTTCAGAGGTCCAAGTCTCCAACCTAACCCTGTCTCCTATCAGACCCTGAACCCTGTAATCAGTCCTAAGAAGGATCCTGACTACCACCAAAGGGATATGGGCTGATCTCAGCTAAATACACAGATTAGACATATAAGACAGACAGGATAACACTCGCTTGCATACACACTCAAACACCAAAGGAACATAAATGGTCTGGGAAATATACTCTAACCAAGTTGAGCTTAGAACAACTAAGGAGCTCACAACTAAAGTCTATACAGATTCATTCCTATCTGTGGTCTGCATGAAGGTTTCACTGGCAACTCCCCAAGCAGACAACCAGGAATTTAAAGGAAACCAATCAACAAATAATCAATTGCAGCCGGGAGAAACTGCACCCAGTCCCAGCACCGAGCACAGACAGAATTAACTCCCTAGCTGCCAAACACAAAGAAACAGCAGATCAGCTGTGAGAAGTCAAAATGTGCAACCGCGACGATCTTCGTGGCAATGCACACATGACACATATAGTCAGCAATGGCACAGTCTTCCTCCAAGCGTCTGAGTGACCAAGAGATTGAAGCAATTGTCTTTCAAAGTGATGATGAAAGTGAACTATCTTTGTCCGATGACGAGTACCTGCCATCAGAGAATCAAACATCCTGAAGTGATTCTTCTGATGATGAAGACATGAGTACAGTGGATCCTCAAAAGTGATAAGTAGAACATCCAAAACAAATGATTTTTGGACTGTAATCCTACATTAGTTGGACGTACTGCAATCCATAATATTGTGAGACAGGCTCAAGGAGCTGTGGGAAGTCCCAGTTACTTTTCCCCTAAGGCTGGAGTCACACTGGCGACTAAATCGTACCACTAGAAAGCGATGAAATATCGCTTTGCAGTCGACCCAATATTAATCAATGTAGTAGCTCCCAGCATCCGATTTTTTGTGGTCCGATTTAAACGTGCGAGTGCAATCGCAGCATGCTGCGATTGTCTCCGATTGTGGGTCGACTATCGCCAATGCAAGTCTATGGGTGCGATGAAAAGTGGGATTACAAACGGACCGCATGTTTGAGTTGCGATGAAATCGCACAACTTTTCCAGGTGACAGGAAACTGCCTTTCAAATTCTCATGAAGCGTTTACATGCTAATTAGCTAAGCACATCTTAAAAAAAAACAGGAAGAACGCCTACACGGAGTCCAGAAACATGGCATCTAGCCACATCAATGTGGAACTCCTCATCGTATTGGTGCAGGAGAGGCCTGAATTGTGGGACCAGCGCGATCCCAATTACAGCAATCGGACGCGCAAAGAGGCTGCATGGCAAACGATATGTGAACACATTTTTTCAGACTATCATCAGAGATCCAGGGAGGACCAAGAGCGTCTTAGTAAGTACCACATGTAACGTTTTTTTTTTTTTGTAAAAAAATGTTATTAAGAAAATAATAATGTATGCTTATGTGTTTAAATGATATTGAAAAAGCAGCATTATCGAACTCTGCCTATTTATAACAACACATTGATGTGTGTGTTCACCAACAATATCCATGTCTTTTAACATATCGATGCTTTGTCATTTATTCACTATAACATTTTGTACTCCCCTTGACCTCAGATGTAGTTTGTAGGTACTAAAATGCTAAATGATTGAGGCGTTTTGTATAGGGCCAAGCATTTTTTGAAATGTATGTTATAGCTTATAACATCTATACTTCTGGTTGTATGTTTATGTGTTTTAATATTGTAAATCACATCACACATGAACACTATTTAAATGTTCATTGTTGCATAATGTAATTTTTTGATGAATAAATAGATATCAGTCATTATAACCGTTATGATGTTCTTACATTTGTAGTGACTGATGTGACAAGGCGGTGGCGCAGCTGTCGGGACTGCTACTGAGGGAGAGGCAGATTAGGGATCGGAGTGGGGCTTCAGCCTCTAAGAAGAGGAAGTACCTCTATTTTGATAGACTAAACTTCCTTGCGCCAGTGATGGATGTGCGACCGTAAGTGCATGTGTGTTCAAACACTTTCATGTCAAACTTTGTAATTTTCTGGGTTTTAATTGTAAAAAATTATTTAATTTCTAGGACGGAGTCAAACCTAACTGAGAGGGAGACGGGGTCTGACTCCGAAGTGCTTATCGACCCCGTTGGTGATGGGGCAGAGGAGGCAGGCCCTTCCTCTGCAGCATGTGGGTCCACCCAAGCAGCACCAACAGCAGCTGCAGGAGCTGAGGATTCACAAAGCCAGCATCAGGAACAAGAGGACCTACCTCAGAGCAGCAGCCCTAATAGGGGTCAGGATGTGTCTCCTCCTCATTCCCAACGCACAAGGCGAGGTAGGCAGCGACGAGAAGGAGTGGGTTCTGTGACAAGGAGGCAGGTGGACCGAGGAGTTCTGGACTATTTGTCCAGTGTAGCTAATGATGATGGTGAGGAGGGATTTTGCCGCAGTATGGCCCTTTACCTCCGGGCTATTCCAAGACAGCACATCCAAGACTGCGGATCAGAAGCGGACTGCAGATTGTTTTTTTATGCTGGAACACCACCTAATGATCCAAGCAACCTACTAGATTATCTAGATAGATGGGTGGTTGGTCCTGAAAATGTGTTAAGGTTGTTTGGACCAAATCCATCACAATCTGCTTCTGCCTCTGATCCTCCTCCTCCTCCTCATCATCATCATCCTCCTCCACCTCCTCCTTGTGTCCAACAGAACCCAACTCCTCCTCCTCATCATCCTACTGCAGCTCCTTCTTTCTTTGGAGCTACCCAGCTCCAAGCCATGGGACAGAGTGGCCATGCACAATATGCCCACTCTAACATACCCAATGTTGTTGGCTGGCCACAACATGGATATGTTAGACATGGGCATATTGGGGGTCATTCTGCTAGTGCTCAGTCATATCAATATGACTATGAGCATCAATTCCCTATGTACCCCTACACACAAGCCCTTCAGGATGCAGTCAGTAACCCAGCTGCTACGTTAGTTTCTGCAGCACCTCAGGCTCAATCACAGGTTGCAGATAGTGGAAGGCCTAATACGCAACCTGGCCATCCATCACCACCACCACCACCACCAAGCTACCATCAATTGTAGCTGAAAGTATTTTTTGGTTGTATGGAAGTTATATATATTTATTTTTGCATATTCAGAATGTTATACATATTTTTTATTTATGTTTGGACATGTTGGTCCTGTTTTCTAAATATATCAGCCTCTAAAAGGCTTTCAAACTAAATACACTAATCATTAAAATTAATGAAGTGCCATTGGTTGTCTGTGATTCTTCTTATATGTTGTGACCTGTGTTAAGTATGAAAAAGTGTACATAAAATAATTACAGTCTTCCATTAATTGATGAATGTAAAGTAAGTTTATGGTATCAGATAACATAAAACACACTACATAGCTATGGCCTCATCTTGCCAAGGAATAGCACCAGCAGGGGAAACAAAATAATTGGTCAATAAGTCACGGACTTTGAGACCAGAAGGGGGACGACGAGGATGGATGACTGGTCTCATAGGCCTCGTCATATTATCAGACTGAAGTTCAGGCATATCAGCTGATGAGCATTCATGCATTCTGGTAAAATTATGTAGTACTACACATGCTTGCACTACAAGATTAACATTTGAATCACTTAGCTGAATGGCTGATTGTAGGACACGCCATTTGGCTGTAAGAATACCAAATGTGCACTCTACCAGGCGTCGTGCACGAGCAAGCCGATAATTAAATATGCGTCGCTGATGGTTCAGATTGCCCCGAGGATATGGCCTCATAACATGACGAGTTAATTGGAAGGCCTCATCCGCTACTACAACATATGGCACTGCATCCACATTTGACTGTGGAAGTTGACATGCTGGTGGTAAGTCCAATTGGTTATTGCGTAGCCGCCGACCCATAATGGAAGAATTGAAGACTCTGGAGTCTCCAGTCCTTCCATAGGCCCCAATGTCTACAATTATGAAGCGGTAGTTACTGTCGACCAAGCCCAACAAAACTATAGAAAAATATTGCTTATAATTGTAGAATTGGGTCCCTGAGTTCGGCGGCTTACGCACATGTATGTGCTTCCCGTCCAGGGCTCCAATACAGTGTGGAAAATTACTGCTTTCTTGAAATCCACGTGCAATCCTCAACCAATCTTCCATTTTGGGCTCTGGCATCACCTCTTTATTTAGTCTGGACCAAATTTGTCCACAAGTAGAGCTGACTATTCCGGAAATGGTGGATTTCCCTATCAAAAACTCTAAATGCAGAGCAGCGTATGAGAGCCCAGTGGAAAGGAACCTGCAATACACAAACAACAACAAACGTGTACACATCAGACAAGAAAAATACAAAAACACTGCATTAACCAAATGTAAACAGTGGACATTTGATTACTCACCCATTCACTTAATGTAATGACTTATAAACCCTTCTGACTGCTACACACAACCATATAGGGCAAACTTAAACATTTTATAATGACATGGGGTACAGTATGTTAAGATTTACAAAGTAAGAAGAATGTGAAAGTTGTTACATTATGCAAAACATCATCAACATATCGTTGACACACATACCTTAATGTTAGAAGAAGCCTTTCCTCAGCAGAAATTGAAGGACGCATCCTGGTGTTCAGAAAGGTGATTCCAGGGCGCAATATGTCAAGCCAAATATCAAAGGTGGCAACACTCATGCGACAATAGGCAAAAAACTTGTCTGGATTCCTACGCAATGTGGAATACAGGCGCTCAAAATGCCCTTTGCTGATCCTTCGCATCACAAGGGGATGCACCCACATCCTTCTGCGTATTCTGTGCGAAACAACTACAGGGTATGGCTCCCCAAAAGTTCTGGATATCAGCCAATAGTACAGCAGACGCTCAGTTCTATTAAACATTAGTCTGTCACTCATAATTTTGACTTTGCAGCAACACAACAGGAACCACTAAGAAGCCAAACACTCCACGGCAATGTTTGGGAGGGTAAGAACAGTCCAACCACGCTTAAATATGGCTCTGGCTCATTATTCAAATGATTTGCAGGCCTCAAAACCGTTAAATGTCCATTTTGCTATGATGCCACTAAAAAACGGTAGTCGCTGGGTAATCGGATGTGAAACTTAAGCGTACATGCTACAAAATCGCATCAACTACTAAAAATCGGATGCCAGTCGCAGCAATGTTCATGAAATTTTAATCTGATTATCGACCGACTAAAACGGTCCGATTTTTTAGACGTTGTGTGTGACTCCAGCCTTAAGACGTATTCTGTACTTTTATGTTCAAACCTGGAAGGAAGACGTATCGCTTCTGCAAAAAATAAGTCCTGGAAAGATATCTCAAAAGAGGAACTTTATGCATACATTGGACTTTTACTGCTGGCAGGGAGTCAAAAATCGTATGATGTTCCAATACGAAAATTATTTCTGGACCCACTTTCTGATCCACACTATAAGGCGACAATGTCAGTGGACAGATATGAGGAAATAAGAAGTCACATTCAATTTGATGATAAGCGAACACGTGCATTGAGGTTTGAAACAGACAAATTAGCCCCTATCAGTTATATCTGGAACATATTTATCAAAAATTGCACCAAACTTTACAATCCTAGTACTAATGTTACAGTAGATGAGCAACTTGTACCGTTCAGAGGACGCTGCAAGTTCATACAATACATGCCCAGCAAGCCAGCCAAATATGGAAACAAAATCTTCTGGATGTGTGATTCTGCAAATTATTATGGCATAAATGGCGTAAACTACTGTGGCAAAGAGATTGGTGCACCAGTACAGAAGGATCTGGGGTCTGAAATTGTCAAAACTCTTGCTGTTCCAATATTCAATTCAGGTAGAAACATTACCATGGACAATTATTTCACCAATGTTGCACTAGGTAATTTTCTGCTTCAAAAAGCTATTACACTTGTTGGTACTATCAAGCCAAACCGACGAGAAATTCCAGAAGCACTGAAACACAATCGTCAGCGAGCACTTTATGAGAGTGTCTTTGGAATCAATAACAAAGCGACTTTGGTATCTTACAAAGCGAAGAAGGAGAAATCAGTGATTTTACTCAGTACCATGCATCACAATTGCAGTATTGACAGCAATGACAGAAAAGTAAAACCAGAAATCATCCTGCATTACAATAAAACAAAAGGAGGTGTAGACAAAATGGATGAGATGGTGGGAGAATATTCATTCAAGAGGCAAACAAAACGATGGCCTGTAGTACTTTTTTCAAATATGCTTGATGTAGCAGCCCTAAATTCATTCATCATTTATACAGAAACTCATCCAGAATTCCATGCACGGAGAAAGGATAGGAGACGCCTATTTTTGACGGACCTTTGTCATGAACTTGTAATGCCTCACATGATACAGCGAAGCGACGTGAAAGGCTTGCTAAAGCAAACTAAAGAAGCAATGAAACAGTGTGGCGTACAGTTTCAGATGATTCCAGGGCCAGGAGAAAGAAAAAGAAAGCGCTGTTTCATGTGTCCAAGAAACTTAGAAAGGAAAACAGAGAGAGATATTGTTCAATTTGTAAGGAAAATGTCGGCAAAGAACACTCTTCCGAAAAAATAACTTGTCAAAATTGTTTGGAAGACTAATATAATAGAAAAGAAACATAATAGAAATGTAGCTGCAGCTAGTTTGGTATAGATTTCTATGCATTTTTGTGCGTTTTTTCATGTTTGTGTGAAGTTTTGAAAAAAAAATGTTGGGGTGTTTTTTTGGTGAAAAATTATGATTAAAATTTTGTTTACTAATCATATTTTATTTAGCAGTTTTAAAATAAACTTGTAAAAGTTATATATGTGTGTTTTTCCGTATGATTTGCATGGGGGCCTAAAAGGCCCCCAATACGTTGATATGAAGATTTCTGATGTCACACATACTAGGGTTAAGGATAACAAAGTCAATGTTTTGGAGTGGCATCACAACGCCCTGATCTCAATCCTATTGAAAATTGATGGTCAAAGCTGAAAAGGCAGTTGCGAGCAAGGCAACCTACAAACCTCGATCAGGTACACCAGTTTTCTCAGGATGAATGGGCCCAAATTCCAACCAACTATTGTGAGAAGCTTGTGGAAAGATATCCCAAACGTTTGACCAAAATAATTCAGTTTAAGGGCAATGGTACCAAATACTAATGAAATGTATGCAAGCTTTTGACTTTGCAGTAAGTAATAAAAATGCCTTAATCATTCTCTCTCTCATTATTCTAGCATTTGGAAAATATTAATAATTATTTTAATCCTAATTGACCCAAAACAGGAAAGGTTTATTCTGATTTCATGTCAGATAATGAAAAAAACATGCAGATGTGTTTTTTTTATATAGTGCATGTAAACTACTGGTTTCAACTGTACTTATTTACGTTAACTATCTTATTTCTGTATTTTTATGTATTTATATATCTACTTATTTCTGTTAACAAAGAACTATTTTCTCTTACATTGGGAACATATTTATATCTGTCCTTAATTGTACCAATAGAGTGTGTGGGCGGAGATTGTGTATGTGACGGGAATGTGGGCGTGTCTGTGTGCGTGGGTATATGTGTGTGTGCGTCTGTGGGCGTCTGCGGGGCTGTGTGCGTGTGTGGGCCTGTGTGCAGGCAGGCATCATCCGATGGGACTACAAGCCCCATCCGGCTATGTCTGCTACAGTGACAGCATTAGCGGATGATGGGACAGTAGTAGTCCCATCATCCAGCTAATATGTTGAATAGTAAAAAAAAAGCACAAATAGACATGGAGTACATACTCACCATATACAGCTAATCCCCGAAGCCCTCGCTTACCTGGAAAAAAAAAAACAACAATATACTCCCTGTTTCGACATAGTCCATATAATAACGATTGTCCCATGACGATCACCCATGGAGAGCGGTCACATCAGCAGATGTGACCGCTCTCCAGGAGCTCCAGTGCACAGTGACCGGAGATAATGCTCCCACTGTGTATCACTCCGTCGCCAAGGTCACCTGAGTTCATCTTTTCACTTGCAGCACAGCTGCGTGAGAAATTTCTCGTGCAGCAATGGTGCCATAAAGTGAGAGCATGAATTCGGGTGACCTCGGCGGCGGAGTGATCCACAGCTTGAGCAATATCTCCGGTCACTGTACACTAGAGCCCCTGTTGAGTGGTAACATCTGCTGATGTGACAGCTCTCCATGCGAGATCGTCGTGGGACAATCGTTATTATATGGACTACGTCGGAACATGGAGCATATTGTTGTTCTACTATTTTTTTTTACAGGTGATCAAGGCCTTCATGGAATTAGGCGTGCAATAAATATTGAAAATCTGTGTTGTTTTATTTCATGGAAATACTTTATTTTGGCTGTGTCTTTTTTAACCCATTAACAACTATAGGATTATTAATGGATAGGCGTCTTAATGACGCCTCTCCATTACTAAGCCGGGCTTGATGTCACCACTCACCACCTTACAATACAAAGTTGACATTAACCACTTATTACCCCATATGCCACCGCTACAGGGCATTGGGAAGAGATAGGCTAAGTGCCGGAATTGGGACATATTAGTGATGCACAATTTCTGGGGCGGCTGAGAGCTGGTGATTGTAGCCAGGGGGGGCGATATCCATGGTCCCTTTCTAGGCAATGAATATCAGCCCGAAGCTGTCTGCATAGCCTTTCTGGCTATTAATTATAGGGGGACCCCACGTCATTTTTTTAGGGGGTCCCCTGTTTTAATAGCCAGAAAAGGCTATGCAGACAGCTGTAGGCTGGTATTCATAGCCTAGGAAGATCCATGGGTATTAACCCCTTCACAGGCTATAAACATCTGTATCCGGTCAGTGGCTTTCCCTCTCTGGAAGGGAAAATTGCGCGGGAGCCCACGCCATTTTTTTCCCTTTTTTAAAAAATTAAACATATTGTGTGCAGATTTTGTATGTGTCTTTATTTAACTCTTTATGTACCATTTTATTACGTTCATTACTAAACGAGGGCTTCAGGGATTAGCTGTATATGGTGAGTTTGTACTCTATGTCTGTATGTGTTTTTTTTTTATTATTCAACACATTAGCCGGATGATGGGACTACTACTGTCCCATCATCCGCTAATGCTGTCACTGTAGCAGACATAGCTTGCCTACACACAGACCCGCACACACACACACACGCAGCCCCGCAGACACACACACAGATAAATACAGAACCCCGCACACAGACACGCACACATTCTCTGCACACACATAGTTTCCTTCCACACGCATTCTCCGCACACACATAATCTTTAGAGTCTATGATGAGTCATAGCCTATGACTCATCTATGACGCTGTGCGGCCAGCCAATCAATAGTAATGCCACGACCAAGGCTGTGGTTCCACGGTCCGGAACCACAGCGCTTTGGACGGAGCGGAAATTCCGCTCCGTCTAAGCCCCGCCCCCTTTCTGACGCGCGCTCTTTCCGGAGGTGTTCAGGACACCTCCGGAACACCTCCGGAAAGAACGCAGGGCTACATAGCCCTGTGTTAAATTCTGTTGCGGCGACACACCGTCGCCGCAACACGCGAGGACATGCTGCGGTCTGAAAAGACGCGCCGCATGTCCGTTTACGCAGGTCTGCCACCTGCGTGTTGTTACGCATAGTAGAGACGGGATTTCTTGAAATCCCCTCCACTATGCTGTAACATCTGGACGCTGCGTGTTTGGCGCTGCGCCAGCGCACAGCGCCAAACACGCAGCGTTTGCTGATCGTGGAAACTCACCCCAAGAAGGCCGTGGCATTACTGTGATTGGCTAACATGTTGGGCTGGAGATCCGAATATTGCAAGGCGAGTAGTCAAATACTCGCTATGTTTCGAGTACCGCGAGTACCGCATTACTCGCCAAGTACCGAATACTTGCGAGTATACTCGCTCATCCCTAGTGGCTAACCATAAGCAAAACTATTTCCCTTGAAAATATCCTAATTCTTGCCCTGAAAATGAAGAATATATATATTTTTGTGGTTTCCAGTCATTTACATATATTTAACTTTATCTTAATACTTTTGTCTAACCTAATATATGTCTACTCTGCACTAAAATAGCCAAGTCTTATATTTTTCTTTTTTTGAACCAGTATGTAGGAATTTGCAAGAGCTTGTCTGCTTCAGCACAGCTAATTACCATTGCTGATGTTATTAATTTAGAATATGCCTTTTTCCTGTTTAGCACGTTTAGAAAATACTTTAGTCAGAGGCACAGATAAAATACATGTCCTCTCTTTTTCAAAATCTGTAATATTTTGCATTCACAATTATCTCAGAACTCTGTTTAATGATGCCATGGCAGGCAGTGTCTTCCACCAAGCTGTCAGCTCTATCCTTTTGTTTCTGTGTAATTTGAATTTTTTAACATATTAATAAATGTTTTGGAATACAGAAAATTCAGTTGGGAGATGCTGAGTTTGTATTTTTGAGGATTGTTTATGCTTTCAAATTGAATTAATAAGGTCCTTAAGTCTACAATGTTTATGGATTAATTTACATGAAAAAGATAAACTTTGATCCAGAGAAACAGGCTTAAAAATAAAGTTCCAAAGAGAAGCAATATTTGTTTCTACAAATAGACATCTAAAATTATATGTACATTTTTTATTTTCATTACATAGCATATTAATAAAAGATAGCATGAAAAGTCTGCACTTGCTTGCATGTGCTTAATCTCCTCACAGGATATGTGACTCACTTGGAGACCAATGTAGCTTTCAGGGCAATCATATTTCAGCATATCCACCCAGGAATATTAGTCTTATTTCATTTAATCAACGAATCCTAACGACTAAGAATTCACTTCATTAAAGGCACTCAAAAATTCTGGCCAGCTGTTTTCTGACACTTGGCTGAGGACAAGGTGGAGAAAGACAGGCAATTCAATCCACATCAACTCTCTCTTGTGTTCCACATAATTCTGCATTATAATTGCACTTTCAAAGGATTTCCTCTTTTTCTGAAATTCAAGAGATCACTGCTTCTTTCAGTTGTCTTAGTTCTAAGAAAAAAAATAAAAAATCTATCTATCTCTAGAAATATATACAAAAAAGAATATATATATATGTATATATATATATATATATATATATATATACATATATATATGTATGTATACTTATCTACCTAACAAAGTAGCTTTTTAGTGTTATGTATTTTTGTAAGTGTAAGGTGTGGGTGTGAAAATGACAACCAAAAAATACAACATCATGGCCGAAAGTGTTGGCACCCTTGAAATTATTCCAGAAAATGAGGTATTTCTCCCAGAAAATGATTGCAATGACACTTGTTTTGTTATACACATGTTTATTTCCTTTGAGTGTATTGGAACAACACAAAATAACAGTAAAATAAGGCAAATTGCACATCATTTCTCACAAAACCCTGGAAAAAATTGTCTGCTTCCTCAACTTAATGTTTGGTTGCACACCTTTTGGAATGAATAGCTGCAATCAATTTCTTCCTATAGTAAACAACACGCTTCTTACAACTCTCATCAGGATTTTGAACCACAATTTTTTGTAAACTGCTCTAGGTCTCTCATATTTGAAGGAAGCCTTCTCCCAACAGCAATTTATAGATCCATAACCTAGAATGCAAACTCAGTTTTCTGATACTGAGTACTACATTGCAACACAAAATCTGTTGGTAATCTTCAGATATCATGATGCCTTGCACACAGTCAAGGCACACAGTGCCAGAGGCAGAAAAACAACCCCAAAATATCTTTGAACCCCCACCAGGTTTGACTGTAGGTACTGTGTTCTTTTCTTTGTAGTCCACATCCTGTTTTCGGCGAACAGTAGAATGATTATCTTTATCAAAAAGCTCTATCTTGGTCTCATCTGTCCACAAGATGCTTTCCCAGAAGGATTTTGGCTTTCTCACGTACATTTTGCCAAACAGCAATATAGCTTTTTAATGTCTCTGTGTCAACAGAAGGATTCTACTGGGTTCCATGCTATAGCTTTTCATTTCCTTCAAATGTTGACAGATAGTTGACGCTGACACTGATACACCCTGAGCCTGCAGAACGGCTTGAATTTCGTTAGAACTTTATTAGTGTTGCTTATTCACTAACTGGACTATACTGTGTTGCAGTCTTTCACCAATTTTCTCTGCCGTCCACATCTAGAGAGATTCGCTTCAGTCTGATAACTTCTAAACTTCTTGATTTAAGTTGCTTACCATGGATAAAGTAACATCAAGATCTCTGGAGATACATGTAAGGTTCTATGTATATATTCCTGAAACTCAGTTTGTTCGTCAGCCATTTTACTTTCTGTCTTGCTGCAGCTATCTTGCCCTCAGTCAAAATGGAGTTTCCAGCTTGCATGTTCCCGCCCTGATTCTCTCCTTTGCTTCTTAAGCAGCCACAGCTGAGCAATCAGTGCTTCAGAATCTAGCCTGCAGTGAACCTGTGACTTGACTCCTGTAAGCCTTGGACCTTGTACTCCAGCTATTTCTACTGAGGAACTCTGAAGCACTTGTGGACTCTGAACCCTGCTCTTTGAGAGACCCACGTTTGCATGGACTTACGGTAACAGAGAAGAAGATCCTGAATCTGTATTGGAGAGTGATTGCTGAGCTTGGATTACTCTGGCCTGCTGTGTCTCCTGTTTCTGTGTCTGCAAACTGTGTGACTATTTCTGCCAACTTGTATGAAGTAATACAGGACTTTTCTATATCAAACCTGTGACTCCTGTGTTTTCATCGCACCCAAACACAAGACGCTATATGAACTGTACTACATACATTACAAGATTCTGAAGCCAAAACGTTAGTGTCTGCTGGGTCTGGAAGGCTGTGTCTGCTGTACTGTGGATATCAGACGTCCAGTTGTACTTTCTGTGATGACAGTGGTTGTGACTTCTCACAACCATTACAGGTGAGCAATTCCCTTAAGTTTTTTCTTTTTGCAGTGTTACCACAGGTAAACACTATTGTTTTTTTTTTTTTTCCTTTCTTTTCTCTTTTTTGTCTGCTGTAACTCTGGATATCAGATGTCTGGTTGAAACTTTCTGTGATGATAGTGGTTGTGACTTCTCACAACCATTCCAGGTGAGCAGTTCCCTTAATTTTTTTTTCTCTCTGCAGTGTTGCCACAGGTGAACACTATTGTTTTTTTTTTCTCTCCTCTTCTTCCAGTAATCCTGTCTTAAAAGATCTGGAAAATGGAGGCCCGCATAAAGGAACTTTGCGGAGTGACTGATAATATCCTTGCAGATTTGCAGAATATAAAGACCCGTTTTACAAATCTACAGGACCTCAATAATCACAATTTGCAAGTGGTTGGACAGACTACCCAGGATTTGCGAGCCAGGATTGAGGTTCTAGAGGGGCGAGTCCAGGCTCCTGCCGTAGCCCCGAGTGCTGGGATTCCCAAGTTGCCCCCTTTTCGTTTTGGCGGTGAACGTGAGAAATTCAGGGATTTATTAATCAATGCAATCTTTTTTTTTCTGCACATGCTTCACAATTTCCCACTGAACGATCTAAGGTGCTTACTATAATTATGTTGCTTACCAACAAGGCTTTAATGTGGGCAAACCCTCTGATTGAGACTGAGGATGATTGTTTGAATCACCTTGATGATTTTATTTCAGCCATGGGGCAGGTGTTTGATGACCCCAATCGAGGTGCAACAGCTGAAGCAGCCATGTTAGCTTTGCGCCAAGGTAAGCACTCGGTAGCTGAATATGCCTTGGATTTCAGGAGATGGGCCCTTGATACCACCTGGGACAGTTCCGCCAAAAAATCTATTTTTCGAAAGGGGTTATCTCCACTGATTAAGGATGAACTTGCTCGTGCCGACCCTCCCACTGCGTTAGGTGACTTTATTAACTACTGCATCCGTATTGATACTCGTCTGACTGAACGCAGGCAAGAGAGATGGTTCGAAAGCAATCGTACTAACCTTTTCCTACCTTCCTCTCCAGCTAAGGAACCTTTGAGTAGGATTACACGGGAACCTGAACCTGAACCCATGCAGGTAGACTCTTTACAACGACGGGTTAGTGATGCACGCAAGGAACATCGTTTTAAGGAGAATCTATGTTTCTATTGTGGTAAGTCAGGGCACTTCATTATAAACTGCCCCAGCCGTTCTCGTAAGACTACTGCAGCACTCATTCATTGTGAGTGTTGCGAGAGGGGATCTGTCAGGTCCGAGCCTCAGGCTCCAGAGAGATCTGCAGCAACAGATCTTGATTTCTCTGACTTAAACTCCGTTACCTCTGAGGACGTTGACTGTGTAAACGCTGCCATTTTTCAAGTTTCCTCAGCGGTGTCCCAGCTGAGTTGTAAGAAAAACAATTCTCATTGCTTTCTTTCCATCAAACTCTGGGTTGACTCAGCTTGGGTGTCTAGCTCTGCTATGATCGACTCAGGGGCAAGTGGAAATTTTATGGATGTCTCCTTTGCTCTGAAACAGGGAATACGTTCAGTGAAGAAGGCTACTCCAGTACAGATGGAAACTGTGGATGGCTCCCTGCTGACCTCTGGACCAGTGGATCAGGAAACAGAGCCTTTGAGGGTTCTTATGGGTAAAGATCATCAAGAGAAACTGTCCTTTATGCTTATCTCTTCTCCCCACTTTCCCATTATTCTAGGGCTACCATGGCTGCAGGCTCAGAATCCTACGATTAACTGGGAGACCAAGGAATTACACTTTCCAGAGAAACAGATGAGTCCAAAAGTTTCAGCTTGCTCTGTTCCTAAAGGAATCATGTCAGTCCCTGAACTACCAGCTGTATACCAGGACTATGTGGATTTATGTGACAAGAAGAACGCTGACCAGCTTCCTCCTCACCGTCCATATGATTGTCCAATTGAATTATTGCCTGGAGCAGAGATACCTTTTGGTAAGATCTACCCCCTGGCGGGGCCCGAGCTAAAGGCTTTAAAAGGATTACATAGATGAAAATCTAGCCAAGGGCTTCATACGCCCCTCTTCATCTCCTGCAGGTGCACCCATCTTCTTTGTAAAGAAGAAAGATGGATCTCTGAGACCATGCGTAGACTATAGGGAACTCAATAAGGTTACTATTAGAAACCGTTATCCATTGCCTTTAATCCCTGAGTTATTGGAGAGAGTGCGACATGCCAAAATTTTTTCTAAACTAGATCTTCGTGGGGCCTATAACTTAGTCCGTATTAGACCTGGGGATGAATGGAAGACTGCATTCAGGTCACGCTATGGACACTTTGAATATCTAGTTATGCCTTTTGGTCTGAGTACCGCCCCAGCCACTTTCCAACACTTGGTGAATGACATCTTCAGGGATCTCCTAGATACATTCGTGGTAATTTATTTGGATGATATTCTAATTTTTTCTAACTCCACAGAGGAACATCATGGACATGTGAGAATGGTCTTGGAACGTCTAAGACAAAATCATCTTTACATCAAACTTGAAAAGTGTGAATTCCATAGGACCGAAATTCAATTTCTGGGGTATGTACTGTCTACACAAGGAATTAGTATGGATGGAAGCAAAACCCAAGCCATCAAGGATTGGCCAAGTCCTAGAAATGTGAAGGAGGTACAGCGCTTCATCGGGTTTGCCAACTTCTATAGACGTTTCATTAGAAATTTCTCTGAGGTAGTGTCACCTATCACTCAACTTACCCGGAAAGAGTCTAGGTTTTCCTGGACTCCCCAAGCCCAGGAAGCATTTTCCCAGTCTAAAAGATAAATTTACCACTGCACCTATCCTAGTACATCCCAACCCCGAGCTTGCCTTCATAATAGAGGTGGATGCTTCAGACTGTGCCGTTGGAGCTATACTCTCTCAGAGAACAGGTGAGAAGAATGTCTTGCATCCCTGTGCCTTCTTTTCCCAGCAGTTGTCTTCGGCTGAGAGGAACTACGATGTGGGCAATAGAGAGTTGTTGGCCATTATTGCCGCCTTCAAAGAATGGAGACACCTTCTTCAGGGAGCTGCACAGCAAATAGTCGTCCTGACAGACCATCGTAACCTTGAGTTTATCAGGTCGGCTAAGTGCCTGACTCCTCGCCAGGCTCGCTGGAATCTTTTCTTAAACCAATTTAATTTTATCATCTCTTATAGACCAGGATCGCGCAATGGAAAGGCTGATGCACTCTCTAGGATTTACTCAGCAGAGACACGTCCAATTACTCCTCCTAAGACTATTCTTCCTGACTCTAGATTCCTAGGAGTAATTCATAATCAAGACCTACTTAAGGACATCAAGGAAGCATACCATGCGGATTCCTTTTTGGCACAACCCCCAAGGGACGTAAGTCTTGTCTTTAAGAATGGTGTGTGGATTCAGGGACAACGTCTGTATATTCCTGAAACAGTCAGATTAAGAGTATTGCAACTCATTCACGATTCCAAGATAGCTGGGCATAGAGGAATTCTAAAGACACAGGAATTTCTTTCTCGTTTCTTTTGGTGGCCCACTTGCAGGAAGGATGTTTTGAATTATGTCACTTCATGTGAGGTCTGTGCAAGATGCAAAACACCTCGCTCCTCACCAACTGGTCTGTTACAGCCTCTTCCCACCCCGTCCCGCCCGTGGGGATCCATTTCTATGGACTTCATTGTGGAGTTACCAACCTCTCAGGGGAAGAACACCATTCTAGTGGTGGTTGACCGTCTAACAAAGGCAGCTCATTTTATCCCTTGTGTCGGCTTACCCACTGCAAAACAGACATCAGATTTGATGATTAAAGATGTGTTTCGCTTACATGGAGTACCGGATGAGGTTATTTCGGATCGAGGGGTGCAATTCACTTCTAGGTTTTGGCAAAATTTCTGTGCAGCATTGGACATTAAAGTAAACCTTTCTTCTGCTTTTCATCCCCAGACTAATGGACAGACCGAACGAACCAATCAAACCCTGGAGCAGTACTCCGCTGCTTTATCTGCCACCTACAGGATGATTGGGTGGATCTACTTCCATTAGCTGAGTTCTCGTATAACAACTCTCAGAGTGCCTCCACTAAACAGTCTCCTTTTTACTCTAATCTAGGTTATCATCCTAACATTCTACCACGATTTCCCATAGAAACGCCTTTACCAGCAGTGGCTGAAAGAATCACGTCTTTACAGAAGAATATGGATCTTCTAAAGGAAAATCTGGAATCGGCTCAAGAAAGGTACAAGAAAGCAGCAGATAAATTTCGTAAACCTGCACCAGCTTTCAAGGTAGGAGACTTGGTCTGGCTGTCAACCAGAAATCTTAAGTTAAGGATTCCATCGTCTAAGTTGGGACATAAGTACATTGGACCCTATAAAATCAGTAAAATTATAAGTGCCGTTGCTTGTCGTCTTCAACTGCCCAGAACTATGAGAACTGCCACCCTGTCTTTCATGTATCCCTACTAAAGGCTGCAACACCCAATACGTTTCCTGGACGTTCTTCTCCTTGCCCTGACCCAGTGCTAGTCGATGGTCAGAAGAATTTGTGGTGGAAAGGATTTTAGATTCCAGGTTGTATAGAAATCAGTTACAATATCTGATTAAATGGCAGGGCTACCCAGTGGAAGACAACTCATGGGAACCAGTCAATAACGTTAATGCTCCTCGCTTGCTCCGTCAGTTTCATCAGAGGTACCCACACAAGCCTGGTCTGAGGTCATCCGGAGGTTGTCCTTAAGGGGGGAGTAATGTAAGGTTCTATGTATATATTCCTGAAACTCAGTTTGTTCGTCAGCCATTTTACTTTCTGTCTTGCTGCAGCTATCTTGCGCTCAGTCAAAATGGAGTTTCCAGCTTGCATGTTCCCGCCCTGATTCTCTCCTTTGCTTCTTAAGCAGCCACAGCTGAGCAATCAGTGCTTCAGAATCTAGCCTGCAGTGAACCTGTGACTTGACTCCTGTAAGCCTTGGACCTTGTACTCCAGCTATTTCTACTGAGGAACTCTGAAGCACTTGTGGACTCTGAACTCTGCTCTTTGAGAGACCCACGTTTGCATGGACTTACGGTAACAGAGAAGAAGATCCTGAATCTGTATTGGAGAGTGATTGCTGAGCTTGGATTACTCTGGCCTGCTGTGTCTCCTGTTTCTGTGTCTGCAAACTGTGTGACTATTTCTGCCAACTTGTATGAAGTAATACAGGACTTTTCTATATCAAATCTGTGACTCCTGTGTTTTCATCGCACCCAAGCACAAGACGCTATATGAACTGTACTACATACATTACAATACACTTGTAACCTTGAGATTGTTGATATTTTTCAGCAATTTTTGTTCTCAAGTCCTGAGATGGTTTTCTTCTCCTTTTTCTGTACTCCATACTTAATGTGGCACACACAGACACACAACGCAAGATTGAGTTAACTTTTAGCTATAACTGTACACATATATATATATGTTAGGGTTCGATTTCCCGCTGTTGCACAAGGGGAGTTTCGAACCCGTCCCGCTGCGGTCTCCCATTCATCTCCGGCCGCAGTGGAGCCTGCTCAGCAGAGACGTCGGTCCAGGCATCTTGCCCACTCCTCTACTGTGCAGTGACTTGCTGCTGCCTTTCCTGGATCTGCTATTATAGCCAGTGCTGGAGCAGTCGTCTTTGAGACAAAGTCCTGCGTTTTCCCATCTGAGCATGCCCAGAGTGAGATCTCTCATTGGAGATCAGGGTCACATGTTCAGGTGCTGCAGCGGCTCCTATTGGTCCGCCAGGAAGGTCATGTAGCTACGTTTGTAACAGCTTCTCATTGGTCCTGTTCCTGGGAAGGTCCTGTAGCTGTTGCTATAAAAGGGTAGCATGGCTGGGCCGCCATGCGCTAATATCAATCATTGTATGCTATGCACCAGTGTGGTCATGTGTATGTGTGGATAGGGACCCGGCTGAAATAAGCCACTAGAATACCGACTTAATCGGTGAGGAGTTTGGTATGGTAGCTGGTCAGGGTCGGTGTCCTAGATGCCCTAGATTACCGGCATAACCGGTGAGGAGTTTTGATTGCCGTATTCAGGGTCTGGCATTCAGATGCCATAGATTGCGGGAGACTCCCGCGAAGACATTAGCACATGATCACGCTTTATGAACGCGTAGCACTTAACTGTGTACCTGAGAGCCTGACAGGACACAGTACTTTTTCTCAGCGGCCCTGTGACGTAACAGGGTTCGCTTTCAACGCTAGACAGCGCCCTAGCGTGTTTTCTTTGCCACTCAGTTGTGTCTAGTGAGTGCGCACACATCGCCATATAGCGCTGCGGCTCTCCTTCTAGCGGCTCTGTGGAGTAACAGAGTTCGCACTTATTGCCACAGCGCATTACGGCGTTTATGTTGGCGACTCTGCGGGATAACAGAGTTTGCTTCTCGCGCCATTTCTACTAGCAGCAGGCTCCGCTTGCACGGTGGTCCCCGGGCTGCGAATGCACCTCTCTACTTTATATATTTGGTGCGTTCCGCAGACCCTTAACATATATATATATATATATATATATATATAATATATATACACAGTACAGACCAAAAGTTTGGACACACCTTCTCATTTAAAGATTTTTGTGTATTTTCATGACTATGAAAATTGTAAATTCACACTGAAGGCATCAAAACTATGAATTAACATATGTGGAATTATATAACAAAAACGTGTGAAACAACTGAAATTATGTCTTATATTCTAGGTTCTTCAAAGTAGCCACCTTTTGCTTTGATGACTGCTTTGCACACTCTTGGCATTCTCTTGATGAGCTTCAAGAGGTAGTCACCGGGAATGGTTTTCACTTCACAGGTGTGCCCTGTCAGGTTTAATAAGTGGGATTTCTGGGCTTATAAATGGGGTTGGGACCATCAGTTGTGTTGTGCAGAAGCCGGGTGGATACACAGCTGATAGTCCTACTGAATAGACTGTTAGAATTTGTATTATGGCAAGAAAAAAGCAGCTAAGTAAAGAAAAACGAGTGGCCATGATTACTTTAAGAAATGATGGTCAGTCAGTTCATAAAATTGGGAAAACTTTGAAAGTGTCCCCAAGTGCAGTTGCAAAAACCTCGGCGGCTAACCCTAGGGTCCCT
>JARQOD010000006.1:190170540-190236375 GCA_033576555.1 Oophaga sylvatica | reverse complement strand
GGTTACTATTAGAAACCGTTATCCATTGCCTTTAATCCCTGAGTTATTGGAGAGAGTGCGACATGCCAAAATTTTTCTAAACTAGATCTTCGTGGGGCCTATAACTTAGTCCGTATTAGACCTGGGGATGAATGGAAGACTGCATTCAGGTCACGCTATGGACACTTCGAATATCTAGTTATGCCTTTTGGTCTGAGTACCCGCCCCAGCCACTTTCCAACACTTGGTGAATGACATCTTCAGGGATCTCCTAGATACATTCGTGGTAATTTATTTGGATGATATTCTAATTTTTTCTAACTCCACAGAGGAACATCATGGACATGTGAGAATGGTCTTGGAACGTCTAAGACAAAATTATCTTTACATCAAACTTGAAAAGTGTGAATTCCATAGGACCGAAATTCAATTTCTGGGGTATGTACTGTCTACACAAGGAATTAGTATGGATGGAAGCAAAACCCAAGCCATCAAGGATTGGCCAAGTCCTAGAAATGTGAAGGAGGTACAGCGCTTCATCGGGTTTGCCAACTTCTATAGACGTTTCATTAGAAATTTCTCTGAGGTAGTGTCACCTATCACTCAACTTACCCAGAAAGAGTCTAGGTTTTCCTGGACTCCCCAAGCCCAGGAAGCATTTTCCCATCTAAAAGATAAATTTACCACTGCACCTATCCTAGTACATCCCAACCCTGAGCTTGCCTTCATAATAGAGGTGGATGCTTCAGAATGTGCCGTTGGAGCTATACTCTCTCAGAGAACAGGTGAGAAGAATGTCTTGCATCCCTGTGCCTTCTTTTCCCAGCAGTTGTCTTCGGCTGAGAGGAACTACGATGTGGGCAATAGAGAGTTGTTGGCCATTATTGCCGCCTTCAAAGAATGGAGACACCTTCTTCAGGGAGCTGCACAGCAAATAGTCGTCCTGACAGACCATCGTAACCTTGAGTTTATCAGGTCGGCTAAGTGCCTGACTCCTCGCCAGGCTCGCTGGAATCTTTTCTTAAACCAATTTAATTTTATCATCTCTTATAGACCAGGATCGCGCAATGGAAAGGCTGATACACTCTCTAGGATTTACTCAGCAGAGACACGTCCAATTACTCCTCCTAAGACTATTCTTCCTGACTCTAGATTCCTAGGAGTAATTCATAATCAAGACCTACTTAAGGACATCAAGGAAGCATACCATGCGGATTCCTTTTTGGCACAACCCCCAAGGGACGTAAGTCTTGTCTTTAAGAATGGTGTGTGGATTCAGGGACAACGTCTGTATATTCCTGAAACAGTCAGATTAAGAGTATTGCAACTCATTCACGATTCCAAGATAGCTGGGCATAAAGGAATTCTAAAGACACAGGAATTTCTTTCTCGTTTCTTTTGGTGGCCCACTTGCAGGAAGGATGTTTTGAATTATGTCACTTCATGTGAGGTCTGTGCAAGATGCAAAACACCTCGCTCCTCACCAACTGGTCTGTTACAGCCTCTTCCCACCCCGTCCCGCCCGTGGGGATCCATTTCTATGGACTTCATTGTGGAGTTACCAACCTCTCAGGGGAAGAACACCATTCTAGTGGTGATTGACCGTCTAACAAAGGCAGCTCATTTTATCCCTTGTGTCGGCTTACCCACTGCAAAACAGACATCAGATTTGATGATTAAAGATGTGTTTCGCTTACATGGAGTACCGGATGAGGTTATTTCGGATCGAGGGGTGCAATTCACTTCTAGGTTTTGGCAAAATTTCTGTGCAGCATTGGACATTAAAGTAAACCTTTCTTCTGCTTTTCATCCCCAGACTAATGGACAGACCGAACGAACCAATCAAACCCTGGAGCAGTACCTCCGCTGCTTTATCTGCCACCTACAGGATGATTGGGTGGATCTACTTCCATTAGCGGAGTTCTCGTATAACAACTCTCAGAGTGCCTCCACTAAACAGTCTCCTTTTTACTCTAATCTAGGTTATCATCCTAACATTCTACCACGATTTCCCATAGAAACGCCTTTACCAGCAGTGGCTGAAAGAATCACGTCTTTACAGAAGAATATGGATCTTCTAAAGGAAAATCTGGAATCGGCTCAAGAAAGGTACAAGAAAGCAGCAGATAAATTTCGTAAACCTGCACCAGCTTTCAAGGTAGGAGACTTGGTCTGGCTGTCAACCAGAAATCTTAAGTTAAGGATTCCATCGTCTAAGTTGGGACATAAGTACATTGGACCCTATAAAATCAGTAAAATTATAAGTGCCGTTGCTTGTCGTCTTCAACTGCCCAGAACTATGAGAACTGCCACCCTGTCTTTCATGTATCCCTACTAAAGGCTGCAACACCCAATACGTTTCCTGGACGTTCTTCTCCTTGCCCTGACCCAGTGCTAGTCGATGGTCAGGAAGAATTTGTGGTGGAAAGGATTTTAGATTCCAGGTTGTATAGAAATCAGTTACAATATCTGATTAAATGGCAGGGCTACCCAGTGGAAGACAACTCATGGGAACCAGTCAATAACGTTAATGCTCCTCGCTTGCTCCGTCAGTTTCATCAGAGGTACCCACACAAGCCTGGTCTGAGGTCATCCGGAGGTTGTCCTTAAGGGGGGAGTAATGTAAGGTTCTATGTATATATTCCTGAAACTCAGTTTGTTCGTCAGCCATTTTACTTTCTGTCTTGCTGCAGCTATCTTGCGCTCAGTCAAAATGGAGTTTCCAGCTTGCATGTTCCCGCCCTGATTCTCTCCTTTGCTTCTTAAGCAGCCACAGCTGAGCAATCAGTGCTTCAGAATCTAGCCTGCAGTGAACCTGTGACTTGACTCCTGTAAGCCTTGGACCTTGTACTCCAGCTATTTCTACTGAGGAACTCTGAAGCACTTGTGGACTCTGAACCTGCTCTTTGAGAGACCCACGTTTGCATGGACTTACGTAACAGAGAAGAAGATCCTGAATCTGTATTGGAGAGTGATTGCTGAGCTTGGATTACTCTGGCCTGCTGTGTCTCCTGTTTCTGTGTCTGCAAACTGTGTGACTATTTCTGCCAACTTGTATGAAGTAATACAGGACTTTTCTATATCAAACTCTGTGACTCCTGTGTTTTCATCGCACCCAAGCACAAGACGCTATATGAACTGTACTACATACATTACAATACACTTGTAACCTTGAGATTGTTGATATTTTTCAGCAATTTTTGTTCTCAAGTCCTGAGATGGTTTTCTTCTCCTTTTTCTGTACTCCATACTTAATGTGGCACACACAGACACACAACGCAAGATTGAGTTAACTTTTAGCTATAACTGTACACATATATATAATATGTTAGGGTTCGATTTCCCGCTGTTGCACAAGGGGAGTTTCGAACCCGTCCCGCTGCGGTCTCCCATTCATCTCCGGCCGCAGGGGAGCCTGCTCAGCAGAGACGTCGGTCCAGGCATCTTGCCCACTCCTCTACTGTGCAGTGACTTGCTGCTGCCTTTCCTGGATCTGCTATTATAGCCAGTGCTGGAGCAGTCGTCTTTGAGACAAAGTCCTGCGTTTTCCCATCTGAGCATGCCCAGAGTGAGATCTCTCATTGGAGATCAGGGGTCACATGTTCAGGTGCTGCAGCGGCTCCTATTGGTCCGCCAGGAAGGTCATGTAGCTACGTTTGTAACAGCTTCTCATTGGTCCTTGTTCCTGGAAGGTCCTGTAGCTGTTGCTATAAAAGGGTAGCATGGCTGGGCCGCCATGCGCTAATATCAATCATTGTATGCTATGCACCAGTGTGGTCATGTGTATGTGTGGATAGGGACCCGGCTGAAATAAGCCACTAGAATACCGACTTAATCGGTGAGGAGTTTGGTATGGTAGCTGGTCAGGGTCGGTGTCCTAGATGCCCTAGATTACCGGCATAACCGGTGAGGAGTTTTGATTGCCGTATTCAGGGTCTGGCATTCAGATGCCATAGATTGCGGGAGACTCCCGCGAAGACATTAGCACATGATCACGCTTTATGAACGCGTAGCACTTAACTGTGTACCTGAGAGCCTGACAGGACACAGTACTTTTTCTCAGCGGCCCTGTGACGTAACAGGGTTCGCTTTCAACGCTAGACAGCGCCCTAGCGTGTTTTCTTTGCCACTCAGTTGTGTCTAGTGAGTGCGCACACATCGCCATATAGCGCTGCGGCTCTCCTTCTAGCGGCTCTGTGGAGTAACAGAGTTCGCACTTATTGCCACAGCGCATTACGGCGTTTATGTTGGCGACTCTGCGGGATAACAGAGTTTGCTTCTCGCGCCATTTCTACTAGCAGCAGGCTCCGCTTGCACGGTGGTCCCCGGGCTGCGAATGCACCTTCTACTTTATATATTTGGTGCGTTCCGCAGACCCTTAACATATATATATATATATATATATATATATAATATTATATACACAGTACAGACCAAAAGTTTGGACACACCTTCTCATTTAAAGATTTTTGTGTATTTTCATGACTATGAAAATTGTAAATTCACACTGAAGGCATCAAAACTATGAATTAACATATGTGGAATTATATAACAAAAACGTGTGAAACAACTGAAATTATGTCTTATATTCTAGGTTCTTCAAAGTAGCCACCTTTTGCTTTGATGACTGCTTTGCACACTCTTGGCATTCTCTTGATGAGCTTCAAGAGGTAGTCACCGGGAATGGTTTTCACTTCACAGGTGTGCCCTGTCAGGTTTAATAAGTGGGATTTCTGGGCTTATAAATGGGGTTGGGACCATCAGTTGTGTTGTGCAGAAGCCGGGTGGATACACAGCTGATAGTCCTACTGAATAGACTGTTAGAATTTGTATTATGGCAAGAAAAAAGCAGCTAAGTAAAGAAAAACGAGTGGCCATGATTACTTTAAGAAATGATGGTCAGTCAGTTCATAAAATTGGGAAAACTTTGAAAGTGTCCCCAAGTGCAGTTGCAAAAACCTCGGCGGCTAACCCTAGGGTCCCTAGTTGTCCCTATAATAGAGACAGTAAAGGAGTTGTCCTAACACACCCAAATAACCATCACCAAGAGACAAATATTGTTTATCAAAAAAATACCTATAATTTATAATAATAAATATACAAATGGGTGTAAAGAATTTTTTTGTCTTAATAATAATGGGATCCCAATATAGATGCTGAAGCCAAGGTAATTAGTATGGAGCTCAAATTGATGTGTTTGTTCCAATATATAATGTATGAAGATGAATGAATCACTTGATGATCAATAAATCAAATGCTCTATATCATATAATAATGTAGCTCTATAAATGCAGCTTATATATTAGCTACTCAAAAAAGGAAGAAAATTCTTCACTGAATACAAAGAGCTCATAAACATCCATCTACCCAGGCATAATATAAACAAGAAAATAAGGAAACAATCACCTAGTAATAAGTAAATAAAGTGCACTATGCAATGTGATAACTGAATGATCTTTAGCGAATATAATAACAAGAAAAGTCACACACTGGGAATAATATCATCCAGAATATGTATAGATCATATAAAGTGCATGTGCAATCTCAAAGAGGAGGTATACTCATCTCAGAGTAGCGATGTTTCAGTCCAAGCGATCCCAAATGGCCATAGTCAGGCACTTAAGGCAACAAAATCATAGCAATGACCAAGCAATGCCCGACGCGTTTCCCCCCCCCTAGGGATAACGGGGGTTCATCACGGGTAATATGACCACTACATATAGTAAAGAGTGCTGTACTGACTCACTCACCACCCCATTCTTATATCCGTCCATAACGCCATGTGCGTCACACACCAGGATCACTTCCGGGTATAATCTGACGTATAGGCCATGTACATTCCAGCAATGAACTGGAAGCCGGATGTGACATCGTGTAAAGCATCATCAAGGACATACTAGCGGAAGTCACTCAGTGAAATGCAGATGCATTCCACCGGAATCACAAGTGAGGCCTGAATTTTGGCATCACTAACAGGAACGCTAATGCGTTCTAGCAGAAGACTTAAACTAGAACCCGGTTGTGACGTCCAGTAAAAACATCATCAGGGACGTACTAGCAGAAATAACTCGGTGATACGTTAATACGTTCAACCGAGATCGCAAATGAGGCCTGAATTTGAGCGTCACTAACGAAAACGCAAATACGTTCCAGCAAAAAGCTAGAAAAGGGATCACAGATGAAACATGGATTGCGGTATCATTCCAATTATAGATGAATGAAACAGTGTACACATATATACTTGTAAAAGTCCCATGGGGATACGTTAATACGTTCCCCCGAGATCACAAGTGAGGCCTGAATTTCGGCGTCACTATCAAAAAAACGCTAATGCGTTCCAGCAAACGAATAGAAACAGGATCACAGATGAAACATGGATTGCGGCATCATTCCAATTCTAGATAAATAAAATAACTGGAAACAGTGTACACATAGAATATATAATAGAACGCGAATGTGTTCAAAATAGTTCACTAAAGGCGCAGGAGCGATGAAAGAGAGTATGGCTAACAAAGTATATATACCTATATGAAAAAATACATCTCCATTTCATCAGGTAAGTAAAGTCATTAGCAAAGAAAAAACTTTAAAAACAAAAAAATAACAAATAAATAAGAATGAAAAAATGTAAAGTACGCCAAAATGTACGACCAATAACAAATAAGTATTAATATACCTAGCAAACGGTATTCTACAGGACACACCAGGTGGCCTAAATGAAACTAGAAAAGGATAACTGCTCATTCAGGCCCATAGGGCTCATAGATTCCAACAAATAAATCCACCTTGTTTCTCGTTGTAATATCCTCCTATCCCAGTCACCCAGTCTGACCGAAGGAGGAATGACCTCTATAACAGAAAAAGACATCAGACTAAGATCCCCTCCATGTATCATATTCATGTGACGCGCAAGTGGCTTGTACTTGCCATTTTTTATGTCTTTAATATGCTCTCCAATTCGAATACGTAACTCTCGTTTAGTTTTTCCAACATAGTCCTTAGGGCAAGAGCAAGTGCACAAATACACCACTCCTGCCGTCCTACAGTTAGCAAAATGTCTCATAAAGAAATCTCTATCAGTCACAGAACTCTTGAAGGATTTTGAGATCCGTATACAGTACAAACCAAAAGTTTGGACACACCTTCTCATTCAAAGATTTTTCTGTATTTTCATGACTATGAAAATTGTAGAATCACACTGAAGGCATCAAAACTATGAATTAACACATGTGGAATTATACATTACACTTTACAAAAAAGTGTGAAACAACTGAAAATATGTATATTCTACGTTCTTCAAAAAAGTCACCTTTAGCTTTGATTACTGCTTTGCACGCAGAAAAGGTGAACGGCTGTACTCTACATGCCTAGTTCCCACCGTGAAGCATGGAGGAGGTGGTGTGATGGTCTGGGGGTGCTTTGCTGGTGACACTGTTGGGGATTTATTCAAAATTGAAGCGGTGAGCGGTCCAGCTCACCCCAAACCATCTCGATTGGGTTCAGGTCTGGTGACTGTGGAGGCCAGGTCATCTGGCGTAGCACCCCAACACTCTTCTTAGTCAAATAGCCCTTACACACTCTGGAGGTGTGTTTGGGGTCATTGTCCTGTTGAAAAATAAATGATGGTCCAACTAAATGCAAATCCGATGGAATAGCATGCTGCTGCAAGATGCTGTGATAGCCATTCTGGTTCACTATGCCTTCAATTTTGAATAAATACCCAACAGTGTCACCAGCAAAGCACCCCCACATCATCACACCACCTCCTCCATGCTTCACGGTGGGAACCAGGCATGTAGAATCCATCCGTTCACCTTTTCTGCGTGCAAAGCAGTAATCAAAGCAAAAGGTGGCTACTTTGAAGAACCTAGAATATAAAACATATTTTCAGTTGTTTCACACTTTTTTGTAAAGTGTAATGTATAATTCCACATGTGTTAATTCATAGTTTTGATGCCTTCAGTGTGATTCTACAATTTTCATAGCCATGAAAATACAGAAAAATCTTTGAATGAGAAGGTGTGTCCAAACTTTTGGTCTGTACTGTATATCTACAAGATGAACAATGTCCACATTTGAAAGTCCCAAGTGACCTATTAACTAACCACGTTTCCTGTTTTTTTTGAGGGACTAAATGACTGTGGAGAAGACTGTTTTAATTGATCTTCCTTTTCTATATGTAACTGACGGATGTGGAGAGATAAACTGACAAATGTCAGGATCTGATCTCAAAATCTGCCAATGTCTTTGAAGAATTTAATGAACACTTTTAGATTGGTCATCAAAAGTACTAATCAATCGAGTAATCGGTTGGAAATCCGTCCTTACTTTCGTCGTCAGCAACGAAGTCCTGTTAGTGTCATATGAACCTTTATATGCAGAGTCAAATCACATCTTTTGGGTATCCCCTATTTTTAAACCGATGTTCAAGTTCATTCGACTTGTTGTTAAAGTCACTTAAAGAGGAACAATTCCTCCATAATCTGAGAAATTGCCCTTTTGGGATACCTCTCTTTAATGGGAAGGGGTGATGGCTTTCCCACCGTAATAGGCTATTCGTAGCCGTTGGTTTCCGGTGAATAGTGGTACTTAGAGAGCCATCACTCAGTTTGGATATGAGGACATCGAGGAAGGTAATCTTCTCATCCCCAATTTCAAAAGTAAATACCATACCCTCAAGGTTAGTATTAAGGTAACGTAGGAAGTCAGAGAAAGATTCTGCACTACCCCGCCAAAGGACAAGGATGTTGTCAATATATCGCCCCAGAAAACAATTCTGGGGCTCCAGACTTCATCCTCGTCCCGAAATACAAAAATGTCCTCCCACCAGCCCAGGAGCAAATTAGCATAAGTGGGAGCACAAGTACTCCTAATTGCTGTGCCCCTGAGCTGGTGGTAAAACATCCCATTGAAAAGAAAATAGTTTCGCTGCAAGACGGAAGAAAGTAATTCAAGCAAAAAGGCATTGTGTGACATACCATGGGTCCCTCTACTGCTCAAGTAATATTGGATGGCCCTTAACCCATCCTGATGTCTAATGCTACTATACAATGCCTCCACATCAATGGAGGCAATAATAGCATCAGGGTCCAATGTAATCCCTTCAAGCTTGAATAGATCACTCGTATCCCGAATATATGATGGGAGGGTTATCACAAAGGGACGCAATAACTTGTCCAAAAAAATGCTTGAGTTCTGTGAAATAGCATCAACCCCAGAAACAATAAAACGTCCCTTTAAGGGGTTGATGCCCTTGTGAATTTTTAGTAGAGCATAGAAAGTTGACAAAACTTTGCACATGCACTTTATATGATCTATACATATTCTGGATGATATTATTCCCAGTGTGTGACTTTTCTTGTTATTATATTCGCTAAAGATCATTCAGTTATCACATTGCATAGTGCACTTTATTTACTTATTACTAGGTGATTGTTTCCTTATTTTCTTGTTTATATTATGCCTGGGTAGATGGATGTTTATGAGCTCTTTGCATTCAGTGAAGAATTTTCTTCTTTTTTTGAGTAGCTAATATATAAGTTGCATTTATAGAGCTACATTATTATATGATATAGAGCATTTGATTTATTGATCATCAAGTGATTCATTCATCTTCATACATTATATATTGGAGCAAACACATCAATTTGAGCTCTATACTAATTACCTTGGCTTCAGCATCTATATTGGGATCCCATTATTATTAAGACAAAAAAAATTTTCACACCCATTTGTATATTTATTATTATAAATTATAGGTATTTTTTTGATAAACAATATTTGTCTCTTGGTGATGGTTATTTGGGTGTGTTAGGACAACTCCTTTACTGTCTCTATTATAGGGACAACTAGGGACCCTAGGGTTAGCCGCCAAGGAGTGGGGGCGCCAACCTCAGAAACTTAGGGTGCCAACCTCCACTGCCAAGCAGGGTCATTTTTATAGGGAGCACCTAGGGTTCTTTAGTATTTCCGCATTGCAGGGAGTGCTAGGGTTTACAGGGTGAGCCGCCGAGGAGTGGGGGCGCCAACCGCAGAATAGTAGGGTGCCAACCTCCACTGCTAGGCAGGGCTTATTGTAGTTACTCTGTAGGGCCTATTAGGCACATATTTGGCTATATATACTTTAAACTAATTGTTGTCCTTTTTGAACAATTTTTAACTTTATCTTTTAAAAGTTACATTTTAGGATCCAAGTTTTTTGCTTTTTGGTTTTCTTTTTTGTGTAGGGTCCTGCGGGATTAAAATTTGGTTTTTCTTCTTAATTGGTATGGCAGGTTTTCTTTCAGGACCATTAGACACCAAGAGGTGGCTTGATAACGCAAGATTGTTTTTTTCTGACATTGAGGGCACTAAGGACTCTTCATTCCCCACTTTAAAGAATCTGTTTTTGGACCTCTTATCAGCCTATAAAAATAACATTAGATCCTGGTGGGAGGTGCAATCATTGGATAACTATATTAAACACAAGATTATACCACGTGGGCTGAGGATACATTTGTTACAAGCCCCAAGATGTGTCTCTCCCACTTTATTGGTGAAGTGGGAGGAAGAGTCAATTTCCTCATCATAGAGGTTCATGCAGATTCTTTTGGATGAGGAGAAGAAAACATTTGAAAGCTCCTCTTCTAAATTAAAGAATCTTGTTGATAATATTCTCAAATTTAAAACGGACCCTGAGTTTTCCAATAGGGAAGAAACTCTTAAAACTGCAGTGGACAAATTTAATTTAGAGATCAAAGACAGAAAACATAAACGTTTTGTGAGAGACTGTTCTGAATTCAAAGAGAAAAGGGCTTATCCGTCATTACAAGTTGCCCTAACATTAACTACGGATATATCATTTTCCGACATTGACTCTTCAGATATTGAATCATCCCCTAGAGGTCCACTTTTCAAACAATTTTCAAGGCAAAGGGGACGAGGCAAAAAAGGTGGTCGGAGATGGCAAAGTCATGGTTCAGACAGGGATATCAACCCTCTACATCTTCATCATCCTCTTTTTTAGAGGACCGGGTGGATTAACATACCATCTACGGAATTGAACCTTCAACACCCAACCGAAATAGTGACATCATTGGATGATAATCAGATCATTAATTTGTCCTCATATAATTTAACCTCAATTGAGAATAGAGTGTTGAGTAGAGGCCTTACATTTGTCCCCACAACAAGGTTTGATCACTTTGTTTAGATAAAAGATCTCAATCTTTTCACCAGAAAATTGAAGTGGAGACGTTTTTTTCCATAAGAATGATGTATAAAGGTGCCAACAATTGGAGATTTCAATTGGTGATTTGGCTGATCTTGAGTTATTAACTTATTTGGGTGAGGAAGGTAGTATAATGATTGGTGAAGGCCCCTTCTCAGATTTGAAACCTACGAGCAAGAAATTACCACCTTCTGGTGAATATGGAAGTATTGAGATCTTTCAGAAACTTGTCACTGATGAGATCAATAATATTGATCCTGGCTTTGATTCTACACACCCTAATTTGTCAAGAACTGAGAGAAAGGCACTAGATGACCTTAAGAACAATAGGTCTATTATTATTAAGCCTTCGGATAAAGGCGGTAATATTGTCCTTATGGATAATGAAAAATATGTGGACTTGTGCCTTTCAATTGTGTCGGACAAATTGTCCTATGAGACTCTTAGGGGTCATCCAACTGTTGGTTACTCTCAAGAGTTATCAGATATCTTGACAAGAGCATTTGAGTCTAAATTGATTTCAAGAAATGAAATTGATTTCCTCCTCCCAAAGTTCCCAGTTTTGTCAACTTTCTATGCTCTACCAAAAATTCACAAGGGCATCAACCCCTTAAAGGGACATCCTATTGTTTCTGTGGTTGATGCTCTTTCACAGAACTCAAGCATTTTTTTGGACAAGTTATTGCGTCCCTTTGTGATGACCCTCCCATCATATATTCAGGATAAGAGTGATCTACTAAATAAGCTTGAAGGGATTACATTGGAACCTGATACTATTATTGCCTCCATTGATGTGGAGGCATTGCATAGTAGCATTAGACATCAGGATGGGTTAAGGGCCATCCAATATTACTTGAGCAGTAGAGGGACCCATTGTATGTCACACAATGCCTTTTTGCTTGAATTACTTTCTTCCGTCTTGCAGCGAAACTATTTTCTTTTCAATGGGATGTTTTACCACCAGCTCAGGGGCACAGCAATGGGGAGTCCTTGTGCTCCCACTTATGCTAATTTGCTCCTGGGCTGGTGGGAGGACATATTTGTATTTCGGGACGAGGATGAAGTCTGGAGCCCCAGAATTGTTTTCTGGGGCTGATAAATTGATGACATCCTCGTCCTGTGGCGGGTAGTGCAGAATCTTTCTCTGACTTCCTACGTTACCTCAATACTAACCTTGAGGGTATGGTATTTACTTTTGAAATTGGGGGTGAGAAGATTACCTTCCTCGATGTCCTCATATCCAAACTGAGTGATGGCTCTCTAAGTACCACTATTCACCGAAAACCAATGGCTACAAATAACCTATTACGGTGGGAGAGCCATCACCGCTTCCCATTAAAGAGAAGTATCCCAAAGGGGCAATTCCTCCGATTGCGGAGAAATTGTTCCTCTTTACTAGACTTTAACAACAAGTCGAATGAACTTAAACATCGGTTTAAAAATAGGGGATACCCAAAAGATGTGATGGACTCTGCATATAAAGCTGCATATGACACTAACAGAACTTCGTTGCTGACGACGAAAGTAAGGACGGATTCCCAACCGATCACTCGATTGATTGGTACCTTTGATAACCAATCTAAAAGGGTTCATAATATTCTTCAAAGACATTGGCAGATTTTGAGATCAGATCCTGACATTTGTCAGTTTATCTCTCCACATCCGTCAGTTACATATAGAAAAGGAAGATCAATTAAGGACAGTCTTGTCCACAGTCATTTTGTCCCTCAAAAAAAACAGGAAACGTGGTTAATTAATAGGTCAATTGGGACTTTCAAATGTGGACATTGTTCATCTTGTAGATATATACGGATATCAAAATCATTCAAGAGTTCTGTGACTGATAGAGATTTCTTTATGAGACATTTTGCTAACTGTAGGACGGCAGGAGTGGTGTATTTGTGCACTTGCTCTTGCCCTAAGGACTATGTTGGAAAAACTAAACGAGAGTTACGTATTCGAATTGGAGAGCATACTAAGGACATAAAAAATGGCAAGTACAAGCCACTTGCGCGTCACATGAATATGATACATGGAGGGGATCTTAGTCTGATGTCTTTTTCTGTTATAGAGGTCATTCCTCCTTCGGTCAGACTGGGTGACTGGGATAGGAGGATATTACAACGAGAAACAAGGTGGATTTATTTGTTGGAATCTATGAGCCCTATGGGCCTGAATGAGCAGTTATCCTTTTCTAGTTTCATTTAGGCCACCTGGTGTGTCCTGTAGAATACCGTTTGCTAGGTATATTTATACTTATTTGCTATTGGTCGTACATTTTGACGTGCTTTAGATTTTTTCATTCTTATTTATTTGTTCTTTTTTTGTTTTTAAGTTTTTTCCTTTGCTAATGACTTTACTTACCTGATGAAATGGAGATGTATTTTTTCATATAGGCATATATACTTTTCTAGCCATACTCTCTTTCATCGCTCCTGCGCCTTTAGTGAACTATTTTGAACACATTCGCGTTCTATTATATATTCTATGTGTACACTGTTTCCAGTTATTTTATTTATCTATAATTGGAATGATGCTGCAATCCATGTTTCATCTGTGATCCTGTTTCTATTGTTTTGCTGGAACGCATTAGCGTTTTTTGATAGTGACGCAGAAATTCAGGCCTCACTTGTGATCTCGGTGGAACGTATTAACGTATCACCGTGGGACTTTTACTAGTATATATGTGTACACTGTTTCATTCATCTATAATTGGAATGATACCGCAATCCATGTTTCATCTGTGATCCCTTTTCTAGTTTTTTGCTGGAACGCATTTGCATTTTCGTTAGTGACGCTGAAATTCAGGCCTCATTTGCGATCTCGGTTGAACGTATTAACGTATCAACGAGTTATTTCTGCTAGTACGTCCCTGATGATGTTTTTACTGGATGTCACAACCGGGTTCTAGATTAAGTCTTCTGCTAGAAAGCATTAGCGTTCCTGTTAGTGATGCAAAAATTCAGGCCTCACTTGCGATTCCGGTGGAACGCATCTGCGTTTCACCGAGTGACTTCCGCTAGTACGTCCTTGATGCTTTACAGGATGTCACATCCGGCTTCCAGTTCATTGCTGGAATGTACATGGCCTATATGTCACATTATACCCGGAATTGATCTTGGCGTGCGGCGCACATGGCGTTATGGACGGATATAAGAATGGGATGGTGAGTGAGTCAGTACAGCACTCTTTACTATATGCAGTGGTCATCTTACCACTGATGAACCCCCGTTATCCCTATGGGGGGGAAACGCGTCGGGCATTGCTTGGGCATTGCCATGATTTTGTTGCCTTAAGTGCCTGACTATACGATACGATACGATACGATACACTTTATTGATCCCGGGGGGAAATTACAGTATTACAGCAGCAATACAAACAGCAGTACATAAAATATTAGGACACAAATCTTGCACAGGTGTACCAACATTACATAATAAATAAAAGTGTGTAGTTCAGGTATATATAAGATAATGTTAATTGACATTAGTACACCAGCCATCAGTCATTATTTTCTACCACCCTTAGGAAATTATTATACATCCCCATAGCAGTAGGTACAAACGATTTCCTGAATTTCTCCTTCTTGCACCTTAGTAGGATTAGACGGCTGCTGAATGTGCTCTTCTGATTCAAGAACAGCTCGTATAGTGGGTGTGTGTTATTGTTCATTATTGCTCTACACTTCTTCTGAATTCTATCCTCCAATACCTCCTCAAAAGAGTCAAGATGGAGGCCAACAGCTGCGCTTGCCTTCTTGATAAGTTTATTGAGTTTATTAGCGTCAGCTACTCGCACACTACTGCCCCAGCAAATGATAGCAAAAAAGATGGCGCTTGCTACAACGGACTGGTATGGCCATTTGGTATCCCTTGGACTGAAACATCACCACTCTGAGATGAGTATACCTCCTCTTTGAGATTGCACATGCACTTTATATGATCTATACATATTCTGGATGATATTATTCCCAGTGTGTGACTTTTCTTGTTATTATATTCGCTAAAGATCATTCAGTTATCACATTGCATAGTGCACTTTATTTACTTATTACTAGGTGATTGTTTCCTTATTTTCTTGTTTATATTATGCCTGGGTAGATGGATGTTTATGAGCTCTTTGTATTCAGTGAAGAATTTTCTTCCTTTTTTGAGTAACTAATATATAAGCTGCATTTACAGAGCTACATTATTATATGATATAGAGCATTTGATTTATTGATCATCAAGTGATTCATTCATCTTCATACCTTATATATTGGAGTAAACACATCAATTTAAGCTCCATACTAATTACCTTGGCTTCAGCATCTATATTGGGATCCCATTATTATTAAGACAAAAAAAATGTTCACACCCATTTGTATATTTATTATTATAAATTATAGGTATTTTTTTGATAAACAATATTTGTCTCTTGGTGATGATTATTTGGGTGTGTTAGGACAACTCCTTTACTGTCTCTATTATAGAAACAACTAGGGACCCTAGGGTTAGCCGCCGAGGAGTGACGGCGCCAACCTCAGAAACTTAGGGTGCCAACCTCCACTGCCTGGCAGGGTAATTTTTATAGGGAGCACCTTGGGTTCTTTAGTATTTCCGCATTGCAGGGAGTGCTAGGGTTTATAGGGTGAGCCGCTGAGGAGTGGGGGCGCCAACCGCAGAAAAATAGGGTGCCAACCTACACTGCTAGGCAGGGCTCATTGTAGTTACTCTGTAGGGCCTATTATGCACATATTTGGCTATATATACCTTAAACTAATGGTTGTCCTTTTTGAACAATTTTTAACTTTATCTATTAAAAGTTACATTTTAGGATCCGAGTTTTTTGCTTTTTGGGGTTTTTTTTTGTGTAGGGTCATGCGGATCAAAATTTGGTTTTTCTTCAAGAGTCACCTCTGCTTCTGAGGATAAGTTTATCCGAGTCACCAGCCTCAGAAATCGCAGGTTAACAGCAGCTCAGATTAGAGACCAGGTCAATGACACATCTCTGCAACAACTGTTAAGAGGAGACTCTGTGCAGCAGGCCTTCATGGTAAAATAGCTGCTAGGAAACCACTGCTAAGGACAGACAACAAGCAGAAGAGACTTGTTTGGGCTAAAGAACACAAGGAATGGACATTAGACCAGTGGAAATCTGTGCTTTGGTCTGATGAGTCCAAATCTGAGACCTTTGGTTCCAACCACCGTGTCTTTGTGAGACACAGAAAAGGTGAAAGGATGGACACAACATGCCTGGTTTCCACCGTGAAGCATGGAGGAGGTGTGATGGTGTGGGGATGCTTTGCTGGTGACACTGTTAGGGATTTATTAAAAATTGAAGGCATACTGAAGCAGCATGGCTACCACAGCATTTTTCAGCGGCATGCTATTCCATCCGGTTTGCGTTTAGTTGGACCATCATTTATTTTTCAACAGGCCAATGACCCCAAACACACCTCCAGGCTGTGTAAGGGCTATTTGACCAAGAAAGAGAGTGATGCGGTGCTACACCAGATGACCTTGCCTCCACAGTTACCAGACCTGAACCCAATCGAGATGGTTTGGGGTGAGCTGGACCGCAGTGTGAAGTCAAAAGGGCCAACAAGTGCTAAGCATCTCTGGGAACTCCTTCAAGATTGTTGGGAGACCATTTCGAGTGACTACATCTTGAAGCTCATCAACAGAATGGCAAGAATGTGCAAAGCAGTCCTCAAAGCAAAAGGTGGCTACTTTGAAGAACCTAAAATATAAGACATATTTTCAGTTGTTTCACACTTTTTTGTTAAGTATATAATTCCACATGTGTTAATTCATAGTTTTGATGCCTTCAGTGTGATTCTCTTTATGAGTTACAAGAGGTAGTCACTGGAAATGGTCTTCAAACAATCTTGAAGGAGTTCCCAGAGATGCTTAGCACTTGTTGGCCCTTTTGCCTTCACTCTGCTGTCCAGCTCACCTCAAACCATCTCGATTGGGTTCAGGTCTGGTGACTGTGGAGGCAAGGTCATCTGGCGTAGCACCGCATCACTCTCCTTCTTGGTCAAATAGCCCTTACACAGCCTGGAGCTGTGTTTGGGGTCATTGTCCTGTTGAAAAATAAATGATGGTCTAACTAAACGCAAATCGGATGAAATAGCATGCCGCTGCAAGATGCTGTGGTAGCCATGCTGTTTCAGTATGCCTTCAATTTTGAATAAATCCCCAACAGTGTAACAAGCAAAGCACCCCCACATGATCACACCTCCTCCTCCATGCTTCACGGTGGGAACCAGGCATGTAGAGTCCATCCGTTCACCTTTTCTGCGTTGCACAAAGTCACTGTGGTTGGAACCAAAGATCTCAAATTTGGACTCATCAGACCAAAGCACAGATTTCCACAGGTCTAATGTTCATTCCTTGTGTTCTTCAGCCCAAACAAGTCTCTTCTGCTTGTTGCCTATCCTTAGCAGTGGTTTCCTAGCAGCTATTTTACCATGAAGGCCTGCTGTACAAAGTCTCATTTTAACAGTTGTTGTAGAGAAGGGTCTGCTGCTAGAACTCTGTGTGGCATTGAACTGGTCTCTAATCTGAGCTGCTGTAAACCTGCGATTTCTGAGGCTGGTGACTCGGATAAACTTATCCTCAGAAGAAGAGGTGACTCTTGGTTTTCCTTTCCTGTGACGGTCCTCATGTGAGCCAGTTTCTTTGTAGCGCTTGATGGTTTTTGCAACTGCACTTGGGGACACTTTCAAAGTTTTCCCAATTTTTCAGACTGACTGACCTTCATTTCTTAAAGTAATGATGGCCACTCGTTTTTCTTTACTTAGCTGCTTTTTTCTTGCCATAATACAAATTCTAACAGTCTATTCAGTAGGACTATCAGCTGTGTATCCACCAGACTTCTGCACAACACAACTGATTGTCCCAACCCCATTTATAAGGCCAGAAATCCCACTTATTAAACTTGACAGGGAACACTTGTGAATTGAAAACCATTTCCGGTGACAACCTCTTGAAGCTCATCAAGAGAATGCCAAGAGTGTGCAAAGCAGTCATCAAAGCAAAAAGTGGCTACTTTGGAGAACCTAGAATATAAGACATTATTTCAGTTGTTACACACTTTTTTGTTAAGTATATAATTCCACATGTGTTAATTCACAGTTTTGATGCCTTCAGTGTGAATGTACAATTTTCATAGTCATGAAAATACAGAAAAATATTTAAATGAGAAGGTGTGTCCAAACTTTTGGTTTGTACTGCATATATCTACAGTTGCTTGTGAAAGAATTTTTTGTGTTTTGCTGCTTCCTCACAACCTGGAATTTCTGGTTTTTTTTAGGGTTTGCACCAGTTAAGGTAAAGAACATGCCTACAACTGTGAACATTTGGTTTTCTTGTTATTGTAACGCAAAGAGCAAATAGAACAAAATAACTGAAAATTTCAGTGTGCATAACAGTTCAACCCCCTAAAGTCAGTACTTTATAGAGCCTCCTTTTACAGCAATTACAGCTGCAAGTCGCTTTGAATAAGTCTCTATGAGCTTTCCACATCTTGCCACTGGGATTTTTGCCCATTGCTCAATTAAAAACTGCTCCAGCTCCTTCAAGATAGATGGTTTCCTCTGGTGAACTGCAATTTTCAAGGCTGACCACAGATTATCAGTTGAATTAAGGTCTGGAGTTTGACTAAGCCACTCCAAAACATTTACACGTTTCCTCTTAAACCACTCTAATGTTGCTTTAGTAGTATGCTTTGGGTCATTGCTTTGTAGTAAGGTGAACCTGTTACACATTTGGTTTGGAACCACTGTGCCATGGTCCGGGAGAGCCTGGAGGGGCATAGCTAAGTGTCTACCTGGTTCTGCACTAGAGCATCTGATGCTGTGGTTAGACTTGGACACATGTGGACCCCAGATACCACTCCAGGACAGACCCCCCCCTTAAGCTGTCTTGGAAGACAGCTGGTGCATTGCTGAGCCCACACTGCATAACATGATACTTAGAATAACCATCAGGTGTTAAAAACAGTCTTCCTGTCATCTTCTCGGCGTATGCGGATTAGATTGTTTGCTCTTCTTAGATCCAGCTTGGTAAAAATCCTGGCACCTCTGAGGCGATCGAACAGTTCTGGTATTAAAGGCAATGGATATTTGTTCTTAACCTTGATTTGGTTGACACTCCTATATTCTATGCAAGTCTTATCCTTTTTCTTGACAAAGAAGAAGCTGGCTCCTGCCGGTGAAGAGGAATTCTGAATGAATCCTCTTGCCAGAATCTCTTTTACGTCCTGGGACATGGCTTGAGTCTCCTCCTGGGGGTAGATATGACCTCATGGAGGTGAGGATCCCGGAAGCAGATCTATGAGTCAGTTGTACGGCCTAGCTGGAGGTAGAATTTCTGCTTCCTTTTTGCAGATAAAGCAAGGGAGACATAAAGCGCAATGGGGTCTTATCCGATATTAAGTTAGCACTTTTTAAATAGGAAGCTGCTCACCTGGTATTAGGTGGTTAAAACACATGTAGGAAAGGCTGCCGCAGATCCACAGGTCGGTCGACGACCCGACAATACAATACACTGCAGAAAAGATGTGGATTCCAGTCCGCGCTGCCCAAATAATAAATTTCCAAGATGTAGTAGCAGTTAAGAAGTGGTTTAATCTACACGTTTCAGGGTGAATACCACCCCTTCTTCAGGAAATTACCACATATAGAAGCGCTATAGATGGGGTGATATTCACCCTGAAACGCGTAGATTAAACCACTTCTTAACTGCTACTACGTCTTGGAAATTTATTATTTGGGCAGCACGGACTGGAATCCACATCTTTTCTGCAGTGTATTGCTTCCTTTTTGTCAAATACATCAGTGTTATGTTTCGGTAGCTGAGGAGTGCAGGCAAAAAAGGCAATACACCAGAGCAGTTGGAATCTATGAGATTGCAGTACCCTGACTAACCACAACAACTAGAGGCAGCCGTGGAGCGTTCCTACGTTGGTCCTAGACGCCTCGTCACAGCCTGAGAAACTAACTACACCTAAAGATAGATATAGGAAAGCTATCTGCCCCGGAGCAGAACCCCAAAGATAATAGAAAGCCCCCAAACATGTAATGGCGGTTAGACAAGAAGAAATACTGACACAGACAGAAAAGAGTATGAGCAAACGTTGTGGCCCAAACTAACTAAATAGAAAAGGATAGGAAGGGTACTTACTGCAATCCCAGAAAACCCTGAAAAGCACCAACTCTACTAATTTCAAAAACACCTGAGATCACACGACCTCTACCACCTAAATTAGTTCTCTGGTGTAACAAAATCAAAACAGCAGCCACTGAAAAAACTGGAAAAAGCAAAAGTACAAACATCAGTGGCTGAACTAAACTGAGAGGACAAAAGCCCCCGGAGGGGACCCTGAAGGCCCCCACAGAAGTGCAGGACAAAATGCAAAAATCAAGCACAAAAACAAAAAGAAGAAAATGTCTTATCTGTTAGCAGGAGATGCAGACACGACACAGCAGGCTACAAGGGAAACAGGATTCAAGGATAGAGACCAGAACAATTGATCACCGGCAACCCTGAGAGGAAGGTGACTCCCTTATATAAGACCAGTCAGTAACACCTGATTCCCAATCCTCACAATCTTCACAATCTTCACTGGACAGACCAGCACCGCTTGTAACCACCAGAGGGAGCCTCTGCTCAGAACTCATCCCAAGCCCACTCCCAACAGTATCCCCCCTTGAGGAGGGGTCATCGAACCCTCATTTGAGCAACCAGGTCGGTCAGGATGAGCTCTATGGTACGCACGGATGAGTCTCCTAGCATGGATGTCCGAAGCAAACACCCAAGAATTGTCTTCCTGACCATAACCTCTCCACTTAACCAAATACTGGAGTTTCCGTCTAGAAAAACGAGAATCTAATATTTTCTCCACCACATACTCCAGATTGCCCTCAACCAAAACAGGGTCAGGAGGCACAGCAGCAGGAACCACTGGCTCAACAAACCTCTTCAACAAGGACTTGTGGAACACGTTATGGATCTTAAATGTCCCTGGAAGAAGCAAACGAAAAGAAACAGGATTAAGAATCTCCATGATCTTATAAGGTCCAATGAACCTAGGCTTAAATTTAGGAGATGCCACTCTCATAGGAATATTTTTTGAGGACAACCAGACCAAGACCCCTACTTTAAACCGAGGACCATCAGTCCTATGCCGGTTAGCAAACCGCTGGGCCCTCTCCTGAGAGAGGGACAACCTCTCCACTACCTGGTCCCAAATCTATTGCATACGCTCCACAACAGAGTCAACACCTGGACAGACAGAAGCCTCCGTCTGTCCTGAAGAAAATTGAGGGTGAAACCCAGAATTACAGAAAAACGGAGACATCAAAGTGGCAGAGCTAGCCCTATTATTAAGAGCAAACTCAGCCAAAGGCAAAAAAGAGACCCAGTCATCCTGATCAGCAGACACAAAGCATCTTAGATAAGTCTCCAATGTCTGGTTTGTTCTCTCAGTTTGACCATTGGTTGAGGATAAAATGCCGAGGAGAAAGACAATTGAACACCCAGTTTGAACAAAAAGTCCTCCAAAATCTGGAAACAAACTGGACTCCTCTGTCAGACACTATGTTCTCAGGAATGCCGTGTAAACGAACCACGTGCTGAAAGAACAACGGCACCAATTCAGAGGAGGAAGGCAACTTAGGTAATGGCACAAGATGTATCATCTTGGAAAACCTATCACAAATCACCCAGATGGCGGTCATTCTCTGAGAAACAGGAAGGTCGGAAATTAAATCCATAGAGATATGGGTCCATGGTCTCTTGGGCACAGGCAATGGCATCAACAAACCACTAGAGCGAGAGCAAGGCTTGGAGCGAGAGCAAGTCCCACAGGACTGCACAAATTCCCTGACATCACGAGACAAGGTAGGCCACCAAAAGGACCGACTAACCAAGTCTCTGGTACCAAAAATTCCGGGATGCCCAGCCAACGCGGACAATGAATCTCAGACATCACACTCTTTTTCCACTGGTCCGGGACAAACAATTTTCCAACAGGGCAGCGCTCGGGCCTATCCTCCTGACACCCCTCCAGAGCAAGTCTCAAATTAGGTGAGATGGCGGAAAGAACTACACCCTCTTTCAAAATAACAGAAGGATCAGATAACTCAGGAGAGTCCGCAAGGAAGCTCCTCGAGAGGGCATCCGCCTTAACATTCTTAGTGCCAGGAAGAAAGGAAACCACAAAATTAAAACGTGTGAAAAACAAGGCCCACCTGGCCTGTCTAGGATTGAGTCGCTTGGCAGATTCCAGATAAACCAGATTCTTATGGTCAGTAAGGACCACCACCTGATGTTTGGCTCCCTCCAGCCAATGTCTCCACTCTTCAAAAGCCCACTTCATGGCCAATAACTCCCGATTACCCACATCATAATTACGTTCAGTAGGAGAAAATTTTCGAGAGAAAAAGGCACAAGGGTTACTTTTAGAGGTCTCTGGATCTTTTTGGGACAAAACGGCACCTGCCCCAATTTCAGAGGCATCAACCTCCACCTGAAATGGCAGAGAAACATCAGGCTGCCGTAGAACAGGAGCAGAAGTGAATCTCTGCTTAAGATCCTGAAATGCAGAGACTGCCTCAGGAGGCCAATTCACCACATCAGAACCCTTTTTGGTCAAATCAGTTAATGGTTTAACAATAACCGAGAAATTACCAATAAATTTACGATAAAAATTGGCAAAACCCAAAAATCTTTGAAGAGCCTTTAATGAAGTAGGTTGGACCCAATCACAGATGGCCTGAACCTTGACCGGGTCCATTTCAATAACAGATGGGGACAAAATGAATCCCAGAAATGAGATCCTCTGTACGCCAAAAAGACACTTTGATCCCTTCACATAAAGAGCATTCTCTCTCAAAATCTGGAATACAGTTCGAACATGTTTCACATGGAGATTCCCAGTCATTAGAAAAAATCAAGATATCATCCAAATAAACAATCAGAAATTTATCCACAAAATCCCTGAAAATGTCATTCATGAAGGACTGGAAGACAGAAGGAGCATTAGTGAGCCCAAAGGGCATCACAAGGTACTCAAAATGCCCCTCCGGGGTATTGAATGCCGTCTTCCATTCATCCCCGTGCTTAATGCGAATAAGGTTATATGCCCCCCTGAGGTCAAGCTTGGTAAACCAAGTAGCGTTTTTCACCCTGGAAAACAGGTCAAAATCAAGGGTAACGGGTATTGATATTTCACAGTAATATTGTTCAAAAGACGATAATCAATACACGGCCTTAATGAACCATCCTTTTTGGCCACAAAGAAAAAACCGGCACCTAAGGGTGAAGAGGATGGTCTGATATGACCCTTTCCAATGACTCCTTGATATAAGACCGCATAGCGTCATGTTCAGGTACAGACAAGTTAAAAAGATGACCTTTAGGGAATTTACTACCAGGCACTAATTCAATAGTGCAGTCATAGCTCCTATGGGGAGGAAAGGATGCAGATTTACTTTCGCTAAATACATCAGAAAAATCAATCAAAAAGTCAGGAACATCCTGAGCCTGGGGGGAGGCAGAAAAAACAGGAGTGTTGGTATTAACACATTGGCAGCCCCAACTGGTTACAGACACAGATTTCCAATCCAAAACAGGATTATGAGACTGTAACCAAGGGAAACCCAGTACGATAATATCATGCAGATTATACAGAACCAAAAATTTGCAGCACTCTTGATGATCAGGTTCAACCCTCATTATCACCTGAGTAGAGAACTGAGGTTTATTCTCAGCCAAAGGGGTAGAATCGATCCCCAGTAGGGGAATAGACTTCTGTAGGGTTATCAAGGGAAACCCACAACGTTTAGCAAAATCATAATCCATCAGGTTAATAGCTGCTCCAGAATCAACGAAAGCCTGAGCAGAAAATGAGGACAGAGAGCATATCAGAGTGACAGTTAATAAAAACTTAGTCTGAACACTACCCAAGACAACTGAGCGTGCAAAACGTCTTCCCCGCTTAGGGCAGACTGAAATAGCAAGAGAGGCATCACCACAGTAGAAACATAACCCATTGCGCTTTCGAAACTCATGACGCTGTGCCCCAGACACCACTCTATCACACTGCATGGATTCAGAAGCAGGTTCACAAGGCAACACTATTCCACGCATACTTCTCCACTCACGCAAACGTCTGTCAATTTGAATCGCTAATGACATAGAATCATTGAGACCAGAGGGGACAGGGAATCCCACCATAACATCCTTTACATTATCTGACAGACCCTTCCGAAAAAGGGCCGCCAAAGCGTCGTCATTCCACTTGGTCAGGACAGCCCACCTACGGAATCTCTGACAGTATAACTCAGCGTCATCAAGCCCCTGATTTAATGCCAACAAGGCTTTTTCAGCTTGATCAGTGACATTAGGCTCATCGTACAATAACCCCAAAGCCTGAAAAAATGCATCAACATCACTCAAAACAGGATCCCCAGGTGTCAGGGAAAAAGCCCAATCCTGAGGATCGCCGCGCAGGAGAGAGATGACAATTTGAACCTGCTGTACTGCGTTCCCTGAGGACTTAGATTTTAAGGCAAAAAACAATTTACAATTATTTTTGAAATTCTGAAACTTAGCTCGATCCCCTAAAAACAAATCTGGCATGGGAATCCTAGGCTCCACAACAGGCAACCTAGCAAGATATGCAGCAATACTCTGAACCTCAGTGGCAAGCTGATCCACATGGCCAGACAACTGTGCAAACTCCATTGAGAGAAAAAAAATCCTCCCCAGCACCCAGAGATACAGAGGGAAAAAAAAAAAAAAATGCAACAAACAGAAAAATATCTCTGACAACTCTGACAACCGTTTTTTCTTTCACAAATTTTTTCCCTTCTGTGGTACCATACAATTTTAAATTTTGGGCCGGTGATACTGTTATGTTTCGGTAGCTTAGAGTGCAGGCAAAAAAGGCAATACACCAGAGCAGTTGGAATCTATGAGATTGCAGTACCCTGACTAACCACAACAACTAGAGGCAGCCGTGGAGCGTTCCTACGTTGGTCCTAGACGCCTCGTCACAGCCTGAGAAACTAACTACACCTAAAGATAGATATAGGAAAGCTATCTGCCCCGGAGCAGAACCCCAAAGATAATAGAAAGCCCCCAAACATGTAATGGCGGTTAGACAAGAAGAAATACTGACACAGACAGAAAAGAGTATGAGCAAACGTTGGGGCCCAAACTAACTAAATAGAAAAGGATAGGAAGGGTACTTACTGCAATCCCAGAAAACCCTGAAAAGCACCAACTCTACTAATTTCAAAAACACCTGAGATCACACGACCTCTACCACCTAAATTAGTTCTCTGGTGTAACAAAATCAAAACAGCAGCCACTGAAAAAACTGGAAAAAGCAAAAGTACAAACATCAGTGGCTGAACTAAACTGAGAGGGCAAAAGCCCCGGAGGGGACCCTGAAGGCCCCCACAGAAGTGCAGGACAAAATGCAAAAATCAAGCACAAAAACAAAAAGAAGAAAATGTCTTATCTGTTAGCAGGAGATGCAGACACGACACAGCAGGCTACAAGGGAAACAGGATTCAAGGATAGAGACCAAAACAATTGATCACCGGCAACCCTGATGGGAAGGTGACTCCCTTATATAAGACCAGTCAGTAACACCTGATTCCCAATCCTCACAATCTTCACAATCTTCACTGGACAGACCAGCACCGCTTGTAACCACCAGAGGGAGCCTCTGCTCAGAACTCATCCCAAGCCCACTCACAACACATCAGCATATGACCAGAAGGTGGATGGTAATCCCTGCAAAGAAGATGGTGCTACCAGCAGCCAAACTAGATGTACAGGTACAAGACACTTCTCTTGACAAGACTGTCCCCAACAAAGAACCTCTCCAGATCTCCAGTCAAGGATGGATTTATGATTGTGGAGCCATATAAGGCCAAGGAGAAGTGAATAAGACAGACTAAGGAGCATGTAGAAGGAGATCTTCTCTGTGTGCAGCATTCCTGTCCGGAACGCTACTTGCTCGGTCACCACTTGTATAGCTTCAGATAGTGTCCTCCCAATGATAGATGATACCAAAAAGAGATTCTGGAGGCATCAAATAGGGATCTGGTAATGATCTTCCACTGTTTTCTACATGAAGTTCTATGCCGCACAGGAATCTAGGTACGCGGTTTCAACAAACCGGGTAGCTTCACATGTCAAAGGAAAGGTCAGGATCAATGATGGAGGGAATTACTCTCTGCCAGGATAGCCTCTCCTACCAACCCAAGGTTTGGGAGTATTCAGACTTCTTGGGATAGGCGCAGATGAGATTTCCTGTGCCTCCACAGTAAAAGCACAAGCATCTGGCTTGACGGATCTCCAGTTGTTCTTCGGTGAACTTTACATGGTCAACCTGCTTAGGCTCAGATGAGACTGCTGCCATGAAGGACTGAGGGATGAGCAGCTTCAGGAAGGATGAAGTCAGACAAAGTGCTTCTTTCTCACTTGCTGTCTGTTTGGAATGCTCCTGAGGTTGATACAGATAGCCAGGGCAATTAGGTCAATCAGAATAGCGAGAATGTCTCGACCTGCCAGCATATCCTTTATCCTTCAGGACAATCCCTCCCAAAAAGTGGCTACTAAAACCTCATTGTTCCAGCCGAGTTCAGAAGACAGGGTTCATAACCAGACGCTGTGATGACACAGCATTTTATCTTAATTAACCAGATGTATATTTTCAGCAAGCCAGGAGGAATATACGGTTATCTTCAGTGGGTACGGAAAGTATTTAGACCCTTTAAATTTTTCACTCTTTGTTTCATTGCAGCCATTTGGTAAATTCAAAAAAGTTCATTTTTTTCTCATTAATGTACACTCTGCACCCCATCTTGACTGAAAAAAACAGAAATGTAGAAATTTTTTGCAAATTTATTAAAACAGAAAAACTGAAATATCACATGGTCATAAGTATTCAGACCCTTTGCTCAGACAATCATATTTAAGTAACATGCTGTCCATTTCCTTGTGATACTCCTTGAGATGGTTCTACTCCACTGGAGTCCAGCTGTGTTTAATTAAACTGATAGTACTTAATTTGTAAAGGCACACACCTGTCTATATAAGACCTCATAGTTCACAGTGCGTGTCAGACCAAATGCGAATCATGAGGTCAAAGGAACAGGCCAAGGAGCTAAGAGGCTGAATTGTGGTAAGGCACAAGAGAACAATGGCCTCCATAATCCTTATATGGATGAAGTTTGGGACCACCAGAAGTCTTCTTAGACCTGGTCATCCAGCCAAATTGAGCAATTGTGGGAGAAGAGCCTTGGTGACAAAGGTAAAGAAGAACCCCAAGATGACTTTGGCTGAGCTCCGCAGATGCAGTAGGGAGATGGGAGAAAGTTCCATAAAGTGAACTATCACTGCAGCCCTCCACCAGTCAGTCAGGCCTTTATGGAAGTGTGGCCCGACGGAAGCCTCTGCTCAGTGCCAGACATATGAAAGCCCGCATAGCGTTTTCTAAAATAAAAATGAAGGACTCCCAGACTATGAGAAATAATATTCTCTGGTCTGATGAGAAGAAGATGTAATTGCAGGGCTAGATCTCTGCCTTGATGACCCGGGGATTGTTATGACAACCTCCGGGTCATCTAGCTACAGAAAGCCACTGTGACCATGCTCACAACATGGTCACAGCAGCTTTCTCCATTGGTATAAAGTATTGCAGTGCTGCAGCATTGCAATATACACTGTGTTCCAAATTATTATGCAAATAATATTTTCTCTGATTTTCCCAAATTTCCTATATGAATTTCAGTCATTGTAATTTTCCAGTCAAATAACTATTAGAGTACAATTGAAAGGTTTTTGTACATTTTTACAGTATATTTAAAAAAAAAAATAAAACACTCAAACTGCACTCAAAATGCATGTTCCAAATTATTATGCACAGCAGAGTTTTCAACCTTTTCATTTTAATAAAGAGACAAAAAAAATGGTCATTTTTGAAATTATAAGCATTAGCAGGTTATTACAAACTGAAATCAAACATTTTTCAACTCAAAACTTTATTCTAGGTGATGTTACATTTGCACATAGGACCCCTTGTTCGAAAGGAGCTTCTGAACTCTCTCGTCCATTGAATTTGTCAGGTTTTGGATGGTTTCTGCTTCAATTGTTTTTGCATGAGGACAGAATACCCTCCCAGAGCTGTTGCTTAGATTTGAACTGCCTCCCGCCATCATAGACACTCCTTTTGATGATACTCCAGAGGTTCTCAATGGGGTTGAGGTCATGGGAGCATGTAGGCCACACCATAAGTTTGTCCCTTTTATGCCCATAGCAGCCAGAGATGCAGATGTGTTATGTGCAGCATGAGACGGTGCATTATCATGCATGAAAATGAGCTTGCTGCGGGATGCACGGTTCTTCTTCTTGAACCATGGCAGGAAGCGCTGTTTGAGAAACTCAACATACACTATGGAGTTCATCTTTACCCCTTCAGGGATCCTAAAGGGGTCGACAATCTCTCTCCCCATGATTCCAGCCCAAAACATTACTCCACCTCCTCCTTGTTGGCGCTGTAGCCTTGTTTGCATGGGGTGTCCATAAACCAGCCATCCTCCACTCCATCCATCTGGACCATCGAGCATTGCACGGCACTCATCGGTGAACAAAACAGTTTTGAAGTCAGTCTTCATGTATTGTTTGGCCCACTGGAGCCGTTTCTGCTTGTGTGCAGTGGATAGAGGAGGTCAATAGGATGGCTTACGCACAGCTGCAAACCTCTGAAGGACCCTGCATCTTGTTGTTGGAGGCACCAGCAGCTTCAAAAACTTGTCTGCTGCTATGACAAGGCTTTTTTGCCGCTCTTTTAACCTGACGTAGTTGCCTGTTGGAAAGAGTCCTCAATTTTCCCTTATCAGCACGCACACTGTGAATCAGCTACATATTTCTTGATTGTGTGATGATCACGATGAAGTGTCTTGGCAATTTTTATTGTAGTCATGCCTTGACCTAAACACTCCACAATTTGTTGCTTCTCAGCAGCCGACACATCCTTTTTCTTTCCCATTTTGGCAGAAAATGTAAGCTGCTTAATAATGTGGGACAGCCTTCTTAAGTAGTCTTGCCTTTCATTGGACACACCTGCCAAACTAATTAGCACAGGTGTCTGCAATTGCTTACAGTGATATAAAGAGCCCTGACACACATCACCATTAATGAGTTTAACAGACAAACAAAAAAATTCTTACCTTATCACTCCTAAACAATTTTTGCATAATAATTTGGAACACTGTGTATTATACCTGCAACAAAAGTGAAAGTCCATAAAGGGACCAGGTAAAAAAAAACATGTAAAAAAAAAAATTTGCAAAAAAAATATTAAAAATTAATAAAAAAATTCCCCTATAAAATACACATTTTTATGTAAAAAATAAAACAATAAACAAAAAAATACACATGTTTGGTATTGCCACGTCCGTAAAAATCCCATCTATAAAAGCGTAACCCTAGTTAACCCCTTCAGTGAAAGCCGTAAAAAAAAGCCACAAAAAAGTAGTAAACTATACTTTTTCCAAGCGGTATCATCATACCGCTTGGAAAAAGTGCAACAATACGCGATCAAAAAGACGGATATAAATAAACATGGTACCGCTGAAAATTTCATCTTGTCCTGCAAAAAACAAGCCTGCAAACAGCATCATCAGCCAAAAATAAAAAAGTTATTGCTCGCAGAATAAAGTGATGCAAAAATAATTATTTTTTCTATAAAAGTTGTTATTGTGTAAAAAATGCCAAAACATTAAAAAGATATAAATTAGGTATCGTTGTAATCGTAGTGACCTGAAGAATAAAGCTGCTTTATCAATTTTACCACACGCAAAACGGAGAATAAAAAACAATTCCTGAATTTCTGGTTTTTGTTCATTCTGCCTCCACAAAAATAGGAATAGGAAGCAATCAAAAAAGTTATGGTGCCAATAAAAACGTCAGCTCGTCCCGCAAAAAACAAGCCTGCACATGACTCTGTCGGCCGAAATATGGAAAAATTATAGCTCTCAAAATACGGCGATGAAAAAATTTCTTACAAAAAATTCTTCCAAAAAAAAGCATCTTTTAGTGTGTGACAGAAGCTAAACATGAAAAAAGGATGTAAATCTGGTATCGCTGTAATCGCACTGAACCGAAGAATAAAGTGCCTAATCACTAATACCGCACGAGGAACGGCGTAAAAAATAAAACCAATTCTTCACCTTTTGTGGATTTGTTCATTCTGCCTCCCATAGATCGCAGTAAGGCGATCACAGTGGTTCCCCCCCCCACATATGGGATATCAGCGTACTCAGGACATATTGCACAATAGCTTTTGGAGTCCAATTTCTCCTGTTACCGTTATAAAAATAAAAATTTGGGCAAAAAGCTCATTTTTGTGGAAAAAAAATATGATTTTTTTATTTTCACTGCTCTACATTATAAACTTCTGTGAAGCACTTGAGGTTCAAAGTGCTCACCACACATCTAGATAAGTTTCATGGGGGGTCTAGTTTCCAAAATGGGGTCACTTGTGGGGGTTTCCACTGTTTAGGCACACAGGGACTCTCCAAATTGGACATGGCGTCCAATCTCAATTCCAGCCAAAAAAGTCAAATGGCTCTGCTTCCCTTCCGAGCTCTGCTATGCGCCCAAATAGCGGTTTATCCCCACATATGGGGTATCAGCGTACTCAGGACAAATTGCACAATAACTTTGGAGTTTTTAGAATGGTGTCACTTTTGGGTATTTTCTGTCATATTGACCACTCAAAGTCACTTCAAATGTGAGGTGGTCCCTAAAAATTTTGTTGTAAATGAGAAATCGCTGGTCAACTTTTAACGCTTATAACTTCCTAACAAAAAAAAAGTTTGGTTCCAAAATTATGCTGATGTAAAATAGACATGTGGGAAATGTTATTTATTAACTATTTTTTGTGACATATCTCTCTGATTTAAGGGCATAAAAATTAAAAGTTTGAAAATTGCAAAATTTTTAAAATTTTCGCCATTTTTCCATTTTTTATAAATAAATGCAACTTATATCGAAGAAATTTTACCACTAACATGAAGTACAGTATGTCACGAGAAAACAATCTTAGGACCGCCAAGATCCGTTGAAGCGTTCTGGAGTTATAAGCACATACAGTGACAGTGGTCAGAATTGTAAAAATTGGCCTGGTCATTAACCTACAATATTTCTTGGTCCTTAAGGGGTTAAAAATATTTATATCTCAGTTCTCAGCTTAGAAAACACTTGCCATAGTTAGAGCATCACCGCTTTTTGATGCCAGTAGGTCATCCCTTTAAAGGTACGCTGTCAGCAGGTTTTTGGTATGTAATCTGACAGCAGCATTGAGGAATAACAGAGACTCTGATTCCAGCGATGTATCACTTAGTTTACTGGGTGCAGCAGTTATAATAGAGTCACTGTTTTCTCTGTTGCAGATTTAGCAGATCTCATATGAAGAGCTGCATTTAACTCCATTCCAAAGTCACAGCTTATTGGGTACATTGTTTAGTTAAAGAAAGCTGCTAATCAGTGCTGTGGAGTATGGTTGGACTAGCATGCACGAGGTCAGTTGTCCTGTAGTGATAATCTGCTGATAAAACACTGATTTTATTGAAACAGCAAAACTCAGCCCAGTTAGCGAAGCATCGCTAGATTCAGGGTCTATTTTCTTACATTTTGGTGCTCTCAGATTACACAACAAAAACCTGCTGACAGATTCCCATTAACCCCTTCACCCCAAAGCCAATTTTTACAATTCTGACCAGTGTCACTCTATGAGGTCATAACTCTAGAACGCTTCAACGGATCCTGGTGAATCTGAGACTTTTTTCTCGGGACATACTATACTTTATGATAGTGGTAACATTTATTTGATATGACTTGTGTTTATTTGTTTAAAAAGTGGAAATTTGGCAAAAATTTAGAAAATTTAGAAAATTTAGCGATTTTCAAATTTTAATTTTTATGCCCTTAAATCAGAGAGTCAAATCGAACAAAATTATTAAAATGTAACATTTCCCACGTGTCTACTTTACATTAGCACAATTTTAGAACAAAAATTTTTTTGTTAGGAAGTTATAAGCGTTAAAACTAGTTGACCAGCATTTTCTCATTTTTACAACAAAATTTGCAAAATCATTTTTTAGGCACCAACTTACATTTGAAGTGACTCTGAGGGGTCAATTTGACAGAAAATGCCCAAAAATAACACCATTCTAAAAACCTGCACCCCTCAAGGTACTGAAAACTACATTGAAGTTTATTAACCCTTCAGGTGCTTGATAGAAATTTTGGAATGTGGAAGAAAATAATAAACATTTACTTTTCTTTTTTTTTTACTTTCGTAAGGGTAACAGGAGAAAATGGATCATACATTTTGCTGTACAATTTCTCCTGAGCATGCCAATACCACATTTGAGGGTGAAATCTTTTGTGTGAGCACACGGCAGGGCTCGGAAGGGAAGGAGCGCCATTTCACTTTTTGAATGTAAAATTTGCTGGCATAATTAGCAGTCGCTGTCGCGTTTGGTGAGCCCCTCATGGGCCTAAACAGTGGAGATCCCCAACATGTGACACCATTTTGGAAATGAGACCCATTTAAGGCCTTATCTAGATGTGTATTGAGCACCTTGAACCTCTAGGTGCTTCACAGAAGTTTATAACGTTAAGCCGTGAAATTAAAAAAATCTAATTTTTCCCAAATAAATTTTTTTTTAACTCCAAATTTTACATTTTCATAAGGGTAACAAAAGAAATTGCTCCATAACATTTGCTGTGCAATTTCTCTTGAGTGTGTAGATACTAGTGTTGAGCGATACTGCTCGATATCTAAAAATATCGGATCGGAATGGTATCGCCGATATCACTAAATATCGTCGATATCCGATTCCGATACCGGAAGTCCCATGTAAGTCTATGGGAACAAAATATCGCAACTAAAAAAAACCTTTATTTCCTTGTAAACACTAAATATACACACATAGAATACATATATAAATATATACATGTCATTGTGACATATATATATATATATATATATACATATATGTATAGTTTATACACTTCTACATAGTAAAATATCCTCTGATTCAATTGCCGGGTAAAGCCGGCTTCTGTGAAAAGACAGAAGCACCCGACATGAAATGACACTTGGTGTACATAGGGTTAACCATGTCTTTTCATGTCGTTTACAATCTGATTTGCACAAACAATTACATCAGTCTATGTGTGCAAAATTTCACACCTGTAGGGGTTAATTAAAGGTGTAAATTCGTTGTAAAAAAAATGGACTTTTTTGCTACGAATTTACACCTTTAATTAACCCCTACAGGTGTGAAATTTTGCACACATAGACTGATGTAATTGTTTGCGCAAATCAGATAGCAAAGGACATGAAAAGACATGGTTAACCCTATGTACACCAAGTGTCATTTCATGTCGGGTTCTGCATTTTCACAAAAGCCGTCAATTGAATTAGCGGCTATTATACTATGTAGAAGTGTATGAACTATAAATATAAATATATATATATGTGTCACAAATTCAATGACATGTATATATATATATATATGAGGTGTAAAATTGTTTAAAAAAAATGCGTGGGCTCCCGCCCTATTTTCGCAACCAGACAGACAAAGCCAGCGAATGGGGCAGATAATAATAGCCCAGAGAGGGACCATTATTTTTGGCCCCCCCCTGGCTACTAACATCTTCCCCCAGACACCCCAGAAAAGACAAATCTATAATTAGATTCGCCCTTTCTGGCACTTTGCCCGTCTATTCCCATTGCCCTGTAGCGGTTGCGAATGGGTTAATATGGGGTTAAAGCCACATTGCAATTGAAAGGTGACCTTAAGCCAGGTTAATAATTGAGAGCTGTCAATTAGACAACTATCAATTATTAATCCTATTGCATGAAATAAAAATAAAACACACACACTTTAATTAAAAATCATTTTAATGAAATAAAGACACATGTTTTTGACCATCTTTTATTTGACTGCAAAAACCATTTCCTGTAATAAAAATAAAATAAAAAAGCAAAATTATTCTTACCTATCCCATGCACAGTCAGGTCCCACGGTGTAATCCTTCAGAAAGGGTTAATGTTTACTGCAGGGACCGCAGCTAATGCTGCAGCCTCACAGTAAACCCCCAAATGAATGAGTTCCTCTCCTGGCTGACAGGAGAGGAAGTGGAAAGCTTAATTGATTGCTTTCCACTTTCACTTCAGGTCAGCCAGGGACACAATCAGTGACGTCAGAGGGTACTGATTAACAAAAATAGGGGTTCCCTTCGAATAAAAAATGGCGTCGGGTTCCCCCTATTTTTGTTAACCAGCCTGATGAAGCAGACTGCTGAGCAGTGGCGTACCGTGAATGAAGCAGACCAAGCAGCTGCTATGGGGCCCGGACAGGTGAGGGGGCCCTCGACGGTCAGGTAGCTGTGCTGACACAGTACTACCAGGGGAGGGGGAGCACAGCTCTTCTATATACTCACCCCTCCTGGTGCGGTCTCTGCAGCCCCTGCTCTTCTCCCACGGTCTCCGACGCCTGTGTTCAGCGGTCAGGTGGTACCGCTCATTACAGTCATGAATATGCACATATTCATGACTTTAATGAGCTGTCCCGCGTGACCGCTGAACACTGGCGGCGGAGACCGTGGGAGAAGAGCAGGGGCTGCACAGACCGCGCCGGCAGAAGGGTGAGTATAAGGGATATTTACCTGTCCCGTTCCACCATTGCTCGCGTCCTCTTGCTGCAATGTTCAGGTCAGAGGGCGCGATGACGTCGTTAGTGCGCGCCGCGCCCTCTGCCTCATCATTCACTGCTGGAGGACCCCGAAGACAGCGGCACTCAGCAGTGGAGAGAGGACAGGTAAATATCTCAGGTGCCGGGGCCCTGAGCGAGCGGTGACATCGGCACCTGGTGTCACCCCCTGCTCAGGACACCGGCACCTGGCCCCCAGCGACGAAAGGTGAGTATGTCTTTTTTTTTTTTTGGTTGCAGCAGCTGCGGCAGCATAAGGGCCTATACTATGGAGCATCTATGGGGGCACAATCTATGGGGGCATAATACATTTTTTTGTTTAATGTGTCCCCTCACTGTGCTGGCACTTTACATTTACAATGGCTCTGGGTTTTTTTTTTTTGGGGGGGCCCATTCAGACTTTTGCTATGGGGCCCCATGATTTCTATGTACGCCCCTGCTGCTGAGGCATGGTATTTAAGGCTGTTAAGGAGCCAAGATCCATGGACCTTGCCAGCAGCGTCGGACTGGAGTACCTTGGGCCCACCAGAGAAAAAATATTCTTGGGGCCCACCATCATACTTCCCAACCTTTGAAGAAGGGAAAGAGGGACAAAGGCTGTGGCACGCTGTGCCTGCTGCAGCAAATTTTAGGCCATGCCACGTTGCACCACAGACTGTCCAGGAGTTGGTGGATGCTTTAGTCCAGGTGTGGGAGGAGATCCCTCAGGAGACCATCCGTCGCGCTCATCAGGAGCATGCCCAGAAGTTGTAGGGAGGTCATACAGCATACCTCCCAAATTTTGAAGACAGGAAAGAGGGTTAAAGGCTGCGGCGCGCACAGCGCGCCGCTGCAAATTTTAAGCCACGCCCGACCACACCCCTTTCACAGCTAATCACACCCATATCCTCGCCCCAACCGTACCCATGCCGATACAGCTGACCCTCCGATGACGGTTGGGGGGCCTACTGCTGGCACCGGGCCCCCCCAACGCCTGTTCAGGCCCCATAGCTTCTGGGCGGCAGAGCAGGAAGATCGATTCTCCCTGCTCTGCCGCAGAATGTAACTGTATCGGCGTGCTGTGCACGCCGATACAGTTACTGTAGCGTAGCTCCGGGTGGGCCCCCTCAGAGCGCGGGGCCCGGGGCCACCGCCCCCTCTGCCCCGCGGCCTATCCTTTCAAATCAGGGCGCACCACGCAGGAGCTGGGGCCCACCGGAGGTTTCTCCGGTGTCCCGGTGGCTCAGTCCGACCCTGCTTGCCAGCCTGATAATACCAGGCCACAGCAGTCTGCTTATCTTTGCTGGTTAACAAAAATAGGGGATCCCCTCAAAAAAAATTGGCGTGGGGTCCCCCCTATTTTTGTTAACCAGCCAGATGAAGCAGACCGCTGAGGCCTGGATTTTCAGGCTGTTAAGGAGCCAAGATCCATGGACCTTGCCAGCCTGATAATACCGGCACAGCAGTCTGCATATCTTGGCTGATTAACAAAAATAGGGGATCCCCTCGAAAAAAATTGGCGTGGGGTCCCCCCCATTTTTGTTAACCAGCCAGATGAAGCAGACCGCTGAGGCCTGGATTTTCAGGCTGTTAAGGAAACCAAGATCCATGGACCTTGCCAGCCTGATAATACCAGGCCACAGCAGTCTGCATATCTTGGCTGATTAACAAAAATAGGGGATCCCTCGAAAAAAATTGGCGTGGGGTCCCCCCTATTTTTGTTAACCAGCCAGATGAAGCAGACTGCTGAGGCCTGGATTTTCAGGCTGTTAAGGAGCCAAGATCCATGGACCTTGCCAGCCTGATAATACCAGGCCACAGCAGTCTGCATATCTTGGCTGATTAACAAAAATAGGGGATCCCCTCGAAAAAAATGGCGTGGGGTCCCCCCTATTTTTGTTAACCAGCCAGATGAAGCAGACGCTGAGGCCTGGTTTTTCAGGCTGGTAAGGATCCAATATCCATGGACCTTGCAAGCCTGATAATACCAGGCCACAGCAGTCTGCTTAGCTTGGCTGGTTAACAAAAATAGGGGATCCCCTTGAAAAAAAACGGCATAGGGGTCCCCCTATTTTTGTTAACCAGCCAAGTAAAATGCAGACTGCTGCGGCCTGGTATTAAAAGACTGTCAAGGCCCATGGATTTTGGCCCTCAACAGCCTGATAATACCAGGCTACAGCAGCCCCACATTTGGGACATCAAAAGATGTGCCAATTGTGGCACTTTACCCGGCTCTTCCCACTGCCCTGTAGCGGTGGCAAGTGGGGTAATAAGGGTTAATGTCACCGTTGATTGCACGGTGACAATAAGCCCGGTTAATAATGGAGAGGTGTCAATAAGACACCGATCCATTATTAATCCCAAAGTTATTAAATGTATAAAAAAAAGACAAAGCAAGAAAAAAGTCTTTTAATGAAATAAAAGAGACAACACAGTTTTCATTAATTTTATTATACACTCATTCCTGCGACGCCATCGATCTCCTGTAAAAAAAGAAAAAAAACAAACCAACAGTATACCACCTGTCTGACACAGTCCATAGTAACGACAGTCCCACGACGATCCAGCTCTGCTACATCGCAATGACAGGCAGAGCCTGTCATCGCGACGCAGCACAGCTGATTACCTGCTTCCCCGGCGGTGACGTCATCGGACTGACTGCTTTACGGCCGGGATTACCCAGCAGTCACTGCAGTTATCGCGAGAAACTGCATGTGACCGCCGGGGAAAGATGATGGCGGCCATGAAGCAGTCCAGCCCGTGACCGCCGGAGATCTTCTGCCAGGTAAGTGCCGCTGACTCCTGACAGACCCGACCGACGGACACTGACAGTGACAGTGACAATCCCGATTCTGGTATCCGATAAGACGAAAATATCGGAACTAAGTATCGAAAGGCCGATAGAGCTAATATCGGCCGATACCCGATACTTGCGGTATCGTATCGCTCAACACTAGTAGATACCCAATATGTGGAGGAAAACAACTGTTTGGGTGCCCAGCAAAGCAAGGAAGTGAAGGATAGCTATTGGACTTTTTGAATGTAAAATATGCTGGAATAATTTGCGGATGCCATGTGGCTTTGGAGAGCCCCTGATGTACCTAAACAGTGGAAACCCCCCACAAGTGACACCATTTTGGAAATGATTAAACTTATTCCACAACTACACATGTTGTAAAATTAACATAATTATGTATAAAAAATGTACAAAAATGTGTGTAGGAAGTGTGTTGGACACACGAAAATCACATTGGAACGAGAAAGCTACTGCAAACGCAGAAAATATGTGTACTAGTCCAAGAAATATATATAAAAATATAATCTTTATTATTTGACATTAATATAGAAAAAGGAGTTTACCACATAAACATGCAGGTGAACACATGTACAAGAGAGATTGTATTATAATTAAACCCAATGGGAGTTTGTACAAAAAGGCGCTCTGCTCATCTGAAGACACTTCCCAAAATAGCCCAAAAATCTTGATGATGAACAATATATGTCTGCCGCAAATTAATTATGTATACAAATATAAGTAAATAACCACTGTCAGAGATGCTAGCGGTAAGTATGAACAATCACCACTTAAATAGAATCCACTGCACAATGACAGTGGAATGACAGAATCTGTATATAAATAGTAGTATAATTACCTTTAACCTAATGGCAAAAATCGGCAGACAGGCATAAAAAATGAAGGAATAGTGTCCAGGTGGGCAGTGCGCCCTCCCCAACGCGCGTTTCGGCCTCAGCCTTCGTCAGGGAGCATGACCTCCTGGACACTATTCCTTCATTTTTTATGCCTGTCTGCCGATTTTTGCCATTAGGTTAAAGGTAATTATACTACTATTTATATACAGATTCTGTCATTCCACTGTCATTGTGCAGTGGATTCTATTTAAGTGGTGATTGTTCATACTTACCGCTAGCATCTCTGACAGTGGTTATTTACTTATATTTGTATATATAATTAATTTGCGGCAGACATATATTGTTCATCATCAAGATTTTTGGGCTATTTTGGGAAGTGTCTTCAGATGAGCAGAGCGCCTTTTTGTACAAACTCCCATTGGGTTTAATTATAATACAATGTCTCTTGTACATGTGTTCACCTGCATGTTTATGTGGTAAACTCCTTTTTCTATATTAATGTCAAATAATAAAGATTATATTTTTATATATATTTCTTGGACTAGTACACATTTTTTCTGCGTTTGCAGTAGCTTTCTCGTTCCAAACCATTTTGGAAACTAGACCCCTTTGGGATCTTATTTAGAAGTGTATTGAGCACCTTGAACCCCAAGATGCTTCACAGAAATGTATAACCTTTTCGTGAAAATAAATAAAATCATATTTTTCCACAAAAATCTTTTTTAGCTACAGATTTTGTATGTTCACAAAGGGCAAAAGGAGAAAATGGACGAAAAAAGGTTGTTGTGCAATTTCTCCTGAGTTCACTGATACCCCATATGTGATCAAAAACTACTTTTGAGGCGCAGTGCAAAGCTCAGAAGTGAAGAAACGCCATATTACAGTGCGGATTTTTCTGCACTTGTTTGAGGTTGCCATGTTACTTTGGCAGAGTCCCTGAGGTGCCAGAACAGCAGAGCACCCCATAAGTGACCCAATTTAACAAACTAAACCTCTCAATGAATTCATCTCGGGGTACAGTGATTATATTAATACTAGTGATGATAGAGAATGCTCGGAAGTGCTCGGTTCTTGCACGAACATCTCACTGATCACAATGCTCGGCTAGCACTGAGCATTTCCAGGATTGGGGGGGTGAGGGAAAATGCATACCAGGATTGGGGATTGAGGGGTACCATGCATACCAGGATAGGGAATGAGATGACCATGCATACCAGAGTTGGGAGGTAAGGGGTGCCATGCATACCAGGATTGGGGGGCGAGGGGGTGCCATACATCCTACGATAGGGATGAGGGGACCATGCATACCAGAATTGGGGGTGAGTGGACCATGCATACCAGGATTGGGGGGTGAGGGGACCATGCAAACCAAGATTGGGGGTGAGGGAACAATGCATACCTGGATTGGGGGATGAGGGGACCATGCATACCAGGATTGGGGATGAGGGGTACCATGTATACCAGGATAGGGGATGAGGGGACCATGCATACCAGAGTTGGGAGGTAAGGCGTGCCATGCATAGCAGGATTGGGTGGTGAGGGGGTACCAAACATCCTACGATTGGGATGAGGGGACAATGCATACCAGAATTGGGGGATGAGGGGGCCATGCATACCAGGATTGGGGGCTGAGGGGGCCATGCATGCCAGGATTGTGGGTGAGGTGACCATGCATTCCAAGATTGGGAGGTGAGGGGACCATGCATACCAGGATAGGGGAGTGAGAGAACCATGCAACCAGGATCGGGGGGAGAGGGGACCATGCATACCAGTATAGGGGGTGAGGGGACCATGCATACCAGGATGGAGGGTGAGAGGACCATGCATATCAGGATTGGGGGTGAGGAGACCATGCATACCAGGATAGGGGGGTGAGGGGACCATGCATATTAGGATTGGGGTGAGGGGACCATGCATACCAGGATTGGGGGCTGAGGGGGCCATGCATGCCAGGATTGGGGGTGAGGTGACCATGCATTCCAAGATTGGGGGGTGAGGGGACCATGCATACCAGGATAGGGGAGTGAGAGAACCATACATATCAGGATTGGGGTGAGGGGACCATGCATATCAGGATTGGGGGTGAGGAGACCATGCATTCCAGGTTAGGGGGGTGAGGGGACCATGCATACCAGGTTGGGGGGTGAGAGGACCATGCATACCAGTATTGGGGGTGAGGGGGCAATGCATACCAGGATTGAGTGATGAGGGGTAACATGCATACCAGGATAGAGGGATAAGGGGTGCCATGTATACCAGGATTGGGGATAAGGGGACCATGCATAACTGGATTGGGGGTGAGGGGGTACCATACATCCTACGATATGGATGAAGGGGGACCATGCATACCAGGATTGGGGGTGAGGGGGCCATGCATACCAGGATTGAGGGATGAGGAGTAACATGCATACCAGGATAGAGGGGTACCATGCATACCAGGATTGGGGAGTGAGGGGACCATGCCTACCAGAATTGTGAGGGGACCATGCATATCAGGAGACCGCATGATCGGTGAGCCGTACTAGTACTTAGGTTTGCGGGAACTTACCTCCCGCAGATCAGTACTGTTATGGTGAATGTCAGGAAGGGGTTAATACTTAATGTAACTCTATGGAAAAAATGGATCATTCTGAACCTTATGCCCAACCAATACAAACTTATGACAAGAAACTGAAGCTGCTAGGAAATGAAGAAAACAGGTGTCAGACTGTTATCATAGTAAAAGTTCCGCTACATTTTGAAACATATTTTAGCCCATGATTTAAAAAGAAAAGTTCATAGACATGTATGACAAGTGTGTTAAAAAACGTCTGTAATTTAAAACTTGCAAACTATGTAAAGTGCTCTCCAAACTATAATTGCTTAGCCTAATGTAGATTCCTAACATGCAAAACAAAACACACTAAATTGCAATATGTTGAACATTAAAGTAAATCCAGGTTTTCCACTTTTTTACAAAGCTTAATGGCTATATAAAGAAAGATTCTTCTCCATTTTAATATACTGTAAGTATAGAAATTGTGCTTCAGTTCCTTATCATATTCAAGATCTTCGCTTGCTGTTGTCAAATTCTAATATTCTTCTTCATATTTTTAAATAATTGTAAGTTAAGGCCCTGGGTGTGTTTTTTATTTATTTATTTATTTATTAAAAGGACACATTTGAATTTTTGCATTCCTGTTTTATTTAGCAATTTAGCAACCAAACACTTCAAAACAGTACTACTAGCTTTTGCCGCATCTTCAATTCCTTGCATGTACCTACCCAGCAAAGTAACTTTTTAGTGTTATGTATGTTTTGTAGGTAGGGGGAAGGTATGGGTGTAAGAATGTAAACCAAAAAATTCACAGTCATGGCCGAAAGTGTTGGCACCCTTGAAATTGTTCAAGAAAATGCAGAATTTCTCCCATAAAATTATTGCAATTACACGTTTTGTTATACACATGTCAATTTCCATTGAGTTTATTGGAACAACACAAAAAAAAAACTGAGAAAAAAGACAAATTGTACACAATTTCACACAAATCCCCGAAAATGGGCCGGACTTAATATTTGCTTGTGCACCCTTTGGAGTAAAAAACTGCAATCAATCTCTTCCTATAATCATCAACAAGCTTGTTAGTGGGCAGCAACTAACAGAATGGATTTTAACAGGAAAAAATGCAAAGTACTACATCTGGGCAATAAAAATGAAAAAAGCATATACAAAATGGGAGGAATAGGGCTAAGTAACAGCACATGTGGAAAAGACTTGGGTATACTAATAGATCACAGACTGAACATGAGTCAACAGTGTGATGCAGCAGCAAAAAAGGCAAATGCAATTCTAGGATGTATCAACAGAAGCATACAGTCTAGATCACGTGAGGTCATTATTGCCCCCTACTCCTCTTTGGTCAGACCTTATCTGGAATACTGTGTCCAGTTTTGGGCACCACATTTTAAAAAAGACATCAACAAACTGGAGCAAGTTCAGAGAAGAGCCACCAGAATGGTGACCGGTCTGCAAACCATGTCCTATGAGGAACGGTTGCAGGATTTGGGAATGTTTAGGTTGCAAAAAAGAAGACTGAGAAGAGACTTAATAGCTGTCTACAAATATCTCAAGGGCTGTCACATTGTAGAAGGATCATCTTTATTCTCATTTGCACAAGGAAAGACTATAAGCAATGGGATGAAACTGAATGGGAGGAGACACAGATTAGATATTAGAAAAAACTTTTTGACAGTTAGGGTGATCAATGAGTGGAACAGGCTGCCACGAGAGGTGGTGAGTTCTCCTTCAATGGAAGTCTTCAAACAGAGGCTGGACAGACATCTGTCTGGGATGATTTAGAGAATCCTGCTTTGAGCAGGGGATTGGACCAGATGGCCCAGGAGGTCCCTTCCAACTCTACCATTCTATGATTCTATAATCTCTCATCTGTTAATTCGGACCACTCTTCTTTTGCAAACTGCTCCAGGTCTCTCATATTTGAAGGGTGCCTTCTCCCAACAGCAATTTTAAGATCTCTCCACAGGTGTTCAATTGGATTTAGATCTGAGCTCATTGATGGCCACTTCACAATTCGCAATTCGTACTTCTTCAAGTATTTAGAGTCATTGCATGTGCAGTGCTTCACATACAGACAAGCAATTTAAAGATTGAATCAACTTGTACCCTTTTTATTTGGCTTCAGGCTTTATTTTCATATTGCCCACACCTGTCACTTGCCATAGGTGATTTTTAACGATCATCACATTCTTGAAACAAAGTTATTTACGGTACCTACAATTTTTGCAAGGTGCCAACGATGTTTTCTAGCCCATTTTGGGGGTTTCGTGTGAAATTATATACAATTTGCCTGCTGTTCTTTTTTTATTTTACCAATACACACAAAAACACAAAACATATGTAAATGCTATAATATTCAGGGAGAAATACTTCGTTTTCTGAAACAATTTCAAGGTGCCACCACTTTAGGCCATGACTGTGTATAACGAAAATACAAAAACTTGACGTTTTCACTAACTATTTAACTAGCTCAATTTAACAGCTGTACATGCTACAGCAATACTGAAGGTGTCACACAGTGCCTTGGAACTGTGGACGCTAACCAGGTCTGTAAAAGTATGAGCGCCCTAGTCTATCACTATCCCCCAGATTATACCTGAAGGTGGAGATGCCTTGATATACTCCTATATCAACCCATATTTGTCATCTGCGAAGTTGAAGTCTATAGGATAGCACCATACAAACAAGGGACGACAGACAGGGATAAATGAAAATAACAATCATGCAAAATACACTCTCCAACCAACAGAGTGGAACACAGGGGAGTTAAAGGAAGAAGAAAACCAATAGGAGAGGATAAGGATGTTCACACAAATAAGACTCTAAGCAACAACCTCCTGAATAAATCTCCAAACTCCAACTCCAGCCACGAAATACACCTCCACTTCTAAACCAAGCTCTAAGAACTAACACTAGTAATTCCTAAGTTCATAATCAAAACAAAAATAACTCCTAAAATAACACTTTTATTAGTTTATGGTCATTATACCCATATAATAGAATTAAAAAGTAGTAAACCAAAATAGTCTTAATATATAACCTTAATAGTAAAGATTCTCTAGAGGGGGTAAGATGTGCGCTCTACTTATCTTACCCTACCTTTCCACGGAGGTTGGCACCCTATGTTCAACATGGCTCCCCCCACTCAAAGTTGGCTCTCCATTATGACCCTAAAGGGACAAGCTAACAGGAAATCATCACCAATACCAAATATAATGATAATAAAGTGCTGTTGTGCAATTCAATGGCCTATATCTTTTAGGAATACCATACAGACATGTAATAGTCAATGGTCCTCACTAAAATATACTTATAGTTGCATATTTAATCAAAGAACACCAGTAGTAAACCAAAGGGGGAAACAGACCCATATAGTAATGGGGTCTACAAGTTTTATTTAGTAGTTCAACAAACTGTCTCTATAATAGCCATTAGAGATGAGCGACTTTGCCTTTTTTAGGGTCGAGTCAGGTTTCGTGAAACCCGACTTTCTCAAAAGTCGAGTCGAACTAAGTTGTACGACAAACGGAAATGGTCGGGTCGGAGTCAAAAATCCGACCACAATGCAAGTCAATGCGGAATAAAAGTTGGCAGGGAGTGGAGGACAGTAAACACACGTCCAGTGCCCATTTCAATGCCAACGACATCAATTCTTACTACTTAAGCTTGTCAACCTTAATTTTCTTTATAATAATAGTAACACATTGAAAACTGGGGGTTATTTGGCTAAAGTTGTGGAGGGGGAAGAGCTGGCTCCAGGTTTTCGTGGGCCCCAGGCGAAAGAGTCTCAGTGGGCCCCTTTAACACATACCACAATTCATGATGCTCCGATATGGCAGAGAAATATAGGTATAGTACAATCACAAATACTTCACTTCTTACATTACCTGACTGATATCTATTTTAAATTCTACAATAGCTCAAAAAATGGACAGTATATTCCTCCATACAGTATTATAGGCACCAAATAGTGCGCCATACAGAATGGGCTCTATATCTCTATATAATGCTCCATACAGAATAGGCTCCAAGTGTGCTCCATATGATGCTCCATATATAAAGGGCCCTATATGATGCCCCATGAATAATGAACCCCATATGATGCTCTAGTATATGATGGACCCCATATATGATGCTCCAGTGTGTGATGAGCCCCATATAATGCTCCAAATATAATGGTCCCCATATAAATGCTTCATATATAATGGTCTCCATGTGATGCTCCATTTATAATGTGCCCCATATGATGTGCCATATATAATGGGCCCCATATGATGCTCCAGTATATGATGTGCCCCATGGATGATGCTTCAGTGTATAATGGGCCCTATCTATGATGCTCAAGTATATGATGGGCCCCATATATAATTCTCCAGTGTATAATGCTCCCCATACATTGCTCAAACCATTAAAAAAATGAAATACCTCACCTCGCTGGGCACTGCTCTACTCTGTACTCCTCAGCGTCGCCATCCTCCAGCTCTCTGCACTGTGACTGTTCAGGCAGAGGGCACATAGACGTGACGTCATCGCGCTCTCTGACCTGACTGTCACTGTCAGCAAACGCGGAAGACGTCACAGCGGTGGAGCAGGGAGAGGTAAGTATTGCAAGTGCTGGGGCCCTGAGCAAGCAGGGGGAGCACACTCAAGGGCTCCGGGAACTGGAACAGGGCCCCTCATAATAGGCCGGTGTCTCTGACGGTGAGTGGCCCCCCATCTGCTCAGGGCCCCGGCAATTGCCCGAGTGCGCCACGTGCTGACACTGGCACTGGGGAGGGGACAGCCCAGTTAGGGAGGTGGAAAAAGTGGCATATGTTGAGGTGTAGGCTGGACGTTCAGCAGCTGCAAATGGAGGAATTGGAGAAGTCGGAGGAACAGGAGGAAAAAGCGAGCCATTTTGCTGGCAACCTATGAATCATCAGGGGAAGGTGGTACAAATCCTTTGAAACTCAGGCGTGGTTCATTTTTATGAAGGTGAAATCACCAACATTTTGGGTCGACAGCCGGGTCCTTCTTTCTGTCAGGATTGATCCCGCTACACAGGGTAAGCGAGCTCTTGTAAGGCATATTGTGCCAATTCAGGCCAGGTGTCCAGTTTACAGGCCCAGTAGTCAAAGGGGAATGAACTGTGAGGGAGAACATCGAAAGGGGAGGAAAGGTTATTTTGAACAATAGTTGAAAACTGTTGTCTCCTGTCTGTTGCAATCGATTCAGTATTACCAGTCGTGTGAGCGTTACTCGAGAAATCAGACAACAACATGGTCATGAAACCCTGTCTCCAACGCCACTTCGGCTGTGTGCACCACGAACACCTCTTCCGTTTGGTCCAGTACGGCTAATGGTAGAACCTTCACCGTTGCTGTGTGCTGGTAATGCCTCTAAGAAACGGTTTAACAGAGTTGCTTGTTTGTTCGCCAATATTAGCTCTAGGTTCTCCTGTAGCATGATGTTCTGTAATTTGCCTTTATAGCGTGGATCGAGGATGCTGGCCAACCAGTAGTCGTCATCCTTCGTAATTTTGGCAATGCGGGGGTCCCTTTTTAAGATCCGCAAGACATAATCACACATGTGGGCCAATGTTCCAGGTGTCAATGATGCACTGCCAGTGGTGGGTGGAGGAGCACTTTCTGCCAAATCCACATCCCTCCAGTCACGCACAAACCCTGTACCTGACCTTGGAAAGCCAACATTTTCTCTTGCCCCCTGAGAAGCATCATTCTCCCCAAAATAATCATCCCCCTCATCCTCATCCTCCTCCTCTTCCTCTTCTTCCTCCACCTCATCCAGGACAATTCCCTGAGCAAACAATGCATGACTGTCATGAAGGCTTCCCTCCTCCTCCTCCAATGCAGACGCCTGATCCTTAATGTGCATCAAAGTTTGCATGAGCAGACGAATAAGTGGGATGCTCATGCTTATGATGGCATCGTCTGCGCTTACCAGCCGTGTGCATTCTTCAAAGCACTGAAGGACTTTACAGAGGTCTTTCAGCTTTGACCACTGCACATCCAACAACTCCATGTCCGCCCTCAAACTGCCTGCCCGTGGATCCTCCCACAAATGCATTACAGCCTGCCTCTGTTCGCACAGCCTCTCAACCAAGTGCATGGTGGAGTTCCACCTTGTTGCAACGTCTATGATTAGGCGGTGCTTGGGGAGGTGGAGCGATCACTGCAGCCTCTGCACACAACTGGAGTCTACGGGCGAGTGACAGATGTGCGAGCACAGTCTTCGCACCTTATGGAGCAGGGCTGGTAACTCCGGATAATTATTTATGAAGCACTGCACCACCAGGTTCAAGGCGTGAGCCAGGCAAGGTATGTGTCTGAGTTTTGCCAGGGCTATGGCCGCCACAAACTTTAGCCGTTATCACTGACTACCTTGCCTGGCTCAAGATGTATACTGCCCAGCCATGACTCAGTTTCTCGGTGCAAGTAGTCGGTTAGTACCTCCGCGGTGTGTCTTTTGTGGCCCAAAGACATCATCTTTAAAACAGCGTGCTGACGCTTACCACTAGCTGTTCGATAGTGGGACACCTCGTGTGCAACACTGGCAGCTGCGGATGGAGTGCTCGTGCGACTACACTCTGTCGACCAGCTTTTGTTTCTGGAGGAGGAAGAGGGTCGAATGCCTATAGCCAACTGTTGCCTATACCGTGGGCTAGGCAGCACTGTCCCACTGCCGCTGTACCCTGTGGACCCTATATCCACCATATTAACCCAGTGCGCAGTGATAGACACATAACGGCCCTGGCCATGCCTACTGGCCCATGCATCTGTTGTAATGTGCACCTTTCCACTCACTGAGTAAGGTTCTTTGTCTCTGTTGACATGTTCCTTGAAACTCAGTTTTCTGTCGGCCATTTTGCTTTCTGTCTTTCTGCAGCTCTTGCCCTCAGTTAATATGGAGTTCCAGTTTTCATGTTCCCGCCCTGATTCTTCCCTCTTGCTTCTTAAGCAGCCTCAGCTGAACAATCAGTGCTCCTGAATCAAGCCTCAGTCAGTCTGTGACCTGACTCCTGGAAACCTTGAACTTGTACTCCAGCTATTCCCTACTGAGGAACCTTTGAACACTTTTGGACTCTGGAAACCTGCTGTTTGGTGAATCCATGTTTGCAGAGGAATTACGGTACAGAGAAGAGATCCTGAACCTGCTTTGGAGATTTATTGTAGTGCTTGAAATTACTCTGGCCTGCTGTGTCTCCTGACTCTGTTCCTGCAAACTGTGTGAACTTTTCAGCATGCTTGTATGAAGTAATACAAGTCATTTCATTTCAACCTATGTCTCCTGTGTTTTCCTCGCACCCAAGCACAAGACGCTATAGGAACTGTACACTATACATGACAAGATTCAGGAGCCAATGTTTAGTGTCTGCTGGGTCTGGGAAAGCCGTGTCTGCTGTGACTGTGGATATCAGATGTCCGTTTAAATACCTTATGTGATGACAGTGGTTGTGACTTCTCACAACCATTCCAGGTGAGCGCATTCCCTTAAAATTTTACTCTGCAGTGTTACCACAGGTAAACACTATTGTTTTTTTTTTTTTTCCTTTCCTCTTCTCCTTCCAGCACTTCTGCCTTAAAAGATCTGGAAGATGGAGGCCCGCATAAAGGAACTTTGCGGAGTGACTGATACAATCCTTTCAGATGTACAGACTTTAAAAACCCGTTTTGCAAGCCTACAGGACCTCACTAATCATAATTTGCAAGTGTTTGGACAGACTACCCAGGAATTGCGAGCCAGGATTGAGGCTCTAGAGGAACGAGCCCAGGCTCCTGCCATAACCCCGAGTTCTGGGATCCCCAAATTACCTCCTTTTCGTTTTGGCGGTGAACGTGAGAAATTCAGGGGATTTATTAATCAATGCAATTTATTTTTCTCTGCACATGCTTCACAATTTCCCACTGAACGATCCAAAGTGCTTACTATAATCATGTTGCTTACCAATAAGGCTTTGATGTGGGCATACCCTCTGATTGAGACTGAGGATGATTGTTTGAATCACCTTGATGCTTTTATTTCAGCCATGGGGCAGGTGTTTGATGACCCCAATCGAGGTGCAACAGCTGAAGCAGCCATGTTAACTTTGCGCCAAGGTAAGCGTTCAGTAGCCGAATATGCCCTGGATTTCAGGAGATGGGCTCTTGATACCACTTGGGACACTTCCGCTAAGAAATCTATTTTTCGGAAAGGGTTGTCTCCACTGATTAAGGATGAACTTGCTCGTGCCGACCCTCCCACTGCGTTAGGTGACTTTATTAACTATTGTATTCGTATTGATGCTCGTCTGACTAAACGCAGACAAGAGAGATAAAAAAAAAAAAAAAAACAGCGAGAAGGTTGCAGTCTAAAAGATAACCTTTAATCCATTAGGTTAAAACATAAGTGGATTAAGGATTGTCGGGCATAGGAAAAAACACTTCAAAAACAGATGACGCGTTTCGACTTAGCAGTCTTCATCATAGATCTTGATGAAGACTGCTAAGTCGAAACGCGTCATCTGTTTTTGAAGTGTTTTTTCCTATGCCCGACAATCCTGTGCCACTTATGTTTTAACCTAATGGATTAAAGGTTATCTTTTAGACTGCTACCTTCTCGCTGGTTTTTTTTTTCTCTTCCCAAGTACGTTTGCTTCATGGAACCGTGCTGAGCACCAGCTGTCTAATGAAGATTTCACAGAAGGGTGAGCTGACTATATATTTTTTGTTTCCCAGACAAGAGAGATGGTTCGAAAATTATCGCACTAATCTTTTACTACCTCCCTCCTCAGCTAAGGAACCTTTGAGTAGGATCACAAGGGAACCAGAACCTGAACCCATGCAGGTGGACTCTTTACAAAGACGGGTTAGTGATGCACGCAAAGAACATCGTATAAAGGAAAATCTATGTTTCTACTGTGGTAAGTCAGGGCACTTCATTATAAACTGCCCCAGCCGTTCTCGTAAGACTACTGCAGTAGTCATTCACTGTGAGTGTTGCGAGAGGAGCTCTGTCATGTCCGAGCCTCAGGCTCCAGAGAGATCTGCTGCAAGAGATCTTGATTTCTCGGACTTAAACTCTGTTAGTTCTGGGGACGATGACGGTATAAACGCTGCAATTTTTCAAGTTTCCTCAGCGATGTCCCAGCTGAGTTGTAAAAGAAACAATTCTCATTGCTTCCTTTCCATCAAACTCTGGGTTGACTCAGTCTGGGTGTCTAGCTCTGCTATGATCGACTCAGGAGCAAGTGGAAATTTTATGGATATCTCCTTTGCTCTGAAACAGGGGATACGTTCAGTGAAGAAGGCTACTCCAGTACAGATGGAGACTGTGGATGGCTCTCTACTGACTTCTGGACCAGTGGATCAAGAAACAGAGCCTTTGAGGGTCCTTATGGGTAAAGATCATCAGGAGAAAATGTCTTTTATGCTTATCTCTTCTCCCCACTTTCCCATTATTCTAGGGCTACCATGGCTGCAGGCGCAGAATCCTACGATTAACTGGGAGACCAAGGAATTACACTTTCCGGAGAAACAGATGAGTCAAGGAGTTTCAGCTTGCTCTGTTCCTAAAGGAACCATGTCAGTCCCTGAACTACCAGCTGTATACCAGGACTATGTGGATTTATGTGACAAGAAGAACGCTGATCAGCTTCCTCCTCACCGTCCATATGATTGTCCAATTGAATTATTGCCTGGAGCCGAGATACCTTTTGGTAAGATCTACCCCCTAGCGGGGCCCCAGCTAAAAGCTTTGAAGGATTATATAGACGAAAGTTTAGCCAAGGGCTTCATACGCCCCTCTTCATCTCCCGCAGGTGCACCCATCTTCTTTGTGAAGAAGAAAGATGGATCTCTGAGACCCTGCATAGACTATAGGGAACTCAATAAGGTTACTATTAGAAACCGTTATCCATTGCCTTTAATCCCTGAGTTGTTGGAGAGAGTGCGGCATGCCAAAATTTTCTCTAAACTGGATCTCCGTGGGGCCTATAACTTGGTCCGTATTAGACATGGGGATGAATGGAAGACTGCTTTCAGGTCACGCTATGGACACTTTGAATATCTAGTTATGCCTTTTGGTCTGAGTACCGCCCCAGCCACTTTCCAACACTTCGTGAATGATATCTTCAGGGATCTCCTAGATTCATTTGTGGTGATTTATCTGGATGATATTCTAATTTTTTCTAACTCCACAGAGGAACATCATGGACATGTGAGAATGGTCTTAGAACGCCTAAGACAAAACCATCTCTACATCAAACTTGAAAGTGTGATTCATAGGACCGAAATTCAATTTCTGGGGTATGTACTATCTATGCAAGGGATTAGTATGGATGGAAGCAAGACCCAAGCATCAAGGATTGGCCAATTCCTAGAAATGTGAAGGAGGTGCAGCGCTTCATCGGGTTTGCCAACTTCTATAGACGTTTCATTAAAATTTTTCTGAGGTAGTGTCACCTATCACCCAACTTACCCGGAACAGTCTAGGTTCTCCTGGACCCGCAAGCGCAGGAAGCATTTCTGTTTAAAGGATAAATTTACCACCGCACCTATCTTAGTACATCCCAACCCCGAGCTTGCCTTCATAATAGAGGTGGATGCTTCAGACTGTCGTTGGAGCTATACTCTCTCAGAGAACAGGTGAGAAGAATGTCTTGCATCCCTGTGCCTTCTTTTCCCAGCAGTTGTCTTCGAATGAGAGGAACTACGATGTGGGCAATAGAGAATGTTGGCCATTATTGCCGCCTTCAAGGAATGGAGACCTTCTTCAGGGAACTGCACACAAATAGTCGTCCTGACAGACCATCGTAACCTTGAATTTATCAGGTCGGCTAAGTGCCTGACTCCTCGCCAGGCTCGCTGGAATCTTTTCCTAAACCAATTTAATTTTGTCATTTCTTATAGACCAGGATCGCGCAATGGAAAGGCTGATGCACTCTCTAGGATTCATTCAGCAGAGACACGTCCACTTACTCCTCCTAAGACTATTCTTCCTGACTCTAGATTCCTGGGAGTGATTCATAATCAAGACCTACTTAAGGACATCAAGGAAGCATACCATGCGGATTCTTTGTTGGCTCAACCCCCAAGGGACGTAAGTCTTGTCTTTAAGAATGGTGTGTGGATTCAGGGACAACGTCTGTATATACCTGAAACAGTCAGATTGAGAGTATTGCAACTCATCCACGATTCCAAGATAGCCGGGCATAGGGGAATTCTAAAGACACAAGAATTTCTTTCTCGTTTCTTTTGGTGGCCCACTTACAGGAAAGATGTTTTAAACTATGTCACTTCATGTGAAGTCTGTGCAAGATGCAAAACACCTCGCTCCTCACCAACTGGTCTGTTACAGCCTCTTCCCACCCCGTCCCGCCCGTGGGGATCCATTTCTATGGACTTCATTGTGGAGTTACCAACCTCTCAAGGGAAGAACACCATTCTAGTGGTGGTTGACCGTCTAACAAAGGCAGCTCATTTTATCCCTTGTGTCGGCTTACCCACTGCAAAACAGACATCAGACTTGATGATTAAGAATGTGTTTCGCTTACATGGAGTACCGGTTGAGGTCATTTCGGATCGAGGGGTGCAATTCACTTCAAGGTTTTGGCAAAATTTCTGTGCAGCATTGGACATTAAAGTAAACCTTTCTTCTGCTTTTCATCCTCAGACTAATGGACAGACAGAACGAACCAATCAGACCCTGGAGCAGTATCTCCGCTGTTTTATCTGCCACCTACAAGATGATTGGGTGGATCTACTTCCACTGGCTGAGTTCTCTGATAACAACTCTCAGAGCGCCTCCACTAAGCAGTCTCCTTTTTACTCCAATCTAGGTTATCATCCTAACATTCTTCCTCGATTTCCCATAGATACGCCCTTGCCGGCAGTGGCTGAAAGAATCACTTCTTTACAAAAGAATATGGATCTTCTAAAGGAAAATCTAGAATTGGCTCAGGAAAGGTACAAGAAAGCAGCAGATAAATTTCGTAAACCTGCACCAGCTTTCAAGGTAGGAGATTTGGTCTGGCTGTCAACCAGAAATCTTAAATTAAAGATTTCATCGTCTAAATTGGGACATAAATACATTGGACCTTATAAGATCAGTAAGATTATAAGTGCTGTTGCTTGTCGTCTTCAACTGCCCAGAACTATGAGAATCCACCCTGTCTTTCATGTATCCCTACTAAAGGCTGCAACACCCAATACGTTTCCTGGACGTTCTTCTCCTTGCCCTGACCCAGTGCTGGTCGATGGTCAGGAAGAATTTATGGTGGAAAGGATTCTAGATTCCAGGTTGTACAGAAATCAGTTGCAATATTTGATTAAATGGCAGGGCTACCCAGTGGAGGACAACTCATGGGAACCAGTCAACAATGTATATGCTCCTCGCCTGCTCCGCCAGTTTCATCAGAGGTACCCTGACAAGCCTGGTCTGAGGTCATCCGGAGGTTGTCCCTAAGGGGGGAGTAATGTAAGGTTCTTTGTCTCTGCTGACATGTTCCTTGAAACTCAGTTTTCCGTCGGCCATTTTGCTTTCTGTCTTTCTGCAGCTCTTGCCCTCAGTTAATATGGAGTTCCAGTTTTCATGTTCCCGCCCTGATTCTTCCCTCTTGCTTCTTAAGCAGCCTCAGCTGAACAATCAGTGCTCCTGAATCAAGCCTGTGACCTGACTCCTGGAACCTTGAACTTGTACTCCAGCTATTCCCTACTGAGGAACCTTTGAACACTTTTGGATTCTGGAAACCTGCTGTTTGGTGAATCCATGTTTGCAGAGGAATTACGGTACAGAGAAGAGATCCTGAACCTGCTTTGGAGATTTATTGTGCTTGAAATTACTCTGGCCTGCTGTGTCTCCTGACTCTGTTCCTGCAAACTGTGTGAACTTTTCAGCATGCTTGTATGAAGTAATACAAGTCATTTCATTTCAACCTATGTCTCCTGTGTTTTCCTCGCACCCAAGCACAAGACGCTATAGGAACTGTACACTATACATGACACACTGATTGTTTGCGTGCATGGATAATGCAGTCTTTCACATGCAGGTGGAGGGCAGGGATGGCTTTTCTAGAAAAGATTGCCGACTTGGTAGGTCAAAGTGGGGGACAGCGTAGGCCATGAGCTCTCGAAACGCTGCGCTTTCAACCAAACGGAAGGGCATCAGCTCTAATGAGATCAGTTTGGCAATGTAGGCATTCAAAGCCAATGAGGTTTTGTAGTTCGTCCACGCTTGCTAGTGCATGGTGTTTAAATGTCTAAGCATGCAACTGGTGTTCAATTTTCGGAGATCTTTCCCTCGGCTAAAGGTCCTTCCGCACTTCTTACACATAACCTTTGCCTCATCAATAGGATTTTGGTCAAAAAAGTGCCACACTGCTCTCTTTCTATTATGGGATAAATTTTCAGGGCTTGCTGGCTTTGCTAATTTGACTGTCTGGACAAGCTGTCCTCAACACCTTTTGGTTTTTTAACACGTTTTTGGATTGCTACGGGCCTGCCAGATAGCTGCAGCTGGATGTCGATGCCTGCCGCGGATCCTCCTCCTCTTCTGTGCTATTGCCAATGGCACCCTCTTCACCCAATGGATGCCAATCCGGGTCAACAACTGGGTTATCCATCACCTCCTCTACAATTTCATCTGCACCTTCCTCTGTGTCACTGTGTAAGGTGTTAGAGTATGCGGGAAGGGACACCTGAGTTTCATCAGGGTCAGATTCTGGCTCAGTAGACTGCAAGGGCAATGTAGTGCTCTGGGTGAATGTTCTAGCAGAATCAGATAGCAGTGGCTGTGCATCAGTGCACTCAATGTCAGATTCATCTTGGACTGGGTTATTCAGGATTTCACTTGATAACTCAGGCATGGTATGTGAAAAGAGCTCCATGGAGTAATCTGAAGTGTGGCCTGCCGCATCCTTCACTTTTGGTGGTGGTGAAGGACACAAGGAAAGGTGTTGTTCCTGACCAGGAGCCTGCACTGACGACTCAGTGCTTGCATTTTTTGAAACTTCAGAAGAGGAGGCGATAGAGCTGGAGGCTGTTTCAGCAATGTAAGCCAAAACCTGTTCCTGATGCTCCGGCTTTAAAAGCGGTTTACCTGCTCCCAGAAAAGGGAGCCTTCCAGGCCTTCTGGAGCCAGACCATGATGCAGGCTCAACACCTCCTGCCTTAGGTGCTATTGGGCTTTTGGCACTACCAGCAAATGCACCACCACCATCATTCCCAGCTGGCCCCCCCCACCCACGTCCGCAGCATCTTCCACCATACTTCCTCATGTTTGGGAAAATGTGCCTAAAATACCAGCAGATATATGGTACTGTATGAGGAGCGTACAGCTGTATATGGCGTAGGGGAAAATTTAAATCTCCGTATATATTTATGGAATCACACACAGAGGCTCGCTCAGTATGGATTTGACTATAATACAAAGAGCAGATATAGAGTGCTGTATCAGAAGCGGACAGCTGTATGTGGTGTAGGGTAAAATTGCAATCTCCGTATATATTTCCGGAGTCACACACAGACGCTTACTCAGTATGGATTTGACCGTAATACAAAGAACAGATATACGGTACTGTCTCAGAAACGTACAGCTGTATACGGTGTAGGGGAATATTGTAAATCTCCTTATATATTTCCAGAGTCAGAGACAGACGCTCACTCAGTATGGATTTCACCGTAATACAAAGAGCAGATATACAGTACTGTATCAGAAGCGGACAGCTGTATACGGTGTAGGGGAAAATTGCAATCTCCGTATATATTTCCGGAGTCACACACAGATAGTCAGCATGTATTTGTCCGTGATACCAGCCGGTACACGGTAGTGTGTGAGGAGCGTACAGCTCTATACGGTGTGGGAAAAAATGAACAGTCGGTAAGTGTGCAAAAAAAAAGAATCAAAGTATTAGTGCTGTGTAAAAAGCAGTCTGCACAGCAGTGTACACACAGCAATACAGCTAGCAGGTAGCCTATTAACCAGTGCTGCTGCACACATGAAAATCCTCCCCTGTCACTGGCAGGCAGCCTACTAACCAGCGCTGCTGCACACAAGAAAATCCTCCACTGTTACTGCACACTAACTGTACAGCACAATTGCTATCAGCACAAGCTCAGAAGAACTTCTCTTTCCTGCCCTAACTCGCTCCCTACTGATAAACAGAGTCAGCAACCTCTCCCTACTGTTAAAATCGGCAGAAGTAAAATGGAGGTCGGCGGTGAGGGCTTTTATAGACACTATGACGCCCCCCAAAGCAAGCCAATCACTGCAGTGCCCTTCTCTATGATGGTGGTGGACGCTGCCCATGTCATCTTGTTGCCCACAGTGTATGTCCTTGCTCATTGGCTGAAAAAAGGCGCCTGCAAGCATTATGAGAAAACCGAATTTGATGCTCCGTTCGACGACCGCATGGCCGACTGCACGCTATGGTAGGGTTTCGGCCAACGAATCCGACTTTGGCGAAAGTCAGCGACTTTTGAATCTGACCGAACTGTTTCGCTCAATTCTAATAGCCATGATATAAACTAACATTAAAGATAATACATCACAAATTGCTCAAGCAATAATAAATCCCTTTGAAATTACATAGATAGAGGCAAGGCAAAAATTGATCCATGAGGATCATAATAGTGATCAAAAATTGTAGTAAGTAAAAAAGTATATACTCATCCAATGAATAGTACAAGCCCATCCTGACATAATTCCCCCAGAAAGATAATCTGGGGTTCAACAGGGGACCAAATGTGCTTGTGAGTAGGAGTTTACTGCAGTGAGCAACTATTGTAAGACAGGAAACTTTGGGGTGGTGTATAGTTCTTCTGTGACCACGCTTTTTCTTTTAACTTGAGTTCATAAACAAGTAGGAAATATTTCTCTTCATATTTGTTATTGTGGACACTATTCATTAAATCATATGAACCTAATTGTGGTCAATAGCATGTTGCTGGCCATTGTTTCTCTCACCTTTATCTTCAGAGGAGTGCTTTTAACTGATGTGGGTTGTTTCATTATGGGCATAAGGTTATAATGCTATATTGGAACATTTTTTCTAGTTTTGAATATTTATATTTGATATTATAGCACATTGGGAGCTCTGATGTGTGGATGGCTTTATTTCAATTCCATCTTGTTTATATTCTCTATCATTAATTCTGTTTTTGCCCACACATTCTATTTCGCTATATACCCACTGTGATGAAGTATAATAGTGCATTGAGCACTTGGCCCTCTTCCTTGACACTTCACTACGTGGGGTGTTTTTCTACATCTTCCCAGCATTTGTGTCACTTCTGGTGACACGTTATCCTTTGATGCTGGCTCTCAGATCGCGCCACGTCTGGTGACTAGAGTTGAGCGATACTTTCCGATATCCAAAAGTATCGGAATCGGAATGGTATCGCCGATACCCAAAAAATATCGGCGATACCCGATACCGATACCGGAAATCCAATGTAAGTCTATGGGAACAAAATATCGGAATTAAAAAAAACCCATTCTTGCCTTGTTGGTTAATTGTACATGAAGGAAAACAACAAAGAGTAGTGTACAATGTATTGGGGAAGGTTGAGGAGACATTAAAGGCATAGATGTTTAACCCAATCAAATGGAATAGCATAAATATTTTTTTTTTTAAAGATGTTCGGATTGACGAAGAAATTGACAATGTTGTTAACGTTTTTTCTATTTTGGCAAATATGTATATTTCACAACTTCCATGCTCTTCACCTTTTTAACTTTTGACACTTTCTCCTTCATAATCTTCAGCAGCATCATCTTTTTCATCAAATTATTCTTCATCTTCACCTTCTTTATCTTCTTCTTAAACTTCTTGCTATTCATCTTTTTGTTAACATTACTCATATTCTTCTTATTAAACTATTATTCTTCTTCATACTGTACTTCATCTTCTTCATCATATTCTTATTTGTGACAGAGATTCCTGTACTTGTAATCTGTCAAAGTATGAATTTTTCATCCTTCCGTTCTTGCTGTCACAAAAGATTTAAATTACAACAGTATTTGTCCGTGTTCAGTTTAGCCTGCAGTAGCAGGCATTTTCAAGGGGCACCACGAGGAGGAACGGACTCACCCCCATACACTGCTTAGTCTTCTTCTGCTTATAATTTAGAGCATATATTTTGCTCTTCATTTTGGTCTTATACTTAATGTTCTTCTGCTTTTTGTCTTCTGCTTATTGTTCTTCTGTCTCTTTTTCTGTATCTTGTAGTTTGTCTTAACTTTCTTTGTCCTGTTGGTGATGTTCTTCTGGGTAATCTTTTATTTCTTCTTTGTGATGGTGTTCAGGCTGGTTGGCTTGATGCTCATCGTCCTTGTGGTCGTCATCTTCTTCGGGGTGGTCATCAGGGTCGTCGTCTTCATTGTTGGAGATCCAGAGTGATTACCCAAAAAACATTTAAAAAATCTTCATTTGTAAATGTAGCTGAAGGTACAAGAAGGCTGACTAACTTCCGAGAACCAGCTGACGTTACTTGAACCCGGACGGGTATCAGATGGTACAAGAGACAATGGAAGTAACGAGGACCAGCTGACTGTGCTGGAACCCGGAGGGGCAGCAGAAGGAAAAGAGCCAATGGCACAACCGAGGACCAGCTGACGTTACTGGGACACGGTTACTAAGCAGGAGGTACCTGTGCTCCAAAGCACTACCAAGGACCAGCAAACGTTGCTGGAACTCGGATACCGAGATGGAGGCACCTAGGCCAAAGGCACTGCGGAGAACCAGTTGACGGTACTGGAACCCGGACGGGTAGCAGAAGGTACAAGAGCCAATGCAAGTAACGAGGACCAGCTGACTGTGCTGGAACCCGGAGGGGCAGCAGAAGGAAAAGAGCCAATGGCACAACCGAGGACCAGCTGACGTTACTGGGACACGGTTACTAAGCAGGAGGTACCTATGCTCCAAAGCACTACCAAGGACCAGCAGACGTTGCTGGAACTCGGATACCGAGATGGAGGCACCTAGGCCAAAGGCACTGCGGAGAACCAGCTGACGGTACTGGAACCCGGACGGGTAGCAGAAGGTACCCATGGAAATTTAAGTTGACAGGCCGCGAGCCGGCCGCAGTTACTGAATCCCACAGTACTACAGTGGGTGATTGTCCTATTGTCACAACGGAAACATCCTTTATTTGCATATCCCGCAGCACACATAGGAAGCACCTAAACTCCAGGCACCATAGAGTCGGCTAACCCGACCGCAACACGACAGGACAACTTATTGGAGGCTAAGTGACGTTTTACACTGACAGGAAACAGATGGGTGCTGTAACCAGTCTGGGCAGGAGTGAGTACCCGTGCCAATGACACTTCGAACAACAACTGTCGGTGTTGGAGCCCAGAGATGAGAAGAGAACCGGTTGGAGGCAGCAGGACTTTTTGCCGTTCACACAGCAGGGGAACAGCTGACATTACTGAACCCCAGTAACACAGGAGCAAGTGTTGACTGTGCTAACAGCACTTCCGAGCAACAACTGGCGGTGTTGTAGCCCAGGGATGAGAAGAGAACAGGGTGGAGGCAGCAGGACTTTTTGCCGTTCACACAGCAGGGGAACAGCTGACATTACTGAACCCCAGTAACACAGGAGCAAGTGTTGACTGTGCTAACAGCACTTCGAGCAACAACTGGCGGTGTTGTAGCCCAGGGATGAGAAAAGAACAGGGTGGAGGCAGCAGGACTTTTTGCCGTTCACACAGCAGGGGAACAGCTGACATTACTGAACCCCAGTAACACAGGAGCAAGTGTTGACTGTGCTAACAGAACTTCCGAGCAACAACTGGCGGTGTTGTAGCCCAGGGATGAGAAGAGAACAGGGTGGAGGCAGCAGGACTTTTTGCCGTTCACACAGCAGGGGAACAGCTGACATTACTGAACCCCAGTAACACAGGAGCAAGTGTTGACTGTGCTAACAGCACTTCCGAGCAACAACTGGTGGTGTTGTAGCCCAGGGATGAGAAGAGAACAGGGTGGAGGCAGCAGGACTTTTTGCCGTTCACACAGCAGGGGAACAGCTGACATTACTGAACCCCAGTAACACAGGAGCAAGTGTTGACTGTGCTAACAGCACTTCCGAGCAACAACTGGCAGTGTTGGAGCCCAGGGATGAGAAGAGAACAGGGTGGAGGCAGCAGGACTTTTTGCCGTTCACACAGCAGGAGAACAGCTGACATTACTGAACCCCAGTAACACAGGAGCAAGTGTTGACTGTGCTAACAGCACTTCCGAGCAACAACTGGCGGTGTTGTAGCCCAGGGATGAGAAGAGAACAGGGTGGAGGCAGCAGGACTTTTTGCCGTTCACACAGCAGGGGAACAGCTGACATTACTGAACCCCAGTAACACAGGAGCAAGTGTTGACTGTGCTAACAGCACTTCCGAGCAACAACTGGCGGTGCTGGAGCCCAGGGACGAGAAGAGAACAGGGTGGAGGCAGCAGGACTTTTTGCCGTTCACACAGCAGGGGATCAGCTGACATTACTGAACCCCAGTAACACAGGAGCAAGTGTTGACTGTGCTAACAGCACTTCCGAGCAACAACTGGCGGTGTTGGAGCCCAGGGATGAGAAGAGAACAGGGTGGAGGCAGCAGGACTTTTTGCCGTTCACACAGCAGGGGAACAGCTGACTATAAGGTTCTTTGTCTCTTTTGACATGTTCCTTGAAACTCAGTTTTCCGTCGGCCATTTTGCTTTCTGTCTTGCTGCAGCTATCTTGCCCTCAGTTAATATGGAGGTTCCAGCTTTCATGTTCCCGCCCTGATTCTCTCCTCTTGCTTCTTAAGCAGCCTCAGCTGAACAATCAGTGCTCCTGAATCAAGCTTCAGTCAGCCTGTGACCTGACTCCTGGAAACCTAGAATTTTGGACTCCAGCTATTTCCTACTGAGGAACTTTGGAACACTTTTGGACTCTGGAAACCTGCTGTCTGGTGAATCCATGTTTGCAGAGGAATTACGGTACAGAGAAGAGATCCTGAACCTGCTTTGGAGAGTTATTGTAGAGCTTGAAGTTACTCTGGCCTGCTGTGTCTCCTGTCTCTGTTCCTGCAAACTGTGTGACCTTTTCTGCATGCTTGTATGAAGTAATACAAGTCATTTCATATCAACCTGTGTCTCATGTGTTTTCCTCGCACCCAAGCACAAGACGCTATAGGAACTGTACACTATACATGACAAGATTCAGGAGCCAATGTTTAGTGTCTGCTGGGTCTGGGAAAGCCGTGTCTGCTGTGACTGTGGATATCAGATGTCCGTTTAATACCTTCTGTGATGACAGTGGTTGTGACTTCTCACAACCATTCCAGGTGAGCGCATTCCCTTAAATGTTACTCTGGAGTGTTACCACAGGTAAACACTATTGTTTTTTTTTTTCCTTTTCTCTTCTCCTTCCAGCACTTCTGCCTTAAAAGATCTGGAAGATGGAGGCCCGCATAAAGGAGCTTTGCGGAGTGACTGATACAATCCTTGCAGATATACAGACTATAAAGACCCGTTTTGCAAGCCTACAGGATCTCACTAATCATAATTTGCAAGTGTTTGGACAAACTACCCAGGAATTACGAGCCAGGATTGAGGCTCTAGAGGAACGAGTCCAGGCTCCTGCCATAACCCCGAGTTCTGGGATCCCCAAGTTACCTCCTTTTCGTTTTGGCGGTGAACGTGAGAAATTCAGGGGATTTATTAACCAATGCAATCTATTTTTCTCTGCACATGCTTCACAATTTCCCACTGAACGATCCAAAGTGCTTACTATAATCATGTTGCTTACAAATAAGGCTTTGATGTGGGCAAACCCTCTGATTGAGACTGAGGATGATTGTTTGAATCACCTTGATGCTTTTATTTCAGCCATGGGGCAGGTGTTTGATGACCCCAATCGAGGTGCAACAGCTGAAGCAGCCATGTTAACTTTGCGCCAAGGTAAGCCTTCAGTAGCCGAATATGCCTTGGATTTCAGGAGATGGGCTCTTGATACCACTTGGGACACTTCCACCAAAAAATCTATTTTTCGGAAAGGGTTGTCTCCACTGATTAAGGATGAACTTGCTCGTGCCGACCCTCCCACTGCGTTAGGTGACTTTATTAACTATTGTATCTGTATTGATGCTCGTCTGACTGAACGCAGACAAGAGAGATGGTTCGAAAATAATCGCACTAACCTTTTCCTACCTCCCTCCTCAGCTAAGGAACCTTTGAGTAGGATCACAAGGGAACAAGAACCTGAACCCATGCAGGTGGACTCTTTACAAAGACGGGTTAGTGATGCACGCAAAGAACATCGTATAAAGGAAAATCTATGTTTTTACTGTGGTAAGTCAGGGCACTTCATTATAAACTGCCCCAGCCGTTCTCGTAAGACTACTGCAGCAGTCATTCACTGTGAGTGTTGCGAGAGGAGCTCTGTCATGTCCGAGCCTCAGATTCCAGAGAGATCTGCTGCAAGAGATCTTGATTTTTCGGACTTAAACTCTGTTAGTTCTGGGACAATGACGGTATAAACGCTGCAATTTTTCAAGTTTCCTCAGCGGTGTCCCAGCTGAGTTGTAAAAGAAACAATTCTCATTGCTTCCTTTCCATCAAACTCTGGGTTGACTCAGTCTGGGTGTCTAGCTCTGCTATGATCGACTCAGGAGCAAGTGGAAATTTTATGGATATCTCCTTTGCTCTGAAACAGGGGATACGTTCAGTGAAGAAGGCTACTCCAGTACAGATGGAGACTGTGGATGGCTCCCTGCTGACCTCTGGACCAGTGGATCAGGAAACAGAGCCTTTGAGGGTCCTTATGGGTAAAGCTCATCAGGAGAAAATGTCTTTTATGCTTATCTCTTCTCCCCACTTTCCCATTATTCTAGGGCTCCCATGGCTACAGGCGCAGAATCCTACGATTAACTGGGAGACCAAGGAATTACACTTTCCGGAGAAACAGATGAGTCAAGGAGTTTCAGCTTGCTCTGTTCCTAAAGGAACCATGTCAGTCCCTGAACTACCAGCTGTATACCAGGACTATGTGGATTTATGTGACAAGAAGAACGCTGATCAGCTTCCTCCTCACCGTCCATATGATTGTCCAATCTAATTATTGCCTGGAGCCGAGATACCTTTTGGTAAGATCTACCCCCTAGCGGGGCCCGAGCTAAAAGCTTTGAAGGACTACATAGATGAAAATCTAGCCAAAGGCTTCATACGCCCCTCTTCATCTCCCGCAGGTGCACCCATCTTCTTTGCGAAGAAGAAAGATGGATCTCTGAGACCCTGCATAGACTATAGGAACTCAATAAGGTTATATTAGAAACCGTATCCATTGCCTTTAATCCCTGAGTTGTTGGAGAGAGTGCGGCACGCCAAAATTCTCTCTAAACTGGATCTCCGTGGGCCCTATAACTTGGTCCGTATTAGACCTGGGGATGAATAGAAGACTGCATTCAGGTCACGCTATGGACACTTTGAATATCTAGTTATGCCTTTTGGTCTGAGTACCGCCCCAGCCACTTTCCAACACTTGGTGAATGACATCTTCAGGGATCTCCTAGATACATTTGTGGTGATTTATCTGGATGATATTCTAATTTTTTCTAACTCCACAGAGGAACATCATGGACATGTGAGAATGGTCTTAGAACGCCTAAGACAAAACCATCTCTACATCAAACTTGAAAAGTGTGAATTCCATAGGATCGAAATTCAATTTCTGGGGTATTTTACTATCTACGCAAGGGATTAGTATGGATGGAAGCAAGACCCAAGCCATCAAGGATTGGCCAATTCCTAGAAATGTGAAGGAGGTGCAGCGCTTCATCGGGTTTGCCAACTTCTATAGACGTTTCATTAGGAATTTCTCTGAGGTAGTGTCACCTATCACCCAACTTACCCGGAAACAGTCTAGGTTCTCCTGGACCCCGCAAGCGCAGGAAGCATTTTCCTGTTTAAAGGATAAATTTACCACCGCACCTATCTTAGTACATCCCAACCCCGAGCTTGCCTTCATAATAGAGGTGGATGCTTCAGACTGTGCCGTTGGAGCTATACTCTCTCAGAGAACAGGTGAAAAGAATGTCTTCATCCCTGTGCCTTCTTTTCCCAGCAGTTGTCTTCGGCTGAGAGGAACTACGATGTGGGCAATAGAGAATTGTTGGCCATTATTGCCGCCTTCAAGGAATGGAGACACCTTCTTCAGGGAACTGCACAGCAAATAGTCGTCCTGACAGACCATCGTAACCTTGAATTTATCAGGTCACCAGGCTCGCTGGAATCTTTTCCTAAACCAATTTAATTTTGTAATTTCTTATAGACCAGGATCGCGCAATGGAAAGGCTGATGCACTCTCTAGGATTCATTCATCAGAGACACGTCCACTTACTCCTCCTAAGACTATTCTTCCTGACTCTAGATTCCTGGGAGTGATTCATAATCAAGACCTACTTAAGGACATCAAGGAAGCATACCATGCAGATTCTTTGTTGGCTCAACCCCCAAGGGACGTAAGTCTTGTTTTTAAGAATGGTGTGTGGATTCAGGGACAATGTCTGATATACCTGAAACAGTCAGATTGAGAGTATTGCAACTCATCCACGATTCCAAGATAGCCGGGCATAGGGGAATTCTAAAGACACAAGAATTTCTTTCTCGTTTCTTTGGTGGCCCACTTACAGGAAAGATGTTTTAAACTATGTCACTTCATGTGAAGTCTGTGCAAGATGCAAAACACCTCGCTCCTCACCAACTGGTCTGTTACAACCTCTTCCCACCCCATCCCGCCCGTGGGGATCCACTTCTATGGACTTCATTGTGGAGTTACCAACCTCTCAAAGGAAGAACACCATTCTAGTGGTGGTTGATCGTCTAACAAAGGCAGCTCATTTTATCCCTTGTGTCGGTTTACCCACTGCAAAACAGACATCAGACTTAATGATTAAGAATGTGTTTCGCTTACATGGAGTACTTAATTAGGTCATTTCGGATCGAGGGGTGCAATTCACTTCAAGGTTTTGGCAAAATTTCTGTGCCGCATTGGACATTAAAGTAAACCTTTCTTCTGCTTTTCATCCCCAGACTAATGGACAGACAGAACGAACCAATCAGACCCTGGAGCAGTATCTCCGCTGCTTTATCTGCCACCTACAAGATGATTGGGTGGATCTACTTCCACTGGCTGAGTTCTCTTATAACAACTCTCAGAGCGCCTCCACTAAGCAGTCTCCTTTTTACTCTAATCTAGGTTATCATCCTAACATTCTTCCTCGATTTCCCCTAGATACGCCCTTGCCGGCAGTGGCTGAAAGAATCACTTCTTTACAAAAGAATATGGATCTTCTAAAGGAAAATCTAGAATTGGCTCAGGAAAGGTACAAGAAAGCAGCAGATAAATTTCGTAAACCTGCACCAGCTTTCAAGGTAGGAGATTTGGTCTGGCTGTCAACCAGAAATCTTAAAATAAAGATTCCATCGTCTAAATTGGGCCATAAGTACATTGGACCTTATAAGATCAGTAAGATTATAAGTGCTGTTGCTTGTCGTCTTCAACTGCCCAGAACTATGAGAATCCACCCTGTCTTTCATGTATCCCTACTAAAGGCTGCAACACCCAATACGTTTCCTGGACGCTCTTCTCCTTGCCCTGACCCAGTGCTGGTCGATGGTCAGGAAGAATTTATGGTGGAAAGGATTCTAGATTCCAGGTT
>JARQOD010000006.1:190139765-190170440 GCA_033576555.1 Oophaga sylvatica | reverse complement strand
TGGAGTTCATCCAAATCATTATTGATAAAAACACAGCATCTTTAAAAATCATTGATGCAGATATTGAAGACCTTGAGAAGTTACTTTTGAAGAATATACCTGTGGAAAACTTTGATAAGGTCCTAGTGGATATTAATAAGGATCTGGACAAATGGGAAAACGAAGTGTGTCAAAAAAAATTAAAAAATTCCAAAGGAATTTAAATGATTACGATATCAACAAAATATACAGGTGACGTGCATGGACAAAGAAATGGGTAATTAGCTTGGTCACTTTCTATCCTCTCTTTCCCCCTCTCTACTTTCCTACCTCCAGGTCCCTACTATTATTGGCAGCAATGGCTGCCTGGGGCTATTTTTATACCCTCATGGAGGCAGGCTATTGTATATTTGTTTTCTGGGGGTAAAAATACATTGATAGCACTATGCTGGCTTCACTATGACCATGTATATTATAGTTGATCATATTATTGTCTTATTACCCATGGTCTGAATCCTTGTGCAGTGTCTGATACATTTACAACTGTACATTTCCACATTTGAACCTCTTAAGCTTCATACTTATTTATGCAGTGTATTTTGTATATAATGATTTGTCTGATTTTAATACTTCATTAAAGAATATTGTTTGATATTACTATCTTTTGTATATTTATGGACTTTGTGCTCCAATTTTTTGGTGTTGTGGTTATGATAGGAGCTCCATAGGGTATTTACCCAGGATCCTTGTAAGGATCAAGCTATATGACTTTATAATTATGACTTCTGTGCTTGAGATTCTGGTTATAGTATACGCAGTTTCAAACAGGGATGCAGGAGGGCAAAAAAAAGTATCTAGGGAACACCTATTGTACCCAGTTCAAAGGAGTCATGACAAAAAGGAGGATCAAGCAAGATTCATTTCCACCTTCAATAACCAGTGGGATTACATCAAACAGTTGTTTAATAAACTTTGGAACATACTTATTATTAATATTATTTATTTATATAGCACCATTAATTCCATGGTGCTGTACATGAGAAGGGGTTACATACAAACTTATAGATATCATTTACAGTAAACAAATTTACAATGACAGACTGGTACAGAGGGAGAGGACCCTGTACTTGCGAACTTACATTCTACGGGATAATGGGGAAGAAACAGAAGGTCGGGTGCCGCAGCTCTGGTGGTGGTGGCAGCGAGGCGGCAGCTCTGGTGGTGGCAGCGAGGCAGCAGCTCGGATGGTGGCAGCGAGGCGGCAGCTTGGGTGGTTGCGGCGAGGTGGCTGCTAGGGTAGTGGTGGCAGGCGGAAGCTCGGGTGGTGGTGAGGCAGGAAGCTCGGGTGGTGGCGAGGCGGCAGAAAGGTTATTGCAGGCTGTATGCTTTCCTGAAGAGATGGGTTTTCAGGTTCTGTCTGAAGGATCCTAGGGTGGTGGATAATCGTACATGTTGAGGCGTGGTATTCCAGAGGATGGGGGATATTCGGGAGAAATCTTGGAGGCGGTTGTGTGAGGAACAAATAAGTGTGGAAGATAGTAGGAGGTCTTGGGAGGATCGAAGATTATGTGAAGGAAGATATTGGGAGATTAGTTCAGAGATATAGGGAGGGGACAGGTTGTGGACAGCTTTGTAGGTCAGTGTTAGTAGTTTGAACTGGGTTCGTTGGGGAATTGGGAGCCAGTCGAGGGATTTGCAGAGAGAGAAGCAGGGGAGTAGCGAGGGGAGAGGTGGATTAGTCGGGCAGCAGAGTTGAGGACAGACTGGAGTGGTGCAAGAGAGTTGACGGGGAGGCCACAGAGGAGGGTGTTGCAGTAATCCAGGCGGGAGATGATGAGGGCATGCACAATAGTTTTAGTAGATTGAGGGCTGAGGAAGGGACGGATTCAGGAAATGTTTTTAAGTTGGAGGCAACAGGAGGTGGCAAGAGTTTGGATGTGTGGTTTGAAGGACAGGGCAGAGTCGAGAGTTACTCCAAGGCAGCGGATTTCAGGTGCGGGAGAGAGCGTGATGCCATTTACCATAATAGATAGATCGGGTAGGGAAGATACGTGAGATGGAGGAAAGATGATGAGTTCGGTTTTGACTACATTGAGTTTTAGGAAGTGAGAGATGAAGAAGGAGAATATGGCTGATAGACACTCCGGGATTCTGGACAGCAGAGAGGTGACATCTGGGCCAGAGAGGTAGATCTGAGTGTCATCCGCATACAGGTGGTACTGGAATCAATGGGACTTTATGAGTTGTCCTAGGCCAAGGGTATAGATGGAAAAAAGTAAGGGCTCAGGACAGAGCCTTGAGGGACTCCAACGGAGCGAGGGCGGGAAGAGGAGGTAGTGTGGGTGTGGGAGACGCTAAATGTGTGGTCGGAAAGGTAAGTGGCGATCCAGGGACAGGGCAAGGTCTTTGATGCCATAGGAAGAAAGAATCTGTAGCAGTAGGCAGTGGTCGACTGTGTCAAAGGCAGAGGACAGGTCAAGGAGGAGGAGGATGGAGAACTGTTAACTTTGGCTGTGAGTAAGGCATTAGTAATTTTGGTCAGGGCAGTTTCCGTGGAGTGGTGGGGCGGAAGCCAGATTGGAGGTTGTCAAGTAGAAAGATGAGAGGTGGGAGGAAAGTTGAGCATGGACATGCTGCTCAAGGAGTTTGGGAACAAACGGGAGCAATGATATTGGACGATAGCTGGGCATAGCAGTTGGGTAAAAGTTTGTTTTTTTGAGGACGGGTGTGATGATGGCATGTTTGAAGGCAGAGGGAAAGGTACCAGAAGATAGAGATAGGTTGAAGAGATGGGTTAGATCTGGGATGAGCATGTTAGTGAGGTTGGTGAGCAGGTGAGAAGGGATGGGGTCAAGTGCACAGGTGGTGAGGTGTGATTTGAAAAGGAGATGAGTAAGCTCTCCTTCAGTGATGTTGGAGAGGGAGGTTATTAGGGAAGGGCAGAGGTCTGGTATATGGAGTGGTTGGGGTGGTGGAACAGTAAAGGTTTGCCTTGTTTGGTTGATCTTATTTTTGAAGTTGGTGGCAAAGTCCTTGGCAGAGATGAGGGGAGTTAGAGGTGGCAGTGGTGGGCAGAGGAGAGAGTTGAATGTGCTGAACAGTTGTTTTGGGTTGTACGACAATGAAGATACAAGGTTTGTGAAATAGGTCTGTTTAGCAGAGGTGAGGGCTATTTTGAAGGCAAGTATAGCTTGTTTGAAAGCAGTGAAGTCGTCTGGCAGGCGTGTTTTCTTCCAATGCTGCTCCACGACCCTGAATGATTGTCGAAGTTTTTTGGTGAGATTGTTGTGCCAGGGTTGCCTATTGATTCGTCACACTTTGCCGTGCATGAGAGGGGCGACTGAGTCTATGGCAGATGTGAGGGTGGTGTTATAGAAAGCGGTGGTGCTGTCTGTGTCGTGGAGTGAAGATATGGAGGACAGAGGTAGAAGAGAGTCTGAGAATCTGTGAATGTCTTGGTGTGTGAGGTTTCTGCGAGGATGTGCCAGTGGCTGGACATAGGGTGCAGGTGAAGAGGACAGGGATGAGATGGTGAGTAGGTGGTGGTCAGATAGGGGAAGGGGAGAGGTTGTGAGATTAGATATGAAACAGAGGCGGGTGAAGATGAGGTCTAATGTGTGTCTGTCTGTGTGGGTGGCTGTGGAGGACCACTGAGTAAGTCCAGAGGATGAAGTGACAGGAGTTTGGAGGCTGCTGGCTGGCGGTTGTCAATAGGGATATTAAAGTCACCCATGATGATTGTGGGGATGTCAGCAGAGAGAAAGTGAAGAAGCAAGCTGGAGAATTGGTCAATGAAGGCAGTGGCTGAGCCGGTGGTCGGTATATGACGGCCATTTGGAGATTATAGGTAGAGTAGATACGGACCGAGTGGACCTCAAAAGAAGGGAGGATGAGGGAGGGTGGGGGTTTGATAGGGTTGAAGGAGCAGTTATTAGAAAGAAGGAAACCCACGCCTCCACCATGTCTGTTGCCAGAGCGAGGAGTGTGGGTGAAGTGGAGACCACCGTAACTCAGTGCAGCAGGGGAGGCCGTGTCAGGGGGCATCAGCCAGGTCTCAGTGAGGGCCAGGAAGGAGAAGTTGCGGGAAGTAAAGAGATTGTGGATCACGTGGAGCTTGTTGCAGATGGAGCGGGCATTCCAGAGTGCTCCAGAGAGAGGAAGATGGGGGGTAGGGATCAGTGGCACAGGTTTTAAGTGTGAGGGATTGCGGTAGTTTCTCTTACTGGGAGAAGTATAGGGGTGAGGATTAGTGGGATGTATGAGTAGTGGGGGCCAGGATTGGGGGATATGTTGCCAGCAGTGAGAAGAAACAGAGAAAGGGAAAGCAGAGGGGTGAAGGAGAGTAACCGGCTTACGTTATATTTTAGTGGGAGAGGTCTGAGGTTAAGAAGCAGATCTGCAGATGAGGCGATGTAGGGGGATAAGAGAGAGGGGGAGACTGTTATTTGGTTTGAGCTTGCAGGGGTTTGGGGATAGCGAAGGAGAGTGAAGATTAGTGGAGCAAAAACGGTGAGGGCAAATGTAAGCATGGTTAAAGATCAGGGTAAGAAGAGGAAGGCAAGTAAAATTAGAAGACAGTGATTATTCTTACCTTCTGACCGATTTCTGGACTATTTCTGGTATATTTCTGATGTAACACTTCAAAGATGTCACACTTAAATTGATGTCGCATCTGACCAAGGTCATATCTGACCTGCTCCATTCAACTTATACCTTTCAAATGTCCAAGAAATTAAGCCAGGTGGGAGAGAGAGAGGGGAGGCGAAAGGAGCAGGAGGACAGTTCACAGCAGGGAGCAATTAATAGATTGCAGTTAATAGAACATTTGCCTAGCATCAAAGCTGAAGAAAGACAGATTAAGATGGAGGGATAGGCCTAGGAGTGAGGATCACAGACATATCAATATGCATTCAGCAAATCTGAAGTATGCTACATGGAATTAAAATCAGGGAAAAAGCAGCAGCGTACCAGTTAAAACAGAAAAAGAGGAGTACATAGAATTCTGGGGTGCAGTGGATATTCTGGATTGAGAGATGATTCAGACTTAACAGTTAAAACAGAAAAAGAGGAGTACGTAGGATTCTGGGGTGCAGTGGGTATTATGGATTGAGAGAAGGTTCAGACGTACCTGTGGATGAAAGTAGATGGATCAGGACATGACAGCATGAAGGGGAATATACCATGCGCTATCATTCTGGTATATTTCTGATGTAACACTTCAAAGATGTCACACTTAAAATGATGTCGCATCTGACCAAGGTCATATCTGACCTACTTCATTCAACTTATACCATACTTATGACAAATCCCACTCTCAAGAAAATTCTTCCCCCATTTCCCTCTCTTGCAGACAAAAGAAGTCGCATCTAAAAGAATTACTTAGTCCATAGTCATTATGACCCTACTCCCGAATCTTTCAACAAAACCTTGCAGCAAAGTTTTTTCCATGCGGCCTTTGCAAGGCCTGTGCAAATATGAAGAAATCCCATTTCTTATGTAACTCTGAAGGAACAAGAAAATTTGACATTAGGAAACACTTAACCTGTTCCTCACAGGCAGTAATATAACATGCTACGTGTCCCTGCAACTTAGTCCACATCGGATTTACTACCTGGGAGCTTAAAATTAGGGTACGTGAACACATTTGTGATATTGAAAAATCTAAAACCATTGATGACCTCTCACTTTTGAAAACCGTGCCTTGTCACTTTAAGATCCATCATAACTCTAATCCTAAGGGACTCCTTTTTAAAGGGATTGATCAAATGGAACTTGGGATACGAGGTGGTGATTTAGGCAAATCTTTAGCACAACTCAAAAGTAGGTGGATATACCGTCTAGGTACCATCACTCTACATTGACCGAATAAAAGTTTTGGTTTTAACTCCTTCCTGTAACTGTCTTTTCCTGAGTCTGATTTTTATTCGGTGCTTTTAACATGTGTCTGTTTTTAACTTTATTTTCCTTATCCTCCTCCTTATTTTCCCATACAATTTTAAACATATTTTTATTCATTTGTTTTTGGTGTTCTCATTTCCCTTAAGGTGCTTACCTTCTCATTGTGCTTCCCTTGGTTCCTCTTGGATGATGCTTTTACAGATGTTATTTTCGTTTGGGTGTCACGGTTCCAGGTGCAGTTCACCACGTGTTGGGTATAATCGGCCAAAAAAAGAAGAAAGAGAAAGAAAAAGGAAAAAAGGGGAAAAAAAGAAGAAAAAAGGAACAAAAAGAAAAAATATGAGAACAAAAATAAGAAAAAATGGAATAAAAAACTATATTCTAACCTATCTGAATCTTCCAGTATCCATTGTTTCAGATGTTGCACATCTCGTATCTGAAGGCAATTGTCTATGCTGTGAAGATACGAGATGTGCAGCATCTGAATCAACTGATATTGGAAGCCTGTGCTAGCATTTCTTCTGCTGTGTTGCTATCAGTTTGTCAAGAGTGAGAGAAGAGAGTTGCATTGACAATCCAACACAATGGGCAGCACTTCAAACTCATTTTATAAGTGGACAAAAACTTGTAAATATCTCATGAAAGAATAAAGTTAAGTTAAAACCAAGAACACCATTGTTTTTCTTGTGAAATTCTCAATAAGTTTGATGTGTAACATGTCCCTCTTCCCATTCGAAAAATAACATTGGATCCAAAATGGCTGAATTCAAAATGGCCGCCATGGTCACCATCCATCTTGAAAAGTTTTATTTGGGTGTATCCATAAAAATGGCCCACCCTGTATTTTCCACTGATTTTTCCTATTATAATTACTTGTATTCACATTCCTTCAATTTTTTACTATTTATCATATATATATTTCCTTTCCACCCTCCCTTTTTTCTTTTGTCCCATTCATTATTTGATTATTCTTATTCATTCCTTGTTTTTCTATATTTCACCATTGAGTTTGTTATGACAATTACACATTTGTTTATTTATTTTATACCTTCTCATCATTTTCATTTTCAGTCCACCACCTTTTTGTTCACATCCTTTCCCCCCTTTTTTCCACTCCCAATTCCCCACCATTTCCCATACAGTCCGTCCCTAATTTAATATCACACCTTTTCCTTTATGTCCTGACTCCTTCCCCTGTAAAGCATTGTTCAATTCTTTCCATTACCTTCTCCCAGAGGACTAATGCGCACGAGCGGGACTCGAGCTCTCCCTCTGACCTCCGGAAGTGCTCCAGCATGTGACAGCAGTTTGTTCAACTGCATGTCAAGGAGCGCAATTCCGGAAGTCCCCTTAGCAAAAGGGGGCAGGCCCTTGGCATGCGTGCACTATACAAGTCCCTGGGGAACATCCTCTCAATAAGGAAACATCCAATGAACACTTATCACCCTATTCTTATACCTCCGCAAACATCTACATACCTGTCACGCCGTTGGAAGAAGCAACACTGCAAAACGGCACTCGTTGGGAGAGTGGATCGTTAGTAGCAGCTTCCTTCAGAGCCAAGTCTTACAACTCCAGCTTCAGAGTACTAGCTTCACTGCAGGTATTGCATCATATGAACTACTAAATAATTTGCTTAAGATACGTTTAAAAACTTGTTTTCCTGCTTTGAAAATTACTAGGTACCAATGACATTTATGCTGCAGCAAATCACTTGATCACTTGAATAGCATATGACATGATGGCATCTATACTGCAGCAAATCATTTGAATCACACACGACACAGCACCCATAGGCACCACCCCTTTCTCCTGTGTTATCACGGACCTTGTCTCTCCTTCCTTCCTTTCCTGGGCACCCATCAATATTGCTTTTTTGCAAATCTGAGCAACATTAAGCATATATTTTTGCATTTGCTGAGTCCGTTTTTGGCCCGCCCGCTCCAAGGTTATTAGGAGTCGTCTTTCTGATTTAGCTGTTTTAATGTGCCTGTCTTATATTTATATTTTTATTGTGCACTGCTTTACTATTTATTACCATCTATTACTTTTTTACTGCTGGTGACCTTCCCCTTTTTCTTTGGAGGCCCCATCTTGCCCTGTCTTTTTAATTGTTTTTTAACATTGTTATTTAAATACAGAATAAAACTTTTAATTCATATTTATTTTTCTTATCACTTTTTGGCTTTAAGTCACCATACCATACTAGATAATGTTATTCATATATGGGGGACTGTGGGCACATTATACTATATGGAGGACTATGGGGTGTGCATAATACAATATGGAGGACTATGGTGCACATTGTACTATATGAAGGACTATGGGATTCATTATACTATGTGGAGAACTATGAAGTGTATTATACTAATTAAGCAAAATTGTGCCTATTCATTGAGTGCTTGGATTGTTTATGCCAGAACAAAAATCATTGTTCTCAGCAGAACTTTGCATAGTGAAAACTGCAGATAACATGATACTGTATGTGAAAAGATTTATCTACTAGTGATTGTTCTGTCCCCATCATTGTTCCTCATCTGGTGTAAAAAGATCTGGGAATAAGCATCAAATGACATCAATATTGTCAATCACGCTCGTTTAGTGGCCTTAACTTCGTGCACGTAAATGCAACCAAAATGTTTCTGTGTGATGGTGCAATACATTAGCAATGGGGCCTCACTTTAATCTCTTTCTGACATTGGATGTACTATCCCATCCATGTGCCCTGGACCCGTATGACCATGGACGGGATAGTATGTCATCACCGATCAGCCGCGCTCATGGGGTGAACGCGGCCGATCGGTGCTGAGTATCAGCTGATTCTCACAGCTGACACCTGGCACTAAGTGCCAGGAGCGGTCATGGACTGTTCCGAGCACTTTAACCCCCGTCACACTGTGATCAAAAATTATCGCAGCGTTCCGTCGGCTGCAGAGGGGCTGATAGCCCCTCATGCCACGGGGTACTGATCGTTCCCATGGAGACCCGGATGTCGTCACGATGACATCCGGGTCTGCAGGTCAAAGAGACTTCTTGACATGCGCAGTGCATGTCAGGAAGTCTCCGGTTAGTGCACAGAGAAGCTGCAGCGCTGCAAGCTTCTATAGCATGCAGATACTGCTTCATCTGCATGCTATAGAAGCGATTAGCCTGCAGAACATGAGTGTCCCATAGTGGGACAAAATAAGAATTAAATAAAAAAATAAATAAATAATTGTAAAAATATTTTAAAAAATAATTTAAAAAATCAATATTTGTTATATTATATATTTTAGTGAAAAATAAATCTAAATATTATAAGTACACATATTTGGTATCCCCGCATCCGTAACGATCTGTCCTATAAAACTGTCCCACTAGTTAACCCCTTTAGTGAACACAATAAGAGAACAAGGCAAAAAAACAATGCTTTATCATCATACCGCCGAACATAAGGTGGAATAACATGCGATCAAAAAAAGTACATAAATAAATATGGAACTTCTGAAAAAGATGGCCTAATAGAATGAGTACCACACACTGCTACTATGCCCAAAATTATTGTCCAGGCAAGATGCAGTTAAAAATGTGTAATTAGATCTACAGCCGGTGGCTACTCCGCTGATTACCAGACACTCAAGCTTTGGAGCAGACCTCTGATTCCCAGGCTATAGTATGAGTAAACAGCTCTTCACACTCAACCATCTGTGTTACCCAAGCCATAATGTATGTAGTTTCTTACAGTTAAAAAGGGGGTGGTAAAGACCTAACCCACCTGTAATTGACTAGGCCAACGTCACGTAAAACACATCAAGGGGACTCCAAAAAGAGTCTCCATTTTTTCCAAAAATTTGGGGCACAGACACCACTTAAGTAGCATCAATTGCCCCAGAGTTGCTTAAAACAGTTGGTGAGGTGATTTGAACAAATCCTCAAGCTTTTACTCTCCCCAGGATGACACAGGGGTTCATCTTTATGAACGTGAGTATGTCTACATTCCCAGTGGACAGCCGCGTGCGTTTATCTGTCAGACTCAGCACACCACCAGCAGCGCTGAACACACGTTCAGAGAGAACAAAAAATATTATTAATTTGAAAGCTGGTGGAGCTTAGTATAGACTGCCTAATAGAATGAGTACCACACACTGCTACAGGCCCAAAGTTATTCAAGATGCAGCTAAAAATTCGTATTAATGTGAAAGCTGGTGGAGCTTAGTATAGATGGCCTAATAGAATGAGTACCACACACTGCTACAGGCCCAAAATTATTGTCCAGGCAAGATGCAGCTAAAAATTATTATTAATTTGAAAGCTGGTGGAGCTTAGTATAGATGGCCTAATAGAATGAGTACCACACACTGCAACAGGCCCAAAGTTATTTTCCAGGCAAGATGCAGCTAAAAATTTGTATTAATTTGAAAGCTGGTGGAGCTTAGTTTAGATGGCCTAATAGAATGAGTACCACACACTGCTACAGGCCCAAAATTATTGTCCAGGCAAGATGCAGCTAAAAATTATTAAAAATTATTATTTTTTTGAACGCTGGGGGAGCTTTGTATAGATGGCCTAATAGAATGAGTACCACACACTGCTACTATGCCCACAATTATTCTACAGGCAAGATGCAGCTAAAATTTTTTTTTTTTGAACGCTGGTGGAGCTTTGTATAGATGGCCTAATAGAATGAGTACCATCCACTGTTAGGGTCTGCGGAACGCACCTAATAGATATATTAGAGAGGTGCTAGTAAGATGGCGAAAGTAGCGAACTCTGTTATCCAGCAGAGTCGCTAAAATAAACGCCGTAGCGGGCTGTGGCAGTAAGTGCGAACTCTGTTAATCCCCAGAGCCGCTAACGGGAATGCCACAGCGCTATATGGCGATAGGCGCGAACTCACTTAGCTTCAGTGAGCCGCAAAGTAAAACGCTAGGATAACTGCTGTGCGGATAGCAGTCCATGATCACGCAGACAGCAAAGCAATCAAGCAATCTCCTCACCGGAGAAGCCGGTATTCTAGGGGCTTATTTCAGCCAAGCCCTAACCACTTGCACTCAAATCTCCTCACCGGAGGTGCCGGTATTCTAGGGGCTTATTTCAGCCGAGCCCTAACCACAAGTGTGCATGATCACACTGGCGAAAAGCACATAATGCAATTGATACTAGCGCATGGTGGCCCGGCCATGCCACTCTTTTATAGTAACAGCTACAGGACCTGCCAGAAACAAGGACCAATGAAACTGTTCCAGAACACCAGTAGTCACAGGACCTTCCTGGCGGACCAATAGGAGCTGCTGCAGTACCTGAGCATGTGACCCCTGCTCTTCAATGAGAGCTCTCACCCTGGGCATGCTCAGAAGGGGAAAACAAGGACTTTGTCCTAAAGACGTCTGCTCGCCGCTAACCAGTATCGGGCCACAATAGCAGAGCCTGGAGAAGCAGCAGTAATCCTCTGCACACTGTTAGACTGGGTGAGACGCTGGGACCGACGTCTAAGCTGAGCAGAGTCCACTGTGGCCGGAGATGAATGGGAGACCGCAGCCGGAATGGCTCGAGATTCCCTTTGTGCAGAAGCGGGAACTCGACCCCTAACACACACTGCTACTATGCCCACAATTATTCTACAGGCAAGATGCAGCTAAAAAATTTTCTTTTTTTTGAACGCTGGTGGAACTTTGCATAGATGGCCTAATAGAATGAGTACCACACACTGCTACTATACCCAAAATTATTGTCCAGGCAAGATGCAGATACAAATTTTTTTTTTTTGAATGCTGGTGGAGCTTTGTATAGATGGCCTAATAGAATGAGTACCACACACTGCTACTATGCCCAAAATTATTGTCCAGGCAAGAAGCAGCTAAAAATTATTATTTTTTTGAACGCTGGTGGAGCTTTGTATAGATGGCCTAACAGAATGAGTACCACACACTGCTACTATGCCCAAAATTATTGTCCAGGCGAGATGCAGATAAAAATTCTTTTTTTTTTTAATGCTGCTGGAGCTTTGTATAGATGGCCTAATTTAATGAGTACCACACTGCTACTATGCCCACAATTATATTGCAGGCAAGATGCAGAAAAAAATTATGAGTATTTCAACGCTGGTGGAGCTTTGTATAGATGGCCTAATACAATGAGTACCACAGACTGCTACTATGCCCACAATTATATTACAGGCAAGATGCAGCAAAAAATTATGAGTATTTCAACGCTGGTGGAGCTGGCAAAAAGTGATAGCAACTGATGTAACCTAGCCCTCAAAAGGGCTGCAATTACAAATAGTCACTACTCCCAAGTTGACCTATCTGTCTATATAGAGCACAGACCTGCCTGCTAAAAGTGCTAGGAACTGCTGTAACCTAGCCCTTAAAAGGGCTGCAATTACAAACTAGTCCCTTCCTACTCCCTAAACCTTCCTATCTAACTGCAAATTCGCTTCACAGTCATTGCTAGAAAGATAGCACTAACAGCAGCAGCAGTGCCGTCTAACACTGTGCTGCAGCAGTGAGAAAATGGTGGCGAGGGGGGAAATGGCTGGGTCTTATAGGGCAAGGACATGTGACATACACAGCCAATGACACATGCCCTTGATTGTGTGAAAAAAAGCACTTCGCTCTGTGTGTGCGCTGCTGATAGGCTGACAGACTACACCGCCCACTGGAAATGCGGGTAAGAGAAAAAAAAATGGAGATCTTCATTATTTCTGCAGAGATCCATCCCATGCCCCTCCCCACCCCGCTGTACACTCAAACTGTGTATTAACAGTGATTCTCAGCATTAGTGTGAAAAAATCCAGTGACGATTTAGGTGCACGAACAGTTATCGAACATAACCTCGAACAGCTGGATTTTTTCAAAATCGTTCGGGTTCGTCGAACGGCTCGAACACCGCCCAAAACAGCTCGAATTTGAAATTGGCGAACAGTTCGCTTTGAACACCGCTCATCTCTAATCATAATACTCAAATACTCAAATCCTTCATTATGTCTGACAACATATTTTACAGAGATTAAGTTATAGTTAACATGTAAGTTACGGCTTAGCAACAATTTTTTTTAGCCTTAATTCTTGATATTTTGTTTTACATTGAACTAAGCTCTACATGACCTGACTTATTTCACTAAGAAAAAAAGTACAAACTATTTTATGAATTATACCTTGACAGATGTAATTTCAACTTAGCTGAGTTCCAGAGTTTTCCAGTTGAAGTAATGTAAACACTATCTTTATATGAAATTGTGACACTACAAAATATAAATGTTTGCATATTCTTGGGACACTGGCAAGAAACAAAAAAATTACTGGGCTTCCCAAATATTCTTTCTTTGACATTGTTTTTTGTGTAATGCAGCTTTTCACTGCTTTTACTATTATATACATGACAATATAAAATATAAAAATAGAATCTCTACTCTACACAGTGTGACATACTATAAGAATACGAAACATCAAATTGTAAAAATATTAGTGTGAAGTTGATAAACAAGCACATTTCAACTGACATTGGTCTATATTTTTTATTACATGTGTTAAGAAGAGCAACAGATCATATTCTTTTCTTTGGGCTACATAAAGTAAAACACATCAGCTTGTGTATCATGCAACTCTTTATGGAGTGGCACAATGCCAATTGGGATAAACAATTTACATTTTATATGTATATGTTGGAGATCAGCTAATCTTTTAAAATTTTAATATACAATCTTCGACCAGATTTTCTAAAAAAATTTACGGGCAATCAATTAGCTGCAAATCACTCACACAAAGTACTCAGATTACTTTTAAAAGATGTGTATAACGCTCCTGATCTCTTAAATTGCTTTTTTTTTAATTTCCCAGATTCAATGAATTTCGAAACGTACAACACAAATTAGATTTGCATCAAATCAATTTTGCTCATCTCTAGTTTACATGATACTTGGTATACACTGAGCCAAATTATAGATATGGTAAAAATATATGTTCTGCACTTTATCAAATCAATTTTTCTTTTAAAAACTTTGTCAAACTCTGCCAGAGGGGAGGAAGGCTAGGATGATTTTCTGCTTGTTTTAGTCCAGAGCCTTAGATGTTCCTTCCTCAGAGCAAGAATCTTAATTTTATATTTAGGGTCACTAGTGAGGATAATTTTTGTCTTCCCTTCCCAATCAACTATTCACATAATCTGCAATAAAAAATAATGTATATTTAAAACTGTCAAGCAGTGTACAAATATGACAATATGATTCTTTAGTATATATGATGTAAAATTCTTGTGTAGCTAGCCATAAAGATAATAATATTGCCATGTTAAAGGTCAACATAAAACTGGCATTCCAGAGAGATATGTTTAAATGATGCCATGAAGTTATGAAAACATCACATTGCAGGCAAGCTCAAATGAAAATACTTACAAATACTTTACAGGTAAGGGTCTCATCTGCTTTGCCTATACTCCTCATAGAGAAACAGTAAAGTCCAAGAAACACTGAAAAAAATCCCTACTAAGAGACTTCAGTAATACGCCTTTGTTTAATGTTTTCTTTATTGTTTATATTTTTGAATAGCTACTACATTGTAAGGCAAGATATTAAGCTATAGAAAAGGTATGTTGAGGAACACATCCCATACAGCTACTAGCTGCACAGAACTCAGATGAGTAACTCTACTTTGCTGCCATTAGTGCCACTGATGACAGATGCCTATGCTGGTAGAATCTCCAAAGGGACCAGTTTGGACATATTATTACCACCAAAAAATACTTAGAGCTAAACAAAGGATTGTGTTGAGCTTGTAAAATTTTAGAATCAGTAAATCTAAACTGGCTCAGCTAGCTCTTACATATTTCATATATTGAACCAATATTTTTAGGATTTTGAGTGTCAACTTTTACATGTAGATTTGTTTTAATGTAATAATTTTATGTCAGTTATATTCTATGTACTTTCTCTAAAATACCTACAATTGGTTAGCATTTTAAAACTATTTTCAGTAGATGAAATAGTTTTGCCAACTTAAATCACATTTTTCACCGGTTTTCTGTTAAAGAGTTCAGTACTATATGTAAGACTTAAAGGGATTCTCCCAGAAACTAATTACATTTTAGTTAACAGATTTTGTAATAAAAATAAGTTCCACAATTGGATGTATTAACAAAAATGTTCCTGTGCTGAGATAATCTTATAAATGTGCCTCTATTAACCTGCATATATTCCAAAACGACAACTAACTCATCTTAAACGAAACTGTACTAAAACCTCTGATCTTGAAGAGAAAGCTCAAATTTAAAAAAACAATTTTTAACCCCTTTACCCCCAAGTGTGGTTTGCACGTTAATGAGAGGACCAATTTTTACAATTCTGACCACTGTCTCTTTATGAGGTTATAACTCTAGAGCGCTTCAACGGATCTTCGCGATTCTGAGACTGTTTTCTCGTGACATATTGTACTTCATGATAGTAGTAAAATTTCTTTGGTATAACTTGCGTTTATTTTTGAAAAAACAGAAATATGGCGAAAATTTTGAAAAGTTTGCAATTTTCAAACCTTGAATTTTTATTCCCTTAAAATAGAGAAATATGTCACACAAAATAGTTAATAAATAACATTTCCCACATGTCTACTTTACGTCAGCACAATTTTGGAACCAAAATTCTTTTTGTTAGGAAATTATAAGGGTTTAAAGTTGACCAGTGATTTCTCATTTTTACAACAAAATTTACAAAGCCATTTTTTTTAAGGACCACCTCACATTTGAAGTCACTATATGGCAGAAAATACCCAAAAATGACAATATTCTTAAATCTGCATCCCTCAACGTACTCAAAACCACATTCAAGAAGTTTATTAACCCTTCAGGTGCTTCACAGGAGCTGAAGCAGAGTGGAAGGAAAAAATGAACATTTAACTTTTTAGTCACAAAAATGATCTTTTACAAACTTTTTTTTATTTTCACAAGGCTAAAAGGAGAAAATGGACAGATTAAGTAATTGTGCAATTTGTCATGAGTACTCCAATACCCCATATGTGGGGGAAAACCACTGTTTGGGTGCACGGCAGAGCTTGTAAGGGAAGGAGCGCCATTTGACTTTATCTAGATCTGTTGTGAGCACTTTGAACCCCCAAGTGTTTCACAAAAGTTAATAATGCCTGGGTGTGAAAAAAAAAAATTCCACAAAAATGATTTTTTTAGTCCCCAATTTTTGATTTTTCCCAAGGAAATTTGACACTGAAAGTTGTTGTCCAATTTGTCCTGAGTACGCTGATACGCATATGTGGGGGGAAAAAACTGTTTGGGCGCACGGCAGGGCTTGGAAAGGAAGTAATAAAGTTTTGGAATGCAGATGTTGATGAGTGTCATGTTCCGTTTGCACAGCCCCAGAAGTGCCTAAATAGTGAAAACCCCCATAAGCGACCCCATTTTGGATACTATTCCCCCTAAGGAACTTATCTAGATCTGTGGTGAGCACTTTGAACCTCCAAGTGCTTCACGCAAGTTTATAATGCCCTGGCATGAAAATAAAAATCCTATTTTTTTCCACACAAAATGATCTTTAAGTTAACAATTTTTTATTTTTCCAAGGGTAACAGGAGAAATTGGACCACAAAAGTTAGTGTACAATTTTTCCTGAGTAAGATGATAACCCATATGTGGGGGGGAACCACTGTTTGGGCGCACGGCAGAGCTCGGAATGGAAGGAGCGCCATTTGAATTTTTCCTTCAAAAATTGTCTGGAATTGAGATTGGACGCCATGTTGCATTTGGAGAGCCAATGATGTACCTAAACTGTGGAAACCCCCCACAAGTGACCCCATTTTGGAAACTAGACCCCCAGAAGAACTTATCTAGATCTGTGGTGAGCAATTTGAACCCCCAATCGATTCACACAAGTTTATAACATAAAGCTGTAAAATTAAAAAATCATATTTTTTCCTCAAAAATGGTCTTTTCACCCCAATTTTTATTTTCCCAAGGGTAACAAAACCCCAAAAGTTTTTGTGCAATTTGTCCTGAGTACGCTGATACCCCATATGTGGGGGTAAACCACTGTTTGGGTGCATGGCAGAGCTCAGAAGGGAAGGAGCGCCGTTTGACTTTTTCAACGCAGAATTAGCTGGACGCCATGTCATGTTTGGAGAGCCCCTGATGTGCCCAAACAGAGGAAATCCCCCACAAATGACACTATTTTGGAAACTAGACCCCTCAACAAACTTATCTAGATGTCTGGTGAGAACTTTGAGCCCCCAGGTGTTTCACTAAAGCTTATGACGCTCGAGCATGATAATAAAAAAATCATATTTTTTCCACAAATATGATCTTTTAGTCCCCAATTTTTTATATTCCCAAGGGTAACAGGAGAAATTGGACCCCAAAAGTTGTTGTCCAATTTGTCTTGAGTGCGCTGATACCCCATATGTGGGAGAAAACTACCGTATGGGCACACGTCTGGGCTCGGAAGGGAAGTAATGACGTTTTTGATTGCAGACTTTGATGGAATGGTCTGTGGACGTAATGTCACGTTTGGAGAGCCCCTGATGTGCCTAAAAAGGGGAAACCCCCACAAGTGACCCCATTTTGGAAAATGGACCCCCCCAAGGAACTTATCTAGATGTGTGGTGAGCACTTTGAACCCCCAAGTGCTTTAAAGAAGTTTATAATGTACAGCCGTAAAAATAAAAAATCCTTTTTTTTTACAAAAATGATTTTTTTCATCCCCAATATTTTATTTTCACAAGGGTAACAGATGAAATTGGACCCCAAAAGGTATTGTCCAATTTGTCCTGAGTACGCTGATACCCCATATGTGAGAAAACTACTGTATGGGCACACATTTTCAATGCAGAATTGGCTGGAATTGAGATCAGACGCCATGTCACAATTTGAGAGCCCCTGATGGGAAACCCCCCCAATTCTAACTCCAACCCTAACCCAGCACACCCTAACCCTAGTCCCAACCCTAACCATAACCCTAACCACAAACCTAACCCTAACACATCCCTAACCCTAATCCTAACCCTAACCCTAATTCTAACTTTAGCCCCAACACTAACCCTAACTTTAGCCCCAACCCTAACCCTAATGGGAAAATGGAAATAAATGCATTTTTTAAATTTTATTATTTTTCCCTAACTAAGCAGGTGATAAAAGGGGGGTTGATTTATTATTTATAGCGAGTTTTTATGTTTGGCAGCTGTGACACGCTAAAAGACACTTTTTATTGCAAAAAAAAGTTTTTGCATCACCACATTTTGAGAGCTATAATTTTTGCATATTTTGGCCCACATAGTCATGTGAGTTCTTATTTTTTGCGGGACGAGTTGACGTTTTTATTGTTACCATTTTTGAGCATGTGACATTTTTTGATCGCTTTTATATTTGGGAGGTTAGAATGAACAAAAAATCAGCAATTCATGAATTTCTTTTGGGGGGGCGTTTATATCGTTCATGTGTGGTAAAATTGATAAAGCAGTTTTATTCTTCGGGTTAGTACGATTACAGCATACCTCAATTATATGTTTTTTATGTTTTGGCGCTTTTATGCAATAAAAACAATTTTATATAAAAAATGATTATTTTTGCATTGCTTTATTCTGTGAGCTATAACTTTTTTATTTTTTCACTGATGATGCTGTGCAATGGCTTTTTTTTTTTGGGGCAAGATGACGTTTTCAGCGGTACTATGTTTATTTATATCCGTCTTTTTGATCGGCGGTATGATGATAAAGCATTGTTTTTGTTTTCTTTTGTTTTTTAAGGAGTTCACTAAAGGGGTTAACTAGTGCGACAGTTTTATAGAGATGGTCGTTACAGATGCGGCGATACCAAATATGTGTACTTTTATTGTGTGGTTTTTTTTATTTACATAAAGAAATTAATTTATTGGGGAATATTTTTTTTTTCTTTATGTAGGAATTTTTTTTTACACATGTTTTTTTTTTTTTTACATTTTTACTTTGTATGAGGGTGGGACATCACTGTATAATGTCAGATCGCTGGTCTGACACTGTGCACAGCACTCTGTCAGACCAGCGATCTGACTGGCACTGCAACAGGCTTTCTCAGCGCCTGCTCTCAGCAGGCACTGAGGAAGCCACCTCCCTGCAAGACGCGGAAGGACCCCGTGGCCATCTAGAATCCGGAGTCCTGCAGGGAGGAAGCCCTCGGAACAACGCGATCACATCGCATTGCTCTGAGGGTCTCAGGGAAGCACGCAGGAAGCCCCCTCCCTGCGCGATGCTTCTCTGTGCCCCGGTACACTGTGATGTTTGATCACAGTGTGCCAGGGTGTTAATATGCCGGGAGCGGTCCGTGACCGCTCCTGGCACACAGTGCCGGGTGTCAGCTGTGATAATCAGCTGACACCCGGCCGCGATCAGCCGCGCTCCCCCCTGGAGCGCATCCGATCACATGGGACGTACTATCCCGTCCATGGTCATACGGGCCCAGGTACCATTAACGGGATAGTACATCCGATGGCAGAAAGGGGTTAAGTAAAGGCTACAATTTGGACTCCCTAGAAGCGTCTCTAGAGGAGCTTCAAAGAACAGCTAGAACCAATTTGATTTACAATAATAGGTTTCCATCAAAACCGCTAAATCTACAAGAACACAAATTGACCAAACTCCTATCATTACTCAATATCATACAAATAGTGGGGCTTTTAAGAATACAGTAAATAAATATAGGAATATCCTAAAGCAGGACAACATTATAGGGGATTATTTGCCCACCATGCCCAAAATTTGTATACAGATGTGCACCAACTTTAGGTCTAAAGATTTTCCCCCCTAACAAAGGCATTAACACAATACTTAATAAAAGAAAACCTGGTTCACCAAGACAAGTGGGTTTCACTCCATGTATTTTCTGTCCATGTTGCAGACAGTGTTCTAACAGTAGAAAAAACATAGCTAATTTTAGCAATACAGAAGGTACTGAAGTGTTCAGCATCAAAGACAGTATCACATGTTCCACTATGGGGGTAATATATATCATCAAGTGCCCATGCAAAAAAATATATGTGGGGCGTACAATAAGGAAACTGTCACAGAGAACAAAGGAACACTTGATCAACATCAAAAAAGGATATATAGGCCATAACTTGTCAAGACACTTTAGATTTAATCACAACCAATCCTGTAAAGGCCTCATATTTTTTTGGTATCCAAATTATATGTAAACATTGCAGAGGTGGAAATTACATTGACCAGATGTCACGGGCAGAATCCAAATTGATTTTCTTATTAAACAGTCTCCGAAAGGTCTAAATTTTGATTTAGAATTAAATGCCTTTTAATTTATTTTTTAAATTTCTCTACTTGTTGCTTTTATTATAAAATTTTGTTAATAAAAATTGCTTTTTTCAAATTCCCTTTGATCGTCCTTCCTTCCTTTTTTTCTTCCCCCTTTTTTTCACCATCTTTCCCTCCACTCCTATTATGTTATTTAATAAAGTTAAAATATATATTTTTTATATTTTTTATACATTATGCTGTATCTATTATCCAAAAAGTTTACAATTAAAATACATGGAGGTACATAAGTTCACATATTATGTAATAATATGATGTAATAAATTCCATCAGCACTTATTTTGTTAGCAACACTATGTAGTATGCATTAAGTTTAACATTGGTGGATCGAGGGAGAGCCTTCTACAGTTGCTTGGAGAAAGAGGCAGAGAGCCTATAAAGCACCAGTCTGTACCACCCTGTACAGATACCCAGACAAAGGGGAATCATGTATTCTCTGAAACATGTTGGACAGCTTTTTGGTCCTTCTGAGACTCTGTACTCTTGTGACATCACACGCTGTCTCCAGCATTGTCGCCATCTTCTTCCTGCCGGGTATCTAGGGACGCTACAGCCAGAGCGCTCCTGGATCTACATGTGCATTCCATGCTCTGAACAGCACTAGAGGCTTCACTGCAATATTGGTTCCATCAGCAAGTTGGTTACCACCAGAAGCAGCATGTACCTTCTCCACCACACCTGAACGGTTCAACTACATGGAAGGCCACTTGCTCCTAAGTGAACACTCCATTTGCACTTTATACCACCTGCATTTTTAATTCAAATATTTGCCAGCACAGAAGTGAAACACAATTACAGAAATATTAATATTAATATTTTTTAAAAGATAATTTCTAATATTTACACTGGAACATTCTTGCCTATAAATACCAATAAGTGTGCATCTTTCATTATTTATATTTGCCAGCACAGAAGTGCAACACTATTGCAGAAATATTAACCCCTTAATGTCCACTGACGTGCAGAGTCCGTCATGGCAAGGTGTCAGTTCCGGCACCAGGACGGACTCTGCACGTCATGGCTTTGATCTACCACTGCGTGTAAACACGCAGTGGTAGATCAGTGCCGACAGCTGTCACAGACAGCTGACAGGCACGGCAAGCGGTGCGGGGACCTTTGCCGTCGGTCCCCGCAATTACAGCGCTGTGCTTGGTCAGTCAATCTGACTGACCAAACACAGCAGCGATCGTGCAGGAGAAGCTGAAATTTCAGCTTCTCCAGCGCGATCAGTGCAGGAGCCGACGCTGCAGTGGCCAGGCTTCCTGCACTGACAGCCAGGAGCGGAGCCCCCACCGCCCCTGGCTGTTAACCCCCTGACTGCTGCGATCGAGCGCGATCGCAGAGCTCAGGGGGGGAGGCAGAGGGTCGGGAGCTCCCTCTGCCTCAGATCGGCACCCTGCAATGTATTTGCAGGGGCCAATCTCTGCCTTGATGACCCGGGGGTTGTCATGACAACCTCCGGGTCATTTAGCTACGGGAAGCTGCTGTGATCATTGTCACAGCAGCTTCCACTATAGTTGCAATGCATTGCAATGCCAGAGCATTGCAATGCATTGTAACTGCAATAAAAAGTAAAAAAAGTGAAAGTCCCATAAAGGGACAAGTTAAAAAAAATCATTTTTTTAAAAAAATTGTAAAAAAAATATTAAAAAATAATTAAAAAAATCCCCTAAAAAATACACATTTTTATGCAATAAAAAAAATAAAAAACAAAAAACATACACATGTTAGGTATCGCCACGTCCGTAAAAATCCCATCTATAAAAGCGTAACCCTAGTTAACCCCTTCAGTGAAAGCCGTAAAAAAAAAACACAAAAAAGTAGTAAATTATACTTTTTCCAAGCGGTATCATTATACCGCTTGGAAAAAGTGCAATAACACGCGATCAAAAAGTCAGATATAAATAATCATGGTACCGCTGAAAACGTCATCTTGTCCCGCAAAAAACAAGCTGCTATACAGCATCATCAGCGAAAAAAAAAAAAGTTATAGCTCGCGGAATAAACTGATGCAAAAATAATTATTTTTTCTATAAAATTTTTTATTGTGTAAAAAACGCCAAAACATAAAAAAAATATATAAATGAGGAATCGCCGTAACCGTAGTGACCCGAAGAATAAAGCTGCTTTATCAATTTTACCACACACAGAACGGAGGAAAAAAAAAAAAAAAACAATTCCTGAATTGCTGGTTTTTGTTCATTCTGATTCCACAAAAATCGGAATAGGAAACGATCAAAAAACGTTATGTGCCTGAATATGGTACCAATAAAAACGTCAGCTCGTCCCGCAAAAAATAAGCCCACAGATAACTCTGTCGGCCGAAATATGGAAAAATTATAGCTCTCAAAATACGGCGATGCAAAAATTTCTTACAAAAAATTATTCCAAGAAAAAGCATCTTTTAGTGTGTGACAGAAGCTAAACATGAAAAAAGGGTGTAAATCTGGTATCGCTGTAATTGCACCGATCCGAGGAATAAAGTCGCCTAATCACTAATACCGCATGAGGAACGGCGTAAAAAAGAAAACCAATTCTTCACCTTTTGTGGATTTGTTCATTGTGCCTCCCAAAGATCGCAGTAATGCGATCACAGTGGTTCCCCCCCCACATATGGGGTATCAGCGTACTCAGGACAAAATGCACAATAGCTTTTGGGATCCTATTTCTCCTGTTACCCTTAGAAAAATAAAAATTTGGGGCAAAAAGGTAAATGTGCTGACCACACATCTAGATAAGTTCCTTGGGGGGTCTAGTTTGCAAAATGGGGTCATTTGTGGGGGGTTTCTACTGTTTAGACACATCAGGGGCTCTCCAAGCGCGACATGACACCCGCAGACCATTCCATCAAAGTCTGCATTTAAAAACGGTGCTCCTTCCCTTCCGAGCTCTGCCATGCGTCAAAATAGTGGTTCCCCCCCACATATGGGATATCAGCGTACTCAGGACAAATTGCACAATAGCTTTTGGGGTCCTATTTCTCCTGTTACCCTTATAAAAATAAAAATTTGGGGGCAAAAAGATTATTTTTGTGGAAAAAACTATGATATTTTTATTTTCACGGCTCTACGTTATAAACTTCTGTGAAGCACTTGGGGGTTCAAAGTGCTCACCACACATCTAGATAAGTTCCTTGGGGGGTCTAGTTTCCAAAATGGAGTCACTTGTGGGGGGTTTCTACTGTTTAGGCACATCAGGGGCTCTACAAACGTGACATGACACCCGCAGACCATTCCATCAAAATCTGCATTTGAAAAAGGCGCTCCTTCCCTTTCCAGCTCTGCCATGCGTCGAAATAGTGGTTTACCCCCACATATGGGGTATCAGCATACTCAGGACAAATTGCACAATAACTTTTGGGGTCCTTTTACCCTTTGGGAAATAAAAATTGGAGGTGGAAAGATCATTTTAGTGGAAAAGATATGATTTTTTAATTTTACAGCTCTACGTTATAACCTTCTGTGAAGCCCTTGGGGTTCAAAGCTCTCATCACACATCTAGATAAGTTCCTTGGGGGTCTAGTTTCCAAAATGGGGTTACTTGTGGGGGGTATCCACTGTTTAGGCACACAGGGGCTCTCCAAATACGACATGGCGTCCAATCTCAATTCCAGCCAAAAAAGTCAAATGGCGCTGCTTCCCTTCCAAGTTCTGCCATGCGCCAAATAGTGGTTTACCCCCACATATGGGGTATCAGCATACTCAGGACAAATTGCACAATAACTTTTGGGGTCCTTTTACCCTTTGGGAAATAAAAATTGGAGGTGGAAAGATCATTTTAGTGGAAAAGATATGATTTTTTAATTTTACAGCTCTACGTTATAACCTTCTGTGAAGCCCTTGGGGGTTCAAAGCTCTCATCACACATCTAGATAAGTTCCTTGGGGGGTCTAGTTTCCAAAATGGGGTTACTTGTGGGGGGTATCCACTGTTTAGGCACACAGGGGCTCTCCAAATACGACATGGCGTCCAATCTCAATTCCAGTCAAAAAAGTCAAATGGCGCTGCTTCTCTTCCGAGCTCTGCCATGCACCCAAATAGTGGTTTACCCTCACATATGGGGTATCAGCGTACTCAGGACTAATTGCACAATAACTTTTGGGGTCCTTTTATCCTTTGGAAAATAAAAATTGGGATGAAAAGATCATTTTTGTGGAAAAAACATGATTTTTTAATTTTACGTCTCTACGTTATAACCTTCTGTGAAGCCCTTGGGGGTTCAAAGCTCTCACTACACATTTAGATAAGTTACTTGGGGGGTCTAGTTTCCAAAATGGGGTCACTTGTGGGGGGTTTCCACTGTTTAGGTACACAGGGACTCTCCAAATGCGACATGGCGTCCAATCTCAATTCCAGCCAAAAAAGTCAAATGGCGCTGCTTCCCTTCCGAGCTCTGCCATGCACCCAAATAGTGGTTTACCCCCACATATGGGGTATCAGCGTACTCAGGACTAATTGCACAATAACTTTTGGGGTCCTTTTATCCTTTGGAAAATAAAAATTGGGATGAAAAGATCATTTTTGTGGAAAAAACATGATTTTTTAATTTTACGGCTCTACGTTATAACCTTCTGTGAAGCCCTTGGGGGTTCAAAGCTCTCACTACACATTTAGATAAGTTACTTGGGGGGTCTAGTTTCCAAAATGGGGTCACTTGTGGGGGGTTTCCACTGTTTAGGCACACAGGGACTCTCCAAATGCGACATGGCGTCCAATCTCAATTCCAGCCGAAAAAGTCAAATGGCGCTTCTTCCCTTCCGAGCTCTGCCATGCACCCAAATAGTGGTTTACCCCCACATATGGGGTATCAGCGTACTCAGGACTAATTGCACAATATCTTTTGGGGTCCTTTTTATCCTTTGGAAAATAAAAATTGGGATGAAAAGATCATTTTTGTGGAAAAAAACATGATTTTTTTTATTTTACGGCTCTACGTTATAACCTTCTGTGAAGCCCTTGGGGGTTAAAAGCTCTCACAACACATTTAGATAAGTTACTTGGGGGGTCTAGTTTCCAAAATGGGGTCACTTGTGGGGGGTTTCCACTGTTTAGGCACACAGGGACTCTCCAAATGCGACATGGCGTCCAATCTCAATTCCAGCCAAAAAAGTCAAATGGCGCTGCTTCCCTTCCGAGCTCTGCCATGCGCCCAAATAGTGGTTTACCCCCACACATGGGGTATCGATGTACTCAGGAGAAATTGTACAACAAATATTTTGGTTCATTTTCTACTGATACCCTTGACAAAATTTTAAAAAATTGTGTCGAAAGAAAAATTTTGGGAAAAAAAGTTAAATGTTAATTTTTTCCTTCCACATTGCTTCAATTCTTGTGAAGTACCTAAAGGGTTAATAAACTTCTTGAATGTGGCTTTGAACACGTTGAGGGGTGCAGTTTTTAGAATGGTGTCACTTTTGGGTATTTTCTGTCATATTGACCCCTCAAATTCACTTCAAATGTGAGGTGGCCCCTAAAAAAAATGATTTTGTAAATTTTGTTGGAAAAATGAGAAATTGCTGGTCAACTTTTAACACTTATAACTTCCTAACAAAAAAAAATTTTGGTTCCAAAATTGTGCTGATGTAAAGTAGACATGTGGGAAATGTTATTTATTAACTAATTTTTGTGCCATATCTCTCTGATTTAATGGCATAAAAATTAAAAGTTTGAAAATTGCAAAATTTTCAAAATTTTTGCCATATTTCCGTTTTTTTCATAAATAAACGCAAGTTATATTGAAGAAATTTTACCACTATCATGAAGTACAATATGTCTCGAGAAAACAATCTCAGAATCGCCAAGATCCGTTGAAGCGTTCCAGAGTTATAACCTCATAAAGAGACAGTGGTCAGAAATGTAAAAATTGGCCTGGTCTTTAACCTACAAAATGGCTTGGTCGTTAAGGGGTTAATATTAATACTTTTTAAAATATATTTTCTAAATTTTATGCAGGAACATTCTTGGGTATAGATACCAATAAGTGTCCATATTTCATTAATAATTTGGATTTATTTAATGCTTTTTTGATCAATGTATTGCTGATTAAAGCACATTTTTCATTTGGGATACATTATATGTAAGCTAGTCATTTATTAGCAAACTAGAGTGACAAACATTTTGATAAAAGACTATAACCATAATATAGTGAATGTAACACTAACCAGTGATTGCTATCACTACTCAATGCTCATTTCAGTGATGAGCTAAAGGTGCTGAGGACACGGGCTGCAGAAGTAAAAACCAGCTTCCCACGGAGGATGGGACTGGATGCCGCACCAGAGCAGCAGTAACCAAATTGCTCATTACTAATATATAATAATTTAACACCTTCCGACTGATGACGTTTCTTTCACTGCAATTACTGACAGCGACATTTAACATGTGCTGGCAGAAAGTGTGTCACAAGTCACGTCCATCAGCGCCCCTATAACGTGATCATCGTCAGGACAGCCAGGGGTCTGCAGAAGTCTTTCGTGCCTGTCATTTTGAATCTTCTGTGACGCCAGTTTGTGGTCGACATTCATAGGAGATAATGATTTTTGATGAAGGTGAAGCCCTGCTAGGTATAGCACAGGAGATCGGATGATCGCTGCTTCAAGTCTCTTAAGGGAACTATTAAAGTAAAAAGTGAAACAAAAGTTTTAAAAAAATAAGAAAAAATAAAAATAACACGAGAGTGTAAATCACTCCCGTTTTGCCCCATTTAAAAAAACAATTTAAAAATGTTTTATGATAAAACCAGTACAATTAATTAAAAAAGTTCACTTTTGAGAATTAAGCATATTTACAATATGCAGTTATAGGATTGAATAGACAAATATAATGCTTCCAAATCCTTAAAGGGAATCTGTCAGCACTCTATATGCCATTTATCTAGAGTTATAGTGGTATTCTGCAGGTGAATAGAGTTTAAAAGAAGTCTGGCTTATTTCTTGGAAGAGCAGCAACAGGGAGAAAATGAAGCTATATTCTCCCTGAAACAGTTCACTTCCAGACATTGGGTCGGTGAAGGGGGCTGCAACAGTCATCGGTCACTACATGTTGATGATGTTGTTGTCACTCACCTTACACCTTGAGTGACTCCCAACACTGCAATTTATGTATGCAGTATGCAATCAAGGTGCAGGGGAATGATCACACACTGTACAGTGAGCAGTAACTGTAAGAGCTCTCTTCACCACCTCAATGACTGGAAGCAAGTAGTGTTGAGCGATACGATAATGCAAATATCGGCTATCGGCCGATATTAGCTCTATCGGCCTTTCGATAATTCGTTTCGATATTTTCGTCTTATCGAATACCGGAATCGGATTTGTCACTGTCACTGTGAGTGTCCGTCGGTCGGGTCTGTCAGGAGTCAGCGGCACTTACCTGGCAGAAGATCTCCGCGGTCACGTCCTGGACTGCTTGATGGCCGCCATTATCTTCTCCCTGGCGGTCACATGCAGTTTTTCGCGATAACTGCAGTGACTGCAGGGTAATCCCGGCCGTAAAGCAGTCAGTCCGATGACGTCACCGCCGGGGAAGCAGGTAATCAGCTGTGCTGCGCCGGGATGACAGGCTCTGCCTGTCATTCTGATGTAGCAGAGCTGGATCGTCGTGGGACACTCGTTACTATGGACTGCATCGGTCAGGTGGTATACTTTTTTTTTTTTTCATTTTTTTACAGGAGATCGATGGCGTCGAAGGATGAGACAGTAATAAAAGAAATGAAAACTGTGTTTTTTTTTTTTTATTAAATTAAAAAACTTTTTTAGGAACATTCACCCGTCCGGGTACATAAACAATTTAACTATTTACATACAGGGACCCTGTCCGGGTTATTTAGACTTCTTTGGCTGGCCTCTTCCAGGTACCACCTGGTACTCTTCTTGAGATTGCCAAACATCCGAGGCACCAAGGACCACCAGGACCTGATGACGTCGTGTGGCCTGTACAGTGACGTCGTGACCCGCTATCTGGGTCTGTGTGGCCACCTCTTTCATCTCCCTCCGGGTCTGGAGCCCTATGTCACGGACTGAACGAACCCCAGGGGGCCTAACAGGCGCCGGGTACGGGCCAACTATACTTATCATGTCCATAGCTGGGGCTGCTGAGGAGACCACTGAGGGAGGCTGGGGAGATTTACGGCGTGGGGTGGGCACTTTTGCAGAGACCTGGATGTGGGAGGCTGAAGGCTTCGAGGGTCTCACAGGTTCCTCACACACTGGGGAGTAGGGGTCGCACCTGGTAACATTTAGGGCGTACCACCCATTGTAACCCCAGTGTCGGGTGTAAGTCACCAAGTCTCCTGGCAACAGGTCCCTCCCCGGGTGTCCTTCTGGGAGGTGAGCCTCCACGTCCCGCGGGTCACAAAGACTTCTAAATAAAGTCCAGGCTCCTTGATGAAGCCCCAACCACCTTTCAATTTAAAGTTCCGTACTGCACCCTTACGCCGCGGCTCACTCAGGGTTCCTTTATCCTTTCTCATCCGGTCCTTATCTGCCCGGTCCTTCTCCAGGTGACGTTGGCGAAGTTTTAGGGTTTCTCGCTGCTCCCTTTGTCGCTCTGCTTCCCGCTCCCAACGTCTCCACTCTTCCTCCTGACGCCGGTTGAAATTCTCCTCCACCAGCTGCTCCATGTCTCCACCACTCCACTGCAGCTTACAGTGTCCGGTTTGCGGCAGCTCTCCTGTCGCCCCCCAGTCCTGGCGGCGCTCCCCTGCGGAGGAAGCAGACGGCTCTAAATCAGATGACAGTCGGGGCTCCGGTACAGGCAGGTAGTGCTCTGGTGCCTCCTCCATGAGGACGGGTGTCGCTTCTTCTGTCTCAGCGACGGGGGCAGACAGCGGGATCTGGGGTGCTGCTGACGGTGCTGCGGTTTTTGCAGGAACGGGTGCCTCCACTGCGACAACGTCAACCGGATCACATTGCAAGGACTCCTCTACTAGAACGGGTGCCTCACCTTCCGGTACAGACACTTCAGGTAAGAGGGATTGGCGCCGCTCCAAGTTTATTTTTAGGGCACGCCAGCTGGCTTCCATCCTGGCGACCTCCTCCCGGTGCCGGGCCAGGCCTCTTAGGGTATCCTCCGCTTCTTGCAGCGTAGGAGGGTTTACAGGCCGGGTGCCCAACGGTGATTCTGTGGCGATCGGGTCGCTTCCGTGGGGGGAGAGCTCTGACTGCTCCATCCCTTCCCACTTCTGCTCGTCGTGTCCATTAGCCATCTCTGCCAAGTCACATGTGTCATTAGCATCTGGAGAGGGCCCTCTTTTGTAGTGAGGCGAGACCTTCGTGTTAGTTTCCGCACACTGAGGAGGATGAGGAGGCGGAACTGAAGAGCTGTGGGGCACGATCTTACGTTGCAGTACCATTTAGAGTGGTCGGCCATCGTTTTCACGCCACTGAGTGAGTGACACCACGAAGAGCACGCCCTTCTTCTTCACCAGTGCCTCGTCGTGACGCAGATATGGCGGAAAAATGGCAAATACATTCTCTGATGATTTTAGCAATTCTCAAGCACAAAAACAGTGCAATTCAGGCACACAGGACTCGCTTATAGCGAGCTACAGAATCCTGTTCGTGACGCCCAAGTTGAGTCGCACAGAGCCAGAGGTTTTCGGGGTACTCGGCACCGAGCCCGTCGACTTCTATGGGGTATGTCACGTCTTTACCCGGCAATTGAATTAGAGTCGATTTTACTATGTAGAAGTGTATAAACTATAAATATATGTATATATATATGTCACAATGACATGTATATTATATATATTATATATATTTTATATATATATATTATATATATATATGTATTCTATGTGTGTATATTTAGTGTTTACAAGGAAATAAAGTTTTTTTTCAATTTCGATATTTTGTTCCCATAGACTTACATGGGACTTCCGCTATCAAATCGGATATCGACGATATTTAGTGCTATCTGCGATACAATTTCGATACGATATTTTTAGATATCGAGCAATATCGCTCAACACTAGAAGCAAGTGGTTGCAGGGAGAATACAGCTTCATTTTCTTCCAGTAGCTGCTCTTCCAGTAATCCAGATAGACATGATTTAAATACGTTTTATCTGCAAATAGGTAACATTTCTGCAACTAAACAGTATTTTTCTGGTGAGAAAAATGAATGTGCTCAAAGCAAACCAATAAAATGACAGAGAACAATCTTAGACAAATTCTTATTTAAAAGAGAATTCAAGTGAAAATCAGGAAATTAATTCATCTTAGATTTATAAGAATTTCAAAATGATGCAAGTATGAAAGAAACCTGAATCAGCTTATTAATGTTTTGAAATCTTAGAAGAGCTTAAAAAGATCTGAGGAATCTATGTTTAGATAACTACCATCAGGAATACTTTATCACTTATAACATAGACTTTGGTACCAGCCCCTCTACTGTTTACTGTCTGATCTCAAGAATGTCCCTTCTTTTCCCCACCATGAGTTGCATCTCCTGGCCTGTTTACTCTAGACCAGGGGTCTCAAACTCAATTTACCCAGGGGCCGCTGGAGGTAGAATCTGGGTGAGGCTGGG
>JARQOD010000006.1:190055870-190139665 GCA_033576555.1 Oophaga sylvatica | reverse complement strand
GGAGAAGACAAGGTGAGCGCTACCACTAGTCTTGTCTCATGCCAACTGTTAAGCATCCTGAAACCATTCACGTGTGGGGTTGCTTCTCAGCCAAGGGAATCGGCTCTCTCACAGTCTTGCCTAAAAACACAGCCATGAATAAAGAATGGTACCAGAAAGTCCTCCAAGAGCAACTTCTCCCAACCCTCCAAGAGCAGTTTGGCGATCAACAATGCCTTTTCCAGCATGATGGAGCACCTTGCCATAAAGCAAAGGTGATAACTAAATGGCTCAGGGAACAAAGCATAGAGATTTTGAGTCCATGGCCTGGAAACTCCCCAGATCTTAATCCTATTGAGAACTTGTGGTCAATCATCAAGAGAAGGGTGGACAAACAAAAACCTAAAAATTCTGACAAAATGAAAGCATTGATTGTGCAAGAATGGCCTGCTATCAGTCAGGATTTGGTCCAGAAGTTGATTGAGTGCATGCCAGGGAGAATTGCAGAGGTCCTGAAGAAGAAGGGTCAACACTGCAAATATTGACTTGCTGCATTAACTCATTCTAACTGTCAATATCAGCTTTTGTTACTCATATGTTTGCAATTATATTTCTGTCTGTGATAAAAATATCTGTCAAACACACATAAAAACCAGAGGGCAGCAGATCATGTGAAAATATAATATTTGTGTCATTCTCAAAACTTTTGGCCATGACTGTAGCTTGGTAATACAATAAATTGGTTTGATAAGTAGAGGCCAAAAAATGTATTCCGGTTGAGGTGCCACCTGCAGGTCATTGTTTCTTTCTGCAGGTTTATGAAAATGAATGTTTATACTGTATTTAATCATAAAATCGTGAATGTGTGGTTTGCTTGGCTCTTCTCTTGCTGAATGGAGCAAGTTTACCTTTCAAATGATGTATCATTTGTGCGTGTGGGGCGAAGTAATCAGTGAAAAAGCAGTGCATGTTTACAAATCTGTTTGTAAATGTGACTCACCATTGGTGTGTGTGGGTCGAAGTATGCTAATTATGCAAATTGTCTCTTCAGAGAGTGGAAGAGAGCTAGAACTCTAGTGCCCCCTATTGGAAGGTAGCAATCCTACAAGTCAATGTTGACCCTTTAACGAGCTTTGTCATATGATTTAGGATAATAGCCAAACCAGAATCTCAATTTGCAGACACTGTGTTTCTTTTTTTTTTTAAAACCATTCAGGTTAGTTATAAACAACTCAATATAAGCTCATCAACTTAAACGTCGTTGTTTCAACTCTCATCATCATGGTTCATATTTAATTCAGCATAACAAACTAAAGGTATACACAAAAGACGTCATAAACATCAATAAACATCACTAAAATTCACTGATATTTGATCAAGTGCTGCCATTTTTTAAATTTCCAAACGCCCTCTGCATCAGAACCACCACCGCCTTCACTATCTAATTTATAAATCAAGTATAATCTAGAAAGGATCAGCCCGACACACTTATTCACAGATAAATGCTTCTCTTTGAAAATTCCTAAATTCCTCACATCCCACAAACTCTGCATCACACAAGTCATAATTAACCATAGGATTCTATTTTTCACACGACCACATGCACCAATTCCAAACATTGCAACACGCAAGTCAATAAAACTCACCCCCGCTAATTCCTTACACAACCCACCTACACACTTCCACACACTGTACGAATAATCACAGTCCCACATAGTATGCCACACAGTCTCACATCCACCACAACCTTCTCTCGGGCACACTTCCGTTCTGGTCAGGCCTCTTCTCTTCTGAACCTGTCGCACAGGCAAAATATTGTGCAAGGACATCCATACAATATCCCTTTGTCTATTAGACATCCCATGCATTCCCAAACTCTTCCATGCAACCGAGACTTCATTCCCTCTCAAACCCACAATATTACTCTGCACATCATTCTTATGTATTATTTTCATCACCTTCTTAGCCATTCTAAAATCATTCATCGGCACACTCAGTAAATCATGCTTCCTCACAAACTTTTCAATCACCTCATACCAGACCGGACACTTGAGAGCAACAGGCACTCTAGCATCCCTCTTTCTCCAACACAAGCCATACAACATCCAACCAGCAGAATATCTTGCCATATAAGCTCCTTTATTTCCTTTATTCAACAAAATAACTACCGTTTTGATATACTGAAGCCCCAGAAAAATGTTTGGAAAGGCCATGCCACCATGGTGACATGCCTTAAAAAGACTTTCTCTCTTAAGTTTTTCTATTTTACTACTCCAGAAAAAAGTAAAAACTAACTTTTCCACTCTTTTTATTTTCCTATTAGACGGTGGAAAAACTGTTGCAATAAAAAGCAGAATCGGAAGAATCACCGCTTTTATGACCAAAATCTTACCACTCAAGGTCAAGTCTCTCAGTCGCCAAAAATTTAACTTACGCTCTATGCGCAATCCACACTCCTCCCAGCTCTCCTTACCTTCCAGCTCCTTATTAAATAATACTCCCAGCACTTTGAGAGCACCCTCCTCTCATTTAACCCCTCCATTTTACCCCCATCATCCCCAAAATATTTAAAACTACATTTATTCCAATTCACTCTAAAACCAGACGCATAACAGAAAAACTCCAAAAGCAACTTAACTCTACTCATAGACGCAACACTTTCACTCACAACCACAACATCATCCATATATCCAAGAACTTTCACATGCTTTCCACCACTCCCCGGTACCAACAAACCTCTCACCACTTTATCACGTCTCACCAAGCACAACAAAGGTTCAATCACACATACAAATAAGACAGGGGACATGGGACACCCCTGCCTTACACCAGACATAATATTCACTTTCTCACTCAACCATCCATTAACAAGAAACTCGCTTGACACACAATCATACAAAGACATTATCCCATTCACAAATTTTTTAGGAAATCCCATTCTCCAGAACTTTAAACAAAAACACATGCGAGACCCTATCAAACGCTTTCTCAAAATCAATTGTCAGAACCATACACTTCTGTTCCTTCCCATGTAGTCCCCAATCAAATCCCTTAATAACAATAAGTTATCACTCATACTTCTCCCAGGCACCGCACACACCTGATCCTCATCCACAACATTACCAATCACCTCACGCATACGATTCGCCAACAATTTGCTATAGATTTTGTAATCTGCATTCAGCAGCGTTATAGGTCTCCAATTCTCTAAACACTTTCTCTCACCTTTCTTATACACAAGCACAACACCCCCTCCTTCATTGATTCACACAACTTACCATTCTCCCACATGTACTTACATATCTCAGTCAAATCAGCACCCAGGAAATCCCACGCTTTCACATAGAATTCTACCGGAATCCGTCTTTCCCTGGTGTCTTATTCTTTTTAGCACTCTTCATCACGTTTTCTACTTCATCCATAATCATGTCCTCATTCAAAATATCACATTCTTCACTACCCAACTTGTTTTCTAACCCATTCAGCACTTCTGAAACAAGACCAGAGTCAATCCATTTTTTATCATATAACTTGCTGTAGAACCTATTCACCTCCTTTATCACATTCTCACCTGACACACACAAACCGTTCCTATCCAGGACTTTATCCATATCAACCTTTCTCCCATTCATTTTCTTAAAAAAGAACCTTGTGCACTTTTCATCTTTCTCAAGATGTTCTATTTTGGTGCGATAGATGATTTCCTTCCCTTTCGCATCCATAAGACGCTTTAGTTCACTCTTTGTCTCAGCCAGCTCATCAGACACATCCATCCCACTTTCTCCACACTTCCTTAACCAGTCTATACGCCTGTTTAAATCATTAAATCTTTCCCGATAAATAGCAGCTTTTTTATAGCCCCATTTTTTTGAAGAATTTTTTGCAACACACCTTAACCCAGTCCCACCATTCCAGCACACACGTAAAATTCCTCTTACATACTCTCCACTCTTTATACTTTATTTTTAATTCATTCATCACATCCTCATCTTCTAACAACCTAACGTTCAGCTTCCAAACCCCACCACCATACACACGGTCATCAATCGCACTAAACACACCTCTCAAACACTCATGATCAGAAAAAGGTACAGCATTTTGTTCAAAATTCATACACAACATATTTTTGGAAAACAACATTTTATCTATTCTGGATGCAATACCACCCCTATCAGCATGGTATGTTGGCGGTGGTGGGATGCCAAATTTCAGAGCAGCAGCATCTAGAAGGGAAAAATCAGAAATAAGATTGGATAACTTTTTACCAGTTATGTCACAATTCCCTTCTGTGATGCAATTAAAGTCTCCAACTAAAACTGTAGGCATTTTGCCTGGAAGAAACAAACTTAATTTTTCCAAAAGAGCCAGACGCTCCTTTTTCCCATCCTTTCCTGATGGACAGTACACATTAATAATTCTAGCCCGCCACCCCCTATAGCTAACATGTGCAATTATACATCTACCCACCTCTACCACCGTGTAGCTATCTAAACTAATCTCCCTGTTACCCATTAATATCCCTACACCATCATTCCTATTAACACATGAGCCAGACCATGCATGCTGACCGTAAGGCCAGTCCTTATCGCTTGGAGCGTCCACAATCCCACATTCCTGAAGACAAAAGATGTGAGCATTCATCTGTTTAATATAATCTAGGACGACTGCCCTCCTGGATTTAGATCTAATTTGTCTGACATTCAGGGACGCAATGCCCCAACCAGCTTGGGGAGCCATAACATGATGGTGTTATTTACATGACGACAAACAGGCCTCTTCTTCTTCAGCCGTTTTCGTCTTCCATCTGGAACTGCAACTCCCCGAATCTGTTTACGTCTGCGGGAATGCCTAAAAAAACATTGGTGTCAGGAGAGAAGACATTCTGAGGGTAACTACGTTCACTCACCGGACTTAAACAATCTTCACCGGCGTCCGCCCAATCCGTTCTGGGCTTTTTACAGGAAGTTCCAGGCTCCTCCTCCTCCTCAGAGGGCCTTGCAAGAGTGAAGTCACCTTGATCTCCACAACTGGTCAACTCCTCCTCAGTAGCTAACCAAGATATACTGGGGGTATTACCAAGAGAACCCTCCAACTCCCCCTCCCCACAGACATCAGACTGATGAGGGAGCTCACATTCAACCTCAGCAAGTTCCAAACCTGCCACCTCTGGGCTGGGAGTCTCCGTTTCGGGCAGGGCCTCCTCATGTGCATCCATGATTTCAGGTTCCTCAATAAGAACCGGGTCTGTAACCTGTGGAATGTCAACAACAGCAGCAGGGGGCGCAGCTGCCCCACCTGTGACCTCAGCGTAAGACCTAGGACTGATCCTGGCCTTACAATCCCGATACTTATGGCCCTCCTCACCACAAGCATTACACATAACAGGATTTGTGCAGTCTTTTGCCATATGGCCGGAACCATTGCAATTCCTACAAGTTGGCATGTCCTTGCAACTATCCTGGGTATGCCCGAAATTTTTACACCTCCTGCAATACAGTGGGGCATCTGGAAAAAACAAAAAAACACTATTTTTCCCAATTGAAAAATTAAGAGGGGGGTAATGGATGCCTCCCGGGCCTTGGGGATCCATCCCAAACCTCACAAAAAATTTGTACTTCCCGGTCCAGAGCCCTTCTCCATTCAGGACCCTGTGGGAGTACTGAACATAAATGCAATGTCTTTTCAAAAATAAAGTAATGTCCTCCAGGGAAACAAAAGGGTTGTGCATGAAAACCACAAGTGGGATATCCCCCTTAGAGTATAGCACAGTAAAGGTAAGTCCTTCCAGCAAAGGATTTGCAACTCCATTTTTCAGGGCAGTAAACAAATTCTGGCAAGCCGCCATAGAAGATAGCACCAGCACATACCTGCCTTCCCTTCTGAACTCCTGCAGGCATATTATATCGGACTTCCGAATCTTCAGGATGTCATAAAACACCATGTTTACATATCAAAAAACTGACCGGCACATCCAAACATAGATTCAGTGTGAACAGGTGCTAAACCTAGAGTCACCAACTCATATACATACAAGAAGAAAAGGTAGCACACTGTAGCGCTATAGCTTGCAAACACGAAATATGAAAAATATGAAAAATGAATTGCATCATTACCTTAGAAATATGAAAAATTGAGAAGTCTTAGCGCATAAGATGGCCAAATTATGTGAGCCTGATAGCCACGTCAAGGCTCTTCCCGTATATCAGGTCCTAACTAATGCCTATCCTCGCTTAGAAAAGTCTGTCTGCATGGGAACCTATGAATCCTCTCTTCAGACTAAAATCTACATCTCTGTGGAGAGGTGATGAACCTGTTGTAATTAAAAAGCCTGTGACCACCAGGTGGAGTGCTCAGGCAGAAGGTAAATGAATACATATCAAAAAACTGACCGGCACATCCAAACATAGATTCAGTGTGAACAGGTGCTAAACCTAGAGTCACCAACTCATATACATACAAGAAGAAAAGGTAGCACACTGTAGCGCTATAGCTTGCAAACACGAAATATGAAAAATATGAAAAATGAATTGCATCATTACCTTAGAAATATGAAAAATTGAGAAGTCTTAGCTAGAGTTGAGCGATACTTTCCGATATCCTAAAGTATCGGAATCGTAATGGTATCGCCGATATCACTAAAATATCGGCGATACCCGATACCGATACCGGAAGTCCCATGTAAGTCTATGGGAACAAAATATTGAAATTAAAAAAAACCCATTCTTGCCTTGTTGGTTAATTGTACATGAAGGAAAACAAGAAAGAGTAATGTAGAATGTATTGGGGAGGTTGAGGAGACATTAAAGGCATAGATGTTTGACCCAATCCAATGGAATAGCATTATTTATTTTTTTTTAGGAAATACGTTCGGATTGACGAACAAATTGACAATGTTGTTAACCTTTTTTCTATTTTGTCAAATATGTCTGTTTCACAACTTCCATGGTCTTCACCTTTTTAACTTTTCACACACTTTCTCCTTCATAATTTTCAGCAGCATCATCTTTCTCATCAAATTATTCTTCATCTTCACCTTATTAATCTTCTAAAACTTCTTGCTATTCATCTTTTTGTTAACATTACTTATATTGTTCTTATTAAACAGTTATTATTCTTCATATTCTACTTCTTCATCTTCTTCCTATTCATCCTTTTCATCATATTCTTATTTGTGACAGACATTCCTGTACTTGTAATCTGTAAAACTCTGAATTTTCATCCTTCCGTTCTTGCTGTCACGAAAGATTTTAATTACAACAGTATTTGTCCGCGTTCAGTTTAGCCTGCAGCAGCATCAGGCATTTTCCAGGGGCACCACGAGGAGGAACGGACTCACCCCCATACACTGCTTAGTCTTCTTCTGCTTAGAATTTAGAGCATATATTTTGCTCTTCATTTTGGTCTTATACTTAATGTTCTTCTGCTTTTTGATCTTCTGCTTATTGTTCTTCTGTCTCTTGTTCTGTATCTTGTAGTTTGTCTTAACCTTCTTTGTCCTGTTGGTGATGGTACAAAAGCCAATGGAAGTAACGAGGACCAGCTGACTGTGCTGGAACCGGAGGGTCAGCAGAAGGAAAAGAGCCAATGGCACAACCGAGGACCAGCTGACGTTACTGGGACACGGTTACTAAGCAGGAGGTACCTGTGCTCCAAAGCACTACCAAGGACCAGCAGACGTTGCTGGAACTCGGATACCGACATGGAGGCACCTACGCCAAAGGCACTGCGGAGAACCCGCTGACGGTACTGGAACCCGGATGAGTAGCAGAAGGTACAAGAGCCAATGAAAGTAACGAGGACCAGCTGACTGTGCTGGAACCCGGAGGGTCAGCAGAAGGAAAAGAGCCAATGGCACAACCGAGGACCAGCTGACGTTACTGGGACACGGTTACTAAGCAGGAGGTACCTGTGCTCCAAAGCACTACCAAGGACCAGCAGACGTTGCTGGAACTCGGATACCGACATGGAGGCACCTACGCCAAAGGCACTGCGGAGAACCAGCTGACGGTACTGGAACCCGGATGAGTAGCAGAAGGTACAAGAGCCAATGAAAGTAACGAGGACCAGCTGACTGTGCTGGAACCCGGAGGGTCAGCAGAAGGAAAAGAGCCAATGGCACAACCGAGGACCAGCTGACGTTACTGGGACACGGTTACTAAGCAGGAGGTACCTGTGCTCCAAAGCACTACCAAGGACCAGCAGACGTTGCTGGAACTCGGATACCGACATGGAGGCACCTACGCCAAAGGCACTGCGGAGAACCAGCTGACGGTACTGGAACCCGGATGGGTAGCAGAAGGTACCCATGGAAATTAAAGTTGAGGCAGCAGGACTGTTTGCTGTTCACACAGCAGGGGAACAGCTGACATTACTGAACCCCAGTAACACAGGAGCAAGTGTAGACTGTGCTAACAGCACTTCCGAGAAACAACTGGCGGTGTTGTAACCCAGGGATGAGAAGAGAACAGGGTGGAGGCAGCAGGACTATTTGCCGTTCACACAGCAGGGGAACAGCTGACATTACTGAACCCCAGTAACACAGGAGCAAGTGTTAGACTGTGCTAACAGCACTTCCGAGAAACAACTGGCGGTGTTGTAACCAGGGATGAGAAGAGAACATGGTGGAGGCAGCAGGACTTTTGCCGTTCACACAGCAGGGGAACAGCTGACATTACTGAACCCCAGTAACACGGAGCAAGTGTTAACTGTGCTAACAGCACTTCCGAGAAACAACTGGCGGTGTTGTAACCCAGGGATGAGAAGAGAACATGGTGGAGGCAGCAGGACTTTTGCCGTTCACACAGCAGGGGAACAGCTGACATTACTGAACCCCAGTAACACAGGAGCAAGTGTTAACTGTGCTAACAGCACTTCCGAGAAACAACTGGCGGTGTTGTAACCCAGGGATGAGAAGAGAACATGGTGGAGGCAGCAGGACTTTTGCCGTTCACACAGCAGGGGAACAGCTGACATTACTGAACCCCAGTAACACAGGAGCAAGTGTTAACTGTGCTAACAGCACTTCCGAGAAACAACTGGCGGTGTTGTAACCCAGGGATGAGAACAGAACATGGTGGAGGCAGCAGGACTTTTTGCCGTTCACACAGCAGGGGAACAGCTGACATTACTGAACCCCAGTAACACGGGAGCAAGTGTAGACTGTGCTAACAGCACTTCCGAGAAACAACTGGCGGTGTTGTAACCCAGGGATGAGAAGAGAACAGGTGGAGGCAGCAGGACTTTTGCCGTCACACAGCAGGGGAACAGCTGACATTACTGAACCCCAGTAACACAGGAGCAAGTGTTAACTGTGCTAACAGCACTTCCGAGAAACAACTGGCGGTGTTGTAACCCAGGGATGAGAAGAGAACATGGTGGAGGCAGCAGGACTTTTGCCGTTCACACAGCAGGGGAACAGCTGACATTACTGAACCCCAGTAACACAGGAGCAAGTGTTAACTGTGCTAACAGCACTTCCGAGAAACAACTGGCGGTGTTGTAACCCAGGGATGAGAACAGAACATGGTGGAGGCAGCAGGACTTTTGCCGTTACACACAGCAGGGGAACAGCTGACATTACTGAACCCCAGTAACACGGGAGCAAGTGTTAACTGTGCTAACAGCACTTCCGAGAAACAACTGGCGGTGTTGTAACCCAGGGATGAGAAGAGAACATGGTGGAGGCAGCAGGACTTTTGCCGTTCACACAGCAGGGGAACAGCTGACATTACTGAACCCCAGTAACACAGGAGCAAGTGTTAACTGTGCTAACAGCACTTCGAGAAACAACTGGCGGTGTTGTAACCCAGGGATGAGAAGAGAACTGGTGGAGGCAGCAGGACTATTTGCCGTTCACACAGCAGGGGAACAGCTGACATTACTGAACCCCAGTAACACAGGAGCAAGTGTAGACTGTGCTAACAGCACTTCCGAGAAACAACTGGCGGTGTTGTAACCCAGGGATGAGAAGAGAACATGGTGGAGGCAGCAGGACTATTTGCCGTTCACACAGCAGGGGAACAGCTGACATTACTGAACCCCAGTAACACAGGAGCAAGTGTTAACTGTGCTAACAGCACTTCCGAGAAACAACTGGCGGTGTTGTAACCCAGGGATGAGAAGAGAACATGGTGGAGGCAGCAGGACTTTTGCCGTTCACACAGCAGGGGAACAGCTGACATTACTGAACCCCAGTAACACAGGAGCAAGTGTTAACTGTGCTAACAGCACTTCCGAGAAACAACTGGCGGTGTTGTAACCCAGGGATGAGAACAGAACATGGTGGAGGCAGCAGGACTTTTTGCCGTTCACACAGCAGGGGAACAGCTGACATTACTGAACCCCAGTAACACAGGAGCAAGTGTAGACTGTGCTAACAGCACTTCCGAGAAACAACTGGCGGTGTTGTAACCCAGGGATGAGAAGAGAACATGGTGGAGGCAGCAGGACTTTTGCCGTTCACACGCAGGGGAACAGCTGACATTACTGAACCCCAGTAACACAGGAGCAAGTGTAGACTGTGCTAACAGCACTTCCAAGCAACAACTGGCGGTGTTGGAGCCCAGGGTCAAGGAGGGTGTAGGCATAAAATATTGAGTTATTGCCTTGTTACGTGGCCATTGCAAATGTATGTACTTCAAACAAGAATAAATGAAGTTTTACTACAACAATAAAATGATAAATTTCAATTACAAGAATAGAAAAATATTTATACTTGACAGTCCTCTGTGGTTGATAACGTTTAATGGCTAACTGAAAATATGGTAACAAATTCAAAGCTTTCGAGACTACTCAGGTGTCTTCATCAGGCTAAGAGTAAAGCCAAAAATGAAGAATCACATATTTCTACACACAACAGGACACAGGAATAGCTAAGACAAGTGAGGGAGGGACAAGTGAGGGGAGACCGGCAACAAAAAGGAGAACAAGGATGAATTATCAGCGCCACACAATCACAGATAAATTAATGAATTTAGCTGTGGCAAAAGACTTTTGTATGCCCGGTCATAGCATCATGGATATGGAATTACTGTTATTAAAATATAACTTCAAATATGAGAAACGTACAAAGGTTTCAGAATATAAGCTCATCATGACCTTTGACACTGTTAGTGATGGAATGAATAGATCACATGGATTTATGTCATTCTATATCAATTAAGGAATCTGCGTCTATGCCCTTCCAGGGTCATGAAAACCCCAAAAAATACGCCAATGAGAGGGCAATCAAACTTTCTATCCTTATCTAGGAACTGTTTGAATATTTATGTTCATCCCTGTGAGATAATGACAGTTCTGATACACGTCACTTACTTGTCTTACCTATTGCAATATTCCTGTGTCCTGTTGTGTATAGAAATATGTGATGCTTAATTTTTTTAGTTAGTCTTTCCCTGATGAAGAGACGTGAGTAGCCTTGAAAGCTTGCAATTTGTTTCCATCTTTTCAGTTATCCATAAAAAGGTATGAACCACTGCTGACTCTGAAGTCTAAATATTTTTCTATCTACTGGCTAACACGGTACAAAGATACACATGTTTTCTAATTTCAAGAAGGAAAAATAAAGAAAATACAAATATAAACGCATATATGCACATGCCAAAAATAAATGGAACAACACAACACCCAAAAAATTGGTAACAAAATATAGTGTTGTAAATTTAAGAATAAAAGTACATTTTTTTTTTTATGAATAATGCTTAAGGAACGCAATGTTAAACTATAACATAGTGAAGACAATGGATTTTGTAATAGTCACTCATCATCATCATCGCAAATTTTATGTGACAGTCACAGACAATTTAATTATTTAAGTTCATAAAATCGTAACTTTCTATAGCATGTATGACATGTCCAGCATGGACTCATCAATGTGATTGATGACACAATAATGTACAATAAAAAAAACCATTTAAAAAAACATTAGGCATTGTTTGTCACAATTTAAGTGTGTGCCTGCAAGTGTAGGTGAAACAAAGGCTACGGATAGCAAAGGTATATTCTATGTCTGTATCACACAGTGGACAGCCTCTGATGGGTAATGCCGATGTTATACTGTACGTCAATAAAGTCTGCGGCTGAAATCATGCATTTTTTGCTTGTAGAGTGTTGAAGAGGGTAAAAGAATGTCTGTTTGCGCAAAGCTTTATCCGTCAACACTACCTTCCTACTGTCACGCGTAGGGTAGGGTAGCGTGTGGCAATTAGCTGACTATCAAATGTGAGGTTAGGCTGCGTTATTGCGCACTAGGGACGCAAAAAAAAATACAGCAGTAATAATTTAATGTGTAATACTACACCTATGACAAACCAAAAAATTACGTTCCCTCTTTAACAATGTACAAGACTAACAAGCCTAATGGTTGACGCTGACTTAATTGAGATACAGTATTACATCAACATTGTCCATGAGTAACTATGCACTGTGATACCTATATACCAGTATTAATTTATATCTCTTGTGGTTGTTTCAACAGCACTTGCAGGTATAAGTACCTATTGTCAGTATGCATGATGCACTTTCTAGATGTAATAATTTATTATTGGACATTATTACCATGTTTACATGCTGGCCATTTCATATATGGTGTTTGAAGTTACAGTTGGCATCAGTATGTGTATTTTATAATGTCTGTCATAAATAAAACTCGTGATGATGATGATGAGGATGTAATGATTCGTACATCCATTGAGTGCATTATCTTACAGGTACAGATAAAGTTCCTTTAAAAGCATTAATTCATAAGTCTGAAATGTACTTTTATGCATTAATTTAAAAATGTGAAGAGTAGACTATGTTTTATTTTTTGTTACCATTTCTAATAGACATGTGCAGATATGCGCTGTGATGACAAATTATTATTTGTCCATATTTTTCTTAAAAATTTATCATTCTAGGCCTGCAAAACTTCACAATTTCATGTTTTCAGCATAACAAGCAGGGTGACGGCTCTTCCCTATTTGGAGCATGTTGGTCATGTGTTTTTCTGTCCATGTGTCGGGAACAGGAGACTTCTTGCCGTTGACACAGCAGGGGAACAGCTGGCGTTACTGAACCCACTAACAGTAGAGCTTGTGTTTTGTTCTGTGGACACGACACTTCTGAGCAGCAACTGGCAGTGTTGGAGCCCAGGGAGTAGAGTTCAGGTGGTAGAAAGATGAACATAACAGGAGACATGGATAACGTTGCGAACCAGTTATTTAATCTGAAAACGGACAGACAAATTCTGGCGAGATCCATGCCTTGTTCATTTTCAGAAAAGTAAGCCGGTCTACATTATCGGAGGATAGTCGCATGCGACGGTCTGTTAGTACACCACCTGCAGCACTAAAGACGCGCTCCGATAATACACTGGCAGCAGGGCAAGCCAGCACCTCCAATGCATACTGGCTAAGCTCTGGCCATGTATCCAGCTTAGAGACCCAAAACTTGAATGGGGAAGAGCCATCTGGGAGTACACTGAGAGGCAAAGCCAAGTAGTCTGTCACCATCTGACGGATACGTTGCCTCCCGCTGACTGGAGCCCTCTCGGATGGTGTAGACATTTGTGGCGCTGCCACAAAACTTTGCCACATTTTGAACATACTGGTCTTTCCCTGTGCAGAGGCACTGCGTGTGCTCCCTCTTGTTGCAGAGCTCTCTACACTGCCTCGACGCACAGAGCTGCTTTGTAAAGCAGTAGCAGCAGCAGTGCTCTCGGCAGTAAGGTAGAACATTAGGGATTGCACCAGTGTGTCTTGGTACTCCCGCATTTTACGCTCCCGGTTCAACGGTGTGATGAGGCTTTTGACGTTGTCCCGGTAGCGAGGGTCTAGGAGGGTGTACACCCAATAATCAGACGTCGTGAGAATGTGGGCGATGCGGCGGTCGTTTCTTAGGCACTGCAGCATGAAATCAACCATGTGCTGCAGACTCCCAACTGGCAAAGAAACGCTGTCCTCTGCAAGAGGCGTTATCTCTGCCTGCTCTGCATCACCCCACCCTCGCTCTACATACTGACTAGAGCGTTGTGTACCTCCCTCTGGAGCGATGTCTTCCTCCTCCATTGACTCCTCCTCCTCATCCTCCTCACAAAGTGAGCCCTGCCCAGCCCTTTGTGAGGAACCACGTTGCGCTGACTTTCCAGAAGGTGATGGAATTTGTGACTCCTCATCCTCCACCTCTTCCAAAACCTCATCCCTTATTGCTTGCAGTGTTTTTTGAAGCAGGCAGATAAGGGGGACAGTCAGGCTGACTAGTGCATCATCTGCACTCGCCATCCGCGTTGACTCATCAAACGCACGCAAAACGTGGCACATGTCCTTCATAGTGGCCCACTCATTAATGGTGAAGTGTGGACGGCGCAAATTGCGTGTTGATTGCGCCTGATGCAGCTGATACTCCATACTGCTGGCTGCTGCTCACACAACCGCTCCAACATATGTAACGTTGAATTCCACCTGGTGGATACGTCACATATGATGCGATGTTCAGGAAGGCGCAATCTGCGTTGCAGAGCTGCAATACGCGATCTGGCCATGCTGGAACGTCGCAAGTGAGCGCACTCTAGGCGGACCTTGTGCAGCAGTGCATCAAGATCCGGATAGTCCCTCAAAAAACTCTGCACGACCAAGTTGAGCACATGTGCCAGACATGGTATGTGAGTGAGGTTGCCAAGGCCCAGAGCTGCCACCAGATTTCGGCCATTGTCACACACTACCAAACCTGGCTGGAGATTCGCTGGCAAAAACCACACGTCGCTCTCCTGCTTGATGGCATTCCAGACCTCCTGCGCTGTGTGGCTTCGATTCCCCATGGGAATTAATTTCAGAACGGCCTGTTGCCGTTTGGCCACGGCTGTGCTCATATCGGTCGCATCAGGTAAGCGTCCACGGGTCCATGTGGAGGTAGACCGTGACGGCTCCTGCAGCGATGATTCTGAGGAACTGGAGTAGGAGGAGGAGTCAATGTGGACAGACTTGATTCCGGCAATCCTTGGAGTTGGCAGAACACGTACAGCGCCACTCGCAAGATCTGTACCCGGCTCCACAACATTCACCCAATGGGCAGTGAGTGAAAGGTATCGTCCCTGGCCATGGGTACTGGTCCACGCATCGGTGGTCAGGTGGACCTTGCTACTGACGGCGTTTAGTAGCGCATGTTTAATTTTTGCCTCAACATGCTTTTGCAGACCAGGGACGGCTTGCCTGCTGAAATAAAATCGGCTGGGCACATTGTATTGTGGGACTGCCAATGCCATTAATTCACGGAAACTGTCAGTCTCCACCAGCCTGAATGACAGCATTTCAAGGGACAGGAGTTTTGCAATGACAGCATTCAGAGCCTGTGCTCGTGGATGGTTTGCCGAGTATGGCCGTCTTTTATCCCATGCCTGTGCTACCGATGGCTGTTTTGTGGCCTGGGTGTGTGAGGATGACAGGGAACTTGCACCTGTGGGTGGAATAACACTGTGTCTCTGGACAACAGTGACAGAGGTTCTTCCATGGCGATCCTTTGAGGAAGCCTTACCAGCTGTGTGTGAACTGGAGGAAGAGGCTCCAACAGGAGCTGAAGATGTAGGTGCTGCTGTAGGTTGGCCTACATCTCCAGTGTGTCTTTGTAACTCAACAAAGTGCTTTGACCGCACATGTTTCCACATATTTGTTGTATTAAGGTTACTGACACTTTTACCTCTTTTAATTTTTTGATTACACAGCTTGCATTTGACATAGCAAATATCATCTGCAACTGTATCAAAAAAGGACCACGCAGAGCAAGTCCTGGGAGCGCCCGGTTTGGCTGTTGTAAGAGAACTGCTCCGAACGGGTGCCAAACTGGAGGCTACAGGCAAGCGAGTCTGCAGCCTACCTCTCCCTACTGTTTGGACCGTTGGTGCAATCTCTTCCTCAGAGCTGCTCCCACCACCTTCCTGTTCCTCACGCCATGTTGGGTCTTGGACCTCATCATCTCCACCACTACCCTCTTCCAACACCTGCTGTTGTTGGGTGGTCTGGCCAGCACCATGCTCAACAGAAACTGGCAACTGAGTCTCATCATCATCAGATGCGTTCTGCGGTGTGCTGACCATCGGCACTGGCTCACCCGCCTCTTCAGATTCAGAGAGACACAGCTGTTGCGCATCACTGCATACTGCCTCTTCTTCACATTCCAGAATGCTGCTTGGCTGGGCCCCTGTTTCCAAGCCAACAGATTCTGAGAACAGAAGCAGAGACTCAGCTGGCTCCTGTACAGAGCTCTCTGACTGCCTGGGCAATTTGGCAGGCGGTGAAGAGACTGATGGTTGTTCAACAGTGCTGTGGTCCTGAGAGGAGGTGGAAGGTATTGAAGTCGATGCATTGGCTGCCATCCAACCAACAACGGCTTCAATTTGTTCTTCACGCAGCAGGGGGGTACGCTGAGCTCCTACAAAAGTGCGCATAAAGGAACGCTCACGGGGAAAACTGGTGGATGCTGTGTCACTGGGTGCGGCAGCAGCCACAGAATCCCCACGTCCTCTCCCTGCTGCAAATCCACGGCCTCGACCACGACCACGTGCCTTACTCACTGACTTCTTCATCTTGGTAGATTGATAAAGAAAGTCAGAAAAGTTAAGGCCTAAGTGTGGTTATTCCTCACAGACTACAGTGAACCCTGCAGACAACTGTTCAGTATCTGTGAAAGGCCCCTTTGTGTAGTTCTATAGTGTTTGCAACCAATGTATTGTATACGGATGGAAGCGCGTCACACTAATAGATTAGATTTTTTTCCACTAAAATGGAGCAGCACCAATTAGAGAAAAATGTGAAGGATGAGGCAGTGACACACGCTCAGCAGACTACAACCGGCAGTGGTTGAAGTACAAACTGGAGCGTAATCTGCACTCACAAAATGAAAAGCTCACAGACTACAGTGAACACTGAAACACAACTATTCACTATCTGTGAAAAGCTCCTTTGTGTAGTTCTATAGTGTTTGCAACCAATGTATTGTATACGGATGGAAGCGCGTCACACTAATAGATTAGTTTTTTTTCCACTAAAATGGAGCAGCACCAATTAGAGAAAAATGTGAAGGATGAGGCAGTGACACACGCTCAGCAGACTACAACCGGCAGTGGTTGAAGTACAAACTGGAGCGTAATCTGCACTCACAAAATGAAAAGCTCACAGACTACAGTGAACACTGAAACACAACTATTCACTATCTGTGAAAAGCTCCTTTGTGTAGTTCTATAGTGTTTGCAACCAATGTATTGTATACGGATGGAAGCGCGTCACACTAATAGATTAGATTTTTTTCCACTAAAATGGAGCAGCACCAATTAGAGAAAAATGTGAAGGATGAGGCAGTGACACACGCTCAGCAGACTACAACCGGCAGTGGTTGAAGTACAAACTGGAGCGTAATCTGCACTCACAAAATGAAAAGCTCACAGACTACAGTGAACACTGAAACACAACTATTCACTATCTGTGAAAAGCTCCTTTGTGTAGTTCTATAGTGTTTGCAACCAATGTATTGTATACGGATGGAAGCGCGTCACACTAATAGATTAGTTTTTTTTCCACTAAAATGGAGCAGCACCAATTAGAGAAAAATGTGAAGGATGAGGCAGTGACACACGCTCAGCAGACTACAACCGGCAGTGGTTGAAGTACAAACTGGAGCGTAATCTGCACTCACAAAATGAAAAGCTCACAGACTACAGTGAACACTGAAACACAACTATTCACTATCTGTGAAAAGCTCCTTTGTGTAGTTCTATAGTGTTTGCAACCAATGTATTGTATACGGATGGAAGCGCGTCACACTAATAGATTAGATTTTTTTCCACTAAAATGGAGCAGCACCAATTAGAGAAAAATGTGAAGGATGAGGCAGTGACACACGCTCAGCAGACTACAACCGGCAGTGGTTGAAGTACAAACTGGAGCGTAATCTGCACTCACAAAATGAAAAGCTCACAGACTACAGTGAACACTGAAACACAACTATTCACTATCTGTGAAAAGCTCCTTTGTGTAGTTCTATAGTGTTTGCAACCAATGTATTGTATACGGATGGAAGCGCGTCACACTAATAGATTAGATTTTTTTCCACTAAAATGGAGCAGCACCAATTAGAGAAAAATGTGAAGGATGAGGCAGTGACACACGCTCAGCAGACTACAACCGGCAGTGGTTGAAGAACTAACTGGAGCGTGATCTGCACTCAAAAAATCAAAACCTCACAGACTGCAGTGAACACTGAAACACAACTATTCACTATCTGTGAAAAGCTCCTTTGTGTAGTTCTATAGTGTTTGCAACCAATGTATTGTATACGGATGGAAGCGCGTCACACTAATAGATTAGATTTTTTTCCACTAAAATGGAGCAGCACCAATTAGAGAAAAATGTGAAGGATGAGGCAGTGACACACGCTCAGCAGACTACAACCGGCAGTGGTTGAAGAACTAACTGGAGCGTGATCTGCACTCAAAAAAGTAAAAAACACAGACTGAAGTGAACACTGAAACACAACTGTCCACAATCTGTGAAAAGCTCCTTTCTGTACTTCTATAGTGTTTGCAACCAATGTATTGTATACGGATGGAAGCACGTCACACTAATAGATTTGATTTTTTTCTAATATAATGGAGCTGCACCAATTCCACTAAATAAAATAAAAAAAAAAAAAAAAAAGTGACACGTGCAGATGCCTACAAACAGCGGTGGATGCAGAGCAAACTGCAGCGTCACCTGCACTGTCACACACACACCTTGCACAGAGCTGTTAAAACAACACTGGCAAAATGAAGCTTTACACAGCGGTTGGTAAACTAGCCTGCCTCAAGCACAGTAGTACACAAAATCGCAATATCTAACTGTCCCTCAGAGTTAGCAGAGTAGCGTTCTGTCCCTTACTGAGTTCACAGCACAGTGACGCTAAAATGGCGGCGGCGCCTTTTATAGTGCATTCTGACATCATTTCAGCAGCCAATCACAGCCATGCCATTAGTTAAGATGACCGCAGCATTACAGGATGTGCCCACACTTCGTAGGATTCCTCATTGGCTGACTAAAATCACATTGCCTCTCAAAGAATTATGGGAACTTCCGATTCCGGTATACGATATGGAAAAAGTATCGGAATTAAGTATCGGAATTCCGATAACGCGAATATCGGCCGATACCCGATACTTGCGGTATCGGAATGCTCAACACTAGTCTTAGCGCATAAGATGGCCAAATTATGTGAGCCTGATAGCCACGTCAAGGCTCTTCCCGTATATCAGGTCCTAACTAATGCCTATCCTCGCTTAGAAAAGTCTGTCTGCATGGGAACCTATGAAACACCATGTTGACCAAATATCCCAGGAAAAATGCAACTTCTTATCTTCAGCGATTTCAATCCGGAATCCATTTTTGACCCGGCTATCACCGGTCCCAGAGAATTGAAGTCGGACTCCCATCGTCCACAACTCCAAAGATCTTCTCCCTGAATCCTCCTGGCTATCTCCCTAAAGCAGCAACCGGCTTAAGCCACCGAAGTGGCGATGCCGGAAGGCCAAGAGACAGCACTCAAGGTATCCAGGACACTTTGCACCTCATCAGTGCAAAGCGGAGATCTGGTTTGGCTGTGTGAGAAGCGTCCGACCATGATCCAAGAAGTATCATTTCTCCTTGCGGAGATTGACATGCTAAGCATGCCGCAATGATGAGACTTAAAGCCGCAATGCTCCTCTGGGAAATGTGCTAATTATGCAAATTGTGTCTTCACCTGTTGTAAGGTAGCAATCCTACAAATCAATGTTGACCCTTTAACAAGCCTTTTCACATGACTTAGGATAATAGTCAAACCAGAATCTCAATTTGCAGATACTGTGTTTCGGGTACTGCCCCTCGTCAGTGCAAAGTGGAGATCTGGTTTGGCTGTGTGAGAGGCGTACGACCATTATCCAATCCATTATAACGATCCGGTAACCTCCATGGGACATCGGCGACTAGATGAACTAGTTCCGCATACCATGGTCGGCGCGGCCAGTCTGGAGCGACGAGAATCACTGGAACGCCTTCCACCTTGATCTTCTGAATGACCCTGGGAATTAACGGAAGAGGTGGAAAGATGTAAGGGAGGCGAAATTGGTTCCAAGGAAGCACTAGAGCATCCGAACTGATGGCAAGCGGGTCGCGGGACCGGCCTATGAATGCCGATCCCGCGGCATATTTCCCAGAGGAGCATTGCGGCTTTAAGTCTTCTTATCTCGGCATGCTTAGCATGTCAATCTCCACAAGGAGAAACAATACTTCTTGGATAATGGGTTGAAGTAATCACAGAAAAGCAGTGCATGTATACAAATGTGTTTGCATATGTGACTAACCTGCAGTGAATTGTGCTGTCCTCCAAAGTGCCTGAAATAGGCTGGGCAAGCACTTGAGCAAGCTGGAAAAACCCCAAGGCAAATGTTTGGATTTGTTTGTGATATCTGTAAGCAGTTTTGTTGTAGTGTGTTGCCACCTGAAGGTAATTTGACCTTTCAAATGGTGCCTCATTTGTTTGTGTGGGTGGAGAATGAACGGAGCAAGTGTACAATTTAATAGGCAGTGCATGTTTACAAATATGTTTGCATAAGTGCCTCACCTGCCGTTAAGTGTGCAATCCTCAAATTTGGCTAAAATAGGCTGGGCAAGCAGTTCGGCAAGCTGGAAAGCCCCCAAGGCAAATGTTTGGATTTTTTTTGTGATGTCTACAAGCAGCTATGTGGTAGTGTGCTTTGGGGTACTATGGTGCCACCTGCAGGTCATTTTTCCTTACTGCAAGTTTAAGAAAATTAATGTTTGCTTGCTGAAGGGGGCAAGTTTACCTTTCAAATTGTGTATCATTTGTGTGTGGGTGCAGTATGAACGGAGATACAGAGTAATTTAGAAATAATAGAATAGATAAATACGTTTATATTGGTTCAATACATTTTATTATGTTTAACCCCTTAACCCCCAAGGGTGGTTTGCACGTTAATGACCGGGCCAATTTTTACAATTCTGACCACTGTCTTTTTATGAGGCTATAACTCTGTAACGCTTCAACGGATCTTCACGATTCTGAGAACTTTTTCTCGTGACATATTGTACTTCATGACAGTGGTAAAATTTCTTCGATATAGCTTGTGTTTATTTATGAAAAAATGGAAATATGGTGAAAATGTGGAAAATTTTGCAATTTTCAAGTTCTGATTTTTTTTCCCCTTAATACAGAGAAATATGTCACACAAAATAGTTACTAAATAACATTTCCCACATGTCTACTTTACATCAGCACAATTTTGGAGCAAAATTGTTTTTGTTACGAAGTTATAAAGGTTAAAAGATGACCAGCAATTTCTCATTTTTACAACAAATTGTACAAAACCATTTTTTTTAGGGACCACCTTACATTTGAAATCACTTTGAGGGGTCTATATGGCAGAAAATACCCAAAATTGACACCATTCTAAAAACTGTACCCCTCAAGGTACTCAAAACCACATTCAAGAAGTTTATTAACCCTTCAGGTGCTTCATAGGAGCTGAAGCAACTTGGAAGGAAAAAATGAATATTTAACATTTTAGTCACAAAAATGATTTTTACAATTTTTTTATTTTCACAAGGGTAAAAGGAGAAAATGGAAAGAGAAAAAGTTGTTGTGCAACTTCTCCTGAGTACGCCGATACCCCATATGTGGGGGAAAACCACTGTCTGGGTGCACGACAGGGCTCGGAAGGGAAGGAGTGCTGTTTGACTTTTTCAAACCAAAATTGGCTGGAATTGAGATTGGACACCATGTCGCGTTTGGAGAGCCCCTGATGTACCTAAACAGTGAAAAAAAAACAAAAGTGACACCATTTTGGAAACTAGACCACCTAAGGAACTTATGTAGATCTGTTGTGAGCACATTGAACCCCCAAGTGTTTAATTAAAGTTTTTAATGCCTGGGTGTGAAAAAAAATCCCCAAAAAATTATTTTTTATTCCCAATTTTTGATTTTTCCCAAGGAAATTTGACCCCAAAAGTTGTTTTCCAATTTGTCCTGAGTAGGTTGATACCCCATAAGTGGGGGGAAAAAATTGTTTGGGTGCCCTGCAGGACTCGGAAAGGAAGTAATGATGTTTTGGAATGCAGACTTTGATGGGTGTCATGTTCAGTTTGCAGAGCCCCTGATGTGCCTAAATAGTGCAAACCCCCCACAATTGACCCCATTTTGAAAACTAGACTTCCTAAGGAACTTATCTATATCTGTGGTAAGCACTTTGAACCCCCAAGTGCTTCACACAAGTTTGTAATTTCCGGGCATGAAAATAAAAACTCCAATTTTTACCCCACAAAAATGATATGTAAGTCACCCATTTTTTATTTTCCCAAGGGTAACAGGAGAAATTACAAAACAAAAGTTGTCCAATTTGTCCGGAGTACGCCAATACCCCATATGTGGGGGGAACCACTGTTTGGGTGCACGGCAGAGCTCAGAACGAAAGTAGCGCCATTTGACTTTTTCCAACCAAAATTAGCTGGAATCGAGATTGGACGCCATGTCGCATTTGAATAGCCCCTGATGTGCCTAAACAGTGGGAACCCCCCACAAGTGACCCCATTTTAGAAATTAGACCCCCTAAGGAACTTATGTAGATCTGTGGTGAGCACTTTGAACCCCCAAGTGCTTCACACAAGTTTATAACATAGAGCCGTAAAATTAAAAAATCATATTTTTTCCACAAAAAAGATCTTTTCACCACAATTTTTATTTTCCCAAGGGTAACAAGACCTCAAAAGTTATTGTGCAATTTGTCCTGAGTACGCTGATACCCAATATGTGGGGTTAAACCACTATTTGGGTGCATGGCAGAGCTAGGAAAGGGAAGGAGCGCCGTTTGACTTTTTCAACACAGAATTAGCTGGACGCGATGTCGCGATAGGAGAGCCCCTGATGTGCCTAAACAGTGGAAACCCCCCACAAGTGACACTATTTTGGAAACTAGACTCCCTAAGGAACTTATCTAGATCTGTGGTGAGCACTTTGAACCCCCAAGTGCTTCACAAAAGTTTGTAATGCCCGGGCATGAAAATAAAAAATCCTATTTTTTTCCCACAAAAATGATCTTTTAGTCACCAATTTTTTATTTTCCCAAGGGTAACAGGAGAAATTGGATGCCAAAAGTTGTTGTCCAATCTGAGTACGCTGACACCCCATTTGTGGGAGAAAACTACTGTGTGGGCACATGTAGGGGCTCGGAATAGAAGTAGTGACGTTTAGTAATGTAGACGTTGATGGAATGGTCTGGGGGTGTCATGTCGCGATTGGAGAGCCCCTGACATGCTTAAACAGTGGAAACCCCCCACAAGTGACCCCATTTTGGAAACTAGACCCCCCAAAGAAACTTATCTAGATGTGTGTTGAGAACTTTGAACCCCTAGTGCTTCACAGAAGTTTATAATGTAGAGCCATAAAAATAAAAAATCATATTTTTTTCCACAAAAAAGATATTTTCACCCCCAATTTTTTATTTTCCCAAGGATAACAGAAGAAATTGGACCCCAAGAATTATTATGCAATTTGTCCTGAGTATGCTGATACCCCATATGTGTGGGTAAAGTACTGTTTGGGCACATGGCAGAGCTCAGAATGGAAGGAGCACTGTTTGACTTTTTTTTTCAACGCAGTATTGGCTGGAATTGAGATCAGATGCCATGTCACATTTGGAGAGCCCCTGATGTGCCTAAACAGTGGAAACCCCCCAATTCTAATTCCAACCCTTACCCCAACACACCCTTAACCCTAATTCCAACCCTAACCATAATCCTAACTTTAGCCCCAACCCTGACCCTAACCCTAATGGGAAAATGGAAATAAATACATTTTTTTAATTTTATTATTTTTCCCTAACTAAGGGGTGATAAAGTGGGGTTTGATTTACTATTTATAGTAAAATTATATTTTTTCATCACTATTTATTACAATTTTTGGGAGGCAGAATGAAAAAAAAACAGCAATTCTTTTGGGGGGGGCGTTTATACTGTTCTGCGTTTGGTAAGATTGATAAAGCAGTTTTATTCTTCGAGTTAGTACGATTACAGCGATACCTCATTTATATCATTTTTTATGTTTTGGCACTTTTATAAAATAAAAACTATTATATTTAAAAAATAATTATTCTTGCATCGCTTTATTCTGCGAGCTATAACTTTTTTATTTTTTGCTGATGATGCTGTATTGGGGCTCGTTTTTTGCGGGACAAGATGACGCTTTCAGCGGTATCATGTTTATTTATATCTGTCTTTTTGATCATGTGTTATTTCACTTTTTTTCTGAGGTATGATGATAAATCATTGTGTTTTTGCCTTGTTTTTTTTTTTAAGGGGTTCACTAAAGGGGTAAACTAGTGGGACAGTTTTATGGGTGGGTCGTAAAGGACACGGCGATACTAAATATGTCTACTTTTATTGTTTTGTTTTTTTTTTATTTACATAAATGAATTTATTGAGGAATATTTTTTTTCTTTATTTAGGATTTTTTTTTACACATGTAATTTTTTATTTTTTTTACTTTTTTACTTTGTCCCAGGGTGGGACATCACTATATAGTGTCAGATCGCCAATCTGACAGGCAGTGCTGGAGGCTTTCTCAGTGCCTGCTCTCAGTAGGCACTGAGGAAGCCGCCTCACTGCAGACCCGGAAGTACCCACGGCCATCTTGGATCCGGGGTCCTGCAGGGAGGAGGCCCTTGGAACAGAGCAATCACATCGCGGTGTTCTGAGGGTCTCGGGGAAGCACGCAGGGAGCCCCCTCCCTGCGCGATGCTTCCCTATGCCCCGGTACACTGCGATCATGTTTGATCGCAGTGTGCCGGGGGTTAATGTGCCGTGAGCAGTCCATGACTGCTCCTGGCACATAGTGCCGGGTGTCAGCTGTGATAATTAGCTGACACCCGGCCGCGATCAGCTGCGCTCCCCCCGTGAGCACAGCTGAACGTGTATGACTTACTATCCTGTCCAGGGACAATAAGGCCCAGGTCACCTGGACGGAATAGTACGTCTAGGTTCAGAAAGGGGTTAAATTTGCAAAGTTTCATATTTTTTTTAATTTATACATGTTAAGCAATATAAACAAAATAAAATCAGAAAAGCAGGGATTTGCAGTTTTCTTTGCTATGCACTCTTCATAGCTTTGCTAAAGTGAGTGTGTTACAATGAACTTGTCCTGTTTGTGGAAAATTACACAAAAAATACTAATTTTGTACACTTGGATTTTTATTGTATTTGAATAGACTTCTATTTCATGAACAAAAAAAATTCAAGCCAAATGCATTACTGCTTTTTTCTCCACTTTTCTGAAATTTGCTTAATTTTAGTGGCTTTAGCATTTGGATTTTATTTTATACATATATTGTGAAGCTTTTTAAGTTTTCTTTCTATTTTATTCTTTTTTAATTTTCTTTGACAACTTTGTTTTTCCAGATGTTTTGGACCGATTTATGAAATGTTGCATTTTTTTTTGTCGCATCTCACTCTGGTCCCTGGGTGGAGAAAGTTTTCTGGAGGAGTACAAATTTGGTGCATTTGGTGACTTTTTAAAGGATGTGCAGCTTTTAGTGCTGACAAGTTATTAAAATAAACTAAGACAATAATAATAAACAAAGACAAAAATAAAGAGCATTTTTATTTTCCACCAAATTCATGGACAGTGTGTGCCATTTTAAAGAAATTGGCACAAAAATGTCAACAAATACCACAAGACTAAAAAGGTAAGTGGATTTAGTAAATTGCTACCATGAATTGGGCCCTAAATCTGTAATTGTTTTACAATTTAATTTTTACATTGTTCACCATGCATTATTACTAACATATTATCTTTATCCTGCTGGTTAATATGATTACAATGATAACTCATTTAAAAAATAATTATGTTTTCCTATTCTTTTACAAGAAAAATCACTTAAAATATTTTTTTTGTTGTTATACTGTAAAAACCCTAACTTTTCATTTTTCTGTCAATATAGCTGTTTAATATTTTTTTTGTATAACAATCTGTAATTTTAAATACTATAGGTTTTGAATACATACAATTTTTTGATCAAATTATTATATAAATTTTTTGAGCTGAGATTTCACATATTATTTTTATTCATGGCATTCACCAGACGGGTTTTTTCACAAGCCATCATTTTAATTTTTAGAATTGTGATTATGGGTACTTTTATTTTTACATTTTTTTATACAAAACTTTCTTTCTTTTTTCTTTTTATAATACTTTCTAATCCCGCAAAGAGACTTGAACATACACTATCCTTTTATTGCATTGGTAATACACAGTACAACAAGGGGTGGACATATTATTGGTGCAACCTGTGCAACCACACAGGTGCCCAAGAGTTAAGGAAGCCCATATCCACCTTGAATGCAGGTAGAATTGTGTGCATTAAGGTATACTATTGAACTCCTAAGGGCCCATGTACTTTGCTCGCACAGGGGCCCTTTTTTTTTATTTATGTCTAGTGTGTAAAATCTGTGTTGTAAAATGCTTTATCGAACAACTCATTGTTTGACTGGCAGCCTAACAGCATCTAGTGGGGTGTGATTGGCTGAAGAATATTACAGACATGAGGCCATTTAGAGACCTGAGTTTGCTATAGCAACCCATCGGCCCCCTATGATAATGCTGCGGAGGTGCCTATCGGCTGACAAAGAGCACAATTTCCTTCTATCACATCAATCTTCTTAGATGCAATTGTCACTATTGACAACCACATCTGACAGGTTAAATGCTGGGAGCCAATTCTAGTCCCAGCAAATGGCACAGGCACAACTCCTGGGTTCATGCCATCCCTGATACATAACTGTACTACCAATTGCAGGAATTCACCTAAAATCTGGACATATATTTATGCAAACTTGCATAAAAGGATTAAATTGAAGCATAAAAATAATTTATTGCAAATTTCCAGAAATATGTAATAAGCTTCTTCAGAGAAGGAGAGATGTCTGGCAGCAGCTTCCTCAGAGAGAAGACAAGAGCACTTGGCCAAGGTAGTTCTTCTGTTTATAGGTGAGTCGTAGGAGATAGCTGCAGCCCAAACCATAGTTCAGGCGATAGCCATATAAAGTGTATGGGGGGCCCTAGTCTCCCTAAATCAGCTTGCTGCTTCCCACAAGGAGAAACTTTTCCCCTATCACCTATCAGATGCCACTCACCCAGCCAAACCAATTCTTCTGCTTTGCCATGAAGAGGGACAATCACCTTAAAACGCATCTGCAAAATGAGTTTCTGGTTTTACTTCTTATAAGTAATGACTCATGTGGAAAGACTTGTTAAAGGGTCGATATTGACGTTAAGGATTACTACATCCAATAGGTGAGAGTAGAGTTCCAATCCTTTTTCTTTCTGTAGAGGTAATTTAATTTCCCACTGAAGCAATACATGACCCGCAAATCTTCCAACACCAACCAGAAAAAGAAACTTTTCCCCTTAAACTACATTTCTAGAAAATACTACACATGCAGTTTACTGAAGAATTTATCATTTTAATTATTTTATATGTAAGCCACATTAACTGGGGAGAAACTGCATGCTGAGCGTTTTGTATGGGGACAGAGATCTAGGTGTTTGCATAGTTTAATTTTAGTGAAGAGCAGGTGGTAAGTGTATTCTTTATATTCCCTGACAGCCTGTCGAGCAATAATTTTGGCTGTTAACACTGGTCATGGGCATTGACAAGTTAATGCAATGATCACAGAAAGCATCTTTGTGCCACAATATTTTTTTTTTGCTGCTCGTTAAATGAAAATGTAAGCAAAAAGATGCACAGCTGCAAAAATCTGTGATGAATTTATAATGCCGAGGAACTGAGATAAAGCCAAAAGATTATTTACAGGCATTTGCATGTGGATTAACTGTAAGGATTCAGTGATTTCCATGCACATCTTGATGTCAGTTGTGCAATCATACCTGGAACCTTCAGTGAACCATATAAATTTTTGTTTTAGAACTGTCTTAATTAATCAGAGGTTTAATCAAAGGCTACATTTTACTAGGATAGAATAATATAATTTTTGCTGTTATTATTTCCATTTTTTGAAAATGGCATACATAACTACCTGCATTTTTCTTTTACAAATTCCATTTAAATCTCTGAATATAGATAAAAACATCTTTAATATATACTGTTCCAAGGAAAAAAAACAGTGAATTGATAAAAGTGGCATAGGTGACTGTCCATGACTCATGGCCACATGAGGAGGCTAGTCTGAGGTCCAGTTGTTTAGAAAAGCTGCAATAGCACAAATTTCTGTAAAAAGTTATGTTGATTTTGATAGAAGTGTCAGAATACACAGGGCATCACAGCTTGCTATATTGGACCCTGGAGACACAACACATACTGAGTACCCATGTAGGACCTTGTCCACTATCAGTAGAACTTCAGCAATAGAGAAGGCTGACCTCGTCTGATAAATCACAACGTTCAAAGTGTTTCTTGGCTTCCAAATTCCCCAGATCTGAATCCAATTTAGCACCTGTATGTTGGGATGAAAAAAACAAGTCTGAAACGGGGTGCACTCATCATTTTGCATCCTACAACATATATTCCTTAAAGTGTGATACCATAGGACTAGAGATGAGCAAATATATTTCAGTAGAATTGCATTCTTCTTGAATTATACAAAAATCTGCATTCTCCAAAATTTGGATTTTTTGTCATGCAATTCTGCACAGATTAATCAAAATGGTAGCTGCTATCTGCCATTTTTCTGAGCCAAGAAGGGTCTGCAAAAGGTTAAAAAACTTATACTTGCCTCATCATTCACCTCTTCAGTCCCTTCTGTCTTCACCTTCATCTGTCTTGTCCTAAAAAAATCTCCTTAACACCACAGCTTGCGTTGAAATCTTCATGCCTTTCATTTTAAGCTGAGACTTCTGTCTCCGTTAAGGCCCCGGATGTATATATGCTTTTTCCCGTAGTGTCACTGTGCAATATGTGATCGTGAGGTATAGAGGGGCTGAAGAGGTGATCAATGAGGTAAATATAAGGATTTTTTTTATATGCAGCTTACATTCATTATACTCTAGAGTCTGGAGAGAGACAAAAACACAAAAAAGGAAAATAAATTGGCAGAGAATAAATACTCTGTTAATTCAATTTCCTTTGAAAATCTGCAAGAGCAGACAGATTTGAATTTTGCCTGATCTTCTCATCTATAGATAAAACACTTTCAGAGTTATTGTGGAGTTCATACCTCAACAGGCCAGGGCTGTTTTTGCAGCATTATATGGACCTACACAATAATTGGCTGGTGGGTTTAAAGACATGACTGACACTATAGAAAACAAGCACATCTATTTCCACACTTATATTTAATGTATTGAACTACACACATCCTTATAAAGTGTCTAGGTAAAGACTTTTGGAGTTCTCTCAGGTTTTTTTTTTTAAAAAATAAGTGACAGATTACTGAGATTTCTTACCACATAGCACTTTTCCAATAAGTCCCTCTCCCCTCAGGAAGCATAAGAAAAAAAGATGAACAAAAAAACCCTTAAAAGGCTACATTGCAGTAGTTGCCAAAGTCATTTATTCAGGAGCTGAAAATTATATAAATAAGGGGATCCTCCCAGATATCTCTTAGACCAAATTATTTTCAGTGGAATTTCGCTGTGAACATTTTGTGGCTAAAAATTAGGTGAGTTGCTAAAAAATTTAGCAGACAAGAAAAATAAGTTGCTGCCTCAACAGGAGTGGTCTAGATGATAGAAATATTTGGTCATTCCTATGACCATTCACAAGTTTCTCTTTTGAAGCAGTGAACAATGTGTAAGGATTCACAGTCACATCTTAAGGTTTCATGTGCCAAGGTGATGTTAAATACTGGAACTGTATGTTTCTTAAAGGAAATGGTTTGTATCTCAAAGCTTTTCTCACTACTATCCAAAAAGAAATCATGGACAAAAGGACTGCAGCTGAATAGGCAAAAATCTCTAATCTATGGGCAGCACAGTGGCTCAGTGGAAAGCACTGCAGCCTTGCAGCGCTGGAGTCCTGGGTTCGAATCCCACCAAGGACAACATCTGCAAGGACTTTGTATGTTCTCCCTGTGTTTGTGTGGGTTTCCTCCGGTTTCCTCCCACACTCAAAAAAACATACTGATAGGGAATGTAGATTGTGAGCCCCATCGGGGACAGCGATGATAATGTGTGCAAACTGTAAAGCACTGTGGAATATGTTAGAGCTATATAAAAATAAAGATTATTAATCTATATGTTTTTATAAATCTTTAAGTGATGCTAGTGTCATAAGGACTATAGGAACAATTTGGCCTGCCAAAACCAGTGATTTTTTTTCAAACATGTATTTTTCATTTTGTACCTCTTTTGAGTATCCACATGGACATTTTGCTGACATTTGTCATAGTATGTATTAATTATATTAGTTGTATATCAAATCCAGAAACAGAAAGTCCACTTTATCGACTTCCATGTAATTCGCTCAACAAACAGTAATAGTAATGTTTACTATCTTGTCATTTGGAATGAATATCTACGTTTTCTGTCCTATATGTTTCTATTAATAACTATATATCTCACATGACTACATTTAGAATCTTTCTTTTCACGCTAATGGGATCTAAATTTTGAAGTGAAATATTGTTTAAAATTATGTACCTTAAAGGTATTTTTTTTTATAAATTTAAGAAGAAGACAGACTGTTTCATATGTAAAACGTTTCAAGATACTTTTGAGGAGCTGCCAAAATTTCAAGAAAATTATACTCAATTGAGAAGTAAACTTTCCCTTTTTTGTTCATGTAGAACAGAAAGCTATGTTCACCCACAGGCAGTCACAGCAAGCCAAAAAAATCTCTCCCATATGTAAGAAAAATTACTGCTGCCAATTCATTTTCTTATACTCTTACTTTGAAGAAGTCTTAGTGTCAATGTGATATTCTCGTAGCTTCAAAAATAACTTCAGCAGAAGAGAATGAAGAATGATCAGTGTGGCATTAGACGTGGAGCTAAAGACCCCAGCACATTAATGTGCAGCTTTCCTGTCTCTGTAGATTATTCACTCAATCAGCACTTTCCAACAATGCTTCTTAATACTAGATAAACGGAGAAGGATAGAAAGTGGCAACAAGAGGACATGTCATCGAGCAGCAGTTAATGCAATTTGCATTTGTGTTTACTTAGAAATATCACTAATGACTATATTCTATCAGTGGGAAAACAGTAATCAATATAGCCATGTGTATCAAATACCCATTTTATTCCAATTTAATACATGCTTTATGATATACACACCAGCAAAGAAGAATAAGAAAAGACTTTCGCTCTTCCTGTCTCTGATTTTCTTTCCTATGCTCCGCTAATACTTACTACCTGCGTGAACATTTTAAAACCATTTTAAAACCCCTTTTCTCTCAGGGCTTTATGTTTAATCTTCTTATAAAGATAAGGCCTGTCTTGTGTTTACACAGCACAGAGTTTTTGAAAACAGGTTAAGTATTAGGGCGATAATAATCACAACACTAATCCGAGAAAAGAGGCTGAATGATATTAATACTCGCTAGTTAAAAAATAGATAATCTAACAAGTTTATTAGCGTAGCTGTACATAAAGAATTTAGGTCAAACCATCAATTATATCATTAATAACAACAGGAATACAATACTTGTTACAAACTCATTCCCCATTAAAGCCTGGTTCTCTATAGAGTATTAAAGGTGCATAGGGCATCTATCTCTTCTGTTTACCTCTGATTTTATGCAGAGGTTATCTGTGGGATTCAAAAGTCATGGCATACTCCTTAGTGTTTGTACACCTTATGAACAAAAGAAGCATTGCTTCTAGTAGAAAAAACCTTTTTGCTTATGTCACCTGACTGAGCCGTTATGGCCGCACACTGAACCGTATGGCCAGATACACTGCCATATAGGGGCCATTCCAGTCTAAATAAACCTTAAATCTTGCAAAATTGAGAATTCCTTGGAAGTACATTTACATTTAATACATGTGAACCAAATAACTATTGCAGAGTCCATGAAATGTTTAGCATTAGGTGGTTGTTCAAATGATTACAGCTATAATATATATATATCTAAATTCACATCTGTTTTTCTGTTTTTACAACTTACAGTTTAAAATGGTGGCATGAATGTATGCTGACTAGAATTGAGTGGATTGATTAGCAGAGGACCGACTCCCAGTCATATTTCCTAAAATTTGTGGTTCTGTGCAAATTCAAACGGTTTGACATTCGATTTGCAAAAAAAAAACATGCCTGGCACCATTTCCCAAACTATTAAAGCATCAGAGATGATGATGTTTTTTGTAGCTACAAGGGCTTCCCCATAATGCTCTTCAGATTTGACATCACATGGTTTATCCTAGTTTATCTAACTGATTTACCTTACATTGTAGTGGCCAGTACCTGAGATAGCAGAGATCAGTGGGATCCAGGGTAACAAAGTCGGGTGCAGGACTGACATATTGATATGGTAGAGTTAGATACAGCATTGGCTTCCCTCTCCAGATTGACTGGGTCTCTCTTTCTTTCTCTTTCTACTCTTTCTCTACCACCTTACAAACACAAGAGTGTTGTATATGTATTTTCCAAGCAATTAGAAGCTCTCCAGTGTTATGATTTGCAGCTAATTTATTCTATATGAATTGAATCTTTGGAGAAAATCTGGCAAAGCTGGCAAAATTTAATTTCAAACGATCTTGTCATCTTTGTAATGCTCAGTATTACTTTGGTGATTAAAAAAATCTATAACATTCATTGTGGGAATACAGCTGATATTACCCCAATCTACAGGAAGGTTTAATCCAATTTATGCCAAAAGGGACAAAATTACTTTCTGGTCACTCTTAAAATATTTGGCATGTTAAGTTAAATATGTTTATGCATTTGCATAAGTATATATTAAAACTCAGCACGCAGATAGATGAGTAAACAAAAGGGAAAAATGTATTTATACAATCCAAAAACACTTCTTTCTTTTGATCCTGTACCTGGACCTTCATCAGAAATGGGATGTGAATAAACATAAATAATAGTATAAGTAATTGTGCTGTGAATAACTAAACAAAAATGTAAATGAAAGTAAAAAATTCAAAAGTAGGACAAATAAAAAGGTGACAAACAGTGGAAAAATATATGTTCATATTAACCCCTTTATTCCATCAGACGTACTATTCCGTCCATGTGACCCTGGACCTAATTCCCATGGACGGAATAGTACGTCATGGGCGATCAGCTGCGCTTCCGGGGGGAGCGCAGCTGATCGCCGCCGGGTGTCAGCTGATTATCACATTATCACAGCTGACACCCGTGACTGTGTGTCAGGAGCGGTTACGGACCGCTCCCGGCACATTAACCCTTGGCACACCGCGATCAAACATGATTGCGGTGTACCCGGGGCACAGGGGAGTATGCGCAGGCAGGGGGCTCCCTGCGCGCTCCCCTGAGACCCTCAGAGCAGCGCGATGTGTCGCGCTGTTCCGAGGGTCCTTCCTCCCTCCAGGTCCCCGGATCCAAGATGGCGCCGGGGTCCTGCAGGGAGGCGGCTTCCTCAGTGCCTGCTGAGAGCAGGAGCTGAGGAAGCCTGCAGTGATGCCAGAGCGATCGCTGGTGTGACAGAGTGCTGTGCACACTGTCACACCAGCGATCTGCTAAAATACAATGATGTCCCACCCTGGGACAAAGTAAAAAAGTTAAAAAAATAAAAATAAAAAGTGGTAAAAAAAATCATAAAAAAAAAAAAAATATTCCCCAATAAATTCATTCTTTCCTGTAAATAAAAAAAACAAAACAATAAAAGTACACATATTTGGTATCGCCGTGTCCGTAACGACCCCCCCATAAAACTGTCCCACTAGTTAACCCTTTAGTGAACCCCTTAAAAAAAAAAAAAGAAAACGAAGCAAAAAATCAATGCTTAATCATCATACTGCTGAACAAAAAGTGGAATAACACGTGATCAAAAAGACCGAGATAAATAAGCATGGTACCGCTGAAAACTTCATCTTGTCCCGCAAAAAACGAGCCGTCATACAGCATTATCAGTGAAAAAATAAAAAAGTTATAGCTCGCAGAATAAAGCGATGCAAAAATAATGATTTTTTATGTAAAATTGTTTTTATTCTATAAAAGCGCCAAAACATAAAAAAATGATATAAATGATGGATCGCCATAATCATACTGACCCGAAGAATAAAACTGCTTTATCAATTTTACCACACGCGGAACGGTATAAACGCCTCCCCCAAAAGAAATTCATGAATTGCTGATTTTTGTTCATTCTAACCTCCCAAAAATCGAAATAAAAAGCGATCAAAAAATGTCACGTGCTCAAAAATGGTACCAATAAAAACCTCACCTCGTTCCGCAAAAAATAAGACCTCACATGACTCTGTGGGCCAAAATATGCAAAAATTATAGCTCTCAAAATGTGGTGATGCAAAAAACTATTTTTTGCAATAAAAAGCGTCTTTTAGCGTGACAGCTGCCAATCACAAAAACCCGCTATAAATAGTAAATCAAACCCCCCTTTATCACCCCCTTAGTTAGGGAAAAATAATAAAATTAAAAAAATGTATTTATTTCCATTTTCCCGTTAGGGTTAGGGTTGCGGCTAAAGTTAGGGTTAGGGTTGGCGCTAAACGTTAGGATTAGGATTAGGGTTGGGATTACGGTTAGGGGTGTGTTAGGGTTAGGTTTGTGGTTAGGGTTGGGACTAGGGTTAGGGGTGTGTCGCGGTTAGGGTTGGAGTTAGAATTGGAGGGTTTCTGCTGTTTAGGCACATCAGGGGCTCTCCAAATGTGACATGGCGTCTGATCTCAATTCCAGCCAATTCTGCGTTGAAAAAGTCAAACGGTGCTCCTTCACTTCTGAGCTCTGCCATGCGCCCAAACAGTAGTTTACTCCCTCATATGGGGTATCAGCGTACTCTGGACCACAAGAGTTATTGTGCAATTTGTCCTATTTCTTCTGTTACCATTGGGAAAATAAAAAACTGGGGGCGACAAAATCATTTTTGTAAAAAAAAAATTTTTTTTTTGTTTTTACGGCTGTATGTTATAAAACTTCTGTGAAGCACTTGGGGCTTCATAGCGCTCACCACACTTCTAGATAAGTTCCTCGTGGGGTCTATTTTCCAAAATGGGGTCACTTGTGGGGGGTTTCCACTGTTTAGGCGCATCAGGGCTCTCCAAATGCGACATGACGCCCCAGACCATTCCATCAAAGTCTGCAATCCTAAACGTCACTACTTCCCTTCCGAGCCCCGACGTGCGCCCATACAGAAGTTTACTCCCACATATTGGGTATCAGCGTACTCAGGACAAATTGGACAACAACTTTTGGGGTCCAATTTCTACTGTTACCCTTGTGAAAATAAAATATTGGGGGCGAAAAAATCATTTTTGTAAAAAAAAAAAAGGATTTTTTATTTTTACGGCTGTACGTTATAAACTTCTGTGAAGCACTTCGGGGTTCAAAGTGCTCACCACACATCTAGATAAGTTCCTTGTGGGGTCTATTTTCCAAAATGGGGTCACTTGTGGGGGTTTCCACTGTTTAGACGCATCAGGGGCTCTCCAAATGCGACATGACTCCCCCAGACCATTCCATCAAAGTCTGCAATCCAAAACGTCACTACTTCCCTTCCGAGCCCCGACGTGCGCCCATACAGTAGTTTACTCCCACATATTGGGTATCAGCGTACTCAGGACAAATTGGACAACAACTTTTTGGGTCCAATTTCTCCTGTTACCCTTGTGAAAATAAAATATTGGGGGCGAAAAAAATCATTTTTGTAAAAAAAAAAGGATTTTTTATTTTACGGCTGTACGTTATAAACTTCTGTGAAGCACTTCGGGGTTCAAAGTGCTCACCACACATCTAGATAAGTTCCTTGAGGGGTCTATTTTCCAAAATGGGGTCACTTGTGGGGGGTTTCCACTGTTTAGACACATCAGGGGCTCTCCAAATGCGACATGACTCCTCCAGACCATTCCATCAAAGTCTGCAATCCAAAACGTCACTACTTCCCTTCCGAGCCCCGACGTGCGCCCATACAGTAGTTTACTCCCACATATTGGGTATCGGCTTACTCAGGACAAATTGGACAACAACTTTTGGGGTCCAATTTCTCCTGTTACCCTTGTGAAAATAAAATATTGGGGGCGAAAAAATCTTTTTTGTAAAAAAAAAGAGAATTTTTATTTTACGGCTGTACGTTATAAAGTTTTGTGAAGCACTTTGGGGTTCAAAGTGCTCACCACACATCTAGATAAGTTCCTTGAGGGGTCTAGTTTCCAAAATGGTGTCATTTTTGGGGGGTTTCCACTGTTTAGGCAGATCAGGAGCTCTCCAAACACGACATGGCATCCAGCCAATTCTGCGTTGAAAAAGTCAAACGGCGCTCCTTCCCTTCCAAACTCTGCCATGCACCCAAACAGTGGTTTACTCCCACATATGGGGTATCAGCGCACTCAGGACAAATTGCACAATGACTTTTGGAGTCTTGTTACCCTTGGGAAAATAAAAATTGGGGTGAAAAGATCAATTTTGTGGAAAAAATATGATTTTTTAATTTTACGGCTCTACGTTATAAACTTGTGTGAAGCACTTGGGGGTTCAAATTGCTCATCAAAGATCTAGATATGTTCCTTAGGGGGTCTAGTTTCCCAAATGGGGTCACTAGTGGGGGGTTTCCACTGTTTAGGCACAGCAGGGGCTCTCCAAATGCAACATGGCGTCCAATCTCAATTCCAGTAATTTTGGTTGGAAAAAGTCAAATGGTGCTCCTTCCATTCTGAGTTCTGCCATGCGCCCAAACAGTGGTTCCCCCCCACATATGGGGTATCAGCGTACTCAGGACAAATTGGACAACAAATTTTGTGGTCCAATTTCTCCTGTTACCCTTGGGAAAATAAAAAATTAGTGACTAAGAGATAATTTTTGTGGGAAAAAAATAGGATTTTTTATATTCATGCCCGGGCATCATAAACTTGTGTGAAGCACTTGGGGGTTCAAAGTGCTCACCAAAGATCTAGATAAGTTCCTTAGGGGGTCTAGCTTCCAAAATGGGGTCACTTGTAGGGGGTTTCCACTGTTTAGGCTCATCTGGGGCACTACAAACGTAACATGACCCCCATCAATGTTTGCATTCCAAAACGTTACTGCTTCCTTTCCAAGCCCTGCCGTGCGCCCAAACAGTTTCCCCCCCACAATATGGGGTATCAGCGTACTCAGAACAAATTGGACAACAACTTTTGGGGTCCAATTTCCTTGGGAAAAATCAAAAATTTGGGACTAAAAAATCATTTTTGTGGAAAATTGTTTTTTTTTTTTTCACACCCAGGCATTATAAACTTTTGTGAAACACTTTGGGGTTCAAAGTGCTCACAACAGATCTAGATAAGTTCCTTAGGGGGTCTAGTTTCCAAAATGGTGTCACTTGTGGGGGGTTTCCACTGTTTAGGCATATCAGGGGCTCTCCAAACACGACATGGCGTCCAATCTCAATTCCAGCCAATTTTAGTTTGAAAAAGTCAAACGGCGCTCCTTCCCTTACGAGCTCTGCCGTGTGCCCAAACAGTGGTTTTCCGCCACATATGGGGTATTGGCGTACTCAGGAGAAATTGCACAACAACTTTATCTGGCTATTTTCTCCTTTTACCCTTGTGAAAATAAAAAAAAGTTTGTAAAAGATCATTTTTGTGGCTAAAAAGTTAAATATTCATTTTTTCCTTCCACGTTGCTTCAGCTCCTGTGAAGCACCTGAAGGGTTAATAAACTTATTGAATGTGGTTTTGAGTACCTTGAGGGGTGCAGTTTTTAGAATGGTGTCACTTTTGGGTATTTTCTGCCATATAGACCCCTCAAAGTGACTTCAAATGTGATGTGGTCCCTAAAAAAATGGCTTTGTAAATTTTGTTGTAAACATGAGAAATCACTGGTCAACTTTTAGCCCTTATAATTTCCTAACAAAAAAAAATTTTGGTTTCAAAATTGTGCTGATGTAAAGTAGACATGTGGGAAATGTTATTTCTTAACTATTTTGTGTGACATATCTCTCTGTTTTAAGGGAAAAAAATTCAAGGTTTGAAAATTGCAAAATTTTCAAAATTTTCGCCATATTTGCGTTTTTTTCAAAAATAAACGCAAGTTATATCGAAGAAATTTTACCACTAACATGAAGTACAATATGTCACGAGAAAACAATCTCAGAATCACGAAGAGCCGTTGAAGCGTTCCAGAGTTATAACCTCATAAAGAGACAGTGGTCAGAATTGTAAAAATTGGCCCGGTCATTAACGTGCAAACCAACCTTGGGGGTGAAGGGGTTAATTTAGCAAAAGGTACATGCATATACGTGTATGGGTACAGTATGAACAAAGACGTATCAAGTCTAGTTTCTATAGATATAACAACACAAAGTATAGCTAGAATGATTACTACGTATTGTTTAAATAGTTGTAATAGTTCCTCATTGACAGGTATTACATGGAGATTCAGACTAGACAGGGTTAATTACACAACATATATATTTAATCCCCAAATGTATCAAAGGAATGGAAAAAAAGGGGTAAGAAACATATTATGGTATGATGTATCACGGTAAAACAAGGAATGATAATGAAATAATGACGTGACAGATTGTTAGGTTGCTTAGGGAGAGATGGATAAGGGTAGAAGCATTGCTGTTGTAAGCGTGACATCTGTTGCTGCACGTGTGGCGCTGTTTGAGAGGGTTACTGATGCTGCATTTTGAATGATGGGATGGTTATGTCCTGGAAATACGTGAAATAGCGTGTGTATGGCATGTGCATAAGTCATCACTGGCATCATTAGTGGGCAGAGAAAGAGTGATTTTCCATCTGACCCAGGATTTTGTCATGCGGCATAATAGGAGGGCAGAATTACAGTGATATTTGGTGTGGGCGGGAAGTAGATGTGGCAAAACAGGGGTTTGGACTTAAAAGACTGGTATGATAAGTGGAAAAGTATACAGTCATGGCCAAAAGTTTTGAGAATGACACAAATATTATATTTTCACATGATCTGCTGCCCTCTGGTTTTTATGTGTGTTTTGAAAGATGTTTTTATCACAGACAGAAATATAATTGCAAACATATGAGTAACAAAAGCTTATATTGACAGTTAGAATGAGTTAATGCAGCAAGTCAATATTTGCAGTGTTGACCCTTCTTCTTCAGGACCTCTGCAATTCTCCCTGGCATGCTCTCAATCAACTTCTGGACCAAATCCTGACTGATAGCAGTCCATTCTTGCACAATCAATGCTTTCATTTTGTCAGAATTTTTAGGTTTTTGTTTGTCCACCCGTCTCTTGATGATTGACCACAAGTTCTCAATAGGATTAAGATCTGGGGAGTTTCCAGGCCATGGACCCAAAATCTCTATGTTTTGTTCCCTAAGCCATTTAGTTATCACCTTTGCTTTATGGCAAGGTGCTCCATCATGCTGGAAAAGACATTGTTGATCGCCAAACTGCTCTTGGAAGGTTGGTAGAAGTTGCTCTTGGAGGACATTCTGGTACCATTCTTTATTCATGGCTGTGTTTTTAGGCAGACTGTGAGAGAGCCGATTCCCTTGGCTGAGAAGCAACCCCACACATGAATGGTTTCAGGATGCTTAACAGTTGGCATGAGACAAGACTGGTGGTAGCGCTCACCTTGTCTTCTCCGAATGAGGCGTCTTCCTGATGTCCCAAACAATCGAACAGGGAATTCAACAGAGAAAATAACTTTACCCCAGTCCTCAGCAATCCACTGCCTGTACCTTTTGCAGAATATCAGTCTGTCCATGATGTTTTTTCTGGAGAGAAGTGGCTTCTTTGCTGCCCTCCTTGAGACCAGGCCTTGCTCCAAGAGTCTCCGCCTCACAGTGCATGCAGATGCACTCAAACCTGCCTGCTGCCATTCCTGAGCAAGCTCTGCACTGATGGTAGCCCGATCCTGCAGCTGAAACACTTTTAAGAGACGGTCCTGGCGCTTGCTGGTCTTTCTTGGGCGCCCTGAAGCCTTTTTGGCAACAATAGAACCTCTCTCCTTGAAGTTCTTGATGATGCAATAGATTGTTGACTGCGGTGCAATCTTTCTAGCTGCGATACTCTTCCGTTAGGCCATTTTTGTGCATTGCAATGATGACTGCACGTGTTTCTTTAGAGATAACCATGGTTAACAGAAGAGAAACAATGATGCCAAGCACCAGCCTCCTTTTAAAGTGTCCAGTGGTGTCATTCTTACTTAATCATGACAGATTGATCTCCAGCCATGTCCTCATCAACACCCACACCTGTGTTAATGGAGCAATCACTGAAAAGAGGTTAGCTGGTCCTTTTAAGGCAGGGCTGCAATGATGTTGAAATGTGTTTTGGGGATAAAGTTCATTTTCTAGCCAAATATTGACTTTGCAAGTAATTGCTGTTAAGCTGATCACTCTTTATAACATTCTGGGGTATATGCAAATTGCCATTAGAAAAAGTGAAGCAGTAGACTTTGTAAAAATTAATATTTGTGTCATTCTCAAAACTTTTGTCCATGACTGTAGTATATGATGGGAAATGCTGTAAATCAAATATATGGATGCAGAGTAACTGTAAGGATAGGATTATCTGGTATAAGTGGAGTGGTAAGAGGAGCAAAAAGGGGCTGATAAGAGGTTTGAAAGAGAGGAAAAGGGGAAAGGAATTAAAAAGACAGGAAAAAGAAGACAAATAGAAAAAAAATAAAAATCAAGATAAATTAATGAAAATAAAAATACAAAATGATAAATATAAATAGAAAAATAATAAAAAATATAAATTAATTTAAACAGAACAAAAAAGAATAACAATGAAATAAAAATAAATTAAAAATAATATTAAATAAAAAAATGAAAAAGAGAAAGAAAGAACTAGAAAAATAGAAATTACGGGAAAGGTAGGGGATAGAAAGGTGAGGAAAAGAAACAGAGTGAGGAAAAGAGGAGGAGAGGTTAAATGGGGAAAGAGGGCAGCAAGGGTACTATTTAAAAATGGGCAATTTAAGGACGAGGTAAAGAATTTCTGCATGGACCTGTTAACTCTAGTTCTTACTGAAAACTACTTATTATACTTGTTCATGCATTTCACCTCTCCACCTTTCACATTCATAAAGCCATACGAATACATTGGTTCATTCTCAGAAGGAGTTATCAATCAGTTAACCCCTTAACGACCAGGGCTATTTTAGTTTTTGGGTTTTTGTTTTTTGATCCCCTTGTTCCCAGAGCCGCAACTTTTATTATTTTTTTGTCAATATGGCCATGTGAATGCTTGTTTTTTTGTGGGACAAGTTGTACTTTTGAACCACACCATTGGTTTTAACATATAATGTACTGAAAAATGGAAAAAAATTCCAAGTGTGGTGAAATTGCAAACATTGTGCAATGCTGCAGTTTTTTTTTTTTACCATGTTCACTAAATGCAAAAACTGACCTACCATTATGATTCCCCAGGTCATTACGAATTTGTTTACGGACACCAAACATGTCTAGGTTCTTTTTTATTTATTTGGCAAAAAAAAATTCCACAGTTTGTTGGAAAAAAAAATTGCGCCATATTACGATACCTGTAGCATCTCCATTTTTCATGATCTTGGGTTGGGTGAGAGCTTATTTTTTGCATGCTGGGCTGATGCTTTTACAGATGCCATTTTGGTGCAGATACGATATTTTGATCACCTGTTATTGCATTTTAATGCAATGTTGCAGAGACCAAAACCACGTAATTCTGGCATTTTGAATTTTTTTCTCTTTATGCAGTTTAGAAATTGGATTAATTCTTTTATTATACTGATAGATCAGACGATTCTAAAAGTGGCAATACCAAATATGTGTATATTTGATATTTTTATTGTTTTATTTTGAATGGGGCGAAAGGGGGGTGATTTGAACTTTTATATTTTTTTATTTTTTTTAATATTTTTAATAACATTTTTTAATTTTTGCATGCTTCAATAGTCTCCATTGAAGACTAGAAGCTGCAGTTGTCTGATCACTTCTGCCACATACAGGCGATAATCAGATCGCCTGTGTTTAGCATAAAATGCTCACTTGCTTTGAGCGCTGACCACCGGGCAGCGCTCATAGCAATCGCTATGACAATCATACAGGTCTGCTGGAGGCATCTGGTTGTAATGCTGATGCATCGGTGACCCTCGATTATGTGACGGAGTCACTGATAGGTGTAATAAAGGTAGCACTTTTGGTAAGCTCGTGTTAAATGCTGCTGTCAGAGATTGACAGTGGCATTAAACTAGTTATCAGCCGCGAGTGGATCGCGATTCTACATGCGGCTGTTTCAGGCACATGTCAGCTGTATAGATCAGCTGACATGTGCCCGGATAGGTGTGGGCAGCAGCGCTGACGGAAGGAGGGAGTTCAACGTGGGCGTACTATTATGCCCCATGTCGGAAAGGGGTTAAAGAATTACAGAAATTCCTCCTTTTCTGTTTCAGATGTCCTCCCAACCTATGAGACAAGCTAGGCGAGGAAGATGAGGGATCCTAATTACTATAGCAATTCAAACATTTTTCATACTCAAAAGAGAGGTTCCTTCCCATGTCTACACTGTGTGCAATGCAGCATCATGCTCAAAGGTGACAAAATTTTACTTCTGCACACAGAGATAGGGATTCCAATTAAAGGATTCTTCAAATGTGAATCATCATACATGATCTATTCAATCAAATGTCCGTGTGGTCTGCTCTCCATGGGAGGGAACACCAAACTCATCTGAGGTAGAATCTCCCAACATAAATCCAATATAAGTTGCAAAACAAGATATCTACTCCTACCTTTTCAATTTTATTTAAAAAATGATACAGTGGCCCAACTTAGGTTTCAGATCCAGAATGAAATTTCAATTCCAAGGTGAGGACAAGATCGCATTAAACAACTTAAGAAGAGAGGATCCTTCTGGATTTACACACTCCAGATCATTGGAACCTAAGGGTCTGAAAAGTGATGCCTCTAGTTTTCTGTGATGATTGTACCCCTACCACTTATTGATGTATTTTTCTTTGTTCTACCAAATATCTAATTTGCAAATCATGGACTGTCAAATTGCTTTTCTGGTATATTTCTCCTCCCTCTTTCCTTCTCCCTTTCTCTATTTTCCATCCCCCCATTCTTCCCGGTTTTCACTCCACTCTTTTAAGTCTCATTCCTTCCAATCTTCCAATCATTTTCTGAAGTCCAACCTCCTCATTTGCTTCATATAATTCCCATCCACCTGTCATTGTAATCTCACCCTCCTATTACGCAGCATCATGTAGTCCTGGTGCATCACTCTATTTTTGTCTACTAGTTACTCCATTTGACATTGTTTATGGAAGCACCTTACACAACCCCATTTCATGTACTTCCAGAACACACCCTGGATATATGTCACCCATCCCATTATTCAAAATGCTGCACCAGTGGCCCTATCATACAGTGCTACACAAGCAGTGATGGACATTGCACTTACCGCAGTGCTGGATCCACCCTTGTAAAACTCTTCCTATTCAATCTAGTAAGCATGTTGCAATCTAACAATCTACCACTCCATCAATTTGTTATCATTCCATGTTCTATCTTGATGCAATATGCCATATTACTGTATGTTTAAACCTTTTTTATTCCATTCCCTGGCACCTATTGGGATTTACTATACACAGGTGCTTCTCAAACAGTTAGAATATCATGAAAAAGTTAATTTAATTCAATTATTCAATAGAAAAAGTGAAACTCATATATTTGCATATTAAAATTTCCCAGAGGAGCATTGCACGGCGAATAAGCCTCCTTACCTCGACACGCCAGAGCTGGTATGTCACTCTCCACAAGGAGTAACCTTACCCCCCAGACCCCAGTCCAGAGCCTCTCATCTAGCCAAATCAGATCTCTCCTACTTTTCACTGACGAGGACCAACAGTCCGAAACACCGTGTCTGCAAATGGAGAATCTGATTTGGCTTTTATCCTAAGTCATATTACAAGACTCGTTAAAGGTTGATTGTGACTTGTAGGATCACTACTTCCAATAGGTGGCGCTATAGAGTACAAGTCCTCTTTGTTTGAAGAGGCAATTTGCATATTAAAATTTCCCAGAGGAGCATTGCACGGCGAATAAGTCTCCTTACCTCGACACGCCAGAGCTGGTATGTCACTCTCCACAAGGAGTAACCTTACCCCCCAGACCCCAGTCCAGAGCCTCTCATCTAGCCAAATCAGATCTCTCCTACTTTGCACTGACGAGGACCAACAGTCCGAAACACCGTGTCTGCAAATGGAGAATCTGATTTGGCTTTTATCCTAAGTCATATTACAAGACTCGTTAAAGGGTTGATTGTGACTTGTAGGATCGCTACTTCCAATAGGTGGCGCTATAGAGTACAAGTCCTCTTTGTTTGAAGAGGCAATTTGCATATTAAAATTTCCCAGAGGAGCATTGCACGGCGAATAAGCCTCCTTACCTCGACACGCCAGAGCTGGTATGTCACTCTCCACAAGGAGTAACCTTACCCCCCAGACCCCAGTCCAGAGCCTCTCATCTAGCCAAATCAGATCTCTCCTACTTTGCACTGACGAGGACCAACAGTCCGAAACACCGTGTCTGCAAATGGAGAATCTGATTTGGCTTTTATCCTGTCATATTACAAGACTCGTTAAAGGGTTGATTGTGACTTGTAGGATCGCTACTTCAATAGGTGGCGCTATAGAGTACAAGTCCTCTTTGTTTGAAGAGGCAATTTGCATATTAAAATTTCCCAGAGGAGCATTGCACGGCGAATAAGCCTCCTTACCTCGACACGCCAGAGCTGGTATGTCACTCTCCACAAGGAGTAACCTTACTCCCCAGACCCCAGTCCAGAGCCTCTCATCTAGCCAAATCAGATCTCTCCTACTTTGCACTGACGAGGACCTACAGTCCGAAACACCGTGTCTGCAAATGGAGAATCTGATTTGGCTTTTATCCTAAGTCATATTACAAGACTCGTTAAAGGGTTGATTGTGACTTGTAGGATCGCTACTTGCAATAGGTGGCGCTATAGAGTACAAGTCCTCTTTGTTTGAAGAGGCAATTTGCATATTATATAGAGTCATAACAAACAGAGTGATCTATTTCAAGTGTTTATTTCTGTTAATGTTGATGATTATGGCTTACAGGCTACAGCCAATGAAAACCCAAAAGTCATTATCTCAGTAAATTAGAATACTTTAAAACACCAGCTTGAAAAATGATTTTAAAATCTGAAATGTTGGCCTATTAAAATGTATGTTCAGTAAATGCACTCAGTACTTGGTCGGGGCTCTTTTTGCATCAATTACTGCATCAATGCGGCACAGCATGGAGGCAATCAGCCTGTGGCACTGCTAGGTGTTAAGGAAGCCCAGGTAGCAGCCCTCAGCTCATTTGAATTGTTGTGTCTGGTGTCTCTCATCTTCCTCTTGGCAATACCCCATAGATTATCTTTGGGGTTAAGTTCGGGTGAGTTTGCTGGCCAATCAAGCACAGTGATACTTTGTTTTTAAACCAGATATTGGTACTTTTGGCAGTGTGGACAGGTACCAAGTCCTGCTGGAGAATGAAATTTCCATCTCCAAAAAGCTTGTCGGCAGAGAGAAGCATGACGTGCTCTAAAATTTCCTGCTAGATGGCTGCGCTGAATTTGGTCTTGATAAAACACTTTGGACATATTCCAGCAGATGACATGGCTCCCCAAACCATCACTGATTGTGAAAACCTCACATTAGAGCTTGGATTGTGTGCCTCTCCACTCTTCCTCTAGACTCTGTGACCTTGATTTAGATGCCACAAATAACATCAGCTGAAATACAGGATTCTCTGAAAACTAGCAGTGTGCCTGTTTCAAGATGAACAATAAGGAGGCACTTGAAGAGAAATGGGCTGCATGGTCGAGTCACCAGAAGAAAGCCATGACTGCACAATTGCCACAAAGTATCTATCCTACCATGCACAAAACAGCACATAGACAAACCTCAACACTTCTGGAATAAGGTAATTTGGAGTGATGAGACCAAAATTGAACTTTTTGGCCACAACGATAAACATTACATTTGGAGACAGGTTCATTTAGCCTATGATGAAAGGAACACGATTCCTACTGTAAAGCATGGAGATGGATCACTGATTTTTTTTCGGGATGTGTGAGCTAAAAAAGGCACAGGAAACTTGTTCAAAGTTGAAGGAAAGATGAATGCAGCAAGTTATCAGCATATACTGGAAGCAAATTTGCAATCATCAGCCAGTAAGTTACGCATGGGACGTACATGAATGTTCCAACATGACAAAGATTCAAAACATAAGGCCATGTCAACCTGTCATTGGCAACAGCAGAAAAAAGTGAAGGTTCCTCAGTGGCCTTCTCAGTCTCCTGACCTCAATATCATTGAGCCATTCTGGGGAGATCTCAAGCGCGCAGTTCATGCTAGACAGCCCAGGAATTTACAGGAACTGGATGCTTTTTGCCAAGAAGAGTGGGCATCTTTACCATCTGAGAAAAAAAATAACCTCTTCCACAACTACCACAAAAGACTTCAAGCTGTCATTGATGTTAGAGGGAGCAATACATGTTATTAAGAAATGGGGTATGTGAACTTTTGATCAGGGTCATTTGGGTGTTTTGGGTTGTCATTATGATTTAAAAAGATAAAACACAGTAGTTTGGCAATAAATGGCTTCACTCAACTACTAAGAATGAGTGGAGAAAAAGTGTTGGTGTTATTATTCATATTCTCTGAAAAAATGGCCAAGAAAGCAAAAAACTTTTGAGCACAACTGTATATACTATATCTATTACTTTTCTGACGTTTCAATTATACCAGTAACCAATATTCATAGGTGTTTAATGAGAGTCAACGTATAGTAAGTTTCTAACAATATATAGGTCCAGTAAAGGTTTTATTATTAATTATACAGAAAATACTTTATTTGTCGGATGGATAGAGGTCTTTTCAATGGGGAATATGGATAAAGCAACAGTGTTGATTTGATTAAAATGTATCTTTTATTCATTCACTTTGCTTTTTGCTCATTGATAAAAAATAAACTATTAACACTTCTATTTTTTAAAACATTCTTACTTTGCAGCAAGTTTTTATCTGTGTAAAAGCTATTTCTAAACACTTCTTGCAGCGGCCTATCTCCTGGTGGATGAAAAAGAGTTGAAAATTGGATTCAAAGTGGAACACTTCTCCCCTGACATTATTTGTTGGTGAAAGAATCAGGAGCCAGCATTACACATAAGATCTTTGGCAGGTTAAACCCAAATTGGTGGATTCACCTGGCTTTTTTATATCGAAAAGTGGAAATTGTGACCCTGTAGATTACATAGGCATAAAGTTCATGCTCCAAATACAAACAGAATAGTAACACCCAGTTGTAAATATATTCATACACTTTCAGAAGGATTTGTGAGAAAAGGCAAAATGCAGAGCTCAAATAAAAGATGCTGTAGAATTTATTTAGTGAGAATGCAGATTTTAAACAGACATGACAGGTGAGCAGACAGGTCATGGCAAATTGAACATGAGCACGTTTTTCAGATATTTGGGAACCTTCAGATCATCAGGTGTCTGTTTTCCTTCATCTTTAGTTGTTCATTTTTCTTGAGCTGATTGATCTTCTACCACCATCACAATTCAAATTGAAGGAAAACATAGCAGACACCTGATAAGAGATCATATTTAGATCTGCTTATATACTTGACTATTCAGCAGAAAAAGGGGGAAAGAGAAATGGCAAAGAAAAATAAGAATAAATATATTTTATTAGATTAGATATAAAAGAAAATCACAACACTGATAAGAAAAGATCCCTGATCTATTCAAATCTACTGAACAATTTGTTTATATAATTGGAAATTGTCTCTTTAGAGAAGTATAGGACTAGAACTCTAGTGCCACCTGTAGGAAGAGACAATTTCCATGTTTCCCAGAGGAGCATTGCGGTTTAAAGGTTACTCATGTCGGCATGCTTAACATGTCACTCTCCGCAAGGAGAAATGTTATCCCTTGGATCCTGATTTATATAAATAGCAAATAGTCACTGTGTAATTTGCCGTCCAACGTGTTATAAGAACTAAAGAAGTTTGTTAAAAAATGAACCTTTTACTCATTCCTGTATGTAAGAAGGAAGACCGAGCTGCGGGTACCTGCACCATGCCTGGTCCAGAGCTATCAAGGATGCGTTCAGTGTTGCCGTGGGGAAAGAAGGGAGAATCGGACAGGTCCCATGAGCCGAGGAGGAGGGGCGTGGCTAGGCCTGGCAGGGAGCAGGAAATGAGGGAAAAAGGTGGAGAGTTCCGGCCGGCAGTGAGAGAGGAAGCAGGAGTTTGCCGCGCTCCGCAGAGAGTGAGAGAAAGTGGAGCCGTGCCCTGGAAGAACTGTCATGAGTGCCCCCGGAGCCAGTGAGCACGCAGAGCGTCAGGCGCGCAGCTAATCAGTGTGCGGTGCTCGCACTGAGGAGGGGGTGCTGGTTGCAGGATCCAGAGGTGCGTTCCCCATCTTTGACAGATGTGCAGCGGAGCACACTTTGGATAGGGACTTCTGTAGCATTCCCCACTTCTGCTACACATGTTAATGGACTAGGGGCTCAGCGGGCAGAATCGGTGACTGCCCGTTGCCGCCAAAAGCTGGACGTTGACGTTGTTGAGTTACGTTTGAGGACAACACGCCGGCCGTTGCCGGTATTCCAACCTCCATCAGACTGTATATGGATAAGGACCATAGAAGATTACAATTAGTGAAGTTTCGATATCAGACTATTGCGTTAAACCTTAAATTCCACTGTTACTGTTTATTAACTCCCTGCGAGGAGATCATTTTCATTATCTTGGTTGTAAATTAAATTGCATTGTTGTTAAAGTATTGTTCTGCAATCCCTGCATTTCTGCATTCTCGCACCTGCTTACACTGTGCACAACATTTGCTTTCAAGTTTTATACTGAGAATATGGACAACTGTATTTAAAACAGGTAATAAGAGTACAATCCGAGGCTGAATCTGTTTCACATCTTAAACACTTATGTTGATTTTTGATTTCCGCACAATTTCAGTTATTATCATGGTGCAACATACAAATACCCAGACATCTGCATTACTACAAAAGGTTAGAATAAATGTAGTTTTCTGCGAAACACCATGCTCACACGCACAAAAAGTAAGAGTCTACCTTCTCAGCTGTCCCTAGTAAATACATTTTTCTAAGCAAGACATATCCTACTTTTTGCTAATGTGGCATAATGCTCTCTAAAACTGCATCTCTTACCAAGGGAACATTGAAATGAGATTTTGTTAATATAAGCTATATAGTTTGTTGTGTTAATATTTCAACAACTGTGTGGTCCTATTAATTAACTTTTCCTATAAGTGTAATTTATAATAGGTCAGAGGTGTTGAGTAACTCAGTATAAGCTAGGGTGTTTTCACTCACAATGCCTTGGGCAGAACCGCTCATGTACAAGTACTGCCAACTCTGCCTTAGCTTCAGGTCCTCTTCAATTGCTTAGTTCAGTTTTCCAAGAAATTTGTATTTTGGAATGAAACCTTTATACACATCTTACAAAATGAATGTTATGAAATGTATATAATGTAATTATAATGCAAAACCACACAAAGTCCCTTATAGCCAGATTTCACAGCAATACGGACACATTTTTGCCTGGTTTAAGACAGTAAATCCCTAGTATGTCTATTGCCCTCATCCTAAAGTCTCCTGGATTTGTTTTAATGTTATTAAGGATTTGTGGCTGTGGTGCAGGTGGGTCATATCATGCTCATGTTAAACCTACATTAGGCATAGATTTTAGGTTACAAAAATAATCTTTGCGCTTTTGTGAGAGATAATAATTTTGATAATTATTTAATGCACACAATTTTTGCTTATTTTGTCAAATTATTGTGCACTAATCATGTTAAAAAATTTTTAAAGTGTATTAAAGCCTCACTTTTCCGTAAGTAAACATACAATATATTAAATAAATGAAAATACATACATTATTTTATCCTGATTATGCCCATTACTTTTGTTGCTGGCCTTTTGCAACCCTTTTTTTTCAATTCCATTTATTTGGATGCTACATCTGTTCAATACATACAGTGCATAGATTTTTGACAACCTGATTCTTATGAAAAGGCCATTTTGAACTATTCCAACCTAAATGGACACAACTTCTGTGGTCTATCAGACCATACATAACGCTTAAAACTACAGTCTCACAATTTAATGCTGTCCCTTGCAAAGGTTTTCATTAGAAATACTGTTTTGGACATATTATTTAATCTAAAGTTGTAAACTTGAGAAGAACCTGCTCCAACAAGCTGAACACAAAGCTTATATTAAGAAAAGAGAAAAATCTATCAATTGTTTCTAATCTATCCATTATTATTATAGTATTTACACATTTCTGTAAATGTGCAAGTTAAGATTTTGGACATCTTAAGAATAAGTCGTTCCATAAATTCTAGTAAGAGACGGGTAACCTATATGTCCTCCTCCTTGTGATATGAAAAATCATATCAATTAAGTTTGTAAATCTTCAAAGACTCTTTCATAAAAACTGAACTTTCAAGGGAAAATACACAGTGTAGGTGTGGTGGAAAGAAGTGTTATCATTAACTTTCCACCTGGTATTTTTATAGCTCTCACCCAATTGTAGATTTATTGCAGGACAAATTAGGCTACTGGACAAATCTGCATGGGACTTGACAGATTTATTACTATTGCTTTACAAATTTGCCTCTGGTTTTATGTATTTGTATAACAGTTTAGGTGTAAAACATTTAAAGTGGCTGGTCATTCAGGTCAAGAATTGTAAATACTTGTGACATATCTCAAGTGTCACTGAAGTGTCTTCACCTGTGTTTCTGTTCAGATAATTGATGCTCATTTTGACCGAACAGTGGAAAAAACATTTACACAATGCATTTTCAGAATGACAGACAAATAAGGTGTCAAGCTTCTGAGAAAATAGTGTGTGCACGTGCGACTAGAAATTTTTGTATAGCAAATATTTCAACTTCTACCAGATAGAGGATGTCAAATCTTTAACACAATAGAGAAGTGAGAATACAATACCCTTATAAAATTTGATATAATTATTGGGCAATAAATAGGCCAACATGTATCAAATCAAATGTCATTTTAGCCAGTATATCGTTAATGCTATACTAATTTATCAGCATACGAGTGTTGCAACAAATGTATTGCCACATGTTTGTCATTTCCCGTTGGCATATACAATGGTTTTCTATGCCAGCATCTACATATGTATGCATTGCATAAATTCTACTAAATTCCAGCATAAAATTATGTTGTATAATACATTGTAGATTATTTCTGTACTTAATGTTCCAGATTTAGCCTTGATAAATGGATAAATTCATGATAGCAATAATATTTACCGCACTTTCGTAATTTAAATTGTATTCCTAATCATTTATCATCTATTATACATTTAGTTTATGACCTATGCTTTTTTGTTTGAGTACATTTACAGCTCATTGATGAGCTTGTCACCCCTATGTTATCGTTGTCATTTTTCTATACCCTATCATTACAGCAAGTATGTACTGTGATCCTAAAAGACTAACAAAGTTTCAGGGTGTGTTTTTGTTTCTAGGGTAATATGCCTGGGGCAGCACGCACAACTATTGCTTGTTAGTACATAAAATAAATCCCTCTTCAATAATGTAAAGCATTCCACGTATGGACAATGTAATGTGCATTTAGAAATCAGTTTTGACAATGATTGAGAAAATAAGTATATTTCTACCAGATATGAGGCAACTAAATGGTTTGTAGCCAAACAAGATACCGTTTTTCTCTTAAATATGTTTACTATCAAATGCAAACAAATACAAATAGTGTAAGAATGATAATGCAGTTGACAGTAGATTTAATGTTAAATTAAAGAAAACTACACAGAAAATTTCAAGATTCTTTTCTATCACATCAAGGTTTTTTTTTATTTTTTTTAACATTCACACAACTTGCTTTATGATAGTAAATTCATTATTTAGGTTGTAGTAATATAAATATTGATGCATAGATTGTATTGATCTGCAGCATCTACTTAGCATATAATATAAAATAAATACATGAGCTCTTCTGTAAATTAAAGAATAATGTCTATAACCATGAATCGGCCGGCAGCAGCCTTATAAATTAGTGCCTGATCTTTAAAAAGTCCTCAAACATAACTCCGTATTTTTGTTGAAGTTTTTGCACAGTTTTGTCACAATGAATATTAGCTGTCCTTGTGGAGAATGGGCTGTTGTAGAGAGTCTTAAAGGCAACTCACCCAGTCAACCAGCACCCTGCTGTGCACGGAGAAAGGTTTGGCTGAAATTCCAAGCCATTTTAAAGCCTTTTTAAGGACATATGCACACAATGTCTTTTAGTACCAAAGTTATTTTTAAAAATTTTCAGCGTAAGATTGTGTGGTAAGGAGGAAGAGAAAAATAAGTGGGCAAAGATAACTGGAGATAAAATTTGTAATAATATCTCAATATCATAGACCCAGGAATTTATGGATTAATGTGTTTTCTTAGGTGGGCTAGTGAGGACCAACGGTTCCACCTAGAACTGAATTCTGGTAAGGTATTATTCCTGTCTGAAAAAGTTATTTCATAATTTAAGTGTAGTCAAGGCTTGTTTAATGAATTAGAAACCAATTAGATAGATGGTATGTGCCATTTGGAAACTATAATAGTTTTTACTAAAAAGATATGATAAATGACATAGCAGAATCTGATTTATAAAGTGTTCAAATTTAAGCATAGTGAAGCAATTTCAGGAGTGAAAATGGAGGGAATTAATATTCTTGGATATGATGTTTGAGAGTTCTGTCCGAAATAGTTTTGAATGAGGACATAACCAAAATATATTATAGAGTAATGAACCTTTATGGCCCCAATCTCTCCAAACCATCTTTAATTGAGATGGAAATATTCCCCTAAGTTTAAGTGGTAGAAAATACCATCTTGAGATTGTTTTGTAATGGACTTCTTTGACTTCTTGGTGAGAAGAGCAAAGTGAGACAAGTAAGCTGTCTGAGTGCTAAGTTCCATTGATCAGTGGAGAAAGGCTTGTTTCAACCTTTCTATCAGATGAGAATGTTAGGTGTTTTGGGAATGCAGTATCTTTATTGCAAAGCTGGTAAAGTATTTTGTTGTTAAGAGGTTGTATATAGCAGTATCAGAAAGAAAGAATTGAGCAAACCCGAAGTGTGAATACGTTCTCCTCCTGGAAGTCCATTTTACAGTTTGGGAGTTCGGGGAAGAAAGAAAGGTCCTCATTTATTTGTACAGGTTTCGGGTTTAGGTTCAGGCTCAAATTTGAGTACAGTTCTGGTATCCGAACCAAAATTTGGACTAAAGTTCAGTCGAACCCGAAAAACTCAAACTTCCACGGTTTAGCTCAACCCTATTCGCAACCACTCTTAATATAAATTGGCAACGGATTATTATAAGTCAAATAACTTGTAAACTTGTAAACATATTTTAAATAAAGTAATGTAGATTGCGGAATCGCTCTACTGTGGAAAAGGAAGGCTTTAGTGTGTGATTGACATACAGCTGATTTACAGTGAAGAGCAACAGGGTAACAAAGTTTTGAACTTTTGACTTTTAGGCTCCATATTTCACCATTCACTACTCCTTTGAATGTGAGACTGCTATCATTTTATAGACAATCATCTTGGCTATCTCATAAATAAATTTAACTTGCAATTATTTAGCATATGATTAGTTATGCAGAATCTTGTCATGTCATTGCATTGTTACTGTTTTGCTCCTAAAATTCTAAATTAAAATTGTTATTATTTTGTTAGCATTTTCTAAATTAACCATTGTCTTAAACACTCCTTAATCCTTCTAGACATGCTCTCGATCAGATTCAAACATGTCTTGACTGAAATCTGATCCCAGGTCTCTTCTAAACGTTCCCAAAGATGGTGCATAATATCTCACTTGGTTATGAATACAGATTTTTCTTCAACTCTACCCACAAGTGTTCAATTGGGTTGAGGTCTGGACACTGTGAGGGTCAATCCAGCACCTCTATTTCATTGTCATTGAATTATTTCTTCGCCAATCTCAATGTATGCTTCTGGTTGCTGCCCTGCTGTGGAATACTATGTAGTCGTTTTCATACCCATAGTACTCTAGTTTACGAAGTAACTCGCCTTGTAGGATACTCACTTATAGCTCAGCAGTGAGACCACCATCAATCCTGGTAAAGTATCCAATTTATTTGACTGTCAAACAACCCCATATCATCAGGCTTCCACTACCAAACGTGTCAGTTCCTTCAATTTCTGATCTGTAAGCACCTTTTTCCCTTGTTTTGTCCAGAATAATTTGAAACCATCAGAGCCTAGTCTATTGACTCCAAATCACCTGTTTCCATTCTTCTACTGTTCTCTTCTCGTACTTTTTTGCAAACTCGATGCTTCTTATGATGATATTAAAGTCAATACATATCAAAAAACTGACCGCACATCCTAAACAAGATTCCAGTGTGAACAGGTGCTAAACTAGAGTTACCAACTCATATACATACAAGAAAAAAAGGTAGCACACTGTAGCGCTTAGCTTGCAAACACGAAATATGAAAAATATGAAAAATGAATTGCATCATTACCTTAGAAATATGAAAAATTGAGAAGTCTTAGTGCATAAGATGGCCAAATTATGTGAGCCTGATAGCCACGTCAAGGCTCTTCTCGTATATCAGGTCCTAACTAATGCCTATCCTCGCTTAGAAAAGTCTGTCTGCATGGGAACATATGAATCCTCTCTCCAGACTAAAATCTACATCTCTGTGGAGGGGTGATGAACCTGTTGTAATTAAAAAGCCTGTGACCACCAGGTGGAGTGCTCAGGTAGAAGGTAAATGAATACATATCAAAAAACTGACCGGCACATCCAAACATAGATTCAGTGTGAACAGGTGCTAAACCTAGAGTTACCAACTCATATACATACAAGAAAAAAAGGTAGCACACTGTCAAAAATGGATTCCGGATTGAAATCGCTGAAGATAAGAAGTTGCATTTTTCCCTGGGATATTTGGTCAACATGGTGTTTCATAGGTTCCCATGCAGACAGACTTTTCTAAGCGAGGATAGGCATTAGTTAGGACCTGATATACGGGAAGAGCCTTGACGTGGCTATCAGGCTCACATAATTTGGCCATCTTATGCGCTAAGACTTCTCAATTTTTCATATTTCTAAGGTAATGATGCAATTCATTTTTCATATTTTTCATATTTCGTGTTTGCAAGCTATAGCGCTACAGTGTGCTACCTTTTTTCTTGTATGTATATGAGTTGGTAACTCTAGGTTTAGCACCTGTTCACACTGAATCTATGTTTGGATGTGCCGGTCAGTTTTTTGATATGTATTCATTTACCTTCTACCTGAGCACTCCACCTGGTGGTCACAGGCTTTTTAATTACAACAGTTCATCACCCCTCCACAGAGATGTAGATTTTAGTCTGGAGAGAGATTCATATGTTCCCATGCAGACAGACTTTTCTAAGCGAGGATAGGCATTAGTTAGGACCTGATATACGAGAAGAGCCTTGACGTGGCTATCAGGCTCACATAATTTGCCATCTTATGCGCTAAGACTTCTCAATTTTTATTTCTAAGGTAATGATGCAAATCATTTTCATATTTTCATATTTCGTGTTTGCAAGCTATAGCGCTACATGTGCACCTTTTTTTCTTGTATGATATTAAAGTCAAGGCTTCTTCACCTTTTTTCGAGCCATCATTCCAGACTTATGTAACATGTGTCACACCGTGCTTGCATGGACATCTGTCATCTCACTATTACGAAGCATAAAAGCTTCCTCCACTGCTGTGCGTGACATGCCAGAACTTATAGACCTTGTGCTGAGCCAACTTACTGACTCTGATATTTTGCCTGAACATCCACTTCTTGGCTTTTAAATGGATTGGTGGACTTATTTTCATATTCTTCCAACTGTCATGGCACTCACATGATGCAGTTTTTCAACTTTCTTGGCTGAGAGACTGCTATTGATTAGTTGGATGATATTGTTTCTCTTTTATTGGGAAATCTTCGTCATGGCTGCTCCTTGATTCAAACCAGTGACCTTTCGCTTGGGAATCAACCTAATTACTCACTGAGCTATGTGTGAACAGGTCGTATTTTGTATTTTCAAGGAAGAAAAAGATTTTTCCACCAGCAGGAGCAAAACAGTGACAATGCAGTGACTTGACAAGAATCTGCATACCTAATAATATGCTAAATAGTTGCAAGTTAAATTTATGTATGAAATAGCCAAGATGATTGTCTATAAAATGATGGTAATCTCGCTGTCAAAACAGTAGTGCATGGTGAGATATGGAGCCTGAAAGTCAAAACTTCAAAACATTGTTACACTTTAGCTCATCACTGTATGTATACAGGTGCTTCTCATAAAATTAGAATATAATCAAAAAGTTAATTTATTTTAATTCTTCAATACAAAAAGTGAAACTCATATATTATATACTTTCAATACAAACAGAGTGATCCATTTCAAGCGTTTATTTCTGTTAATGTTGATGATTATGGCTTACAGCCAATAATAACCCAAAAGTCATTATCTTAGTAAATTAAGGTACTTAATAACATCAGCTTGAAAAATGATTTTAAAATCTGAAATATTAGCCTACTTAAATGTATGTTCAGTAAATGCACTTAATACTTGGTCGGGGCTCCGTTTGCATCAATTACTGCATTAATGCAGCGTGGCATGGAGGTGATCAGCCTGTGGCACTGCTGAGGTGTTATGGAAGCCCAGGTTGCTTTGATAGCAGCCTTCAGCTCATCTACATTGTTAAGTCTGGTGTCTCTCATCTTCTTCTTGACAATACCCCATAGATTCTCTATGGGGTTAAGGTCTGTTGAGTTTGCTGGCCAATCAAGCACAGTGATATTGTTGTTTTTGAACCTGATATTAATACTTTTGGCAGTGTGGACAGGTGCCAAGTCCTGCTGGAGAATGAAATTTCTATCTCCAAAAAGCTGGTCGAAGCATGAAGTGCTCTAAAATTTCCTGGTAGAATGCTGCTCTGACTATGGTCTTTATAAAACACTCTTGACCTACACAAGCAGTTGACATGGCTCCCCAAACCATCACTGATTGTGGAAACTTCACACTAGACCTCATGCAGCTTGGATTCTGTGCCTCTATACTTTTCCTCCAGACTCTGGGACCTTGATTTCCAAATTAAATGCAACATTTAATTTCCTTGTGAAGTGTGTCAATGACTGCCTTCTGTACATTTGTCAAATCAGCAGTCTTCCCCATGATTGTGGAGCCTACTGAAACAGACTATGCTTAGGAAGCCTTTGCAAGTGTTTCTTGTTAATTTTTCTAATTTACTGAGATAATGAATTTTGTATTTTCATTGGCTGTAAGCCATAATAAGCCATAATCATCAACACTAACAGAAATAAACACTTGAAATAGATCACTCTGCCTGTAATGACTCTGTATAATATATGAGTTTCACTTTTTGTATTAGGAACTGAAATAAATTTTTTTTGATGATATTATAATTTTGTGAGACACTGTTGGGGATTTATTCAAAATTGAAGGCATACTGAACCATCATGGCTACCACAGCATCTTGCAGCGGCATGCGATTCCATCCGTTTTGCATTTAGTTGGACAATGATTTATTTTTCAACAGGACAATGACCCCAAACACACCTCCAGGCTGTGTAAGGCTATTTGACCAAGAAGGAGAGTGATGGGGTGCTACGCCAGATGACCTGGCCTCAACAGTCACCAGACCTGAACCCAATCGAGATGGTTTGGGGTGAGCTGGACCGCAGAGTGAAGGCAATAGGGCCATAAGTGCTAAGCATCTCTGGGAACTCCTTCAAGATTGTTGGAAAACCATTTCCGGTGACTACCTCTTGAAGCTCATCAAGAGAATGCCAAGAGTGTGCAAAGCAGTCATCAAAGCAAAAGGTGGCTACTTTGAAGAACCTAGAATATAAGACATATTTTCAGTTGTTTCACACTTTTTTATAAAGTGTAATGTATAATTCCACATGTGTTAATTCATAGTTTTGATGTCTTCAGTGTGAATGTACAATTTTCATAGTCATTAAAATACAGAAAAATCTTTAAATAAGAAAGTGTGTCCAAACTTTTGGTCTGCACTTTTATATATATTCTTTCTATATATAAAGAAGAGAAGCATTTTGTATTACACATCACTACCTAATCTTATAGAATCTATTTCTGAGAAACAGCTGGGGTCCATTTTTGAGAGACTTGGAAGATTCTTTTTGTACTGTTCTCTAAATAAGAAACATATTTTCTATGGCTAATAATGAGAAAGGATTGATAATTTGAATATCTAAGTATGAGATTTATGTTGTTTACCATTGGTAAGGAATTTCTGATTTTAATATTGGACACAAAAAAAGTCAAATCTGTAGCTAAGGATATGACATTTGTAGAACTTTGTAGAAGGAGACTTAAAAAATTGTTATAATATGTTGGTAATATGATTGCACAATTTGAGGCCCAGGAAAGGATAATTTTAACTGTAAATAAACTGAGTTTATGAATTCAGTTATCCAAATTGATATGTTCGACAGGATGGTCAGATCACATTTTTTGAGCCAAAGGCTTTAAGATAAGTACAAATATGCAGCCTGGCTGCTGGGCTCAGATAGCTTTCAATCCTGGGGCATATTATAGCTACTGCTCACTATGCACTGAGCGGTGACTGAAGCTGAGCCAGTCTGCGCCTCTATAACTGAAAACCGAAGGCTACCGAGAGGAATAATGGTAATGTCACGCTGTAATACTGAAGGTTACTGCAGAGTAACACAAACTCCACTAGATGGCAGCAGAGTGGAGAATGAGCATAATATCCTACAATGAAGCAGACCAGCAAAGCAACCACTAGGTGGCAGCAGAATAGTCAGAGAGCCGAGTCGATACAAGAAAATAATGCAGTATGAAGGGGAAATTCAAGACACAGAGTCAGAAGAGAGCAAAAGGTCAGAGCCGGTCAAAAGCTGAGCAAACAGATGGAAGAGACAGGATCAGGTCAGGTATGAGCCAAAGTTAAATACAGGGAATCCAAATACACAGGGAAATAAGGAGCAGGGTCGGGTAGGAGGAAGGTCAACAGACATGAGTAGGGTCAGATGAATGCAGCAGGACAGATCAGGAATTCACCAGAGCCAGCTAAACATGCCGAAGATAAGCAATATAACTGGCACTGCACACAGGTTGCAGCACAGGGATATAGCAAACCGGACCCTGGAACAAGGCAGGGAAAATTAACCCCGAACATGACCAGACCGGAAAAGGAGAGACAAGACAAAAACTTAGCCTAGATCATGACAGGTAATCCTCAAAATAACAGCTATTTTAAGCTACAGAGTATATGTAGACTGTATAACACTGGCTATTCATGGATGCAGCAGCTTAGCACCTAGTCAATTCAATAGAAGCTGAGATGCAGCGCCATAAGAATAACCACTATACTGTGTATGGAGCTGTGCTGTTCACATTTTGTACTGTGTTCACATCCGGCTGTTGCAGGAGCTGCGAATAACTGATCTTGTGTGATATATATATAGTTATGGTATCCTGTTAATAGAATGCTAGAAGAGATCAGCAATGAAATACTTTATTTGTGGAATTCCTTTTTTTGTTCTTCTGTTAATTAATTGAATTTAACTGTATAACATATTCATATATAACATATTTAAGGAATAGCTGAACAGTCTGTGCATGCCCAGTCCTTGGCAATGATGGTGCCGGCATGAGATTTCAGTCAAAGGAAGTTAGTCATAGACCTGAGACAGGCAGAGCAGGGATAATATCCGGACTGGCAGGAGTAGGCCAAGTGCAATATCTAGCCACATTGCACTTAGGCATCACTAGCATAAAATGTCCATGGCTGAATAAGCTGCTTCAAAACACCATTATAGCAATGTCTTTAATTAAGAGTCAAAACTCCAGGTGACAAATCCTCTTCAAAGGGTATATTCACACATGGCAAATACTAATTGGATGTGTACTGCATATTACTGCAGCATTGTGCATAAGATTCTCATAATGTCCTTCACTCACTGCAGAGTAAATGCACAACATAAATTGATATTGGGGATTTTAAATTCACAGCATTTCCATAAATAATGCCCGTATGGCGCAATGGGTGAAATTTGCAGCAAATCAGCAGTTTGTCGTAACCAGATTCCCTGTGCCGTCTTCACTGGTCTCATGGGAATGTACTCGAAAGTTTGCATAACTATTGGGCTACAGCTATTGTATGCAATCTATATTAGTCAGCGCTCCTCTACTCATTCAGTACAGAGAATGATATATCTGTTAGCACTCACTGTACAAAAAGCCTGAGCGCTTGGAAATGAGTATAATTTCTGTTCAGACAAAGCTCATGAAAATAATTTATACTGCTTTCATTCTGGCTTCCCAAATAAATTAATATGAAATGATAGACAACTATCTATAGTTATGTTGTTGGAGAAGAAATGCCGTCTTGTATGGACTTGCTAATGACTTGAGTAGTTACACAATCATAATTGCTTGTAACTGTTAAAAGACTGTAAATTTGGCCCAAGCTTGCAAAAGGTAATATAGCCCAGGTGTGATTTGCAGGTAGAGTCTCTCAGACAGACTCTCACTTTCTTCATTGTGACACTTGGTTAAACTCTTCGTATTTACAATCTTGACAAATTGTTACCGCACCTGGGCTGTAATTTATCAGATTTATGGGAAATGCCTTTGAGGTTTCAGATTGACTCTTTACCTCATAAGATTTAGATTTTATCAGAGCAGTGAGGAGCAGTGTTCAAGAATACAACTCACAAGAACAAATGGTTACTTCAGACAGCTGGGAACCTTGCTACACCCAAGTGACCTAGAAGACCTTATCAGCATTTAACCTGCAAGTAAAACAATTTTCTTGGTGTAAGTTTTAATGGCTTCTGAGATATTTCACACCAAATAAAAGTGTTTAGTTGTGTCTTTCAGAGATAAAATGTCAGAAGGATGGTTTTATATCTCTGCACATACTGTTGTCATATAATATTGGTTTGCAGTAAACTGACAATTTCCCTGGGGGCTAGTTTAATGTTTACTTTATTATGGCTCGCTCAGATGACTGTATTTTCGGTCTGAGTGTGATCTGATTAAACATCGGATCGCACCTGGATCAATGTCGCTCATTGCGGCTGTGCTCATATCAGAATTTTTCTTCACACTCAGTCCAAGGAAAAAATCGCTGCATGCACGACTTACAACTGATGTCTGTATCACACTCAGTCATAAAAGTCAATGGGTTCATGGGAAAATTCGGACCACACTGATAGAATGTTTTGCAACTTCTCCACATTTGAGAAAATCAAATCTTACTCTGACCTCATGTTGATTAAAATCTGGTCAGAGTGTGATTTACAAACTAGGGTTGTGTGAGACCCTAGCGTTAGTACTACCTATCTGTCTGCGCATCTATCTATATCTATCTATCCATCTATTTTTTATCTATCTATCTATCTATATCTATCTATTATCTATTACAACGCTGCAATGACGGCATTATATATTAAAAGAAACACAGCAGTACTCTTTATGAGCCAAGGTACATGTAAACACTGAAAACATGAAATTTAAAAACTGTTGCTACTCATTTAGATGTACTTACAAAAAATATTATTAACATATCTATCTATCTATCTATCTATCTATCTATCTATCTATCTATCTATCTATCTATCTATCTATCTATCTATTGCATCAAAACTGTAGCTATCACTATTTTTTCTTTTAATTGCAGCATACATTTTTCCCAAAAAGAAATTAAGCAGGGTTTAACCCCTTTCTGACATCAGACGTACTATCCCGTCCATGGTACCTGGGCCCGTATGACCGTGGACGGGATAGTACGTCATCGCGATCAGCTGCGCTCATGGGGGGAGCACAGCTGATCGCGGCCGGGTGTCAGCTGTTTATCACAGCTGACACCTGGCACTTTGTGTCAGGAGCGGTCACGGGCCGCTCCCAGCACATTAACCCTCGGCACACTGTGATCAAACATGATCGCAGTGTACTGGGGCACAGGGAAGCATCGAGCAGGGAGGGGCTCCCTGCATGCTTCCCTGACACCAACAGATCAGCGCGATGTGATTGCGCTGTTCTGAGGGCCTCCTCCCTGAGAGCATGTGCTGAGAAAGCCTCAAGTAGTGCCTGTCAGATCGCTGGTCTGACAGAGTGCTGTGCAAACTGTCAGACCAGTGATCTGATATTATACAGTGATGTCCCACCCTGGGACAAAGTAAAAAAGTAAAAAAAAAAATTAACATGTGTAAAAATAATTAAAAAAAAATTCCTAAATAAATAAAAAAATATAATCCCCAATAAATTCATTTCTTTATGTAAATAAAAAAAAACAATAAAAGTACATATATTTAGCATCGCCACATCCGTAACGACCCGCAATATAAAACAGTCCCACTAGTTAACCCCTTTAGTGAACCCCTTAAAAAAAAAAAAAAAACAAGGCAAAAAAACAGCTTTATCATCACACCGCCGAACAAAAAGTGTAATAACACGCGATCAAAGAGACGGAGATAAACTTGGTACCGCTGAAAACTTCATCTTGTCCCGCAAAAAATGAGCCACCATACAGCATCATCAGCAAAAAAATAAAAAAGTTATAGCTCGCAGAATAAAGCGATGCAAAAATAATTATTTTTTATATAAAATTGTTTTTATTGTATAAAAGTGCCAAAACATAAAAAAATTATAGAAATGAGGTATCGTTGTAATCGCACTGACCCGAAGAATAAAACCTCTTTATCAATTTTATCACACTCGGAACCATATAATGACCCCCCCAAAGAAATTCCTGAATTGCTGGTTTTTGTTCATTCTGCCTCCAAAAAATCGTAATAAAAAGCGATCAAAAATGTCATGTGCCCAAAAATGGTATCAACTCGTCCCGCAAAAAATAAGACCTCACATGACTCTGTGGGCCAAAATATGGCAAAAATTAAAGCTCTGAAAATATGGTGATGCAAAAACTATTTATGGAAATAACAAGCGTCTTTTAGTGTGTGACAGCTGCCAAACATAAAAACCCATATAAAAACCTGCTATTTATAGTAAATCAAACCTCACTTTTTCACCCCTTAGTTAGGGAAAAATAAATAAAATAAAAAAAAGGATTTCCATTTTCCCATTAGGGTTAGGGTTAGTATTGGGGTTAGGGTTAGGGTTCGGGATTAGGTTTACGGGTGTGTTGGGGTTAGGGTTGGAGCTAGAATTGGGGGGGTTTCCACTGTTTAGGCACATCAGGGACTCTCTGCGACATGGCGTCCGATCTCAATTCCAGTCAAATTTGAGTTGAAAAAGTCAAATGGCGCTCCTTCTCTTCCGAGCTCTGCAATTCACCAAAACAGTGGTTCCCCCCACATATTGGGTATCAGCGTGCTCAGGACAAATTGCACAATAATTTTCGGGGTCCCATTTCTCCTGTTACTCTTGGGAAAATGAAAAAAATTGGACCTGAAATAATATTTTTTGTGAAAAAAAGTTATGTTCATTTTTTTAAACATTCAAAAAATTCCTGTGAAGCACCTGAAGGGTTAATAAACTTCTTGAATGTGGTTTTGAGCACCTTGAGGGGTGCAGTTTTTAGAATGGTATAACTATTGGATATTTTCTGTCATATAGACCTCTCAAAGAGACTTCAAATGTGATGTGGCCACTAAAAAAAAAATGGTGTTGTAAAAATAAGAAATCGTTGGTCAACTTTTAACCCTTATTATTATTATTATTTATTTATATAGCGCCATTAATTCCATGGTGCTGTACATGAGAAGGGGTTACATACAAAGTTATAGATATCGTTTACAGTAAACAAATTTACAATGACAGACTGGTACAGAGGGGAGAGGACCCTGTCCTTGCGGACTTATATTCCACTATTCGTAACAAAAAAAAATTTGGTTCCAAAATTTTGCTGATGTCAATTAGACATATGGAAATGTTACTTATTAAGAATTTTGTGTGCCATATCTTTGTAATTTATGGGCATAAAAATTCAAATTTGAAAAATTTCCATTTTTTTCACAAATAAACGCAAGTTAAATCAAATAAATTTTACCACGAGCATGAAGTACAATATGTCACAAGAAAATAATGTCAGAATCACCGGGATCCATGGAAGCGTTCCAGAGTTATAACCTCATAAAGGCACAGTGGTCAGAATTGTAAAAATTGGCCCGGTCATTAACATGCAAACCACCCTTTGGGTCTAAAGGGGTTAAAAAAATTAATGGTGCACTGTCGCTTTGATAGTTGTTTGCTCATGACGCTGCACCTTTAGGCTGGGTACCCACTGAGAGGTGAACCATGACGTGTCAGGGTGAGTTTCCACGGTCAGGATACGCTGCGTGTTTGGCGCTGTGCGCTGGCGCAGCGCCAAACACGCAGCGTCCAGATGTTACAGCATAGTGGAGGGGATTTCAAGAAATCCCGTCTCCACTATGCGTAACAATACGCAGGTGGCAAACCTGCGTAAACGGACATGCGGCGCGTCTTTTTAGACCGCAGCATGTCCTTGCGTATTGCGGCGACGTTGCGTCGCCGCAACATAATTAACACAGGGCTATGTAGCCCTGCGCTCTTTCCGGAGGTGTTCCGGAGGTGTCCTGAACACCTCCGGAAAGAGCGCGCGTCAGAAAGGGGGCGGGGCTTAGACGGAGCGGAATTTCCGCTCCGTCCAAAGCGCTATGGTTCCGGACGTGGAACCATAGCCTGAGTGGCCTTCGTACAGTCTTATCAGAATGTTAATCTAAGAACCTCATGTTCAGTTTTGTAAATTTTAGCTTAGTGACATTAGATCAATGTGAGACTTTTGGATGTGTGCGCCATGTCTTTTTTTCTACAGTTCCGAAAAAATTTCTTATATATGTAAACATGCTTTTATCACATTTATATAAATCAATGTCATAAATGTAGATTTACCTACTCACTATGATAATAGTAGCTAAAAAATTTTATGAATACATTTATTGGTGAAACAATATGAGTGGAGCTACACACACATATATATATATATATATATATATATACAGTTATGGCCAAATGTGTGTGCAGTGGGCACACTTGAAATTGTTACAGAAAATGAAGTATTTCTCCCAGAAATTTATTGCAATTACACATGTTTTGTTATTCACATGTGTTAGGGATCGAGTTCCTGCTGCTGCACAATGGAAAACTCGAACCAGTCCCGCTGCGGTCCCCATCCATCTCCGGCCACAGTAGAACCTGCTCAGCAGAGATGTCGGTCCCAGCATCTCGCCCGGTATAGTACTGTGCAGAAACTTGTTGCTGCCGCTCCTGGATCCTCTGTTGTAACCGATGTTGGAGCAGGCAGATTTGGAACTAAGTCCTCTGTTTCTCCAACTGAGCATGCAAGATCTTCCTTTGGAGATCAGGGGTCACATGCTCAGATATAGCTGCGACTCCTATTGGTCCTCCAGGAAGGTCCTGAAGCTGTTGGTGTGTTCTGAAGCAGCTTCCTATTGGTCCTTTCTGGAAGGTCTCGTGCTCGTGGCTACTATAAAAAGGTGGAATAACCGCACGGCCGTGCGCTAGTATCAAATTTGTTACGTGCTTGCGCCAGTGTGCTTATGCATGTGTTTAGGGACCCGGTTGAAATAAGCCCCTAGAATACCGGCACCTTCGGTGAGGAGTTGTGTGTATGGGTTCAGGGCTCTGGCTGAAATAAGCCCCTATTATACCGGCTTCTCCAGTGAGGAGTTTGCTGTGTGCATTGCTGACTACTTTATGTTGAAGCTGCACAGTCCGGACGTAACCCGGTGGCGGCACGCGGACATCGCTATTAGTCAGCGTTTAGGTTGCGACTCTGTGGAGCAACAGAGTTCTCTTATATCGCCATATAGCGCCACATCCTTTTATTTAGCGGCTCTGTGGAGTAGCAGATTTTGCCCATTTCGCCATATAGTGTTACGGCGACCATATCTGTGACTCTGCGGGATAACAGAGTTCGCTCATACCACCTACTGTGCCATCTTACTAGCAGCAGGTTCTGCCTGCACGGTGGAACCCAGGCTGTGAACACACCTTCTATTTAGATTTATTTGGTGCGTTCCGCAGCCCTTAACATAATACTAGTGCCAGTGTCTGGCTAGTAAAATGGCGGATGACCAGCGTCTCTGCTCAAGGGGAATCTCGAACCAGTCCCGCTGCGGTCCCCATCCATCTCCGGCCGCAGTGGAACCTGCTCAGCAGAGACGTCAGTCCCAGCGTCTCGCCCGGCATAGTACTGTGCAGAGACTTGCTGCTGCCGCTCCTGGATCCTCTGTTGTAACCAGTGTTGGAGCAGGCAGATTTGGGACTAAGTCCTCTGTTTCTCCATCTGAGCATGCCCAGGGCAAGATCTTCCATTAGAGATCAGGGGTCACATGCTCGGATATAGCTGCAACTCCTATTGGTCCTCCAGGAAGGTCCTGAAGCTGTTGGTGTTTTGAAGCAGCTTCCTATTGGTCCTTTATGGAAGGTCTTGTGCTTGTGGCTACTATAAAAAGGTGGCATAACCGCACGGCCGTGTGCTAGTATCAAATTTGTTACGTGCTTGCGCCAGTGTGGTTATGCATGTGTTTAGGGACCCGGCTGAAATAAGCCCCTAGAATACCGTCACCTTCGGTGAGGAGTTGTGTGTATGGGTTCAGGGCTCTGGCTGAAATAAGCCCCTAGTATACTGGCTTCTCCGGTGAGGAGTTTGCTGCGTGCATTGCAGACTACTTTATGTTGAAGCTGCGCAGTCCGGACGTAACCCGGTGGCAGCACGTGGACATTGCTATTAGTCAGCGTTTAGGTTGCGACTCTGTGGAGCAACAGAGTTCTCTTATATCGCCATATAGCGCCAAATCCTTTTATTTAGCAGCTCTGTGGAGTAACAGAGTTTGCCCACTTCACCATAAAGTGCTACGGCGACCATATCTTCGACTCTGCGGGATAACAGAGTTCGCTCATACCACCTACTGTGCCATCTTACTAGCAGCAGGTTCTGCCTGCACGGTGGACACCGGGCTGCGAACGCACCTTCTATTTATATTTATTTGGTGCGTTCCGCAACCCTTAACAACATGTTTATTTCATTTTGTGTATTGGAACAACACAAAAAACAGAGAAAAAAAGGCAAATTAGCCATATTTTCACACAACCTCAAACATGGGCCAGACATAATCGTTGTCACCTTCAGTTTAATATTTAGTTGCATCTCCTTTAGAATAAATAACTGCAATCAATCGCTTCCTATAACCATCAACAAGCTTCTTACACCTCTCAACTGGATTTTGAACCATACTTCTTTTGCAAACTCCCTCCATGGCCCATTTTTTAAAAGTGCCTTCTCCCAACAGCCATTTTAAGATCTCTCCACAAGTGTTCAAAGGGATTTAGAACCGGACTCATTGGTGGCCACTTTAGAACTCTCCAGTGCTTTGTTTCCATCCATTTCTGTGTGCTTCTGGAAGAATGTTTGGGGTCATTGTCCTGCTGGAAGACCCATGACCTATAACACAAACCCAACTTTCTGATACTAGGCAATACATTTAGACCCAAACTCCTTTGTTTATCTTCAGAATTCATGATGCATTGCACACAGTTAAGGCACTCAGTGCCAGAGGAAGCAAAGCAACCCCAAAACATCTTTGAACCTACACCGTATTTGACTATATGTACTGTTTTCTTTTCTTTGTAACAGTAGAATATTGTTCTTTACAAAAAGATCTTGTCTCATCTGTCCACAAGATGCTTTCCCACAAGGATTTTTATCTTACTCATGTACTTTTTGAAAAACTGCAGTCCAGCATTTTTTATATCTCTGCTTCAGTGGTGGGGTTCTCTTGGGTCTCCTGCCATAGCATTTTATTTCATTCAAATGTGGACTGATAGCTCGTGATGACAGTGATATACCCTGAGCCCGCAGGACAGTTTAAATTTATTTTTAAATTGATTGGGGCTTCTTATTCACCATCTGAACTACTCTGTGTAACAACCTTTCATAAATTTTTCACTGCCATCCACATCCAGGGAAATTAGCTACAGTGCCATGGATTGTAAACTTCTTCATGAATTCCTTTGTGAAAGTCACTGGCAAAACGCACATTGAGAAATTAGCACTGGTCTGAGGTATGTAATATTATACCATATATATCATGACCTGTATGAATATCATTGTTCACTTCCTCATCTTTGTGATATACTGACAGCTACTTATAGCTTGATGTCTAAACATGTGGTCATACACTCTAATTTGTGTCGTGTGATATATCATAATTACTGTGATACTTACCTTGAGAGTTCTGACAGCACTATTGCACATTATTCATATATTGGCATACCCCTATGAAACATTATCCCTGATATTCTGCATTTTTATATCCTCTGCTACATTTCATATTCTACCCTTTTTGTTCTTGACTGTGTATGCATAGGTGCACCTTATATTAATCACTTATACTATATATTGCAATCTTACTAGAGATTTAGTTATACTATTTTTACGCCCTAGTGTGCACTTTATTCATACATAGTGCTATTTGGAGTAGATATAGTACATTTATGCATGTGATAGTTTTATTTTCCCTTGTGCCATCTCTGGCAATAATAGATATGTGCATGATGTAAAAACTCTAAATAAGACCCTCTTACCATATTTTTGTGTATTGTTCTATTTATGTATTTTGTGGCACCTCTTCCTTGTTAGATTTATTTATATTTAATAATGGTGATTTTTACGATTTCACTATTTGGGTTTATGTATCTTTGTGTAGATAACTAACTTCTTGATAATGTTGTTTTGCATTGTAGATAAAGGAGCATCAAGATCTCTGGTGATGGACTTGTAACCTTGAGATTGTTGATATTGTTCAAAAATTTTGGTTCTCAAGTCCTTAGACAGTTCTCTTCTCCTCTTGCTGTTCTCCATGCTTCGTGTGGCACACACACATTGAAAAGATGGAGTCAACTTCTCGCCTTTTTATCTCATTTCAGGCATGATTTTCATATTGCCCATACCCATTACTTGCCACAGGTGAGTTTGAGAGAGCTTCACAAGCTTCAAACAATGAAACAAAGTTGTTCACAAACTAACAAATTTGCTTGGCTCATTTTGGTGGTTTTGTGCTAAATTTTGTCCGATTTGCCTTTTCTCTTTTTTTTTAGTGTTGTTACAATAGATACAAAGGAAATAAACATGTGCAAAACAAAACATGTGTAATTGCAAATAATATTTCTGGATTAAATACCTCAATTTTCTGGAACAATTTCAAGGGTGAAAACAATTTTGACCATGACTGTATATATATATATATATATATATAATATATATACATAACAGTACAGACCAAAAGTTTGGACACACCTTCTCATTCAATGATTTTTCTGTATTTTCATGACTATGAAAATTGTAGAATCACACTGAAGGCATCAAAACTATGAATTAAGACATGTGGAATTATACATTACACTTAACAAAAAAGTGTGAAACAACTGAAAATATGTCTTATATTCTAGGTTCTTTCAAGTAGCCACCTTTTGCTTTGATTACTGCTTTGCATGCAGAAAAGGTGAACGTATGGACTCTACATGCCTGGTTCCCACTGTGAAGCATGGAGGAGGTGGTGTAATGGTGGGGGGTGCTTTGATGGTGACACTGTAGGGGATTTATTCAAAATTGAAGGCATACTAAACCAGTTTGGCTACCACAGCATCTTGCAGCGGCATACTATTCCATCTGGTTTGCGTTTAGTTGGACCGCGGTCTCGAGGTTACACGTTAAAAATAAAAGACGAATGTGAATTTCACCATCTCTGCCTCCGTTTCCATTCGTTACAGATTGTTCCGGCCATGGAACCCGCTGGATCCCAGAGACCTCCGACCACGGATCTGTGCCAGGAGGTGGCCCGTTTAGGAGTTCAACAGGACCAGATCACGACTTATCTATGTATGGTTTCCCTGGTGTCCTCGTCTGCACCTGACTCATCTATCATCACTCAGGTACCAGTTCCCATGGCAAGTAAAGGTCCCCGCCTGGCGGCTCCTACCCGCTTCCAGGGTGATCCTACTCTGTGTCGGGGTTTTCTTAATCAGTGCACTCTACACTTCGAAATCTTGGGGCATATGTTTGCTTCTGACCGAGCCAAGGTGCGCTTCATCATGTCACATCTGGGAGGAGAGACCCTTGCCTGGCTAAACCCGCTATGGGAGAGAGGGGACCCGCTGGTTAATGATCTTCAATCTTTCCTAGAGGCTTTTCGCAGGACCTTCGATGAACCTGGTCGCACCACTTCGACCGCCTCAGCCTTGCTTCGCCTGCACCAAGCAACTCTCGCAGTGGCTCAGTATGCTGTTAAGTTCCGCACCCTCTCGTCTGAATTGTCTTGGAACAATGAGGCCTTGGTAGCTAACTTCTGGGAAGGTCTATCAGGAAGAATCAAGGATGAGCTGGCAGGACGGGACAGACCTATCACCTTGGAAGAGCTAATATCCTTGGCAACCTAAATTGACCTGCGTTTTCAGGAGCGTTCCATGGAGATCAAGCGGGACAAAAGGTCCTATCACCTGGACTCTAGTTTGTTCAAAACGGGTACCTCGCCTTCCTCTCCTGAGGCCATGGAGGTAGACCGTGTAAGTTTGGCCACCCGCCACCGGGAGGCGCATCGCAAGGAAGGAAGTTGTTTCTACTGCGGTAGTTCTGAGCATCTGATCCATTTATGTCCAAAGAAGTCGGGAAACTCCAGTGCCTAGGTTCGGTAGGAGGGGCCAACCTAGGTAGAGAACAGTCCTCTCCCTCATTGCAAGTCTCGGTCTCCGTGTCCTACGGAGCAATAAAATTCTCCGAACATTGTTTACTGGACTCTGGAGCTGCCGAGAACTTCATCCAGCAGGCGGTTGTGGATCGTTACCGCTTACCAGTCCTGCGTCTTCCTGATCCGTTGCGGGTGACCGCCGTAGATGGCAAACCACTGACTGAGCCCGTCCAGTTTCAAACCGAGTTAGTGGAACTCCGGGTAGGTCTAATGCATGTTGAATGAATCCGTTTTTATGTATATCCCGGTTTGTCTCATCCCTTGCTTTTAGGTTTACCTTGGTTCCAGATGCATGAACCCGTCCTAAATTGGAGAACTGGAGAAGTTCTGCGTTGGGGAGATCCCTGCATGAATCGTTGCTTAACCCGGATTCAACCTGTTTCGCCTCCAGGCCAGCCTGATAACTTGCCAGGGTTGCCTTCCTCCTATTGGTCCTTCTCTGACGTCTTTGGGAAAAAGGAGGCTGATAGGCTACCTCCACACAGGTCATATGACTTTCACATAGAGCTTCTTCCTGCAGATCTCCTCCTCGCGGGAGAGTTTATCCTCTTTCACAGGCAGAGACTCAGGCTATGTCGGACTACATCCAAGTGAACCTGGCAACAGGATTAATCCGAAAGTCATCCTCACCGGCAGGAGCTGGATTCTTCTTTGTGAAGAAGGATGGATCCTTGCGACCCTGTATCGACTACCGGGGTCTAAACCAGATCACGGTAAAAAACAGGTATCCATTGCCTCTTATTTCAGAGCTGTTTGATCGTCTCCGAGGGGCCAAGATCTTCATTAAATTGGATCTCAGAGGGGCCTACAACCTGATCCGAATCAGAGAAGGAGACAATGGAAAACAGCCTTCAACACCTGTGATGGCCACTATGAATACCTGGTAATGCCATTTGGCCTAAGCAATGCACCTGCGGTCTTTCAGGAATTTGTTAATGACATTTTCAGGGACCTGCTCTATACTTGTGTCATTGACTACCTGGATGATATTTTGATTTTCTCTGCAGACTTAGCCTCACACCGGAGGCAAGTACGCCTGGTCTTGCAAAGACTAAGGGAGAACAGGCTATATGCAAAATATGAGAAATGCCTCTTTGAGCAGTCTTCTTTGCCTTTCCTTGGGTACATTGTATCTTCCACAGGATTAAAGATGGACCCGGAGAAGTTGTCTGCCGTCCTCAAGTGGCCTCGTCGTCTGGGCTTAAAGCCATACAACGGTTCCTGGCGTTCGCCAACTACTACCGGCAATTCATTCCACACTTTTCCACCCGAGTGGCTCCCCTCACAGCCTTAACCCAGAAAGGTGTAAACTCCAAGGAATGGTCCTCTGAGGCAGAAGAGGCCTTTGTTTTCTCAAAAAAGCCTTCACTTCCGCACACGTTCTCCATCGTCCAAATTCTAATGAGCAATTTTTTCTTGAGGTAGACGCTTCTTCCTAGGTACAGGAGCAGTTCTCACCCAGAAGTCATCTACCGGGCGGATAATCTCTTGTGGGTTTTTTTCCAAGGTTGTTTTCTCCTGCAGAAAGGAACTATGTTGGAGATCGTGAACTGTTGGCTATCAAATTGGCTCTGCAAGAATGGAGACATCTTCTTGAGGGAGCTCATCACCAGGTAGTCATATTAACCGATCATATAAACCTTGCCTACCTCCAATCTGCTCTAAGGCTGAATCCCCGTCAGGCCCGCTGGGCGTTGTTTTTTGCTCGTTTCAATTTTGTCCTTCATTTCCACCCAGCTGACAAGAACATCAAGGCAGAGCACTCTCCAGAGCCTTTTTGCCTCCTGAACTGAGGAAGAACCTCAGCACATTATTGAACCTTCTAGGTTAGTCTCTGTTGCCTCCAGTGATCTTGCCCGGCTTCCTCCAGGGAAGACTCTCCACTTCTGAACGTAATCGTGTCCTGCGGTGGGGTCATTCTTCTAAGTTGGCTGGCCATGCCGGTCAGAAAAAGACTCAGCAACTCATCTCCCGTTACTACTGGTGGCCTACCATGGGTAAGGATATCCAGGAGTATGTCGCAGCCTGTCCTTCATGTGCCCGTAACAAGACTGATAAACATCTACCAGCCGTCAGGCTTTTGCCTCTTCCGATTCCGTCCATTCCCTGGCAGCACATCGCGATGGATTTCATCATGGATCTTCCCATTTCTTCTGGCTGCTCAGTGGTATGGGTTGTGGTGACCTCTTCTCTAAAATGGCTCACTTCGTTCCGCTATCTGGTCTCCCGTCTGCTCCAGAACTGGCCGCTCACTTCATTCAGCACATCTTCCGTCTACATGGATTTCCTCTCCACATCATGTCCGACAGGGGCGTCCAGTTCACATCTAAGTTCTGGAAAGCAGTCTGTAAAATGGTAAAAATAGAATTAGATTTTTCTTCGGCATACCATCCCCAGTCCAATGGGCTAGTGGAGAGAATCAATCAAATCCTGGCTGGATACCTGCGTCACTTCGTCAACGTTCATCATAACGACTGGGTAGAATTACTGCCCTGGGCGGAATTCTCCTACAACAACCAAGTAAGTGAATCTTCTGAGAAATCTCCCTTTCAGATTGTGTTTGCACTCCAACCCGGAATTCCTCTTCCTTTCTCTGGACCATCTGGTGTTCCGGCAGCCGATACCTTGTCTAAAGATTTCTCGAACATTTGGAAAGATACCAAGACGGCTTTGGAGAGAGCCTCTCAACGTATGAAAAGGCATGCGGACAAAAGACGCTTGGAGGCTCCCATCTTTCGTCCCAGAGACAAGGTATGGCTCTCCTCCAAGTACATCCGTTTGAAGTTACCGTCGTATAAATTGGGTCCCCGTTTCATTGATCCCTTTGAAGTCTTGAGACAAATCAACCCGGTCTCTTACAAACTGAAATTGCCTAATTGCCTAATTCCCCACGTGTGCCTAACTCCTTTCATGTTTCCTTCCTCAAACCAGTAGTTTTGAGCTCCTTCTTTAAGGACTCGGGTACCACTCCGGATCCGTCTCTGAGGATGATGTTTTTGACGTAAAACTTATCTTGGCCACTAAGAAAGTAAGAGGTAGGACCTATTACCTGATGGACTGGAAAGGTTTTGATCCTGAGGAGAGATCTTGGGAGCCTAAAGAGAACATCCAGGCTCCTCTTCTTCTTAAAAAATTTCATGCAGGCTTGAAAAAGAGGGGTGGTAAAGAGGGGGATACTGTTACACTCTTGGTCCTCCACTGTCGATGGCTCCTGCACTCTTTACCTTCTGCTCCTTTCAGCTGTCCCTTTTGCAGCGTCTTTTTGAAAGATGTCAATCAACCAATGACAGCGCACTCATTACTATATCTGGTCACTCCACCTTAAGGGGAGTGCTGGATCAACGTGTTTCTATCATTGCTACATCCGGTTCTGACTCTGATCTGTCTGCGCTGCGTTAGCAGTCTCTGTGCTTCGCTCATTCTATTTGTCTCCACAGATCATTGGTATCCTGTATCCGGCTATCTCTGACAATCTCGGTTATTACTGGCGCAAGTGTCATCCCGTTCTGCCTTCAGCCATCTGTATCCGTGGACTGTGACAAGGTCACTGGAGCCAGCCTGCTACCATCAACCCTGAACCAGGACCTTCCTCATCTCCGTCTAACCCTCCACAGTTTCTGCTATTTTACCTGTTACCCCTTTTGGTCCCTCTGGGACAGCTGCCACATGTCAGGGGTCTAACTGGAGGTAGCACCTGTGTCCTCCGGGTATTCCATTCTGGTTCTGTTCGAGGGGCCTTACTACGAGTACCCAGGGCTCACTAGTCACGCCCCCTTCGGAGCCCCCCGGACCGCGGTCTCGAGGTTCCACGTTAAAAATAAAAGACGAATATGAACTTCACCATCTCTGCCTCCGCTTCCATTCGTTACATCTTGGAGTGGCCTAGACAGTCTCCAGACTTGAACCCAATAGAAAATCTTTGGAGGGAGCTCAAACTCAGTGTTGCCCAGTGACAGCCACAAAACCTGAAAGATCTGGAGAACATCTGTATGGAGGAAGGCGCCAAAATCCCTGCTGCTGTGTGTGCAAACTTAATCAAGAACTACAGAAAACATCTGACCTCTGTAATTGCAAAGAAAGGTTTCTGTTCTGTTTTTCTATTGTATCATATATTATTTTATGCAATAAACTGCAAAATAATTATGTATAAATCATACAACGTGATTTTCTGGATTTTCTCTAAAGATTCTGTCTCTCACAATTAAAGTGTACCTGCGATAAAAATTACAGACTTCTGCATTGTTTGTAGGTGGGAAAACTTGCAAAATCGTCAGTGTATCAAATATTTATTTATTTTAGGGTTAAAGCAAATTAGTATGTTATTGCTATTTACATTACGTCTTTTAATCTCATCATTAGCAATCTCTTGATTAGTTTTATAGAGAATGCAGCAGTTTGCTTCTCAGCGGTTCAATTTATTAACAAGAAAAAAGAAAAGAAACTAAAATGAAAAAATAAATAGCAATAATTAGACAATATGGTCCCTTCCCTTCATTCCTCTGCTGCACATATTTACTTCTAATATGCAGTTCATGAGTGGTTAAATGTGGATATACATTTCTTTAGAGAAGTAATGTGCAACTATCTTGAGCTAAATCATTCCTGCAGTTTTATTGAAAACAGCTCAATGAGCGCCATATGCATGAGAAGGATTTATATTCATCTAGTTAGTTTGGGGCAGGGGCCAAGTAGCTTGTCATTACTGAGATCAGTGTGGTATGACAGGATTGTGGAGAGCAAATTATATGGTTACAGATGAACACTAAAACTGAGCTTCCTGGCAAAGTGATTTATACCACTTTCAATAGAAGGAGAAATATTCGTGAAGCAGTAAAAATGTCCTGCGACATGAAAGACATGGAAGGGAAATTAAAGGATACATTTCAAATTGATCCTGAAAAAGCATTGATCTGCCGAGAATTCACTTCCTACTTTTCACTTTAATACAACAGTGTCAGATTTCAATCCTTCCTGCATTATCTGAGCTTATTGTCAGGTTTAAAAAGTTTTCTCATCAACCAAAATTCCAATGATGTAAGTGCTGCATAATCTATTGAAAAAAATACTAAAATAAGTTATGCATTCCATAGAAGGCATCATGTAAACCAAGACAAACCCACCTTAAAGTCTCTGCAATGTTTAAATGTTCACTGTATTTCAGATAACTTAATCTCATTTGATAGATAATTTGCTAAATAGACAATTTCCAAATCACTTTTTATTTTAAAATATGATCTTACTTTTAAAAAATAACCCCCAGGTGCCAGCCCCTTGGTGTCTCCCTTCTAACTAGGTATCAACAGTCTTTTGACAAGTCTAATCCATTTTAGCAGCTAAGACGCCAAGACTGATTTCAGAAAGTGTGAGCAATCTTTGCTTCTGCTTTCCAGTCTGTTAAACTGCATACAGGAAAAACAGAGATGGACTTTAGGCAGCCCTTGGCAATAACAAGCACAATGCTTTTACGAAAGGTGGGAGCAAGCTCTTGCACATATGGTGCTGGTAGAGTGCTGATAAGGAAGTAAAGGAAGGGAAGATATTTATAAGTTTAGCAGAATCAGAACAGTTCCAAGACATATTAGACTGATAGTGTTCATATACCAAAAACAGTTTTAACTTACTGTTGGAATTAAAGGCAACACAACCAATCTTTTACTTGGATTTAAGTGAAAGGACTGATGAATTAAGCTAATGAAATAAAAAATGAACAATTGTTTCTTTAAATCTGTTTTACAACATAAAGATAGAATTAAAGTTGGTACCAATATTTTAACAGAGACAGGGAGTATGACTTGCATACAATCTGCAAAAGTAAATTGACTGGACTTTCGATTTCTAAAATCTTACTCAGAATTAGAGATGATCAGATTGAAGTATGGAAAATTGAATTTGGGTCTCATTTCCTGAAATTCAAAGCTCCCTATAAAGTTAATAAGTTATAAGTTTGAGATTCAATTTGCATTTCACACATTAGTAAAGAATTATCTAGCAGGCTAATCATGACAACTGCACCAGGCGGGCATCCCTATAATGCTCTGCAGATATTACAGCACAAGGTCTAGAGCAGCCAATCACAGTGGGCTATCAAACCAGAATAAAATTTGTGGTCTGGCCAATAAAGGCTGTTTTATGCTTTTAAAGCATAGAGATAGGAGTTCAGAGCACACAGCTCATTCCATAAGGACAGAAAAAGGCCCAAATAGTCTTTTGTTGTATTACTGCACTAGTGTTTTAGAACATTGAGCTTGAAAGAGAGATTGGGCAGGTGGCGGCAGCAGCGCTGGTAAAGTTGACTAATGATTGTGCTGTACTTCAAATATCTTTCTTTCTCTAATGCTATAAAAAGGATAAAACAGATTAGATACAGTAATGGGGGGCCAGCAACATGTTCTACACACCTTTCCATGGCACTTGGACTACTTCAGATTTGCCATGAATAAATTTGACGTAAATCGATCTTTTGGAAAAAATGGTCCAGATAGTTTACACATCCTTCAGGGAGTTGCAAAGACCAAAGTGTAATCTTTACAACATAACTATAACACCTTTTCATTTTTATGTGCCAATCTGCCTATTGTTCTACTTTCTATATTGAAATCAGATTAATAATGGGCTAGAAACAAGTTCTAGACTACCAGACACTGGACTAAAGAGACTTTGTGTTAAATTTGCCCTGAACTATTAACTGCAGTAGATTGAGCACGTAAGATTAATACAATATTTAATAACATTGCCGTGTGCACTTATGTTGATCATACAATATCAAATGGTGTCACTAATAGCACTAATAGACACATAGTGCTCACAAGGCAGACTTTGTCCTGCCAAACTAAGCAAAAGTGTTTACTTTTGTCACTCTATTAGTGTAAGTTGTACTAATATGTAGATTTATCCTGGTGCACTAGAGCGCTAAAGGATGGACTCATTAGGTTGGAATTTTTCTAAATATTTCATGCATTTTTTACTGTATTGTTAAGTAAAATATGTGGTCCATACATTATGTAAAAATTCAATTAAAGAAAATCTGTCATCAAAGTTGTGGTTGTTAAATATCTGCCAGGATGCAATAGAGCTCATGAATAGCTTTGTAGAAATCAGTTTTCAAATTGCTGCTTTTACTAGGATAGAGAAATTGTTATAAAAGTTATAAAATTGCTACACACAGCTCTTAAAGGGGTTGTCTGGGACTTTAAGATTGATAGCCTATCCTTAACATAGGTCATCAAAGTATGCTCGTGGGGGTGCAACACTCAACACCCTCACCGATCAGCTGTTCACATAGTCGTCAGCTGCCCGAACTGCTCAATTGTAGAGCTATACAGCACAGCTCCGTTTACTGTATATTGGCCGCAGATGGATATTGAATATCTTCCCCTTATTCAATACTACCTGTGATGTACCTTGCCTCCGGCCATTATCTCGTAAACGGTGCTGTGCTTTGCAACTCCACAATTAAGCCATTTCAGCCGTTGCAGACACCGAGAACAGTTGATTGGCTTGGGTGCCGGGTGCCACAGCCTCACCAATCAGATATAGAATACATCTCCAAAGAATATGCCATCAATGGTAAAATAACATAAAAGTCCTTTAATAGTCAACAAGGTGGTGCCACAGTGGTTATAAGTATCCTTGCTGTTAGCATACTCTTTCAGCCTATATGTAATCTTTTGAAAACAAATACCATACCTGACTGGCACTAGAAGCCATAACTTTAACTGCCTAGATGCCATGGTCAATAGGAAATACAATATGATACCACAGTAGCATGACATTTCTATAGTAATGTGTGTGTGTGTGAGGAAGTAATTAATGTTCCTATGTCTGCCATCTTATTACTCCTCCTATGTCTTTTAAATATGTCTCCAGACCATAACAAAACATTAAAATGTGCACAAAAGTAGTCAAGTATGTTTCTAAACTTGGGATTAGTACAACCATAGGGTGGCATTTGTAGCATATAATTAGTTCTGTCAAACCTTATTCCTAAGTATGCCCCACCAACACCCATGGGGCACCTTAGCCATCACTTCTTTCAGCCATTAATTTTCTCTGCAGAATATAACACAGTTATCTAGAGCACTGCTTCCAGAGCACATTCACCACTTTTTTCCCAATTTCTACACTGCCTCAGATGAACAAAAAGCGACATAAAGCCACCCTGCACAGTAACAGGACGTCCCCATCAATTCATAATTTGCTATCCCCAGCCTCAATTTATCATTTGCTGTTACCCAACCCCCAGTCTCAATTCATAATCATTCACTCTCTTCCACCCAAGTCTCAATTAAGAATCATTTGCTGACCCCATCCCACCTGTCTCAAATCATCATTATTTACTATCCTCCAACCCCAGTCTAAACTCATCATTTACTCTTCCCCACCGCCAAGTCTCAATTGATATTGATTTACCCTCCCCCACCCCCAGTCTCAACTCATCATGTGCTGTTCACCACCCTCAGTTTTAATTCATCATTTGCTCTTTCCAACCCCCTAGCCTCAATTCATCATCATTTGCTCTCCCATCTCCTAGTCTAAATTCATAATAATTTGCTCTCCCCCACTCCAAGACTCAATTCTTCATCATTTGCTCTACCCCCACCCACCAGTCTCAATTTACCATTGTTTGATGTTCCCTGTTATGATTTGGTAGCCGAGTAAGACAGTAGCAAAATAGCCTAGACAACCAGACACCCAGAGGGGTATGTAACTAGTGGATTGCAGACCCCTAAACTAACAGCGCAACAAGAAGCTGCGGTGGGATGTGCCTACGGTGCCCTAGACGCCTCGACACAGTCGGAAACTTAACTAAGCCTAAAGAGAGAAAGGGGAAAACTAACTGCCCCGGAGTGGAGCCCCCAAAGGAATAGGTAGCCCACAAACATATATTGGCGATGAGACAAGATGAAATACAAACACAGGCAGAAAATAGAGCAAGCAAATGCTGGGGCCCAAAAAACTTCTAAGAAAAACTCCAACACGTCTGATATACAAAAATACTGAGACCACACAATCTCTTCCCTGCTAGATCAGCACTCTGGTGTTGTTAGGCATCGGGCGACAGCTGAACCTGGATCCGAGGAGTCTGTGGTCTCCCATCCAGACCCAGCCAAGGCAGATGCTGCTCAGCTATTGATCCAAACACCTAGCCAATACCCAAGAGGCACAAATAGTTACTCTGGTCTTTGTTCATAGTAGCCTTAAACCTAGGTTACGGAACAAGAAAAGGCTGTTGTAAGCCTAAGTCCAGAAATGCCTACACTGAGCATGTCCGTGACATGGCAAGCCATGATTGGTGCTTAATGTCAGCTGATCCTCTGACCTGGCATCGCCTGATTGGTCACGGATGACGTCATCGTTGATGTGATTGACGAGATGGCTGGGGGCAGAGCTTAGCCCTTAAATAGCTTGTCTGTCTACTGCGCAGCACGGTAAGATCATACTAAAATAGGCAGTGCTCATGTGTGGACGTACCAGAATCTGGGCTCCACGTGCTCTCTATCTTTGCTCTATGGGACCTGCCGATGCCAGAGTACGCTCGGCTAATTATCACAGGTCCTTTAGGCAGGTTCAGCTTATGCCAAGCAGGTAGCCAATGTGTTGCAGTCCTGCTACGAATATAGGGTAGCTATACACCCTGAGCAGACTGTGGAGCGCATAACCTGTAGCTAACATGGTGCAGTCCTGCTACGAATATAGTGTAGCTATACACCCTGAGCAGACTTCGGGGCGTGTAACCTGTAGCTAACGTTGTGCAATCCTGATATGAATATAGGGTAGCTATACACCTTGAGAAGACTGCGGGGCGAGTAACCTGGGCATCACCTGCCAAGCTGAATAGTGAGTTGCTCAACCCGGTCTCACGCCGGCTGGTAGCACGTACGCCTGGCGTCAGTCACATGCACTTCCTAGCGGCTGACACTTAACTTCTGCGCAGTCAACAGGGCTATGTCTATACCAGCTTGCAGCACATAGTGCAAAATTAATATCTGGCAAGTGGCTTCTGTGCCATTAGCAGGGCTACATCTACGCCAGTTGATAGCACATCTCCCGTACCTTTAACGGAGATAGTGCCAATTCTACATCTCCCCTAGTGTGAATTAGCAGAGGCGAGATCTAATGTTAGATTTCTGTCATCAGTTTGACCCTCATACTCTAGGGGTGTTCGGCAGCAGTGAACATAAACTGCATCGCGGGTTCGGTTGCAATCCATTATATAATAAATCTGTTGCAACCGAGCTCATAACAGTATCTGACTGCCAGGGTCTAGCCGATCATGGCTGACGACCAGCAGCTGCAGTGCTACGTTCAGCAACTAGGGGCCAGAATTAGGTCACTGGAGCAGGCCGCTACAGTTGCTGATCTCACTGCAGTAGCTACTCAGGCGGCCGCACAAGCAGCAAATCTCGTAAGCTCTGCTGCTGTGCAAGCTGCGGTAAAGTGTCATTACTGCATTTTGCTCTGCCGGAAAATTTTTCTGGGGACAGTAAATCCTGCAGAGGATTCATTAATCAATGCTCCATTCAATTAATGGAGGCATGGCTCCCCTCCGAAAAGGCTAAAGTGGGTTTCGTTAACCTATTGCTTACCCGCAGGGCCTTGGAGTTGGCTACTCCTCTGTGGGAACGGAATGATCCGGTAGTAACCAATGTGGGTCTCTTTCTTAGAACCCTAAAAAGTGTGTTCCTCTGTCCTCAGGTCACACATGATACAGCTCTTAAGCTGCTTACATTAGTGCAGGGTTCGACCACCGCCAGTCATTATGCCGTCCAGTTCAGGACATTAGCGACAGAACTGGATTGGTCTGAACCGTCGCTAATTCTGGTGTTCCAGAACGGTTTGCTGGGCATATAAAAGATGCTCTAGCCACCAGGGAGGTTCCAACCTCCCTGGAAGAGTTAATGACCCTCGATAACCGTATTGATTTACATCAAGCAGAAAGCAAGTTGAAGCTGAAGGTCTCTAAACCTCGGTTTCTGTTGGCACCGTCATTTTCTAAATTGACTTCCGAATCCGTGGTTCCAGGCACGGAACCAGAGCCAATGGATATTTCCCAGACCAGGAGATGGTCCCTTCATTCCCGTCCTATGCATCTCTTGGAGTACCCCAATAATAAGAGTTCCAAGCGGGTGGGAGAATGAGAGTGTCTAACCACCATCGGAGGAGGTGTGTTAGACTCACAGACTTCTTCCTCCAGACTAGCCTATAAGATGACGGTGCTTTTTGGAACAACCACGGTTGCTGCCAAGGCAGTGGTGGATTCTGGGGCCGATGGCAATTTATTGTCATCAACTTTTGCCCAGAAGCACACCGTTCCTATAGAATTATTGAACATTCCTATAAACATAAGGGTAGTCAATGGTTCCATGTTAGACACTCAGATCACCCACCAGTCCATTCCCCTCACCATGTCTTTTTCTCAGGGTCACCGGGAGGATATCTCGTTCCTTATCCTTCCTGGAGGATTGGATGAGGTGCTATTGGGTCTTCCGTGGTTACGTTCTCGCAACCCACATATAAACTGGAACACGGGGACAGTTTATTCATGGAGTGAGAGATGTACTTCCCAGTGTATGGTGGCATCAACTCGGAAGGTGGTCTTAGACCCGCTGGCCGGTCTAGAGGCACTTCCAGAGCAATATTGGAGCTATGCCGATGTGTTCTCGAGAAAGGCTGCAGAGACCTTGCCTGCCCACCAACCGTATGTCTGCGCCATAGATCTGATCCCCGGATCAGAGCCTCTTCGCGGTAGGGTTTATCCCCTGTCTGTCTCTGAGACCCAGGCTATGTCCGATTACATCAAGAAGAACCTTGCCCGGGGGTGTATCAGGAAATCGGTCTCTCCTGCTGGATCGGGGTTCTTCTTCGTCCAGAAGAAAGGAGGTGACCTATGTCCGTGTATTGATTACAGGGGATTAAACGCAATCACCATCAAGAACAAATATCCCCTGCCCCTGATCTCTGAATTGTTCGACAGACTGCGAGGGGCTAAAATTTTCACTAAATTAGACCTGCGTGGGGCCTATAACCTCATACAAATCTGTGAGGGCGACGAGTGGAAGACGGCCTTTAATACTCGTGATGGCCATTACGAGTACCTCGTCATGTCCTTCGGGTTATGCAATGCCCCCGCCGTCTTTCAGGATTTCGTCAATGATATCTTTCGATATCTGCTGCTGTCCTCCATGGTAGTATATCTTGATGATATCCTGATCTTTTCCCCGGACCTCTCCACACACAGAGAGGATGTGCGCAGAGTTTTTGAGCGTTTGCGCGCAAATTCTCTGTATTGCATGCTGGAGAAATGCCAGTTCGAACAAGAGTCTTTACCATTCTTGGGGTACATTGTATCCAGTAAAGGCTTGGTCATGGATCCCTAAAAATTGGTAGTCGTACAGAATTGACAGGAGCCCCATTCTCTGAAGGCGGTGCAGCGCTTCATGGGGTTCATCAATTATTATCGGTAATTTATACCACATTTTTCTACACTGGTGGCTCCTTTGGCCGCGCTAACCAAGAAAGGTGCCAACCCAAAACACTGGTCTAAAGAGACATCTGAGGCTTTCGGGGAAATCAAGTCTTATTTCTCAAAAGCTCCCGTCCTACATAGGCCAGATGTCAATAACCATTCTATTTGAAGGTCGACGCATCCTCTGTAGGGGCAGGTGCTGTCCTTTCCCAAAAGAATGGGCAGAGTCGGAGAAGACCATGTTTCTTCTTCTCCAAGACCTTTTCCCCAGCGCATAGGAATTATAAAATTGGGGATAAAGAGTTACTCACAATAAAATTGGCTTTTGTGGAATGGAGGTTTCTTTTGGATGGAGCTAAACATCCGTTTGTGGTGTATTCTGACCATAAAAA
>JARQOD010000006.1:190011048-190055770 GCA_033576555.1 Oophaga sylvatica | reverse complement strand
TGTGTTTCCTGTGCTAAGAATCGTCCTTCCCGGCAATGGCATGCGGGCTTGTTATACCCCCTGCTGATGGCAGATAGGCCCTGGGAGATGGTCGGGATGTACTTCATTGTGGGCTTGCCCAAGTCCCTTAATAATACTGTCATTTGGGTAGTCATCGAACATTTCTCAAAGATGGTACATCTAGTTCCTCTTCCTCATGTACTGTCGGCAATGGGCTCTGGCTGCGCTTTTTGTGAAACACATTTTCTGTCTTCACGGGATGCCTGACAAGATAGTCAGTGACCGGGGTCCCCAGTTTGATTTTTGGCTCTGGAGAGAGCTCTGTCGGCTGCTCAGTTTTGAGCTTAATCTCTCTTCTGCATGCTATCCCGAGATCAATGGATTGGTAGAGAGGGCCAATAAGACTCTAGTCATGTACCTACAACACTTTGTCTCTGCCAGGCATGATGACTGGGCATCCCTACTGCCATGGGCAGAGTTTGCTCTCAATAACGCCGTCGCCGACTCTACAGGGCAGACTCCGTTCCTCCTCAATTATGGTCAGCATCCACGTGTTCCCGTGCCCATGGTTGTTTCGTCTACTGACTCTAGGGTGGTGGACTGGGCTGTGGAGGCTCATGACATCTGGGACCGCACACAGGATGCCATCAAGGCGACGTGCATTGTCGCCCCGCTCCCAGCGATTTAGTTTGGCTCTCTGCTCGTAAAATCAAGCTGCGCATAGAGTCCACTAAGTTTGCTGCTTGCTTTCAAGGTCCTTTTAAAGTCCTTGAGCAGGTAAATCCTGCAGTGTATCGCCTGTCTCTTCCGCCATGCCTTAATATCACCGACAACTTTCACGTCTCCCTCTTGAAACCCGTTCATATGTCTCGGTTTTCTGAGTTATCTGCTGAGACTTTGGGCATGTCCTCAGACGATTTTGAGGTGAACGCGATTGTCGGTTCCAAGATGGTGCGTGGTAAAAAGTTTTTCTTGGTCGACTGAAAAGGTCATGGACAAGAGGATTGGATGGAAACTGATTGAGTATATTTGTGCCCCTTAGCTTATTGCAGCCTTTGAGCGCAGAGAGGCTCGCGGGGGGGCGCTAGGGAGGGGGGTAATGTTAGGCGCTGGGATTCTCCTTCTGCACAGGGTGGATCCCGGGCCTTGTCTCCCTCTGCAGTCTCCCATTCTCTTTTTACCGCAATGGGGCCTGCTCAGCAGAGACGTCAGTCTCAGCGTCTTGCTCAATCTCATCATGTTCATCTGGTTACTGCTGGCTCTCCAGTTACAGCTGTAGTAACTAGCAATAAGCGGCAGCGAACAGACGTTCCTGGGTCTAAGTCCAGAAATCACTCCACTGGGCATGCTCGTGAGGCGACTTCTCATTGGTGGTCGGTCGTCAGCTGCTCGGGTGACTTGCAGTTCCAGATTGGTCCATGAGCAAGGTTCTGTCAGACTGGACTTGAACAGGAACATATAAAAGGTCCCGTGTGGCGAGCATTGACGTGCTATGATATCATGTGTTTGGTGTGTTGGTGGAAGCGTTACCACTTTGTGGGCACGTGTCCTGCTACTATCAGTTGTGTGTGTGTCTAGACAGGCAATGTAGGATGGGAACTCCCCCTTGAGCTTAGTACCTACACCGGGTGACGGCGTCACATGTGCGAGTTTCACAAACCATGTGACAGGGCAAGCTCAATCACCAGCATAGAGGGGGGTGAGTTATAGGAACCCCAACTAGCATCTTTCCTATTATGCTCCTGCAAAGTCTAATAGGGCATAACCTAGAGTGCTCTCTCTTTATGTGCTGGTCAGCGGAGTAACAGAGGCAGGTACTTTTCACTCTGTTCACACCGAGTGATGTTTAACTCAGTGTGATTACAGTGCTTGCTCGCAGCTTCGCTCCACCATTGTTCCCCAGCTGCGTGTAATGTATGTAGTACAGTTCATATAGCGTCTTGTGCTTGGGTGCGATGAAAATACATGAGACACAGGTTTGATATAGAAGGTCTTGTATTACTTCATACAAGTGGCAAAAATAGTCACACAGTTTGCAGATACAGAAGCAGGAGACACAGCAGGCCAGAGTAACTTAAGCTCAGCAATCACTCTCCACAACAGGTTCAGGATCTTCTTCTCTGTTACCGTAAGTCCATGCAAACGTGGATCTTTCAAAGAGCAGGGTTCCAGAGTCCACAAGTGTTCAGAGTTCCTCAGTAGGAATAGCTGGAGTACATAGTCCAAGGCTTCCAGGAGTCAGGTCACAGGTTCACTGCAGGCTAGATTCTGAAGCACTGATTGCTCAGCTGTGGCTGCTTAAGAAGCAAGAGGGAGAGAATCAGGGCGGGAACATGAAAGCTGAAAACTCCATATTGACTGAGGGCAAGATAGCTGCAGCAAGACAGAAAGCAAAATGGCAGACGGAAAACTGAGTTTCAAGAACATGTACAAAGAACCTTACATTACTCCCCCTTAGGGACAACCTCCGGATGGCCTCAGACCAGGCTTGTCTGGGTACCTCTGATGAAACTGGCGGAGCAAACGAGGAGCATTAACGTTATTAACTGGTTCCCATGAGTTGTCCTCCACTGGGTAGCCCTGCCATTTAATCAAATATTGTAACTGATTTCTGTATAACCTGGAATTAGAATTCTTTCCACCACAAATTCTTCCTGACCATCGACTAGCACTGGGTCAGGGCAAGGAGAGGAACGTCCAGGAAACGTATTGGGTGTTGCAGCCTTTAGTAGGGATACATGAAAGACAGGGTGGATTCTCATAGTTCTAGGCAGTTGAAGACGACAAGCAACGGCACTTATAATTTTACTGATTTTATAGGGTCCAATGTACTTATGTCCCAACTTAGACGATGGAATCCTTAACTTAAGATTTCTGGTTGACAGCCAGACCAAGTCTCCTACCTTGAAAGCTGGTGCAGGTTTACGAAATTTATCTGCTGCTTTCTTGTACCTTTCTTGAGCCGATTCCAGATTTTCCTTTAGAAGATCCATATTCTTCTGTAAAGACGTGATTCTTTCAGCCACTGCTGGTAAAGGCGTTTCTATGGGAAATCGTGGAAGAATGTTAGGATGATAACCTAGATTGGAGTAAAAAGGAGACTGCTTAGTGGAGGCGCTCTGAGAGTTGTTATAAGAGAACTCAGCCAATGGAAGTAGATCCACCCAATCATCCTGTAGGTGGCAGATAAAGCAGCGGAGATACTGCTCCAGAGTTTGATTGGTTCGTTCGGTCTGTCCATTAGTCTGGGGATGAAAAGCAGAAGAAAGGTTTACTTTAATGTCCAATGCTGCACAGAAATTTTGCCAAAACCTTGAAGTGAATTGCACCCCTCGATCCGAAATAACCTCATTCGGTACTCCATGTAAGCGAAACACATCTTTAATCATCAAATCTGATGTCTGTTTTGCAGTGGGTAAGCCGACACAAGGAATAAAATGAGCTGCCTTTGTTAAACGATCAACCACCACTAGAATGGTGTTCTTCCCTTGAGAGGTTGGTAACTCCACAATGAAGTCCATAGAAATGGATCCCCACGGGCGGGACGGGGTGGGAAGAGGTTGTAACAGACCAGTTGGTGAGGAGCGAGGTGTTTTGCATCTTGCACAGACTTCACATGAAGTGACATAGTTTAAAACATCCTTCCTGCAAGTGGGCCACCAAAAAAAACGAGAAAGAAATTCCTGTGTCTTTAGAATTCCTCTATGCCCACCTATCTTGGAATCGTGAATGAGTTGCAATACTCTCAATCTGACTGTTTCAGGAATATACAGACGTTGTCCCAGAATCCACACACCATTCTTAAAGACAAGACTTACGTCCCTTGGGGGTTGTGCCAACAAGGAATCCGCATGGTATGCTTCCTTGATGTCCTTAAGTAGGTCTTGATTATGAATCACTCCCAGGAATCTAGAGTCAGGAAGAATAGTCTTAGGAGGAGCAAGTGGACGGGTCTCTGCTGAATGAATCCTAGAGAGTGCATCAGCCTTTCCATTGCGCGATCCTGGTCTATAAGAAATGACAAAATTAAATTGGTTTAAGAAAAGATTCCAGCGAGCCTGGCGAGGAGTCAGGCACTTAGTCGACCTGATAAATTCAAGGTTACGATGGTCTGTCAGGACGACTATTTGCTGTGCAGCTCCCTGAAGAAGGTGTCTCCATTCTTTGAAGGCGGCAATAATGGCCAACAACTCTCTATTGCCCACATCGTAGTTCCTCTCAGCCGAAGACAACTGCTGGGAAAAGAAGGCACAGGGATGCAAGACATTCTTCTCACCTGTTCTCTGAGAGAGTACAGCTCCAACGGCACAATCTGAAGCATCCACCTCTATTATGAAGGCAAGTTCGGGGTTGGGATGTACCAAGATAGGGCGGTGGTAAATTTATCTTTTAGACGAGAAAATGCTTCCTGGGCTTGGGGAGTCCAGGAGAACCTAGACTCTTTCCGGGTAAGTTGGGTGATAGGTGACACTACCTCAGAGAAATTCCTAATGAAACGTCTATAGAAATTGGCAAACCCGATGAAGCGCTGCACCTCCTTCACATTTCTAGGACTTGGCCAATCCTTGATGGCTTGGTCTTACTTCCATCCATACTAATTCCTTGTGTAGACAGTACATACCCCAGAAATTGAATTTCGGTCCTATGGAATTCACACTTTTCAAGTTTGATGTAAAGATGGTTTTGTCTTAGACGTTCCAAGACCATTCTCACATGTCCATGATGTTCCTCTGTGGAGTTAGAAAAAATTAGAATATCATCCAAATAAATCACCACGAATGTATCTAGGAGATCCCTGAAGATGTCATTCACCAAGTGTTGGAAAGTGGCTGGGGCGGTACTCAGACCAAAAGGCATAACTAGATATTCAAAGTGTCCATAGCGTGACCTGAATGCAGTCTTCCATTCATCCCCAGGTCTAATACGGACCAAGTTATAGGCCCCACGGAGATCCAATTTAGAGAAAATTTTGGCATGCCGCACTCTCTCCAATAACTCAGGGATTAAAGGCAATGGATAACGGTTTCTAATAGTAACCTTATTGAGTTCCCTATAGTCTACGCAGGGTCTCAGAGATCCATCTTTCTTCTTCACAAAGAAGATGGGTGCACCTGCAGGAGATGAAGAGGGGCGTATGAAGCCCTTGGCTAGATTTTCGTCTATGTAATCCTTTAAAGCCTTTACCTCAGGCCCCGCCAGGGGGTAGATCTTACCAAAAGGTATCTCTGCTCCAGGCAATAATTCAACTGGACAATCATATGGACGGTGAGGGGGAAGCTGGTCAGCGTTCTTCTTGTCACATAAATCCACATAGTCCTGGTATACAGCTGGTAGTTCAGGGACTGACATGGTTCCTTTAGGAACAGAGCAAGCTGAAACTTCTGGACTCATCTGTTTCTCTGGAAAGTGTAATTCCTTGGTCTCCCAGTTAATGGTAGGGTTCTGAGCCTGCAGCCATGGTAGCCCTAGAATAATGGGAAAGTGGGGAGAAGAGATAAGCATAAAGGACAGTTTCTCTTGATGATCTTTACCCATAAGGACCCTCAAAGGCTCCGTTTCCTGATCCACTGGTCCAGAGGTCAGCAGGGAGCCATCCACAGTTTCCATCTGTACTGGAGTAGCCTTCTTCACTGAACGTATCCCCTGTTTCAGAGCAAAGGAGACATCCATAAAATTCCCACTTGCCCCTGAGTCGATCATAGCAGAGCTAGACACCCAGACTGAGTTAACCCAGAGTTTGATGGAAAGGAAGCAATGAGAATTGTTTTTCCTACAACTCAGCTGGGACACCGCTGAGGAAACTTGAAAAATTGCAGCGTTTACACAGTCATCGTCCTCAGAAGTAACGGAGTTTAAGTCAGAGAAATCGAGATCTGTTGCTGCAGATCTCTCTGGAGCCTGAGGCTCGGACCTGACAGATCTCCTCTCGCAACACTCACAGTGAATGAGTGCTGCAGTAGTCTTACGAGAATGGCTGGGGCAGTTTATAATGAAGTGCCCTGACTTACCACAATAGAAACATAGATTTTCCTTAAAACGATGTTCCTTGCGTGCATCACTAACCCGTCTTTGTAAAGAGTCTACCTGCATGGGTTCAGGTTCAGGTTCCCGTGTGATCCTACTCAAAGGTTCCTTAGCTGAGGAGGAAGGTAGGAAAAGGTTAGTGCGATTGCTTTCGAACCATCTCTCTTGCCTGCGTTCAGTCAGGCGAGCATCAATACGGATGCAGTAGTTAATAAAGTCACCTAACGCAGTGGGAGGGTCGGCACGAGCAAGTTCATCCTTAATTAGTGGAGACAACCCCTTTCGAAAAATAGATTTTTTGGCGGAACTGTCCCAGGTGGTATCAAGGACCCATCTCCTGAAATCCAAGGCATATTCGGCTACCGAGTGCTTACCTTGGCGCAAAGTTAACATGGCTGCTTCAGCTGTTGCACCTCGATTGGGTCATCAAACACCTGCCCCATGGCTGAAATGAAAGCATCAAGATGATCCAAACATTCATCCTCAGTCTCAATCAGAGGGTTTGCCCACATCAAAGCCTTGTTGGTAAGCAACATAATTATAGTAAGCACTTTAGATCGTTCAATGGGAAATTGTGAAGCATGTGCAGAAAAAAACAGATTGCATTGGTTAATAAATCCCCTGAATTTTTCACGTTCACCGCCAAAACGAAAAGGGGGCAACTTGGGAATCCCAGAACTTGGGGCTACGGCAGGAGCCTAGACTCGCTCCTCTAGAACCTCAATCCTGGCTCGCAAATCCTGGGCAGTCTGTCCAAACACTTGCAAATTGTGATTAGTGAGGTCCTGTAGGTTTGTAAAACGGGTTTTTATAGTCTGTAAATCTGCAAGGATATTATCAGTCACTCCGCAAAGTTCCTTTATGCGGGCCTCCATTTTCCAGATCTTTTAAGACAGGAGTACTGGAAGGAGAGGAGAAAAGAAAAAAAAAAAACAATAGTGTTTACCTGTGGTAACACTGCAGAGAGAAAAAAAAATTAAGGGAACTGCTCACCTGGAATGGTTGTGAGAAGTCACAACCACTATCATCACAGAAAGTTCAACCGGACATCTGATATCCACAGTTACAGCAGACACAAAAGAGGGAAGAGAAAAAAAAAAACAATAGTGTTTACCTGTGGTAACACTGCAGGAAAAAAAAACTTAAGGGAATTGCTCACCTGGAATGGTTGTGAGAAGTCACAACCACTGTCATCACAGAAAGTACAACTGGATGTCTGATATCCACAGTTACAGCAGACACAGCCTTCCCAGACCCAGCAGACACTAACGTTTTGGCTTCAGAATCTTGTAATGTATGTAGTACAGTTCATATAGCGTCTTGTGCTTGGGTGCGATGAAAATACATGAGACACAGGTTTGATATAGAAGGTCTTGTATTACTTCATACAAGTGGCAAAAATAGTCACACAGTTTGCAGATACAGAAGCAGGAGACACAGCAGGCCAGAGTAACTTAAGCTCAGCAATCACTCTCCACAACAGGTTCAGGATCTTCTTCTCTGTTACCGTAAGTCCATGCAAACGTGGATCTTTCAAAGAGCAGGGTTCCAGAGTCCACAAGTGTTCAGAGTTCCTCAGTAGGAATAGCTGGAGTACATAGTCCAAGGCTTCCAGGAGTCAGGTCACAGGTTCACTGCAGGCTAGATTCTGAAGCACTGATTGCTCAGCTGTGGCTGCTTAAGAAGCAAGAGGGGGAGAATCAGGGCGGGAACATGAAAGCTGAAAACTCCATATTGACTGAGGGCAAGATAGCTGCAGCAAGACAGAAAGCAAAATGGCAGACGGAAAACTGAGTTTCAAGAACATGTACAAAGAACCTTACACTGCGGTTCCTCCATCACCACACGGTGGTCCCTGGGTTGCGATCGTACTTTCTCATAATTTGTGTTTGGTGCGATCCGCAAACCCTAACACTGTACATATAGCATATAGCATAGTGTCATCTACATATTATTGATGTATACACTGGGTTGGAGGATTAGAGATGATTCAGTCATTCAGCCATTAAGCTTTTAGATGCATCAGTAAAGAAAATTAAAGCATTGCAGCTGTAAGACTTAGAGGAGGCTTTTTTCTACTACAAAATACTTTATAATTAAAAAATATATAAATAAAAAAGTACATATCTACACATCTAAACATAATTGGCATTAAATAAGCCCTCATAAATCTTCATCAACAGAAAAAATACAGTTTTGTATTTTAAAATATAAGAATAAAAACATGCTTTAACCCTTTAATGACCACCAATATGCTTTTTAACAGTGGCAGTTAAGGGTATTTATTCCTCAGCACTGCTTTTTAACAGCTCTGAGAAATAAGGTTATAGTGCCACCCAGCGTCGGAAAATCTCCAAAAGTCTCGGCTACCTGGGGTAGTTGAAACCCCAGAGAACAAGATTCAGGTCGGTTTTTACTGACCCCGGTTTTGCAATCACCGTTATTCATGGAATAGCGACGACCGCAAAAAAAATCCAATTTTCTATTTATTTCTCTCTCCTCTGATATGATCTAGCACATCAGAAGAGAGAGAATTAAGTCCCCCAAGCCTCCTTAGTACCTACGAAGTCCCTTGTCCCTTCTGGCTGTGTCCCCCAAGCCCTCAGCGTCTTCCCCATGCACAGTGCGCCCGCCGAGATCTGCCTGCCGGCACCCGGAAATAATAGGAGATTTCTCTTATAAGTTCATTTTGATCACTGTGATAGTCCCTATCACAGTGATCAAAATAAAAAAAGTAAATCAAACCCCCCTTTATCACACCCTTACTTAGGTAAAAGTAATAATATATATTTTTATTTAAATTTTCCATTAGGGTTAGGGCTAGGGTTGGGGTTGTAGTTGGGGTTACAGCTAGGGTTAGGGTTGGGGCTACAGTTAGGGTTGGGGATATAGTTGGGGTAGTAGCTAGATTTAGGGTTGGACTAGGGTTAGGGTTACGGTTGGGGTTATAGTTGGGGCTATAGTTAGGGTTAGGGTTGGGCTATATTTAGGGTTAGGGTTGGGGTAGAGTTAGAATTGGTGCTAGGGTTATGGTTGGGCTAGGGTTAGGGTTGGGGCTAGAGTTGGGGTTGAGGATAGGGTTTGGGTTAGGGTTATGTTGGGGTTAGGGTTGTGTTGGGGTTAGGCTTGTGCTGGGGCTAGGGTTGTGATGCTGGGGTTAGGGTGGTGCTGGGGTTAGGGTTGTGTTTAGGTTAGGGGTGTGTTGGCGTTAGGGTTGGGGTTAGGGCTGTGCTTGGGTTGGGATTTCCACTGTTTAGGTACATCAAAGGGTTTCCAAACATGATATGGTGCCCGCCATTGATTCCAGCCGATTCAAAAAGTCAAACGATGATCCCTCCCTTCTGAGCCTTGCCATTCGCCCAAACAATGGTTTTCCCACACATGCGGGGTATTGGCATACTCAGGAGAAATTGCACAACAAATTTTTTGGTCCATTTTCTCCTGATATGCTTTTGAAAATAAAAAAGTTTGGTTCCAAAATAATTTTTTAATGAAAAAAGTAAAATGTTTATTTTTTGCTTCCACATTACTTTAGTTCTTGTGAAGCAAATGAAGGATTAATAAACTTCTTGAATGTGGTTTTGAACACCTTGAGGGTTGCAGATTTTAGAATGGTGTCACTTTTGGATCATTTCTGTCATATTGACCCCCAAACTCACTTCAAAAATGAGGTGGTCCCTAAAAAAATGGATTCGTAACTTTTGTTGGAAAAGTGAGATATTGCTGGTCAACAAAAATAAATTAGACTTCCAAAATTGTGCTGATGTAAAGTAGACATGTGGGAGATGTTATTTATTAACTATTTTGTGCGATATGACTCTCTAACTTAAGGGAACAAAAAATCAAGGTTTGAAAATTGCAAAATTTTCAAAATTTTTGACAAATTTGCATTTTTTTTCCTAAATAAATGCAAGTCATATCAAAGAAATTTTACCACTATCATGAAGGACAATATTTCATGAAAAAACATTCTCAGAATCAGTGGGATCTATTGAAGCATCCCAGAGCTATAACCTCATAAAGTAACAGTGGTCATAATTGTAAAAATTGGCTTGGTTATTTAGTACCAAATTGGCTCTAAGGGGTTGAGCAATTTTTTGTGCAAAAGTAAAAATTATTTACATATATAATTTATATAAATTTGTTAATGAAACATTTTTTACACTTAGTATAAAGTTTCCATTCAATTTATAATGCATAATTAGTGCCCTAAAAATACTATTGCATGCAGAACTGCTGTTTTATCGTTAAATTGTCCAAAAAAAAGGCAATGATAGACTTTATTTAGCTTACTACTGGCCCCCCTTCTCATCATTGGTCCCCTGCCTAGTCCTTATCACATCTTATGACTGCAATGAGCATTGACATTCTAGGCCTCTTCACTAAGGCAGGGACTTCTGCCTGTGATGAGACACAAAATGGTTCTGCACATGCGCTTTTAAGTTCACACCATGATGTGATGTTATCATGCTCTTACGCTTGCTTGTTGTTTTTCATTTTTAACGCTGCGATGGCCCTTTATGTCTTAAAAAAATGGCAGCCAGCTAGCTATAATTTTGGTGTAGCTGTGTGGAAGCGAGTTAAAAAAAATCAGTTTTGGAAAATTAATGCCATTCAAGTAAATAATTGAATCTTTAATTAATAGAGTTGCATTCTGAACTTATTTATAAAAAAAAAATACAATTACACTTTGATTTATATTTTGCTGTAGATACTTGTTTTAGTATATTTACTAAAATACGGCTGTTTTTAGATAAAAATGTCCTAGCTCAGCCATATATGAGTAGCTAGGGTCTGTTCTGTTTATTTGGCGCCTGGACAAGTGTAGTGATTTATGTTTATTTGTTTTGTATGGTACTGTGCAAACAGTGAAAAATAAATGTCACATTGTTTTGATACAAGAGCCCAGTGCCTGTGTGAACGCTACCTAATGCCTAGGTAGACCCCCTACAGTTGATTATTGGAATACAGGATTTCAGTTTCCCACTATATAAAAAGTATATGTCTCAAATAGCTACATTTAGCATAAACAATGCTTGACTTTTATTTTTATTATAGGAGATTTAGGGCCTCTCTATATGACAATATTGTATTAATTGACATAATGACTAATTAGTCTTATATAACCCCTTAACGACCAGATGTATTTTTGGTTTTGCATTTACATTTTTTGCTCCTCTTCTTCCCAGAGCCATAACTTTTTTAATTTTTGGTCAAAATGCCCATGTGAGGGCTTATTTTTGCAGGACGAGTTGTACTTTTGAAAGACACCATTGTATTTACCATGTCGTGTACTCGAAAACGGGAAAAAAATTCCAAGTGCGGTGACATTGCAAAAAAGTGTAATCCCACAGTTGTTTTTTTGTTTTTTTTTCACCATGTTCACTAAATGCTAAAACTGATACAACAATAAGCGTACCTGATATGTATAGAGATGAAAAAGTAACATGCTAATAGCATGAAAGGAAAAAGGAAATAAGCAGCGACATTGGGAACCATAGGGAGGATGAGGACAGGAGGGAGGGGAGAATAAGAGAAAAGTAGAGTAGGGGGAGAAAGTTTTAGTAGAAGAGTTTAGACCTGAGGAACAAGTAATGCCAACAATTAACTGGATGAGAAGGAGACACAAAGGGTATGCTAAAAAATAAAATGGACTATTTCAGAACATTTTCATACAAATGAGAAGAAAGAAAAGCCTCCCTTTTAAACCATTTAGTTGCAGTATTATGCTTTTCAAATTGAGAGTGGGTGATAAAGGATCCATGCCGGGGGGGGGGTCAAGGCTATTTCAGCGAACCATTCCTCTAAAGAGTGGGGGTGGTTGATTTCCAATGGCGTGGAATAACTGTTTTAGCAGCTTGCAGGAGATGATGTAATAAAGATTTTTTTGTAAGAGGATTAGGACATGGGGAACATATACAGAAGTATTGCTTTCAGAGTAGGGGGGGATCAGCCTTCCAGTAATTTCTTTAATGGCTTTAATAACTCCCTCCCAAAAGCTCCTAGAACTGGGCAGGACCACCAAATATGAGTCATAGTTCCCTCTTCCACACCGCAATGCCAGCATAGGTTAGATACATTTGGGCTTCATCTGTGTAAAGCAGAGGGGACACGGTACCATCTGGAAACTATCTTAAAACTAGTTTCTTGGGATTTGTGGGACAAGTAGAAAGATTTAGTCCATTGATTATTTGTAAAAGTTTTGAGTAATTTTCTTTACCAAGCCCTACAGAATGATTGTAGTTAAGCTGTATCTGGTTCCAATAATAACTTATAGATGAATGCAATGGCATGCGGGGTGGAAGAGAGAGACTTTACAAGGGGTTGGATCAGCCAGATCCCACCACAAAGGAGGTATGAAATTGCTAAAGTTGAACATACTCAAACTTATGATGAATAGTATGATTCCCTAAAATAGTTAGTAGAGGGAGAAGTTCCCTATCTGGATAAGCCTAAGGGGAAATTTCCTGGAGCACCCCAGAAAAGAATGTTAGGAAACCAGGGTTGTCGGTAATAGGTAACAAGGGACCCCCGGGATCGACAAAAACACTCATCATCGAGGGTAGGTAATTTTTTTTAATGTTTGTTTGACACTAAGTGACACAGGGATTTTATTATGTGAGAAAGAGGGCCATATCCAAGGAAAAGTGGTAACCGAAGCTGGACAAATAACTTGGGCAACCCAGATTTAAGAATTATAGCAGTGTAGGAGGTCTAATATCCTTGCATGCGCAGCAGCCAAGTAGTAACGAGCAATCTGGCTACCCAACCCCACCAGCTTACTTTTGATAAGATAATATACTTCCTTTAATTTTTGGCTCAAACAAAATGATTAATATTGCATCTAATTTTGATTCAAAATGAGAAAGGTAATTGCATTGAGATAGTTTGTAGTAAATATAGCAGTTTTGGCAATATAGTTATTTTAAGAATATTAATCCAACACTAGAACTACTGGACTCGTGACCCCGACTAGAACTACTATAGTGCAAGTAATCAAAATGACTACCTCAGTAGTTCTAGTGTTAAACCAGCTTTTACTCCAGGAATTGAGGCTTTCCTTGTGTTTAAATATAAATGGGAGGAAATTAAGTGAAAACAGCTTTGAGATGTCAGAAGGGATATGAGTGCGTAAGTAGTTGATGGTGTTATTTGAGGGCCATCTAAAGGGGAAGTTAGTTTCAAACGCTGGGGTAAGGAGAAGCAACTTATCAACATTTATTTAAAAAAAACTCAGACACTGAGGAGTGCATGAAACATGTGGGTTTGTGATGTGAATCAGCGAATCATCAGTGAATGTGTATGGCTATTGCCACACCTTTTGCATTAAACCTTTCTGATATCGTGCATAAATTTACGCCGATATCGGACTCCCTCCTTTTGATGTGGGCTCCGGTGGTGAGCCCACATCTTTCCTGGTACATGTTAGCTGTTTTGAACAGCTGACATGTGCCCGTAACAGCCACGGGTGTAATCGCGATCCACCCGTGGCTATTAACTCGTTAAATGCCACTCTGAAACACTGACAGCGACATTTAATATGTGCTTCAGGCAATCGTGACAGAAATCTGCCCATTGGTGACCCCTTCACATGATCGCTGGTCTCCGATGGGTTGGAATGACAACCAGAGGTCTGGTTGTCAGTGCCGGATTGTATTGAGCAACCCCCGGTGGTCATTGTTTATAGCAAGTGAACAAATCTGCTACATACAGGTGATCTGATCTTTGCCTGTATGTAGTAGAGTCGATTGGGTTATGGCAGCTTCTAGTCTCCCATGGAGACTATTGAAGCATGCCAAAAGTGAAAAAAAAGTTTTTAAAAATATTACAAAAATTAATAAATATAAAAGTTCAAATCACCCCCCTTTCGCTCCATTCAAGATAAAACAATAAAAAAAATCACACATACACATATTTGGTATTGTCTTGTTTAGAATCGCCCAATCTATCAATAAAAATACCTGATTGTTAAATGGCGTAGCGAGAAAAAAGTAAAAACGCCAGAATTAAGCTTTTTTGGTCGCCTCAACATTGCATTAAAATGCAATAACAGGCGATCAAAATATTGTATCTGCACCACAATGCTATCATTAAAAATGTCATCTTGAGACAAAAAACCTGACTGGCACTTCCAGACTAATGTGAACTAGGTGCAAACCAAAGGGAGCTACCTTCATGTAAAACATCCAAAAAAAGGCTGCACTCAAGCATACTAAAGCATGACAACATAGAATATATGAAATTTTGAATAGCAATATGGCTTTGGAATATAAGGAAAAATTTGAGACGCTTAGTATAAACATTTGGCCAAACATTTTAAAGCTCAACAACCATCGTCAAGGTGGTCTCAATTCTGTTGAGTCCCTAACCTAATGTGAACATACCTCTATTAGGCTGATATCTGAATTTCTGGGCGAATATGCACCTCTGTCAGTAATGCCTGCATATATGGGTAAGTAGGGAGCCGGTGTAATTAAAATCACCACCTGGTGGGAGCGGAGTGCTCGGTCAGCAAGCTAACATTCAAAAGACAAAAAACCTGACTGGCACTTCCAGACTAATGTGAACTAGGTGCAAACCAAAGGGAGCTACCCTCATGTAAAACATCCAAAAAAAGGCTGCACTCAAGCATACTAAAGCATGACAACATAGAATATATGAAATTTTGAATAGCAATATGGCTTTGGAATATAAGGAAAAATTTGAGACGCTTAGTATAAACATTTGGCCAAACATTTTAAAGCTCAACAACCATCGTCAAGGTGGTCTCAATTCTGTTGAGTCCCTAACCTAATGTGAACATACCTCTATTAGGCTGATATCTGAATTTCTGGGCGAATATGCACCTCTGTCAGTAATGCCTGCATATATGGGTAAAGTAGGGAGCCGGTGTAATTAAAATCACCACCTGGTGGGAGCGGAGTGCTCGGTCAGCAAGCTAACATTCAAAAGACAAAAAACCTGACTGGCACTTCCAGACTAATGGTGTTTTACATGAGGGTAGCTCCCTTTGGTTTGCACCTAGTTCACATTAGTCTGGAAGTGCCAGTCAGGTTTTTTGTCTTTTGAATGTTAGCTTGCTGACCGAGCACTCCGCTCCCACCAGGTGGTGATTTTAATTACACCGGCTCCCTACTTTACCCATATATGCAGGCATTACTGACAGAGGTGCATATTCGCCCAGAAATTCAGATATCAGTCTAATAGAGGTATGTTCACATTAGGTTAGGGACTCAACAGAATTGAGACCACCTTGACGATGGTTGTTGAGCTTTAAAATGTTTGGCCAAATGTTTATACTAAGCGTCTCAAATTTTTCCTTATATTCCAAAGCCATATTGCTATTCAAAATTTCATATATTCTATGTTGTCATGCTTTAGTATGCTTGAGTGCAGCCTTTTTTTGGATGTTTTACATGAGGGTAGCTCCCTTTGGTTTGCACCTAGTTCACATTAGTCTGGAAGTGCCAGTCAGGTTTTTTGTCTTTTGAATGTTAGCTTGCTGACCGAGCACTCCGCTCCCACCAGGTGGTGATTTTAATTACACCGGCTCCCTACTTTACCCATATATGCAGGCATTACTGACAGAGGTGCATATTCGCCCAGAAATTCAGATATCAGCCTAATAGAGGTATGTTCACATTAGGTTAGGGACTCAACAGAATTGAGACCACCTTGACGATGGTTGTTGAGCTTTAAAATGTTTGGCCAAATGTTTATACTAAGCGTCTCAAATTTTTCCTTATATTCCAAAGCCATATTGCTATTCAAAATTTCATATATTCTATGTTGTCATGCTTTAGTATGCTTGAGTGCAGCCTTTTTTTGGATGTTTTACATGAGGGTAGCTCCCTTTGGTTTGCACCTAGTTCACATTAGTCTGGAAGTGCCAGTCAGGTTTTTTGTCTTTTGAATGTTAGCTTGCTGACCGAGCACTCCGCTCCCACCAGGTGGTGATTTTAATTACACCGGCTCCCTACTTTACCCATATATGCAGGCATTACTGACAGAGGTGCATATTCGCCCAGAAATTCAGATATCAGCCTAATAGAGGTATGTTCACATTAGGTTAGGGACTCAACAGAATTGAGACCACCTTGACGATGGTTGTTGAGCTTTAAAATGTTTGGCCAAATGTTTATACTAAGCGTCTCAAATTTTTCCTTATATTCCAAAGCCATATTGCTATTCAAAATTTCATATATTCTATGTTGTCATGCTTTAGTATGCTTGAGTGCAGCCTTTTTTTTTTTGGATGTTTTACATGAGGGTAGCTCCCTTTGGTTTGCACCTAGTTCACATTAGTCTGGAAGTGCCAGTCAGGTTTTTTGTCTTTTGAATGTTAGCTTGCTGACCGAGCACTCCGCTCCCACCAGGTGGTGATTTTAATTACACCGGCTCCCTACTTTACCCATATATGCAGGCATTACTGACAGAGGTGCATATTCGCCCAGAAATTCAGATATCAGCCTAATAGAGGTATGTTCACATTAGGTTAGGGACTCAACAGAATTGAGACCACCTTGACGATGGTTGTTGAGCTTTAAAATGTTTGGCCAAATGTTTATACTAAGCGTCTCAAATTTTTCCTTATATTCCAAAGCCATATTGCTATTCAAAATTTCATATATTCTATGTTGTCATGCTTTAGTATGCTTGAGTGCAGCCTTTTTTTGGATGTTTTACATGAGGGTAGCTCCCTTTGGTTTGCACCTAGTTCACATTAGTCTGGAAGTGCCAGTCAGGTTTTTTGTCTTTTGAATGTTAGCTTGCTGACCGAGCACTCCGCTCCCACCAGGTGGTGATTTTAATTACACCGGCTCCCTACTTTACCCATATATGCAGGCATTACTGACAGAGGTGCATATTCGCCCAGAAATTCAGATATCAGCCTAATAGAGGTATGTTCACATTAGGTTAGGGACTCAACAGAATTGAGACCACCTTGACGATGGTTGTTGAGCTTTAAAATGTTTGGCCAAATGTTTATACTAAGCGTCTCAAATTTTTCCTTATATTCCAAAGCCATATTGCTATTCAAAATTTCATATATTCTATGTTGTCATGCTTTAGTATGCTTGAGTGCAGCCTTTTTTTGGATAAAAATGTCATCTTGGCATGAAAAAAATAAGTCCTCGCAAACCTGAGATCACGAAAAATGGAGACGCTACGGATATCAGAAAATGGCACATTTTGTTAAAAAAAAATTTAAGAAAGTTTGGAATTATTTTCACCACTTAAATTAAAAAGAACCTAAACATGTTTGGTGTCTATGAACTCATAATGATCTGTAGAATCATAATGGTTGGTCATTTTTAGCATTTAGTGAACTTAGTGAAAAAGCAAAACAAGAAACAAGTGTGGGACTGCCCTTTTTTGTAATTTTCTTGCAAATGGAATTTTTTTACTGTTTTCGAGTACACGACATGGTAAAACCAATGTTGTTGTTCAAAATTACAACTCGTCCCGCAAAAAACAAGCACTCACATGACCATTTTGACCAAAAATTAAAATAGTTATGGCTCTGGGAAGAAGGGGAGCAAAAAATGAAAATGCAAAACCAAAAATACCTCTGGTCGTTAAGGGATTAAAGGGAATCTGTCACCCCATTTTTTGGTATATCAGCTGCAGCCACCGCCATCAGGGGCTTATCTACAGCATTCTGTAATGCTGTAGATAAGCCCCGATGTAACCTGAAAGATAAGAAAAATGAGTTATATTATACTCACCGGGGGGCGGTCCAATGCGATCCGGTCTGATGGGCATCGCGGTCCGGGTCCGTCTCCTCACATCTTCTAGCGATGAATCCCTCCTCCTTGCTTCTATCGCACTCCTGCGCAGGCATACTTTATCTGCCCTGTTGAGGGCAGAGCACAGTACTGCAGTGTTCAGGTGCTGGGAAAAGTCAGAGAGGCCCAGTGCCTGCGCACTGCAGTACAGAAGCAGGGAAGAGGACGTCATCGCTAGAAGATGGGAGGCGACCGACCCGGACCTCGACGCCCATCAGACTGGATCGCATTGGACCGCCCCAATGTTTGGTTGGATGTTCATTATGGAAGGATAACATCAAGTCTACAAGTCCGGGAGTTGGGAAAAAAGGATGTAGAAAGAGAAGAAAGAGAAGAAAACATTTAGAATTGAACAAATAGAAAAAAAGCAGGTGGAGAGCCCCTGCAGAAGGAACTACAACATCACAATCTTGTAATAGGAACATATATAACCATACAAGGAAAGGTAGTGGCTCCCAACCTAAAGGGGGGAAGTAAGGTAGGCATGCTAAGAGTTGGCTCCTAATTAAATTAGAGGAGAAAGGCTGCTTTCACATTAGCGTCTGAGTGCGCAGCGTTGCGCACGCAATGAAAAACGCATTTAAAAACGCATGTCAACGCACCTTTTTAACGAGGCATGCGCTTGACGTATGCGCCTAAAAACGCAGCGTTTACACGCGTTTGTACGCGTTTTCCATGCGTTTGCGTTTTTTGACGCGTGATTTCCAAACATAAAACAAAGGGGAAAGATGGCATTCCAAGATAAGTACACCACCAAAGGCACTACAGTTGGTGTGTCTCATAGGATTTCTGTATATATACCCTTGCAGAGTTGAAATCCTCCCATTTTGCTCCTGTATCCTGCCTCAGCATGGATCTTAAAATGGACACCTTGTACCGCAATCTTGATTTGGATATCGGCTTGTTTCTTGCTTTTGTTGCTGCTTGTGATGATGACCTGAAGAGAGAAAGACAGAGAAGACGGCGTCGGCGATTTTGGCAACACCCTATTGTGGAAGTCTGTGAGAGCTTTGGAGCTTACCACTGCTTATTCAGGGAGCTAAATGAGAATCCGGACAAGTATTATGAGTATACGAGGATGTGTCAAGACAGTTTCCAGTATTTGCTTCGGCGCGCTGAAGGAGCCATCACTAGGCAGGATACCCAGCTCCGGAAAGCGATTCCTGCAGAGGAGCGTCTGCTGGTGACACTAAGGTACGTAATATTTCAAACTAAACGCCTGTCATAATTATTGTTCCGCAATGTACTTATAATTTTTTTTAATTTTATTTATTGTGATTTTCCCAACTGTATTGGAGCTGTGGATGGGAAACATATCCGTATTACCAAACCGGCTAAAACTGGTTCTCAGTACTTCAATTAAAAGAAATATTTTTCAACAGTGCTCATGGCCATTGCAGGTGCGGACTGCAGCTTTGTGCCCGTGGACATTGGATCATTTGGACGTGCTAATGATTCAAGCACATTTAAAGACTCTGACACGGCCAATGCTTATATCTTAATAATTTCAATTTCCCACAGCCACAACCACTTCCCAACACTGACGGACCTGCAATGCCGTTTGTTGTGCTTGGGGATGAGGCATTTCAGATGTGTGCAAACCTCCTGAAACCTTACTCTAGTCGGGACTTGGACCATACTAAAAGGATCTTTAACTATAGACTGTCCAGGGCCGGAAGAACTGTTGAGTGCGCCTTTGGTATCCTTGTCTCAAAATGGTGCATTTTGCAAACCTCAATTAATCTTAAAATTGAGACAGTGGATGAGGTTGCCAAGGCGTGTGTGGCTCTCCACAACTACATTATGGCTAAAGAGCGACCCAATGTGGAACTTGACAAAGCTGTTTCTAACCCATTGCCCGATTTCCAGCAACAGCCTGTGAGGACAACAGTGGAAATTGGACAAATGAGGGCTCGATTTGCCGCCTATTTTGTTTCTGATGTTGGCCGTTTGTCATGGCAGGATCAAATGGTTTAGGGTTTTTGTTATGTGATGTCATATTAATCCATTATTTTACTGTTTCATGTCAATTATTCTGCGACGATCGTGTGGTGCGGAGTGCTCCTCGGTTTTTGGAGGCTCTGAAAAAGGTCTTTTTAGGACCTCAGGTCACGCATGATACAGCACTCCAACTACTGGCAATGTCACAGGGCTTGTCCATGGTCTGCCAGCTCTCAGTCCAATTTCGGACTTTGGCCTCTGAATTAGAGTGGCCAGATAAAGTTCTTATTCCAGTGTTCTGGAGAGGACTGGCAGACCATGTAAAGGACGCTTTGGCTACCAGGGAGATTACTGCCACACTGGAAAAACTCATTTCTATATCTGCCCGCATCGACCTCCGTTTTCACGAGCGGAGGTTAGAGCGGACCCAGTGTAGGCAGAGGTTTCAGCTGGCACCCACCTTTGCCAAACCTCTTGAATTTCCCGTTTGGGCATCCGACTCCCCAGAGACCGTGGAGAGTACTCGAGTGGGATCTAAGTCTCAGACCACTCGAGTATCCGTGGTCTGTAGAGTGTGTCAGCAGCCAGGACATTATGCCAACCGATGTCCCCAGCGAATGAGTAAATGGTCATGTTTCGTGACCATGGGTGCAAGGTCATTAGATGCGAGGGATTTTGCTCCTAAAGTGCTCCTTAAAGGTTAATCTCTCTAGGTTCATCCACTCTTCCTGCCAAGCTTTGTGTGGACTCTGGGGCAGAGGGGAATTTTATGTCCTCCTCCTTTGCCTCTCGCCATTCCATACCGCTGATGATGCTCGCCAAGCCAATATCGGTGAGAGTATTAAATGGAGCAATCCTGCCCTCACAAATCACCCACCAGACTGTCTCTCTACCTTTGTCTACGTCCCCTTCTCATCAGGAGAATATATCCATTTTTGTTCTTCCTGAGGGAATAGATGTTTTGTTGGGATTACCCTGGCTTCGCCACCACTCTCCCCATATTGAGTGGTCCTCTGGGAGAATACTGGGTTGGGATGATCATTGCAGAGACAGATGTCTCAGAGAGGATGTTCAGGTTTCCACCATGGAGATACCCATAGACCTTGCTTCTCTCCCCAAGGTTTATCGGTCATACGCGGACATATTCTCCAAAAAGGCAGCGGAGACTCTTCCGCCTCATCGCCCCTATGACTGTCCTTTAGACCTCTTGCCTGGAACGGAGCCCCCTCAGGGAAGAGTATATCCTCTCTCTCTTCCTGAGATGGAGGCTATGTCACAATACATCCAGGAAAATCTGGCAAGAGGGTTTATTAGGAAGTCAGTGTCACCAGCAGGGGCAGGATTTTTCTTCGTGCAGAAGAAGAATGGAGAATTACGACCGTGTATAGACTATAGGGGTCTTAACGCCATTACCATTAAGAACAAATATCCTTTGCCCCTAATATCTGAGCTCTTTGATAGGCTCCGGGGAGCAAGGGTATTTACTAAGCTGGATCTTCGTGGTGCCTATAACCTGATGGACATTACGAATATCTTGTGATGCCCTTCAGGCTCTGTAATGCTCCAGCCGTCTTCCAAGATTTCGTAAATGACATCTTCCGGGACATGCTTGCCACCTCTGTGGTAGTCTATCTGGATGACATTCTCATCTTTACTCCAGATATGGACACCCACCGGAGAGATGTTTGCAGGGTCTTCGACCTCTTGCTGGCAAATTCCTTATATGCAAAGTTGGTGAAGTGTGTGTTTGAGCAGGAGTCTCTGCCATTCCTGGGCTATATCATCTCCACTCATGGATTGGCTATGGATCCTGCCAAACTACAGGCTGTAATGGATTGGCAAGAACCCCACTCTCTTAAAGTGGTGCAGCGCTTTATGGGGTTCATTAATTACCATCGCCAATTCATTCCCCACTTCTCTACTTTGGTAGCTCCCTTGGAAGCCCTCACCAAGAAGGGAGCCAATCCCAACTTGTGGTCAGAGGAGGTCTCCAAGGCCTTTACTTCAATCAAGTTCCATTTTGCTAGCGCTCCTATCCTACATCATCCCGAGGTTGATAAGCCTTTTATATTGGAGGTAGATGCCTCATCCGTTGGTGCTGGAGCAGTCCTTTTTCAAAAGGATGCTCAATGTCGTAAACATCCTTGCTTCTTCTTCTCCAAGACCTTCACACCAGCGGAGAGGAATTATTCCATTGGGGATAGGGAGTTGCTAGCCATGAAGTTGGCCTTTTCCGACTGGAGACATCTCCTGGAGGGGGCTCGCTTTCCCTTTCAAGTGTTCACTGACCACAAAAATTTGGTCTATTTACAGACCACCCAGCGGCTAAATTCCCGTCAGGCCAGATGGTCCCTGTTCTTCTCCCGGTTCCATTTCACACTCCATTTTCTCTCCGGGGAGAAGAACATTCGTGCCGATGCTCTGTCTCGCTCCGTGGTGTCCTCTGAGGAGGTGGTGGAGGAGCCTCGGCTGATTGTCCCCACAGAGAGCCTAAGAACTGTGGCCCCGGTTTCGCTTGAGTCTGTGCCTCCGGGCAAGACTTTTGTGCCCATCAATTTGTGACCGGAGGTACTCTCTTGGGCACACTCGTCCAGGGTGGGAGGACATTTTGGGGAAAAGAGGACATCTGAGTTGCTGGCGAGGACATACTGGTGGCCACATAAGGGAATACGTTCAGGCGTGCGTCTCCTGCGCCAAGAATAAGTCCCCTCGACAACGGCCAGCTGGGTTACTTTTCCCTTTACCTGTGGCAGACAGGCCCTGGGAGATGGTTGGGATGGATTTTGTGGTGGGCTTACCCAAGTCTCGAGGCTGCACCATCATCTGGGTGATAACCGACCACTTCTCCAAAATGGTGCACTTGGAGCCGTTACCACTGTTACTGTCTGCACGGGCCTTGGCAGCATTATTGATTAGGCATATTTTCCGCCTACACGGTATGCCAGACAAAATTGTCAGTGATAGAGGTCCCCATCTCGGTTCTGGAGAGAGCTGTGTCATTTACTCAGCATTGAGTTGAATCCCTCCTCTGCATACCATCCCGAGACAAATGGGTTGGTAGAGAGGGCCAACCAGACCTTGGTCACATACTTACGACATTTTGTCTCTGCCAGGCAGGATGACTGGGCATCCTTGCCACTGTGGGCTGAGTTAGCTCTAATTAATGCTGTGGCTGACTCCACCGGACAGACCCCATTCCTCCTGAACTACGGTCAGCATCCGCGGGTACCAGTGCCCATGCCCGTGTCTTCCGCCGATTCCAGGGTGGCAGACTGGGCTGTGGAGGCACGGAACATTTGGGACCGCACCCAGGATGCCATTAAGGCCTTCAAAGAGAGGATGAGGTCTTCGGCCGATGCCCATCGGCACCCCGCTCCAACATTTGCTCCGGGTGACCTAGTGTGGCTCTCTGCCAAAAACATCAGGCTACATGTAGAGTCCACCAAGTTGGCACCTCGCTTTTTGGGTCCCATTAAAGTTCTTGAGCAGGTGAACCCGGTGGTTTACCGCCTAGCCCTTCCGCCTCGCCTTGGTATCACAGACACCTTTCACGTGTCCCTCCTGAAACCCGTTCAAGAAAAAAGGTTGCACACTGTAGCGCTATAGCTTGCGGACACAAAATATGAAAAATATGAAAAATGAATTGCATCACTGCCTCAGACATATGAAAAATTGAGAAGTCTTAGTGCATAAAAAGGCCAATTTATGTGTACCTGGAAGCCACGTTAAGGCTCTTCTCGTATTCCAGGTCCTAACTATGAAACCCGTGGCCATTTCCAGGTTTTCCGAGTCATCTGCCGGGACGTCGGGTACATCTACCGACGATCATGAGGTGAACGCCATTGTTGGGTGCAAGGTGGTACGAGGAAAAAAAAATTATTTGGTGGATTGGAGGGGTTATGGGCCTGAGGATAGGTCCTGGGAGCCTGCTGAGCATGTTCACGCTCCGCAGCTCATCGCTGCCTTTGAGCGCAGCGAGGCCCAAAGAAGTGGGGGCCTTGGGAGGGGGGGTAATGTTAGGGTTCAAGTTCCCGCTGCTACACAAGGGGAGTCTTGAACCAGTCCCACTGTGGTCCCCCATCCATCTCCAGCCGCAGTGGAGCCTGCGCAGCAAAGACGTCGGTACCAGCGTCTTGCCCGGTCTAATACTGTGCAGAGACTTGCTACTGCCTCTTCAGGTTCTGCTATTGTAGCCAGTACTGGTAAGCGGCGAGCAGACGTCTTTAGGACTAAGTCCTTTGTAGCTTCATCTGAGCATGCCCAGAGCAATATCTCCCATTGGAGATCAGGGGTCACATGCTCAGATACAGCTTACAGCTGCCACTCCTATTGGTCCTTCAGGAAGGTCCTGTGGCTGTTGATGTTCTGAAGCAGCTTCCCATTGGTCCTTCCTGGAAGGTCTTTTTCTCGTGGCTGCTATAAAAGGCTGTCCTTACCGCATGGCCGTGCGCTAGTATCAAATCTGTTACGTGCTTGCGCCAGTGTGGTCATGTATGCATGTGGTTAGGTCTGGTTGAAATAAGCCCCTAGAATACCGGCACCTCCGGTGAGGAGATTGTATGCATGTGTTCAGGGCTCAGCTGAAAACGCCATTAGAATACCGGCTACTCCGGTGAGGAGATTACTGCTTGGGTTCAGATTGCATGACCACAGACTGCAATCCGCTTAGCAGTCATCTGTGTTCCCTGTGAGTCTAACAGGACACAGTCTTTGTTGCAGCGGCTCTGTGAGTTAACAGAGACCGCTTATTCCGCCATATAGTGCTACGGCATTTACATCTGCGACTCTGCGAGATAACAGAGTTCGCTTATACTGCCTATTTATGCCATCTTACTAGCAGCAGGCTCTGCCTGCACGGTGGACCCCGGGCTGTGAACGCACCTCTCCTTAATATCTATTAGGGGCGTTCCACAGGCCCTTAACAGTATGTATGCCTACCCCTCCCACCCTTCCTTGTATGTATGTATATATGCCTACCCCCTCCCACTCTTCCTTGTATACATGCCTACCCCCTCCCACCCCTTGAGAAATGTCGATGCGAAAAAAAGCAACATGTTGTGTTCTGGAGGAGATGACGCACACGCCCACATGACGCATGCGTCCAATAACGCAACATAACGCGTACACGCGCATGACCATTCGCCTCCCATTATAAAGATAGGAGCGCATGGCGCATGCTCTACTTTGCGCCGCAGACCCTGCGCTCTCAGACGCTAATGTGAAAGCAGCCTTAGATGCATAAAACTATCAGCAATTAAACAATAATGACATAGAGTATATACGGCATGTTATAAAACAATAACTAGGCCTGAGATCAGATACATAAATGATGCAATATTACATAATGTGAGCAAACTATTGTTATAATTCTGCAAGTCTTACAACAGTGTAAAGTAACATATGAAAAAAATGGAAGACCCTGGAATGCAAACATTTGAGGCTTCCAAGGAGCTGGACCAATGCCAAACGGATAATGACATTATTTTTTATAAAGAGTATGAACAGATGGACCAACAGGCCTAGAGTCAAGTGGGATCCTTCCTATGTTGGGGTCTGTTTTTAGTTTGGTATCTTCTTTTGTCATTCTGGCACATCTCTCTAGGCGAAGACCCTTATGATGGACGGATGAGATGGTAGCAGGAAAGCATCTATTTTGGTCCCTTGAGCTTGGGGCTGTGGATGACATTGTGGTCCAGTCAGAAAGAGACAAATCAAGAAGTGCCAGGCCAGATAGGAAAGTTTGCAAGTCTTCAGGTGAATGGAAGATAAATATTCTAGTGCCCCACAGGGAAAAGGGAAAGCCCCAGCGGAAGAGAATCTTCTTACCATATAGGACATCCAGGAAAGGTTTGAGAGCAGACCTTTGGGCCAGAGTAAAATGAGAGAAATCTGTCATAACACAAATTGAATGGTTATTATAGGTAAGGTTTTGTTTCTTCTGGGCTGCATTCGATATGGATTATTTCTGTGTGAAAAAATGAATACAACAGATTATATATCTAGGGTGGAGGTCATCAGGATCCAGTGGGCATAGAACCCTGTGAGCTGTGTTTCAATGTGTTTCCCAGGTGGACACCCAGAGAACCATTAAAAATAGATGTCAGGACAAAGGAGATATCCATTGTATTGATTGATTCCAGTAATCTGCGGATAGGGAGATTGTTCCTCCAGTTTCTATATTCAAGATCGTCCAGGTTTTGTTGAAGAGCACAAAGTTGGACTGAGTGATGAGCTTCTGTGTCCTGTAAGGTCAATAGGGCTGAGGAGGAGATTCTTGTGAATGAGCAGTAGTATCGACCCTGGAGTTAGGCATTGATAGTTCAGAACAGAATTGCGCAAATTCCTGTTTACAGTCTGCAATTATTTGGGTAGCAAGGAGCGAGATATCATGTTTAGTAGGGATCAGCTGCATTAGAGAACCTATATCGGCCAAAAATGCTGGTCTGTGATAATTATTATTTGGTAATTTTATGGGAGAGTAGTCCTTCAGTCCGAGTTGGTCCTCCATTTCAGGCGACAAGCAGGCCTTAGACGTATGTGGAAAAGAAGAACTGCTTGGAACCTGGGGTTGCAGAATTAGTTGAAAGGATGTTAGCTGCGTTACTGAGTCTAGATGGTGAGGCCAGACCATGGTCTGGGGATACAGACAGGTATGAGGGGGAAAAGGACCAAGAGGAGCCTGTGGACCATCCTGCTGAGGATTTAATCATTGATAGTGTTGGAGGATCTGACCAGGACAGTCAAACCCCTACCATAAGTGGATGACAGGTGATCCACTACTGAGGCCAGAGTATTCTAGATGCCCAATGGAAGGCAGGATGCCTTGGAGACCTATCAGGCTTGAGAGTGGGTTCCCCCCAGTAAAATAAGAGTCAAATGGCTACCTAGAGGTCTCCATAGATGTAATCAAGTGGCAGGCATCCTGAGAACACGGGATGCACAACTCTCCATATAGTCAAAAAGTCTGGTGCACAGCCTCATGTCCGGCAGGGTTGTGGACCTCAGTGTCCGTGATTGTGTCCCAGTGGTTTTTCAGAGGCAGGAGAGTTGTGAGGAGCGGCAACAGCAGGATGTGCCTGTGCAACGTACTGCAGGAGGTGGTAGCAATCTTGTGGAGGTGATGCTTCCTACCTCCCTCTCCTGGTGCTGTCCACGTGAGAGCCAAGCCAGGATGGAGATCCATGGAATCATTGTGGTCCAGGTGGCTCAGCGAGCAGTACGACAATGTTTGTGTCACTGGGGTTTCTGAGTGAGAGGAGACTAGATTTGAGCTGCCTTCAGGTCGTGATGAGGAATGAGCAGTAATCTGCATCTGCCGCCGAAGTGGGCAAGAAGAGCGGCGATGTCTCCCTGAGAGGGAGGGGGTCTCGGTGCAGAATGGGCCCTGTTTGATTTTGAGGATTTGCCCATATTTGGGCGTTAAATGCCGATATTTTGAGTGATGAAGGATCGGAACTCATAAAAGTGCAACTTCATAAACGCTTAGGCTACTTTCACACATCAGTTTTTTTGAATCAGGCATAATCCGTCCTATGCCTGATAGGACGGATCCGGCGCTGATTTTAAAAAACTGATGCAACTGATCAGGTTTTTTGCCTGATCTGTCCTGACATTTTCAACCCGGAAATATAAAATTTCCATGTTGAAAATGCTGTTTTGAATGTCCGGACCGAGGAGAGAGAGAGAGAGAGAGAGAGAGAGAGAGAGAGAGACCTTGGATTCCAGATCAGTTTTCTCATGGATTTGTCAAAAGACTGGTCCGGCGCCATAGGTTTTCATTGTTTCCGGCCGCCTGAAGTGCCGATTCAGGCACTGTCAGGCGGCTCCGGAAAAAAAAAAAAACGTTGCAGCAAGCGTCTTGTCCGGCCGCCGGAATGTACAATTCCGATGGGTCCGGCCAAAAATGGATGCAACACAGTGACATCAGGCGCGATCCGGCGCTAATGTAAGTCAATGCTAAAAAAACGCATCCGGTACCGGATCCGTTTTTTTAAAAACACGCCGGATTGCGCCTGATTCAAAAAGCCTGAAGTGTGAAAGTAGCCTTAGCTAGCCATGCCCCCATTTTTTAATAATTTTTCCCTTTCTTTCAATCTTGATCACGGTGTAATCGGTAAAAATCACCAAAGATTTAACCAAATTTTTTTTTATATCTATAAGTGAAATTTTGTTTAAAAAAGTTATTAGTATTTTCCAAGCTTATTGAGAAATTTTTATGGTCAGGTAATTGGCGTATTACCAGAAATATCTGTGTTCTTTAATTAGTGAAGCATTTGCACAATGAACTTCTGCTGATTATATGTCATATGTCTGACCAGAATGGTCTCCACTCTCTGTAAAGTCAACACTTCCCCGAATGTGTGAACAATGCGCAGGGAAGATCAGAAAAGGAAAAGTTGTCAGATAGGGCCAAATTGTTTAAACTTATAAAACTAAATGCTTTGCTTATATTAAAGCAATAATCTCTCAATGGAAATGTACTTTCTTGAGGGTGCACACACTAGAAACAGCTAACAAAATAGGCCTATATTTTTGGAAAGGCAAGGGGAAAAGCCATTGTTTCTTCACATTGAAAACTGAATGTCTGTTCCGGCTTCCTAAGAAATGGGATAATTTTTGAACAGCTTGATATAAAGGCTTTGTTAATTATTTAGTTAAAACTGTTGCGAATCCTAAAAATAGGGACATTTTTTTCATTCATAGTTATGAAGCTTTTATTACTTCATGTTCAAAACAGTACACTTTTCTACAACTGAAAGAATAATTTTTGGATGGGTAGTGAAAAAACAGTCGCTACTTTACATTTATCAAAGTATTTAACTTTTGATATTCCCCAAACAAAGATAATTTTTGTACTTGTTGCTTGAAAAAGCCACTGGTTCTTCCATTTGCACAGCCTGTGTATAAACACCATAGTCAAAATTCACCCCACACTCTATTGTTCAAGTGATGCAAAAAAGTTCATTTATTTGAGTCAGTGAAACAAGAAAGTAGCAAGGTGCAGAAAAAACTAATATAACAAGGTGATTAAATTACATTGCAGACGTTTCGACCTGTCCCGGGTCTAACTCATTACGTCATTATTTGTTGCTGGATAGGGTTAAAGCTATGGGTTAAATGAAGGTGATCCCTAGTTCAAACTCGTATAAATAGATTGCTGTATAGTTGTAAATTCTGGGTAATGGGTATAGGGTGCTTAAAGTAGAGAATGCGGCAGCGCACCTGCGCCTTGCTGCTGCTGCGAGCCATTACCCAGAATTGATGATTTGGTCAGGAAACTCAACTTCTGTTCATGGCTAGAGACCATTAATCTTGACTATGGACTGGTTACGTGAAGCAATCGACTCATCTATAGTTCAAATGAAATTAACCTCTTCTTTCCAGAGTTTATCATTTTTATCTTGACACTTTTCACCCCATTCTTCCAAAGGCCATACCTTTTTTCGCATCAACATAGCCATAAGAGAGCTCGTTTTTGGCAGGGTGAGGTGTAGTGTTGAATGGCACTATCAATTTTATCATACAATTGACTGAAAATGTGAAAAATAAATCATACAAAATGAAATGGTTAAAGAATGCAAATCCACCTGGAAACATGTCTACAGTAATACTACACTTGCATTTTTTTAAGTACCGTATATACTCATGTATAAGCCGACCCGCGTATAAGCCGACCCCCCTAATTTTGCCATAAAAAACTGGGAAAACTTATTGACTCGTGTATAAGCCTAGGGTGAAAAATGATTATGCCCCCATATGATGCTCCACAGATTATGCCCCCATATGCTCCACAGATTATGCCCAATATGCTCCACAGATTATGCCCCCATATGCTCCAGATTATGCCCCCATATATTCCACAGATTATGCCCCCGTATGATCCACAGATTATGCCCCCGTATGCTCCATATTATGCCCCATATGCTCCAGATTATGCCCCATATGTTCCACAGCTTATGCCCCCATGTGCTCCAGATTATGCCCCATATGTTTCACAGTTTATGCCCCATATGCTCCATATTATGCCCCCATATGCTCCAGATTATGCCCCATATGTTCCACAGCTTTTGCCCCCATATGCTCCATATTATGCCCCCATATGCTCCATATTATGCCCCATATGCTCCAGATTATGCCCCATATGTTCCACAGCTTTTGCCCCATATGCTCCATATTATGCCCCCATATGCTCCATATTATGCCCCCATATGCTCCATATTATGCCCCATATTCTGCACAATTATGCCCCATAGTATTAGGCCTCATATGTGCTGCTGCAAAAAAAAAAAAAATGACATACTCACCTCTCGTCGCTGGGGGCCAGGTGCCGGTGTCCTGAGCAGGCGGGGGGTGTCACCGCTCGCTCAGGACCCCGGCACCTGAGATATTTACCTGTCCATCGGTCCACAGCAGCGCACTGCTCCCTCGGTCCGACTCCTCTGTGTGTAAATGATCTGGCAGGGGGCGGGGCACACACTAACGACGTCATCGCGCCCTCTGCCTGATTATTTACACACAGAGGAGTCGGACCAAGGGATTAGTGCGCAGCGGTGGACCGACGGACAGGTAAATATAACTATACTCACCCCTCCGCCGCGCGTCCCTGCAGTGTCTCCTCTTCTCTCGGCGCTCTCCGCAGCGCTTCAGTCCTGCAGCGGTCACGTGCTACCGCTCATTAAAGTCATGAATATGTGCATATTCATGACTTTAATGAGTGGTGCTATGTGACAGCTGCAGGAAGGAGCCGGAGATCGTGGGAGAAGCAGGGGGGCTGCAGAGACCGTGCCGGCGGAGGGGTAAGTATGATCCGACACCCCCCGCTTCCCCTCCCCCGCCGACCCCCGTATATGACCCCCGTATAAGCCGAGAGGGGGACTTTCAGCCCTAAAAAGTGGGCTGAAAATCTCGGCTTATACATGGGTATATACGGTAAGTACATTCTGAAGTTTTTTATTTATGTTTAGGTTTGTTTCGCTATTTTCCGAGGCACAGAAATTTTTTACTTATACATCAATAGATCGCATTAACAGCTTCATTTTTGTGTGGTAAGCTTACAATTTTACTGCTCACAATGTGGGGTACATGACATTTTAGACATTTTTATTGCATTTTTTAGGGTGATGTGGTGACAAAATAGCATGATTCTGGGGGCTTTATTTTATTATCTTTACAGCATTCACCGTTTGTGCTATTTAATTTATTAATTCGATAAACTAAACTTTTGTGAACACAGTGATACCAAATGTTTTTTTTATTTTCTTATTTTTAATTCAAGAACAGGGTTGTGACACAAACTTTTATACATTTTTTAATAAATATATATTTAAAACCTTTATTTTAAGTATTTTTCTTTTTTAGTCACTATATGTGAATTGAGCTTGTAATAGTCTGATCACTTTTAGTTTTTAAATTACAAAATGTAGTGTAAATCATGGTCTTCTTTGAAGCTCTTCCTGTGGCTGTGCTTCGTAGTAGTATTAAGAAACCCCCGGCTTGCCATGCTAAACAATCTCAGTGCACTAGATTCCACCTGCCCCCAGTGACACAAGCACTTCATTTAAATGCCATTGTCATGACAGTGGAATCTAAATGGCTAGCTCAATTCCATCCCACCTTCTGATATTAGAGACATATGGCAGTTATGTGGCTTGGCTGTCATCTTACACATGAGGAGGTACCTGTGACCCTAGCTTTGACCCTAGCTTTTGCCCTTCAAGATTAATAGAATCAGAGTATAACTGTTTAACATATGGAGATGATTGCAACATGTAACGATAAAACATGAATAGTCCTCAGTGCAGCTCATTTGTAAGCAGAGATTTGCTTTAATGAAAAGAAAATACATATCCAGTATGTTCATCCACACCTATGTACATTCCTAGATAGATACAAAGGTGTGATTGTTTCACGTAAAGCATTGTTCTTTATGGAAAGTATGTATGCTGGCTGAAAGAGAGATGACATAGTTTGTTTTAACAACCAAGGAATACAAATGAATGTCTACCTTTACCAACACCTGGATTAGTAAGGGGAAAATCCCTGCCACGGGGAATAGTGCCCACTCACTTTAATTACAGATCTATGTTTAGCTGTAAAGTAAAGCCATTCAACTTACATCCCTAAACAGAATGTTTAGTTAAATGGCATAAAAAAACTGTTTCTGAGGGCATTCGGGCTTGGTTGTCTCAATTTATGTAGTATTTTATTGTTTAAAATGATTCCACACGTTACTTCTCAGACAATACAACATTGGAATGGGCTTGTTGTTAGTTCTCTTTGATAGCTGTTGCACAACTTAAACAATATAACTACTGTGCACATTCGTTTATAATTATACCTGCAATGTTTTGGGCGCCCAGGAAGCAAAACATCATCTGAACAGAGTAAAATATTTGTTTCCATTGTTAATGACAACAAAGATTAATAGAAACTAGACATAGAACTACACAAAAAGGGTATGACATTGTTTAGATTATACACAACAATATATCTATCGGTAAATCTTATTTATATTGTACACATTGGAAAGTCAGCTGATTTTAAAGTAATTATCCCTTTCTTTGATGGATCCCATGTCTTCGAAAGATCACCTCATTTCTCATTAATACCCAAGAGAGAAATTATTATGGGGGATCACAGCAGTCAATATATGTTGCTAAAAAAATCTTATGTTCAACATAAGAAAAGCCATTATTAATTCTTAAATTACTAATTTAGAACTAGACTGAACAACTAGACCAAACAAAGTTATAGACATAAATCAATTTTTCCTGAGACCAGTTCTTAAAAACAGGATCCTATAGTAGAATACGTGATATTGCTTAGACTGATTTCTATTAATACTGGTGGGAAACAGTTCAATATAAAAGGCTTGTTACCTAGACCCATGGCTTCACTTTCATCCTTTAGAAGCAGCCTTGTTTCAACAAGTTAAAGTGCATATGCACAGTGAGAAGAGCTTAGCATTTCTGACAAGTTTCAAAAGTGCTAAATTGCACAGATTTTACCAGGAAATTCAATTTGAACAAAATATCTTCTCTGCTAATTAAATATCCCTTTTTATGCTGTGGGGCCTAGACATACCCAAAAGCATAATATGTTATTATGTGGAAAAAAAAAATATTGCTCACCTCAGTGTTCCCCTAATTAGCCATCCCCACTCCTCATTGTACCTCTTATTACTAAAGTGCACTGAAAACCTGAGCCCCTGTAAGTTAGTCTGGAACTAGCGCATACATGTTGCAAGGTCGTGGTACTAGTTGTGATATCCTCACATCACAGCCTTATGATGAGCCTGAGATGTCCTAGACCTGGTCATGGATGGAAGTCCTGACTTGGAGTTCCAGCACTTGGTGGTGGTATTGAGAGATGCAAATGACCGTATATGGGACAGTGAGCAGTGGAGGTGACCGGAGAGATGAATTTGAAGTGTTCATTTCTTTATTTTATATGTTTTTAACATTTTGCTGGCCCCTATGGTTCAACAAATGGTTACCAACTAGCTGCCATTTTGCTGAATTCACATGGAATGCACTGCAAAAAATATGTATTCAAGATAATATGGATTTTTTTTTTATTTTTTTTTTTTTTAGTAACATAGTTATTAAGCTTGAAGGAAGACTTTAAGTCCATCTAGTTCAACCATATCCTATCCTAACCTCCCTAACATGTTGATCCAGAGGAAGGCAAAAAAAACCCAAGTGGCAAACAGTAAGCTTCACATTTTGTCCAACTCAAGTAGAATACCATTAGAAAAAATTGACCAATCTCTAATAGCCAACACTAAAATCTGGGTAAATTTGAATAAATGTTATGCACTGATAAATAGGCAACGCAGTCTGTACCATAAGGCATTAAAGGGAATCTGTCACCCTAAATTGGCTGGATATTTAAATGATGGCAGTCAGGTCAGATGGGCGGTGTTTTGGGTACTTGCCTTAACATGTTGTTTGCTGCTGTCTCCATTATTTCTGGGAATTGTAGTCGTTGCCTCCATATAACGCGCCTGCGCATTGCAATCTTGAATTGCGCACGTGCAGTATGCTTTGCCCGCAGATTGCAATGCGCAGGCGCCAATTTAGGATGACAGATTCCCTTTAAGTTGGGAGGCTTTTGTGTCTGAAAAAAATGTTTAGGCCAGCCATACATTTTGTCTCAGTGTTAAAATATTCATAAATATGATGAACTGCTTGAACATAGAAGGTTGTTGCCACTCACAGACGTGACATCATTATGAAAAACACAATCCATGAGGTTCTGATATAATACCTTCCATATGAACATTTGGTAAATTGGATCTCTAGTTGGTTGGGTGTTCCCTTTCCCTGGCTTAAGATAAATCTAATTTTAGCATGAATTTTGTTTACACCTACCCGACTATTATCTGATGTTTGAAAAGAAAGAATTGCATCTCCCACGAATTTCTGGAGCTAATAATTTTATGGAAATCAAGCAAATGACATATTTCACAAAACAACCAATTAAATTATTGAGATAAAGTTACTATAGCCAAGGGTTTAATTTTGCATTACTGCTATTGAATTATCCACAGAAATAAATATATAATTCAATAGAGTTGAGAAAAACATTTTACATTGCTTTGTTTATTAAAAAATAATTCTTAAAAGTTTATACAAGGTTTCGACTACACGGTTGATCACCAACCAAACTGTTTTTTGTACATGTCTAAATAAATCAGCTTTCAAATAATTCTGCAAAAAAATACATAGTATGAAAAACATTGGATTTAATTTGAAAATTGCTTAGTTAGGGTTTTAAAAGTTGATTTAACCCAGAATTCACTCAATAGTGAAAAATGATAAATCTGATTAGATTGCAATAGTATGTTTTAATATGGTTTTAAATGGACAGTAAATAGCAAAATGAGAATGAGTTTATTACGCAAAAAAATGGCAAACTTAATGGAACATTATGTTCTTGATGATTGAGGTAAAACAGAGGCTCTTGTGTTATAGCCGTGCTGAAATGTAGTAAAACTCAAAAGCTTTTTGAGAGTGTGGAAAAAAATAATTCTTTTAGGGACTATCATTATTGGCCAAAATGGAGGATACAATGCTTGTTTTCTCTGTGGATGCAGCAGCTGAATCATACTGAAAGATGTAAAGGGAGTTTTACATTTGGCAGGGGAACAAGATTAGGAAATTAACTGAATATCATCAATCATTTTATGTCATTCAAATGGAATTTTTTTTCTTCGCTTCTTTACATATATTGAAAACTTACTCAACTCATTGTACAATTCCTAATGTACTTTAAGGTAAATTGACGCTGAATGTGTAATTTTCACAGAAAGTATCATAAATGAACTTGTTTACATAGTATTTTATAGACAAAAATTTAATTTATAAAGCCACTCCTTAGTCATTACATGCATTATAATTGGAGGAAATGGTACAAAGGCCTGTACTGGAAGATGAATAGTGGAACAGACAGATGATATTAAATATCAATTTATTTCATAAGTAGAAAAATAATAATTTACTAGATAGTAGATGACCATAAATGTCTATTTTAGATATGGGTGCATAATGTTATAAGGGAAAATGCTGCATTAAATATTATATTTCTATGAAAACATCACAGATATTAACTCAAAATATTAAATACATTCATAAACTGTAACATATTGTTGAAAACTGTGGATGAAAATAAAGATAAGGAGGGTTTCCTGTTGAGATGTATCATTTTTCTGTTAAGAGAATCTAAACAGATTTTCTTTGCCTCTTTATTGTAGGGATCAAAGGAAATATCAGAGGATGGACTCCTAGCATCATGAACTGGCATATCTTAGCAAAATTTCATCACTTCTTAAGATTGGATTATCTCTTGCTGAACTGGATCCTAGGGAACAAATATAATATGAAAGCATATTACCTTTTAATTTATTATGGATCAAGTAAAAATCATAATTAAAATATTAAAACAGATTTTGTTTTTGGTTGTCATCTTTGGCTGGTATTTGTAATGCTGTAGTGAGGTTTCCAGAGGACTTGTGCGCATTCTTTTGAAGAGTTTTTGTTGTAACATACTCATGTGTACTGCTCTCTAGCTTCTTTGTGTCAAACACATTTTGCTGAACAGATCAGATAGTGATTTGGCCTGCAGGAAACTGTAAAACCCAATAAATGTAGCTCTCATTGATGTTGTGCTAATAGAGTGCTACAATCAAAACCAATAAGGGGAAAAATACATTGTAAAGTGAATAATATGTAATGTTTAATGATCTTCTATTGACCACCATTCTTCAAGTACTGTAGATATAGATTTATAAAGTCTTTATATATCTGCTGTAGAACAATGACCTGTAGTGTCAATGACAATGAAATAAAGAGATGCTGACAAACCCTACAGTATCTCAAGGGTTAAACAATGAATCAATTGCTTTCTTAACCTGCTGTATTAGACAACAAAATTTCATGTTATTTCCAAATGAATTTACAACAGTAATTGTACAATACATGCAAAACCAATGACCAATTTATTAATGAATAATTTATATTAAAATAATATTGATTACATGTATAGCATTTTAACCCCTCTGTGACAGAGCTAATTTTACATTAATGAACAAGCTAAATTTAATAATTATGGCCAGTGTTAGTTTCTAAGGTAATAATTCTAGAACACTTCAACTGATCCCAATGATTCTGATAATGTTTTTTCCTGACAAATTGTGCTTCATATTAGTAGTTAATTTTGGTTGACATGATTTACATACATTTAAGAAAATAAGAAAAATGTTACATAAAATTAGAAAATTTAGCAATTTTCAAACTTTAAATAATTTTTTTGCCCTTAAATCAGATAGTGATACCACATACAATAGTTAATAAATAACATTTTCCACATGTTTACTTTACATCATCACAATTTTTGAAAGATTTTTTTTTATTAAGATGTCAGAAGGGTTAAAAGTTGATCAACAATTTTTGAATTTTGCAGCAAAATTTACAAAACCATTTTTTGAGTGATCACATCACATTTGAAATGACTTTTAAGGGTTTATACTACAGAAAATGCCCCAAAGTGACAACATTCTAAAACTGTACCCCTCAAGGTGCTCAAAACAATATTCAAGAAGTTAACACTTCAGGAGTTTCACAGGAAGTAATATAATGTGGAATGAAAAAATGAATATTTCACTTTTCGTCAAAAAAATTTGGCTTTAGCCCCATTATTTTTAACTTTCATAAGGATAGCAGGAGAAAATGGACCCCAAAGTTTATTGTGCAATTTATCGTATGTGGGGGAAAGCTACTTTTTAGGCACACAGCAGAGAATGGAAGGGAAGCATCAAAAATGTCTGGAATCGATAGCAGCAGACATTTAGCATTTGGAGAAACTCAGATGTTCCTAAATAAGAGAAACACCTGACAATTGAAAACGTTTTGGAAATTACACGCTTCAAGTATTTTATTGTATAATATAGTGTTAGGGTCTGCAGATCGCACCGAATATAAATTAGAGGAAAGTGCAATCACGACCTGGGGTCCACCATGCGGATATGGAGAAACTGCAGCTAGAAAACAATGGTGGAGCGAAGCTGCAAAGTAGCACCTTAAACACACCGAGTTAAGCATCACTCGGTGTGAACAGATTGTTAAGTACCTGATTCCATTGCTCCATGGAGCCAACTCAGACTGAGAGCACACAAAGTTGTACCCTGTTAGGCATCACAGTGGTAAATAGAGTATAGATGCTAGTTGGGGATCCCTATAACTTAACCCTCACTGAGCTGGTGGTTGTGCCTGCTCTGAACTCTGCTGTGTTAACCGCACACAGAGAGGAACAGTTCCTAAGCCAAGCAGGAATTCCAACCCTACACTGCCTGATCAGAAACATGTTCATAGAGCATGAAGCAGCACATGTTTATACGGAGTGGTCACGTTTCCACCAACATACACAGCAAGTATAAATTATCCTAGCGTGCTGACGGGCGCCCCAAAGATCCTTTTATAGACTACACCTAAGTCCAGTCAGAAAGGACCTTACACGCGGACCAATCCGCAGCTGACAACCAACCACCAATGAGAGGTCGCCACCTCACGAACATGCCCAGTAGAGCGAATCATGGACTTAGCCTCAGGAATGATTGCTCATCATTGTGTAGTGTTAGTTACCATAGCTGAACCTTGAGAGGCAGCGGTAACAACACGCACAGCCCGAGTCTGGGCAAGACGCTGAGACCGATGTCTTTGCTGAGCAGCATCTACTGCAATCAAAACTGAATGGCAGACCGCAGGAGAAGACAGGGCCTGGGATCCATCCTGTGCAGAGGAAAAGTCCTGGCGCATAACATTAACCCCCTCCCTAGTGCCCCCAGCGAGCCTCGCTACACTCAAAGGCCGCAAATAGCTAAGGGGCATGGATATGCTCAAGCGGCTCCTAAGTCCTATCCTCCGGTCCATGACCCTTCCAGTCGACCCAAAAAATTTTTGTAACGTGCACCACCTTGGAGCCAACAATTGCGTTCGCCTCAAAATGGTCCGAGGACGTACCCGAAGTCTCAGCAGAAGACTCAGAAAACCAAACGGGTTTTAGAAAAGAGATGTGAAAAATGTCGGTGATGTTTAGGCATGGCGGAAGGGACAGGCGATAAACTACAGGGTTCACCTGCTCAAGTACTTTAAAGGGGCCTAAAAAGTGAGGAGCAAACTTAATGGGCTCCACGCTCAGCTTGATATTACGAGCTGAGAGCCACAGTAAATCGCTGGCGTGAAGACAGGAGCGGGGCAACGATGCGCGTCAGCGGAAACCTCACTCTCTTCTTAGAGGCCTTGATGGCATCCTGTATGTGATCCCAGATGTCTCAAGCCTCCACAGCCCAGTCCACTACCCTAGGGTCAGAGGACAAAATGGTCATGGGCACGGGAACATGCGGGTGTTGACCATAATTAAGGAGAAACGGAGTCTGCCCTGTAGAATCGGCAATGGCGTTAAGAGCAAACTCTGCCCATGGCAACAATGATGTCCAGTCATCATGCCTGGCAGAGACAAAGTGCCGTAATTATGTGACCAGTAGTGTTGAGCGATACGATACTGCAAATATCGGGTATCGGCCGATATTAGCTGTATCGGGCTTTCGATTCCGAGTACCGATATTTTCGTCATATCGGATACCGGAATCGGATTTGTCACTGTCACTGTGAGTGTCCGTCGGTCGGGTCTGTCAGGAGTCAGCGGCACTTACCTGGCAGAAGATCTCCGGCGGTCACGTCCTGGACTGCTTGATGGCCGCCATTATCTTCTCCCTGGCGGTCACATGCAGTTTTTCGCGATAACTGCAGTGACTGCAGGGTAATCCCGGCCGTAAACCAGTCCGATGATGTCACCGCCGGGGAAGCAGGTAATCAGCTGTGCTGCGCCGGGATGACAGGCTCTGCCTGTCATTCTGATGTAGCAGAGCTGGATCGTCGTGGGACACTCGTTACTATGGACTGCGTCGGACAGGTGGTATACTGCTGTTTTTTTTTTTTCATTTTTTTACAGGAGATCGATGGCATCGCAGGATGAGACTGTAATAAAAGTAATGAAAACTGTGTTGTGTTTTTTATTAAATTAAAAAAATTTTTTATGAACATTCACCCGTCCGGGTACATCAACAATTTAACTATTTACATACAGGGACCCTGTCCGGGTTATTTATAATTCTTTGGCAGGGGTGTTCCAGGTACCACCTGGTACTCTTCTGATGCTTGCCAAACATCCGAGACACCAAGGACCACCAGGACCTGATGACGTCGTGTGGCCTGTACAGTCAAGTCGTGACCCGCTATCTGTGTCTGTGTGGCCACCTCTTTCATCTCCCTCCGGGTCTGGAGCCCTATGTCCCGGACTGAACGAACCCCAGGGGGCCTAACAGGCGCCGGGTACGGGCCAGCTATACTTATCATGTCCATAGCTGGGGCTGCTGAGGAGACCACTGAGGGAGGCTGGGGAGATTTACGGCGTGGGGTGGGCACTTGTGCAGAGGCCTGGATGTGGGAGGCTGAAGTCTCCGAGGGTCTCACAGGTTCCTGACACTCTGGGGAGTAGGGGTCGCACCTGGTAACATTTAGGGCGTACCATCCATTGTAACCCCAGTGTCGGGTGTAAGTCACCAAGTCTCCTGGCAACAGGTCCCTCCCCGGGTGTCCTTCTGGGAGGTGAGTCTCCACGTCCCGCCAGGTTACAAAGACTTCTAAATAAAGTCCAGGCTCCTGGATGAAGCCCCAACCACCTTTCAATTTAAAGTTCCGTACTGCACCCTTACGCCGCGGCTCCCACAGGGTTCCTTTATCTTTTCTCATCCGGTCCTTATCTGCCCGGTCCTTCTCCAGGTTACTAGTGAATTTTCACCGCACACTCACTGAGATAAATTTGCAATGTGAAAATTTATTAACAGTGTCAGAGCAAAAACAGAAATACAAGAGCTGAAGCGATATTAACACAACGTTTCGGCTCTGCCAGAGCCTTACTCATGTATTCGCTCAGTCCAAAGTAAAAGTGAAGATGAGTGCATATAGAATAGTTACTCCATAGTATATATGATAGCTTTGTTATGCAGCCTTACTAGGGAATTTTTGCCCAGTGTAACTGTTGTCCAGTTAACTAGTGGGTCAGAAGGTTAGTCTTATACCTGGTTAGTAGCTAGTCCAGTAGTAGGAAAATACAGCGGCGCCGCTGTATTTTCCTACTACTGGACTAGCTACTAACCAGGTATAAGACTAACCTTCTGACCCACTAGTTAACTGGACAACAGTTACACTGGGCAAAAATTCCCTAGTAAGGCTGCATAACAAAGCTATCATATATACTATGGAGTAACTATTCTATATGCACTCATCTTCACTTTTACTTTGGACTGAGCGAATACATGAGTAAGGCTCTGGCAGAGCCGAAACGTTGTGTTAATATCGCTTCAGCTCTTGTATTTCTGTTTTTGCTCTGACACTGTTAATAAATTTTCACATTGCAAATTTATCTCAGTGAGTGTGCGGTGAAAATTCACTAGTATGATATTGGACTAATGTGTCCCTTCTACCAGCACCTCAATCTAATTACGGTTTGTGTGCATGCCAACTTTCTTTACTTCTCCAGGTTACGTTGCCGAAGCTTTTGGGATTCTCGCTGCTCCCTTTGTCGCTCTGCTTCCCGCTCCCAACGTCTCCACTCTTCCTCCTGACGCCGGTTGTAATTCTCCTCCACCAGCTTCTCCATGTCTCCACCATCAAACTGCAGCTTACGATGCCCGGTTTGCGGCAGCTCTCCTGGCGCCCGACAGACCTGGCGGCGCTCACCTGCGGAGGAAGCAGCCGGCTCTGGAACAGATGACAGTCGGGGCTCCGGTACAGACAGGTAGACCTCTGGTGCCTGCGCGGCCTCCTCCATGAGGACGGGTGTCGCTTCTTCTGTCTCAGCGACGGGGGCAGACAGCGGGATCTGGGGTGCTGCCGGTGCAGTTTTTTGCAGGAACGGGTGCCTCCACTGCGACAACGTCAACCGGATCACATTGCAAGGGCTGGGATGCCCGCACGGACTCCTCTACTAGAACGGGTGCCTCACCTTCCGGTACAGACACTTCAAGTAAGAGGGATTGGCGCCGCTCCAAGTTTAGTTTTAGGGCACGCCAGCTGGCTTCCATCCTGGCGACCTCCTCCCGGTGCCGGGCCAGGCCTCTTAGGGTATCCTCCGCTTCTTGCAGCGTAGGAGGGTTTCCAGGCCGGGTGCCCAACGGTGGTTCCGTGGCGATCGGGTCGCTTCCGTGGGGGGAGAGCTCTGACTGCTCCATCCCTTCACACTTCTGCTCGTGTCCATTAGCCATCTCTGCCAAGTCACATGTGTCATTAGCATCTGGAGAGGGCCCCTCTTTTGTAGGGAGGCGGGACCTTCGTGTTAGTTTCCGCACACTGAGGAGGATGAGGAGGCGGAACTGAAGAGCTGTGGGGCATGATCTTACATTGCAGTACCATTTAGAGTGGTCGGCCATCGTTTTCGCGCCACTGAGTGAGTGTACACCCACGAAGAGCACTCCCTTCTTCTTCACCAGTGCCTCGTCATGACGCAGATATGGCGGAAAAATGGCAAATACATTCTCTGATGATTTTAGCAATTCTCAAGCACAAAACCAGTTCAATTCAGGCACACAGGACTCGCTTATAGCGAGCTACAGAATCCTGTTCGTGACGCCCAAGTTGAGTCGCACAGAGCCAGAGGTTTTGGGGGTACTCGGCACCGAGCCCGTCGACTTCTATGGGGTATGTCACGGCTTTACCCGGCAATTGAATCAGAGTCTATTTTACTATGTAGAAGTGTATAAACTATAAATATATGTATATATATATGTCACAATGACATGTATATATATATATATATTGTATTCTATGTGTGTATATTTTGTGTTTACAACGAAAGAAAGGGTTTTTTTTGTTGCGATATTTTGTTCCCATAGACTTACATTGGACTTCCGGTATCGGAATCGGATATCGACGATATTTAGTGATATCGGCTATACCATTCCGATACGATATTTTTAGATATCGAGCAGTATCGCTCAACACTAGTGACCAGAGTCTAATTGGCCTTCTCCACCAACCCTTTCGTCTCGGAATGATACACTGAAGAGAGAGTAAGCTCAACACTGAGCAGCCGACAGAGGTCTCTCCAGAACCGAGAAGAAACCTGGGGAACCCGGTCACTGATATCTTGTCAGGCATGCTATGTAGCCGGAAGACATGCTTTATATAAAGTACTGCCAAATCCCTTGCTGATGGTGCCCATGGAAGGGGAACTAAATGTACCATCTTGGAGAAATGGTCGGTGACTACCCAGATTACTGTATTGTTATGGGACTTGAGCAAGCTCACAATGAAGTCCATCCCGACCATCTCCCAGGGTCTTTCTGCCACTGACAGGGGGTGTAACAAGCCCATGGGCCTTTGCCGGAATGACAGATTCTTGGCGCAGGAGACAGATGCCTGGACATCGTGCGCCATTCGCATCCATCAATATGACCTCACCAGATGCTCAAATATCCTTTTGATCCCGAAATATCCACCCAACCTAGATATGTGAGCCCAAGAGAGGACCACCGGTGGCAGATTTGATGGTTCTAGAGTCTTGCCCGGAGGCACCGGCTCAAGCGAAAACGGAGCTACCATTCGCAGACTCTCCGACGGGACAATGAGCCGAGGCTCGTCACCCCCCTCAGAAGAGTCAACAGAGTGGGATAGAGCATCGGCACGGAGATTCTTCTCCCCAGAGAGAAAATGAAGGGTGAAATTAAATTGAGAGAAGAATAAGGACCATCTGGCCTGGCGAGAGCCGTCTGCAGATACAGCAGATTTTTGTGGTCGGTGAATACTTGAAAGGGAAAACGTGCCCCTTCTAGGAGATGTCTCCACTCCGAGAAAGTCAATTTCATAGCCAGTAACTCCCTGTCCCCGATGGAGTAGTTTCTCTCCGCCGGTGTAAAGGTCTTAGAAAAGAAAAAACACGGATGTTTACGACCTTGAGCATCCTTCTAGTACAGGACTGCTCCAGCACCAATGGAAGAGGAATCCGCTTCCAATATGAAGGGCTTATCCACATCGGGGCGATGTAGCACAGGAGCCCTAGCAAAATGAGATTTCACAGAGGTAAACGCCTTAGAGACCTCCTTCGACCACAACTTGGGATTAGCTCCTTTTTTGGTGAGGGCTACCAGAGGAGCTACTAAAGTAGAGAAATGAGGAATGAACTGGCGGTACTAGTTGCTGAAATCCATAAAGCACTGCACCGCTTTAAGGGAATTGGTTCCTGCCAGTTCATTACAAACTCAAGTTTGGCAGGATCCATGGTCAAACATTTGGCTGAGATAATATAGCAAAGGAAAGGCAAAGACTCCTGCTCAAACACACACTTCTCTAATTTGGCAAACAGGGAATTGGCATGCAGGAGTTCGAAGACCTTGCAGACATCCTTGCGGTGGGTATCAATATCTAGAGAGAAAATAAGAATATCATCCAGATAGACTACTACTGAAGTGGATAATAACTCCCAGAAGACATCATTGACAAAGTCTTGGAAGATGGCAGAAGCATTACACAGGCCAAACGGCATCATCAAATTTTCATATTGACCTTGTGATAAACGCGGTCTTCCATTCATCCCCTCTCAAAATTCGTATCAGGTTCTACGCGCCACGCAGGTCTAATTTAGAAAATACCCTAGCTCATCACAGCCTGTCAAAGAGCTGCGAGATGAGAGGTAGAGGGTATTTGTTTTTGATAGTAATGGCATTCAGACCCCTGTAATCTATACTTGGACATAGTTTCCTGTTCTTCTTCTGAACAAAGAAGAACCCAGCCCCTCCGGGTGACACTGACTTCCTAATAAACCCTCTTGCCAGGTTCTCTTTAATATACCAAGACATAGCCTCAGTTTCTGGGAGAGATAGAGGGTAAACACGTCCTCGGGGAGGGTCGGCGCCCGGCAAGAGGTCTATAGGACAGTCATACGGGCGATGAGGTGGCAGATCGGAGGCGCTAGAGCGGGATAAGACTAGGATTCTGCTAGAGAAACCTACATGGCCTCCCGTGGTTCAAAAGCCTGGACTGGAGATTCCAGAGGCTTAGCAAAATTTGGAGTCGGCCGAAACCTCTGCCGACACTGGTCTCGCTCCAACCCTCGCTCAGAATGCCGAAAGTCAATGCGGGTGGAAACAAATATTAGTTCCTCCAGTGTGTATGGAAACTCCAAAGTGGCCAGGGCATCCTTTACATGATCAGCCAGTCCCCTCCAGAAGACAGTGATGAGGACTTTATCTGGCCACTCCAACTCCGAGGCTAGAGTCCGGAAATGGATGGCGAAATGGCTAACCATGGAGGAGCCCTGGGTTAAAGCCAAAAGTTGAACTGTGGTATTATGGGTGACATGAGGTCCTTAAAATACCTGCTTCAGAGTGCTCAGAAAAAGCGATACGCTTTGCA
>JARQOD010000006.1:189875802-190010948 GCA_033576555.1 Oophaga sylvatica | reverse complement strand
ACATTTTCCACATTTTTAACTTACATCATCAAATTTTTTTGAAAGATTTTTTTTTATTAATGTAAAAAGGGTTAAAATTTTGAAAAAAATTTTTGAATTTTGCAGCAAAATTTAAAAAAACCTTTTTTGAGTGATCAAATACATTTGAAATGCTTTTAAGGTTTTACTACAAAAAATGCCCAAAGTAAAAACCAAAAACAGCCCCCTCAAGTGCCAAAACAAATTCAAGAAGTTAACACTTCAGATTTTACAGAAGTAAAAAATTTGGGAAAAAGAAAAAAGAATATTTCCTTTTCGAAAAAAATTTTGGGGCTTTAGCCCCATAAAAAATTTCAAAGGGGAAGCGGAAAAATTTGGCCCCAAATTTTGTGCAATTTTCGATGTGGGGAAAGCACTTTTTGGCACACAGCAAGAAGGAAAGGGGAAGCACAAAAAGTCGGAATCGTAGCCAGACATTTAGTTTTTTTGGGAGAACTCAATTTTCCAAATAAGAGAAACCCTGACAATTGAAAACTTTTGGGAAAAATTAACGCTTCAAGTAATTTTATTGATAAAAAAGTTTTGGGGTTGCAATCGCACCAAAAAAATTTTAGAGAAAGGAAATCACGACCGGGCCCCACCATGCGGATAGGAGAAACTGCACTAGAAAAAGGGTGGAGCAAGCTAAAAAGTAGCACCTTAAACACCCGATTTAAAGCATCACCGGTGTGAACAATTTTTAAACCTTATTCCATTGCTCCATGGAGCCAACTCAACTGAAAAACACAAAAATTTTTACCCTGTTAAACTCACAGGTAAAAAGAGATAAGCTATTGGGGCCCTATAACAAACCCCACGAGCTGGGGGTTTTGCCCCTCTAATCTGCTGTGTTAACCGCACACAGAAGGAACGTTCCAACCAACCGGAATTTTCCCAACCCCCACACTGCCTGATAAAAAATTTTTATAGAGCAGAAGCAGCACATGTTTATACGGAGTTCCGTTTCCCCAACAACACAGCAAGTAAAAATTATCCTAGGGGCTGACGGCCCCCAAAGATTTTTTTATAACTACACCTAACCATCAAAAGACCTTACACGCGGACCAATCCGCGCACAACCAACCACCAATGAAGGTCCCACCTCACAACATGCCCTTAGACGAATCTGGACTTAGCCCAGAAATGTTTTGCTCATCATTGTGATGTTAGTTACCATAGCTGAACCTTGAGAGGCACGGTAACAACACGCACAGCCCATTGGGCAAGGCCTGAGACCGGTTTCTTTGCTGACGGGCATCTACTGCAAACAAACTGAATGCAGACCGCGAAAACAGGGCCCGGGACCCATCCGTGCAAGGAAAATCCTGGCGCATAACATTAACCCCCTCCCTATGCCCCCCAGCGAGCCTCGCTACCTCAAAGGCCGCAAAATAGCTAAGGGGCAAAGGATATGTCAAAGGCCTCCTTTTAATTCCTACCTCCGTCCATGCCCCTTTTCCATCACCCAAAAAATTTTTTGTAACGTGCACCACCTTGGAGCCAACAATTGCGTTCGCCTCAAAGGGTCCAGGCGACCCGAATCTAGCGAAGACTCAAAAACCAAACGGGTTTTAGAAAAGAGATGGAAAAATTCGGGATTTTAGGCATGGGGAAAGGGACAGGCGATAAACACGGGTTACCTGCCAAACTTAAAGGGCCTAAAAAGTGAGAGCAAACTTAATGGGCTCCACGCTCAGCTTGAATTTCAGCTGAAGCCACAGTAAATCCTGCGGAAACAGAGCGGGGCAACGAGCGCTCAGCGGAAACCTCACTCTCTTTTTAAAGGGGCCTTGATGGCATCCTTATGGATCCCAATGCTCAAGCCTCCACAGCCCAGTCCACACCCTAGGGTCAGAGGACAAAATGGTCATGGGCACGGAACTGCGGTGTTAACCATAATTAGGAGAAACGAGTCTGCCGTAGAATCGGCAATGGCGTTAAGACAAACTCTGCCCATGGCAACAAATGTCCAGTCATCATCCTGGCAGAACAAATGCCGAAAATATGTACCATATGTTGAGCGATACGATACGCAAATACGGGTATGGGCCCCGATATTAGCTGTATCGGGCTTTCGTTTCCGATACCGATATTTTCGCTTCGGATACCGAATCGGATTTGTCATGTCCTGTGAGTGTCCGTCGGTCGGGTCTGTCAAACACGGCCTTACCTGCAGAAGATCTCCGGGCCCACGTCCTGGCTCTTATGGCCGCCATTATCTTCCCCCGGCGGTCACATGCAGTTTTTTCGCATAACTGCAGGCTGCGGGAAATCCCGGCCGAAACCAGTCCATGATGTCACCCCCGGGGGAAGCAGGAAATCAGCTGTGCTGCCCGGGGGCACTCTCTTCATTCTGATGTAGCAACTGGATCGCGTGGGACACTCTTACTAGGACTGCGTCGACATGGTATACTGCTGTTTTTTTTTTTCATTTTTTACAAGAACGATGCAACGCAGGTTAACTGTAATAAAAGAATAAAAAACTGTGTTGTGTTTTTTTTTAAAATAAAAAATTTTTTTATGCCTTCCACCCTCCGGGTAATCAACAATTTAACATTTACATAAGGGACCCTGTCCGGGTTTTTATTTAATTCTTTGGCGGGGGTTTCCGGTACCACCGGGTTTTCCTTCTGATGTTTCCAAACATCCAGACACCAAGGACCACCAGGACCTGATGACGCGTGTGGCCTTACATCAAGCGGACCCCTATCTGTGTCTGTTGGCCACCTCTTTTCATCTCCCCCCGGGGTCTGGAGCCCTATGTCCCACTGAACGAACCCCAGGGGCCAACAGGCCCGGTAGGGGCACTATACTTATCATTCCATAACTGGGGCTGGGAGACCACTGAGGGGGCTGGGGAGATTTACGCGTGGGGTGGCACTTGTTCAGAGGCCTGATGTGGGGGGCTGAATTTCCCGAGGGCCACAGGTTCCTGACACTCTGGGAGTGGGGTCGCACCTGGGAACATTTTAGGGCGTACCATCCATTTAAACCCCATGTCGGGTGTAAGCACCAAGGGCCCTGGCAACAGGTCCCTCCCCCCGGTTGTCCCTTTTTGGGAGGTGATCCCACTCCCCCAGGTTACAAAACTTCTAAATAAATTTCCCGGCCCGGATGAACCCCAACCACCTTTCAATTTAAAGTTCCGACTGCACCCTTACCCGCGCTCCCACAGGGTTCCTTTATCTTTTCTCATCCTCCTTATCTGCCGGTCCCTTCTCCAGGTTACTAGTGAATTTTCACCGCACACTTTTTCTGAGATAAATTTCCCAAAGTGAAAATTTATTAACAGTGTCAGAGCAAAAAAAAAATACAAGACGAACGAATTAACACAACTTTCCTCTGCCAGAGCCTTACCATGTATTCGCTCATCCAAAGTAAAATGAAGATGATGCATATAGAATAGTTACTCATAGTATAATGATAGCTTTTTTATGCACCTTACTAGGGGAATTTTTGCCCATGTAACTGTTGTCCAGTTAACTATGGGTCAGAAGGTTATCTTATACCAGGTTATACTGCCAGTAGTAGGAAAATACAGCGGCGCCGCGTTTTTCCTACTCTGGCTACACTAACCAGGTTTTAAGACTAACCTTCTACCCACTATTAACTGGACAACAGTTTACACTGGGCAAAAATTCCCTATAAGCTGCATAACAAAGCATCATATATACAGGATTAACTATTCTAATGACTCACTTCACTTTTACTTTTTGGGCGAGCGAATACAGAAAGGCTCTGGGCAGAGCCGAAACGTTGTGTTAATATCGCTTCACTCTTGTATTTCTGTTTTTTGCTCTACAGTTAAATTTTTCACATTGCAAATTTATCTCAGGAGGGTGCGGTGAAAAATTCACTAGTATGTATTGGCAATGTGTCCCTTCTACCAGCACCTCAATCTAATTACGGTTTTGTCAGCCAACTTTCTTACTTCCCGGTTACGTTTCCGAAGCTTTTGGATTCTCGCTCTCCCTTTTCGCTCTGTTCCCGCTCCCAACGTCTCCACCTTCCTCCTGACGCCGGTTGTAATTCTCCTCCACCAGCTTCTCCATTCTCCAACCCCCCAAACTGCACTTCGATCCCGGTTTTCGAGCTCTCCTGGGGCCCGACGTCCCTGGCGGGCTCACCTGCGGAGGAAGCACCCCGGGTCTGGAACAAGACATCGGGGCTCCGTACAGCAGGTAGACCTCTGTGCCTGCCGCCTCCTCCAGAGGACGGGTTCGCTTCTGTCTCAGCGACGGGGGAACAGCGGATCTGGGTGCTGCCGGTGCAGGTTTTTTGCGGAACGGGGCCTCCACTGCGACAACGTCAACCGGATCACATTGCAAGGGCTGGGATGCCCGCACGGACTCCTCTACTAGAACGGGTGCCTCACCTTCCGGTACAGACACTTCAGTAAGAGGGATTGGCGCCGCTCCAAGTTTAGTTTTAGGGCACGCCAGCTGGCTTCCATCCTGGCGACCTCCTCCCGGTGCCGGGCCAGGCCTCTTAGGGTATCCTCCGCTTCTTGCAGCGTAGGAGGGTTTCCAGCCGGGTGCCCAACGGTGGTTCCGTGGCGATCGGGTCGCTTCCGTGGGGGGAGAGCTCTGACTGCTCCATCCCTTCACACTTCTGCTCGTGTCCATTAGCCATCTCTGCCAAGTCACATGTGTCATTAGCATCTGGAGAGGGCCCCTCTTTTGTAGGGAGGCGGGACCTTCGTGTTAGTTTCCGCACACTGAGGAGGATGAGGAGGCGGAACTGAAGAGCTGTGGGGCATGATCTTACATTGCAGTACCATTTAGAGTGGTCGGCCATCGTTTTCGCGCCACTGAGTGAGTGTACACCCACGAAGAGCACTCCCTTCTTCTTCACCAGTGCCTCGTCATGACGCAGATATGGCGGAAAAATGGCAAATACATTCTCTGATGATTTTAGCAATTCTCAAGCACAAAACCAGTTCAATTCAGGCACACAGGACTCGCTTATAGCGAGCTACAGAATCCTGTTCGTGACGCCCAAGTTGAGTCGCACAGAGCCAGAGGTTTTGGGGTACTCGGCACCGAGCCCGTCGACTTCTATGGGGTATGTCACGGCTTTACCCGGCAATTGAATCAGAGTCTATTTTACTATGTAGAAGTGTATAAACTATAAATATATGTATATATATATGTCACAATGACATGTATATATATATATATATATATGTATTCTATGTGTGTATATTTTGTGTTTACAACGAAAGAAAGGGTTTTTTTTGTTGCGATATTTTGTTCCCATAGACTTACATTGGACTTCCGGTATCGGAATCGGATATCGACGATATTTAGTGATATCGGCTATACCATTCCGATACGATATTTTTAGATATCGAGCAGTATCGCTCAACACTAGTGACCAGAGTCTAATTGGCCTTCTCCACCAACCCTTTCGTCTCGGAATGATACACTGAAGAGAGAGTAAGCTCAACACTGAGCAGCCGACAGAGGTCTCTCCAGAACCGAGAAGAAACCTGGGGAACCCGGTCACTGATATCTTGTCAGGCATGCTATGTAGCCGGAAGACATGCTTTATATAAAGTACTGCCAAATCCCTTGCTGATGGTGCCCATGGAAGGGGAACTAAATGTACCATCTTGGAGAAATGGTCGGTGACTACCCAGATTACTGTATTGTTATGGGACTTGAGCAAGCTCACAATGAAGTCCATCCCGACCATCTCCCAGGGTCTTTCTGCCACTGACAGGGGGTGTAACAAGCCCATGGGCCTTTGCCGGAATGACAGATTCTTGGCGCAGGAGACAGATGCCTGGACATCGTGCGCCATTCGCATCCATCAATATGACCTCACCAGATGCTCAAATATCCTTTTGATCCCGAAATATCCACCCAACCTAGATATGTGAGCCCAAGAGAGGACCACCGGTGGCAGATTTGATGGTTCTAGAGTCTTGCCCGGAGGCACCGGCTCAAGCGAAAACGGAGCTACCATTCGCAGACTCTCCGACGGGACAATGAGCCGAGGCTCGTCACCCCCCTCAGAAGAGTCAACAGAGTGGGATAGAGCATCGGCACGGAGATTCTTCTCCCCAGAGAGAAAATGAAGGGTGAAATTAAATTGAGAGAAGAATAAGGACCATCTGGCCTGGCGAGAGCCGTCTGCAGATACAGCAGATTTTTGTGGTCGGTGAATACTTGAAAGGGAAAACGTGCCCCTTCTAGGAGATGTCTCCACTCCGAGAAAGTCAATTTCATAGCCAGTAACTCCCTGTCCCCGATGGAGTAGTTTCTCTCCGCCGGTGTAAAGGTCTTAGAAAAGAAAAAACACGGATGTTTACGACCTTGAGCATCCTTCTAGTACAGGACTGCTCCAGCACCAATGGAAGAGGAATCCACTTCCAATATGAAGGGCTTATCCACATCGGGGCGATGTAGCACAGGAGCCCTAGCAAAATGAGATTTCACAGAGGTAAACGCCTTAGAGACCTCCTTCGACCACAACTTGGGATTAGCTCCTTTTTTGGTGAGGGCTACCAGAGGAGCTACTAAAGTAGAGAAATGAGGAATGAACTGGCGGTACTAGTTGCTGAAATCCATAAAGCACTGCACCGCTTTAAGGGAATGTGGTTCCTGCCAGTTCATTACAAACTCAAGTTTGGCAGGATCCATGGTCAAACATTTGGCTGAGATAATATAGCAAAGGAAAGGCAAAGACTCCTGCTCAAACACACACTTCTCTAATTTGGCAAACAGGGAATTGGCATGCAGGAGTTCGAAGACCTTGCAGACATCCTTGCGGTGGGTATCAATATCTAGAGAGAAAATAAGAATATCATCCAGATAGACTACTACTGAAGTGGATAATAACTCCCAGAAGACATCATTGACAAAGTCTTGGAAGATGGCAGAAGCATTACACAGGCCAAACGGCATCATCAAATTTTCATATTGACCTTGTGATAAACGCGGTCTTCCATTCATCCCCCTCACAAATTCGTATCAGGTTCTACGCGCCACGCAGGTCTAATTTAGAAAATACCCTAGCTCATCACAGCCTGTCAAAGAGCTGCGAGATGAGAGGTAGAGGGTATTTGTTTTTGATAGTAATGGCATTCAGACCCCTGTAATCTATACTTGGACATAGTTTCCTGTTCTTCTTCTGAACAAAGAAGAACCCAGCCCCTCCGGGTGACACTGACTTCCTAATAAACCCTCTTGCCAGGTTCTCTTTAATATACCAAGACATAGCCTCAGTTTCTGGGAGAGATAGAGGGTAAACACGTCCTCGGGGAGGGTCGGCGCCCGGCAAGAGGTCTATAGGACAGTCATACGGGCGATGAGGTGGCAGATCGGAGGCGCTAGAGCGGGATAAGACTAGGATTCTGCTAGAGAAACCTACATGGCCTCCCGTGGTTCAAAAGCCTGGACTGGAGATTCCAGAGGCTTAGCAAAATTTGGAGTCGGCCGAAACCTCTGCCGACACTGGTCTCGCTCCAACCCTCGCTCAGAATGCCGAAAGTCAATGCGGGTGGAAACAAATATTAGTTCCTCCAGTGTGTATGGAAACTCCAAAGTGGCCAGGGCATCCTTTACATGATCAGCCAGTCCCCTCCAGAAGACAGTGATGAGGACTTTATCTGGCCACTCCAACTCCGAGGCTAGAGTCCGGAAATGGATGGCGAAATGGCTAACCATGGAGGAGCCCTGGGTTAAAGCCAAAAGTTGAACTGTGGTATTATGGGTGACATGAGGTCCTTAAAATACCTGCTTCAGAGTGCTCAGAAAAAGCGATACGCTTTGCACCACCGGATCATAATAACCCCAATAACCCCAATTGCGCTCCCACAGCGGCATGGCCAACTCCAACGTTCTGTCCGTTAACAGTGAGATCACAAATCCCACTTTAGCCTGTTCAGATAGGAAACGTGACACCGGCAGCTCCAAATGAATCACACACTGGTTCACGAATCCCCTACAGGTTTTACTATCACCCGTAAACTTATTGGGCAGAGGGCCCTGGCATTTTCACCATCAGAACAGGGCAAGCTAGGGTGCATACTTAACCTGACACAAGGTCTTCTATGAAGTATTAATGTTTTCTGTTAGATTACTCAACACATAACAATTTTTCACAAGGAAAATTTTAAATTTTATCTGCGGACATTAGTGATGAGCAAGCACTAAAATGCTCGGGTGCTCGTTGCTTGGGTCAGCAAATTGGAATGCTCGGGTGCTCGACCCGAGCAACAAACCCAATGTAGGTCCATGGGAATCCCAAGCTTTTTTTTTACAGTGACCCTTTGGAGGTTTTTTTAGGCTATCAAAACATTGGAAATCTATGGTAACAGTGCTCAAATGACATGGGAAAATCATGGGGAAGACAATGGAAGCATTTATGACTCCCAGGTCACTGCTGTGAACAATGTTGTCAGAGTCTTATGCCACTTTTCCTGGTGCACAATAAAACATACAAAAACAAACCCAAAATGTATTTTCCTGGGAAATATGTTAAGGAACATCCTTTCCAGGGTAATTACTGTATTTGTATGTAAGGCAATATAAATAACCAAAAAAAATGTTCCTCCATCACTTGGGCTATGTTCACACAAAGCGTTTTTGATGCGTTTTTCAACTTTAGCATTGCTTTCAACCAAGACAAATGCATTCACTGGGAAATGTCATTTCAACATTTTACAACCTTAGCTGGCCATGTGGTGTGTGACACATCATCAGACACATCCTGTTTCATTCAAGAAGTAGGGACTGTTAAAGGAGGAGGGCCATCAGGTGGGCTTTAATATTCTTAAAGGGACAGTAGTTGGTCCTCACTATTCTTATAGAGCTATCAGCTGGATATGCTTTGTTGTTCCCATTATTAAACAGTGGGTCTCCTATACTGTTATTGCCTATGCATTGAATGCAAGGCCTGCCCCAAATTTGTATCCACCCCAATAACGCCTGTAAACAGACGTCTTGGTTGGCAACCTGAAAGCTTTGTTCCCATTATTAGCAATTTGGTACTCCCATACTGTTTGACTATGCATTGAATTCAAGGCCTGCCCTGCTCCAAAGTTAAACGCACCCCAATAACACTTTAAACCGACATACTGGATGGCCACATGAAACCAAAGTTCCCATTAGTATTCATTTGTTACTGCCATACTATTTGCCTATGCATGTAATGCAAGGCCTGCCCTGCCACAAAGTTACACGCACCCCAATAACACTTGAAACAGACATCCTGGATGGCCACATGAAACTAAAATTTCCATTATTATGAATTTTGTACTCCCATAAAGTTTGCCCATGAAGTGAATGCAAGGCCTGTTTCAAATTTGGATGCACCCCAATGACCCAAAAAACAGACGTCCTGGATGGGCACATCAAACGAAAATTCCCATTTATATTCATTTGTTACTGCCATACTGTTTGCCTATGCATTTAATCCAAGGCCTGCCCTGTCACAAAGTTACACGCACCCAATAACACTTGGAACAGACGTCCTGGATGGCCACATAAAACCAAAATTTCCACTATTATGAATTTTGTACTCCTATAAAGTTTGCCTATGAAGTGAATGCAAGGCCTGCTCCAAATGTGGATGCACCCAATGACCCAAAAAACAGATGTCCTGGATGGCCACATCAAACCAAAGTTCCCATTAGCATTCGTTTGTTACTGCCATACTGTTTGCCTATGTATACAAGGTTACACGCACCCCAATAACCCTTTTTAACTGATATCCTGGATGGCTACATGAAACCAAAGTTCCCATTTTTAGAAATTTGGTACTCCCATACTGTTTGCAGGCTGTGCATTTAATGTAAGGCCTGCCCCAAATTTGCATGCACACCAATCATTCTTGGAAAAACGTAGAGGAGGGCCTAATAAAAAATGTTCCATTTAGAAAGGAGCGGGTCTCCTATACTTTTAATGCCTATAAACTAAGTGTATGGGATAGCAAACATTTCCCCTGGGGGGTACACATCAACATACTGTGTAAACATTTTTTTATTGGCATCATAAACACCCTTGAAAACACTAACGTGGCTGTTGCATCACGGAACACGTTCACCCTGGTGATCTAGTGGTGGTGTCTGAAGAGATGTGGAGGATATCCTTCTATAAATCTTTTCCAATTTAAGGTAGCAGATCTCCTATACTTGTAATGCCCATACACTAAGTGTATGGGCTGCCAAACATTTCCCTGGGGGATACACATCAACATACTGTATAAACATTTTTTTACGGGCATCATAAACACCCTTTAAGATAATAACGTGGCTGTTGTATCACATATCACGGTCACCATGGTGATCTAGTGGTGGATGATGAGGATGAAGAGAAAGAGGAGGATTACACCAAATGGCTAAAATCAGGAAGCGCATACCCATGTGTGGGTGTGAAGAGGTGCATGGGAATACACCTCCCAAAAAAAGATGCTGTATTTGAGGTTATGTTTCGCTGTTATCATTCAGTGTTGTAGAGAAGTCTGGCCAAATCCAGCCCTTGATCATTTTTATAAGTCAGCCTGTCTGCATTTTCAGTTGACAGACGGATGCGCTTATCAGTTATAATTCCACCAGTGGCACTAAAAACCCGCTCTGACAAAACACTAGCTGCAGGGCAGGCCAGGACCTCCATGGCATAGAGAGCCAGTTCATGCCATGTGCCCTTCTTGGATACCCAATTATTAAAAGGGACATAGGAATCACGGAGGACATTGGTACAGTCAGCAAGGTACTCCTTCTGCATCTTCCAAAACTTTGCACTCCTTGTGAGAATTCCCCGCTCCTCAGGGCCTGTGCGATAGAATGGTCTGATAAAACTCTCCCAGAACTTTGCCAGTGTTCCCCTGCCTCTGCTGGATTGTAGTTGTGTCTCTCTCTCTCCTCTACTCCTTGTTTGTCCATTGAACTGTGACCTCTGCCGCCAGCATTTTCAGATGGAAATTTTTTAATAATTTCGCAACAAGGGCCCTCTGGTACTGCACTATTTTAGTACACCTGTCTACCTCTGGAAGAAGAGAATGAAAGTTCTCCTTGCAGCCTGTGTAGTAGTGTCACCAACCAGTAATGAGTGTCACCCAAAATTTTGAGAATGTGAGGGTCATGGGAAAGGCAGCCATGCGTGGCAGACTTCTAGTAGCAAGACTTCCGAGTCCTCACTAAAAGGATGACTGACCATGCTGTCCTCCTCCTCCTCCCTGTCCTCAGGCCATCAAGGCTGACAGATGGTATGACAGTTTTGCTAGTAGTTCAGTCTATAGCACATGAAAATAGCTCCTGTTCTTCCTCTTCCTTCTCTTCCTCATTGTCAACCAATCCACGCTGGGATGACATGAGGCTGGGCTTGTGTAAACACCCTGTATGGGTCCTTGCTCCATCTCATTGTGCTCCTCCTGCAATGCATACTCTTTCATTGTGAGCAGAGTGCTTTTCAGAATACAGAGAAGAGGGATGGTGATGCTAATTATGGCGTCATCACCGCTCACCATCTTAGTGGACTCCTCAAAGTTTTGTAGGATGGTACATATGTCTGACATCCATGTCCACTCGTGAGGTCTTATGTGTGGAGTCTGAACTGAATACTGACAGCCTTGTTGATGCTGGTAGTCAACAATTGCCCTCTTCTGCTCACAAATCCTTTCCAACATATGCAGTGTAGAGTTCCAATGCGTGGGGGCATCACATACCTGTCGGTGAGCCAGAAGCTGCAAACTCTGCTGAAGCACAGCAAGGGCGGTGGAAGCTGTAGCTGACTATCTAAATGGGGCACACAAGTGGAGTACTTTCACAAACAGATCAGGCAGCTCCAGGTAGCTTTTGAGAAATGGTCGAACTACGAGGTTAAACACATGGGCCAAGAATGGTACGTGTGTGAGCTCGCCTCGCCTCAGGGCAACCACCACATTCTGGCCATTGTCACACATGACCATGCCTGGCTGTAGGATAAGCGGTGTTAGCCACAGATCTGCCTGCTCTTTCAGAGCTCTCCACTACTCTTCAGCATTGTGCAGTTTGTCACTTAAGCATATTAGCTTCCAGCGTAGCCTGTTGCAGCTTGGCTGAGGCAGTGCTGCAGTGCTTACAGCTTGTGACTGATATGGTCATTTCAGAGATGGAGGCTGAAGAGGAGGAGGAGGAGTTGCAGGAGCTGTAGACTGTGGGGGCAACCCTGATTGATGAAGGGCCCACAATCCTCGGCGTCGTGAGAACGTGTTCCATCCCAAGGTCCGACTGTGTCTAGCTTCCACTATGTTAACCCAGTGTGTCATAAGCGAGATATACAATCCCTGCCCACAAACATTTGCCCATGCGTCCGTGGTTGGGTGGACTTTCCCAATAACAGTATTATTGAGGGCATGGGTAATGCTGTGGGACACATGCTTGCATAATGCCAGGAAAGCATACAGGGAGAATTAGTGGCAGGTGGAGACCAAGTACCTTGCAACGGCCACCACCATCAGGTTGCGGAAAGCTTCTGTTTCCAGGAGCCTAAAAGGCAACTGTTGTGAATACCTTGGAGGCGACTTCTGAGCTGGGGCTCCCTCCGGTGGTTGCTGAGGGTAATGAAATAATTACTGAATGGCTTAAGCTGGTTCTGAATGGTATGATATAAGTGACCTGAGTTCCCAGCAGCCTTGCCGGTAATCAATTGTTCTTTCCGCCATCTCGCCCAATTTGATACTTGCTCTGGAAGTGTGTCAGGAGGATAAACCTGAGCGCTGCCCTGTTGGGAAATTGTTTGTCTCAGACCAGTGGAAAAATAGTGTGATGTCTGAGATTCATTGTTCCGCGTTGGCTGGTCATCCCAGGATTTTTGGTACCAGGGACTTTGTTAGTCCTGTGGGACTTGCTCTCGTTCCAAGCCTTGCTCTCGCACTAGTGGTTTGTTAATGCCATTACCTGTACCCAAGAGGCCATGGACCCATATTTCTATGGATTTTATTTCCGACCTTCCTGTCTCTCAGAGAATGACCGTTATCTGGTTGTAGGTTTTCCAGGAGGGATTATAGCTCTTATGGTGCCGCTTTGAAGTCGTAATGGCACGAAATAGTTCTGACGAGAGCCAGTTTGGTTGAGAACTGTCTAAAGTTTGTTCATTATCTTCCCATGCACACCATAAAAACAAATCATAAAACAAAAACCTGGGCTGTCTAGCCACTAAATTACACTTAGATAGATGGCCCTCTCTATCCGGGACCCAGACTCTACCAGTCTGTGCCCAAAACAACACATATCACATATGTTACCAGTATGGAGTTTCACAGACACTCCTCTTTATGTCCGAAGGCAACTCCAATGTCCAGACTTGAGAGAGGTCACCTCCTATTCAGTCGCTATTCGCACGGATTCTCACTGCGACTACTCCTGTGTCCGGGGTACTTCCTGCACCCAGACTGAGATAGCTCACACTCTTAGAGACTGCTTCCTTGTGCCAGGACACCTCCTGTGTCCGGGCTAAAGACAGCTCCCACACTCTTGGAGACACCTTCTGTGTCTGGACCCCTTGTCCAGACTGAATGAGCTCTCTGACTGTGCTCCAAGCACCTACTTCTGGCTTCCTAATCAACACCTGAGTGGATTCAGGTCTGAGCTGCAAGCGTGTACTGAATGGCAGGTGTAGTGACCTTTCTTTACCACCAGGTTTACAAAGCCACACATTTCGCTCATACCAGTCAGCAAGGTACTTAGGTGAAATATACACCTCATTCACCACATATTCCTTCACTGTCTCACATATCCCCTCCCTCTTCTCCAGACCGGAGGGCTGGTCATCCAGACCGGAGGGCTGGTCAACAATCCAACAGAGACAGTGAACTCTGGACCAGTCATGGCCCTCATCAGCTTCATCCTCACCACTGTCATAGCCAACATCAGTTTTCTCTTCATCTGAAGCATCCGCACTACCCTGTACCCTCCCAGGCTTATACTCTCTGCGGGCCTCGGGTATCCTGCACTGTTTCATCTTGACTTTAGTGCCAGCCTCAGTCTCGGTATAGTGGCTCACCAGATAAGTACGACCAGGCACGTCAGAACAGCTCTGCTGATTCTTCCTCAGAAACTTTCGTACCTCCTGTTTTTGGGGCACTGACCCTGTGTCACCAACTGTCACAGGAGGTATAGGGGTTTTCTCTAATTCCCCTGAACTTTCTTTAGCACATCTACTTTCTTAAATATCAGTTGATTCATAAATTCTACCTCACAGAACCCAAGCGCCTCTGTCATGGTTTCTGACCATTCCGAGCCACACTGTTCAAACGATTGGCACTGTAGAGGGAGCTGATCGTTTTTCTTGGTCGGTACACATAATTTATCCTCTTCTGGTACAGGCTCACTTTGCATAAGACTCAGAGCTCTTACTTCTTTCTCCAGGAGATCCTCATGGCTACGCATCTTCTCCTGTAGTTGTTGGACGTCCTTTACGTCTTTGGCCCTTCTTCAGGCTCTTCTGGTAGGACATGCTCAGAAGCCCTACCATCAGTCTTCTTTTCCACCACGTTCTGCATCCCATCTGAGCTCCCGTGTATCTGCAGCGGCAACGGAGCGACACATCGCCCTCCCACTCACTGGGACGTGGTTCAAGTGTAGACTCCATGAAAATGCGCCTGAGCTCACCAAGGCCAACCCGAGGTCTCAAAATCTCATCTTGGGATTTATCCAGATCCTTTGGGTCGCTCGGGAACTCCGATGGCGCACCGGGCGCCGAATTTCCGGCCCGAGCTTCGCGAGTCGCAGCCACGGATCCGGACAGTACACCGTCCACGCCGCTGTCTCCGGCAGAAACATATTCCGGGGCAGAGTCATTCCCCACATCTTCAGTCTTGTTCCTCACAGCTTCACTTGAGACATCAGCCTCTGGTGAGGCACCTGGCCTGGTGTCCACCACTTCCATGGCTTTCTCCACCTCTGCAGCATCACCTTCAGAGTCCTTGGCCTGATGCAGATCCACACCATACATTGATAACTTCTCATTTTCAACAGCATCCACTTGTGCTGTGTTCAGTTTTCAGAGTCCTGTCTTTCACCTTAGTCTTCGCCAGGGAACCGGCCAACTGTACAACATCTTCAGATGCCATCCTCCGTCCGACTGCAAGGTCAGCCTCAGCCTTCCTCTCAGGACTCTCAATCTCCTCTGCTACCATGCCTTCCTCACTTGCACTGGTTGCTTTATGGTCATCAGATAATTCACTATCACTATCTGACCCCGTTTTCTCAGCCACATCTGTCTCACTGTCAGGGCTATACACTTCATTATCATTCACATCCTGCTCACTGTCAGGGTTATACAATTCATTTTCATTCATATCCTGCTTACTGTCAGGGTTATACAATTCATTTTCATTCACATCCTGCTCACTGTCAGGGTTATACAATTCATTTTCATTCACATCTTGATCTGGAACCTTAGTTAACATGTCATCCACAACATTAACTTCACCATCTGGTCCCTCAAGTATGTGACTCTGTGACAACCCCAGCACTATACTTCTATATAGCTCAGGTACTAGGAGCTGACTCACGACCTCTCCCTGGACTTCAGTGTCCCTATACAATAGGTTATTGTTCATGGCAGCATGAGGAAACCTCTCCTCAGAGCCAGGCTCTTGGGGAACCTCACTCAGAACAATTACATTTTCCTGTGCCGTTTTAAGAGTGGGGTCTCGCACCGGCTCACTCCCAAAATTGTCACAGGAGCCAGGCAGGTCAGGGACACTCGGTTCCCGAGAACCACCATCCTCGTCTCCCAACATCACCTGCAAAGAAATGTCATCTTATCACGGTCATCATCAGTATCATGATCATCATTATCATTATCAATATTATCATGGTCATCATCATTATCACATAAGTTTAACGGCCCACTAGCACTGTGCTCCGCCCCTCGGGACTGCGCACCCTCAGTAGGACTTCATCACACTGTCCATCAGAAACACCCTTTCCCCCCAGAGATCCTTAGACCGGGGAAAGTCATTACCCAATATAACGGGGTGCACCAGGGTCTTCACTACCCCTACTTCATATGAAACCTCCCCGAGTTTGGGGACCAAGTCCACGGCAGTCTCTGGGTAGACTTTGGTGTCTTCATGGATGTACACCACACTCAGGTGCTTATCAGGGATGAAGTCCCTATCACTCAGGCTGTCACATATGGAAGTCACTGGACTCTCTGAGTCCAAGAGGGCCTGTGCTGGGCAGTCACTACAACCACCGGGGACCCCTGTGGTCCAGTCTCTTCGGCTGAGGTGGACACACACACAGGCTCTGCGCAGGGAGAGAGGGATCTGCCAACATCACAACACATAGGCTCCCCCTCTATTGGACAGTTGGCTGCAATTTCACGCCAGCTCCAACACTGTCCATCACACTCTCCCACCCACATGTCCCCTCGGGCCTGAACCCGCTTATCAGCATACCCATGTCCCCAACAGCTGGAACGCTCTTACCGCGAGAGTTCAGCGTCCGGGAACTCCGAAGTGATGACCTCTCAGACGGCTGTACCTCAGGAGGACGTGCTTGGGTGTAGCGGTCCACTATCACCTTTTCAACTCCATAATCAGGCCTGCTGACTGCAGACTCCCAACTGTATCTCCAGTCACGAACTCTCCTGGCACGGGCTGCAACCGTAACACCCAGCCGGGTAAGAATCGCCGCTTTCAACTTTGCATAGTCTTCGCTGTCCTGCTTGCTCAGGTCAGCCCAGACTTTTTGGGGTTCCCCAATCAGATAGGGTACGACCACCATGGCCCATTCAGATAGTGGCAGATTCTCCTTCTCTGCCAGTCTCTCAAACCTAGTAAGATATACCTCCACATCATCACGAGGTGTCATTTTTCTCAAGGACCGTCTTACCGCCTTCTTTATAGCGGACAACGCCGGTGCCTTCACAACATTACTTCGGGACGCGGCACCGAAATCCTTTTTGGTGCTGTCATCTGCTCAACAAATAACCGGTTATTCTCCTGCTGCTGCAGGAATTGCTGCTGGGCCTGCTGCATGCGCTGCTGGTGCTGCAGGCGCTGCTGCTCCATGCTCTCCTGCATGCTTCGCTGGGCCTGCACCAGGTACTCAACGAGTTCCTCCATACTGCCGGACTCATCTGTCTCAATCACAGCAGTCTTATGTTGCACATTAACTTGCGCCATTTGTTCAAACAGCGCCTCCATGCTGTCATCCATGCTGTCAGACTTCTCTGTCTTCACAACTGTAGTCTTCACTGAAGACATACACACTACACAGCTTTTTTTTTTTTTTTTTTCCACAGAAAAATTCAGCCTTGCTGTGCAAACACTTTTGCAAAGTCTATTAGGGCTACTGTCTCTTTAAGACTGCTCCACAAACTTTTCTTTTGCTGCTGCACATTCCACAGTCATTTTCACAACAAGTTCAGCTTTGCTGTGCAGACATTTTCTCTCTGCAGACCCTATCAGGGCCACTGTCTCTCCAAGACTGCTCCAAACAGACGTTTCTGCTGACACACACTTTTTTTTTTTTTTCTGCTGCTATTTCAATAGACTTCACCTTTAATGCTGTCTCTCGCCACTGTGCTGCATGCACACTCCAGCACTAACTGTACCAGGCCCTGCGCTGCCCCAGCATTCTTCACCAATTGTAGCCTTTCCGGGGGTTTAGCTCTAGGATCGCTGTCTGGGTAGACAGAATGGCACGGAAACAGTTCATTCAGACAGCAGTTTGGTGAAAACTGGCCGCAACCAGTTTTATTAAAGTCCACAGCACACAGATAAAAACAAATCATAAACAGAAAACCTGGCTTGTCTAGCCACTAAATTACACTTAGATAGATGGCCCTCTCTATCCGGGACCCAGACTCTACCAGTCTGTGCCCAAAACAACACATACACATATGTTAACCAGTGTATAGGAGTTTACAACACTCCCACTTTCATGGTCCGTAGGTACTTCCAATACCAGAACTTGAGAGAGGTAACCTCCATCAGTTGCTAATTGCCAGGAATACAACTGGAGAATTAGTGCGAGGTGGAGCCCCCAAGACTGAAAGGCTCACCCCCTCATTGGGAAAGTTTCCCTGTTGCCAGGACCTAAGCACTGTTTGTCCGGGCAAATCTGACAGCTCCCTCACGTGGTTGGAGAATACTAATTCTGTGCTTACTGTCTAGGTATGAAATGACCTGATGTGCCTCCGGAATCAATTGTTCTTTCGCTCTCCCTAATCAACTGCTCTGAGTGATGTCAGGTACTGAGCGCTGCACTGTTGGTTGTGTCTGAATGGATAGTGTAGTGAACATTTTCTTTGCCATCCAGGTTTTACAAGAGGCACTTTTTGCTCTTACTGCTTCAGTCCAAGCCTGCTTCGCACTAGGTGAAATATTACAAGCCATCAATTCATCGATTTTTTTCCTTCACTGTCTCTCGAACACTGGGTAATCTGTGATAGGTTTTCCAAGATGATACATCTGGTGCCATTACCTAAGTTGCTTTCCTCCTCCGAATTGGTGCCTTTGTTCTTTCAGCACATGGTTCGGTTACATGGCATTCCTGAGAATATTGTGTCTGACAGAGGAGTCCAGTTTGTTTCCAGATTTTGGAGGACATTTTGTTCTAAATTTGGTGTTCAGTTATCTTTCTCCTCTGCATTTCACCCTCAGACCAATGGACAAACCAAGAGAACAAACCAGACCTTGGAGACTTATTTGAGATGTTTTGTGTCTGCTGATCAAGATGACTGGGTCTCTTTTTAGCCTTTGGCTGAATTTTCTCTTAATAATAGGGCTAGCTCTGCCACCTTGATGTCTCCATTTTTCTGCAATTCTGGGTTTTCTTCAGGACAGGTGGAGGCTTCTGTCTGTCCGGGGGTTGACTCTATTGTGCAGCGTATGCAGCAGATTTGGGACCAGGTAGTGGAGAGGTTGTCTCTCTCTCAAGAGAAGGCCCAGCGGTTTACCAACCGGCATAAGACTGATGGTCCTTGTTTTAAAGTGGGGGACTTGGTTTGGTTGTCCTCAAGAAATATCCCTATGAAGGTTGCATCTCCAAAATTTAAGCCAAGGTTCATTGGACCTTATAAGATCATGGAAATTATTAATAATAATAATAATAATCAATAATAATTGCAGTAGTCCAGGCGGGAGTGGATCAATGCTACAGTGAGGGTTTTTGTTGTTTCTATGGTGAGAAAAGGGCGGATTCTAGAGATGTTCTTTAGGTGTAGGCGGCAAGAGCGGGCAAGAGATTGTATATGGGAGGTGAAGGAGAGATTGGTGTCAAACATAACACCCAGACAGCGAGCCTGATGCCGGGGTGTTATTATGGTGCCACCCACGGAGAGGGAAATGTCAGATTTAGGGAGGTTAGTAGACGGTGGGAGCAGAAAGAGTTCAGTTTTGGAGAGGTTAAGTTTCTATTAATCCTGTTTCCTTCCGTTTGCTTCTTCCAGGGACATTTAAGATCCATAACGTGTTCCACAAGTCCTTATTGAAGAGGTTTATCGAGCCAGTGGTTCTTATGGCTGCGCCTCCTGATCCTGTGTTGGTTGAGGGCAATTTGGAGTATGTGGTTGAAAAATATTGGATTCTCATTTTGCTAGACGGAAACTCCAGTATTTGGTTAAGTGAAGAGGTTATGGTCAGGAGGACAATTCTTGGGTGTTTGCTTCGGACATCCATGCTGGGAGACTTATCCGTGCCTATCATCGAGCTCATCCAGATCTGCCTGGTTGCGCAGGTGAGGGTTTGGTGACCCCTCCTCAAGGGGGGGGTACTGTTGTGAATACCTTGGAGGCGACTTCTGAGCTGGGGCTCCCTCCGGTGGTTGTTGAGGGTAATGAACTAATTACTGAATGGCCTTCAGCTGGCTCTGAATGACATGATATAAGTGACCTGAGTTCCCAGCAGCCTCCTGCTCTTGCTTGGAGCACATCTTGCTTTCCTGCTCTCATTCAGATAAGTGTTTTGCTTTTTTTTCTCTGTTGGATTTTCACTGCTGGTTTGCTGCTTGCGGTGGACTGCAGCCTGGTCCCCTTTTGGAGTCTTGCGCTGCAGTTGTGCTCATTGTGTGTTTGCATTTTTGCTTTGTTCCTTTGTCACTTTTTATTTGCTGTGTTGCTGTGTGTTACACCAGAGATCTGATTTAGGCGGTAGAGATCGTGTGATCTCAGTTTTTTTGTTAATCTGAAGTGTTGGTATTTTTGTCAGGGTTTTTTTTGGGTTGCAGTCAGAATTCTTTCCTATACTGTTCTATCTAGACAGATTGGGCCCCAGCATTTGCTCATTCTATTTTCTGTCTGTGTCCGTGTTTTCTTCTTGTCTAACCGCCATTACATGTTCGGGGGCTTCCTATGTCTTTGGGGATTCTGCTCTGGGGCAGATAGCATTCATATTTCTGCCTTTAGGTGTAGCTATCTCTCTGGCTGTGACGAGGAGTCTAGGATCACCGTAGGTACGCTCCACGGCTACTTCTAGTGTGGCGGTTAGTTTAGGTTACTGCAATCCAATAGTTTCCAACCTCTCTGGTGTGTTGCTACTTTGGCTATTTTTTGCAGTTTCTCCTCAGCTACCGAAACATAACAGCAACATTTCGAGTGCAAGCAGACGAGAAATGTGTGAATTAAGTACTGTGGCCTGTGGGGCATTGGCTGTGTAATTCTGCTTGCGTTACAATGACTGGGGTATGGACAACTGAAGGCTGCGCTGGGACAAGGACGTGGACATGCTTGAGCATGGTGCTAATTGAGAGTGGGCAATGGCAGGTGCAAGGCAGGAGATATCTTCGCATGCTTCATGTACAGGAGATTGACTTGCACGCACAACAGTGGAAGAAACAGTTGTGTCACCTGTTGACACTTTTCCTGGAGCCTGAGGCTCGGCCCTCAAAGTCTGTTGCTTTTCTGCCATATGCCTGATCATGCTGGTGATGGTCAGGCTGGTAGTTTTGCTACCCCTGCTGATGCGGGCATGGCAGGTAGTGCAAAAGGCCTGTTTGGGGTTATCGGTAGAGTCTTTAAAAACACAACCAGACTCGGGAAGACCTAACAGTTGTACTGCCAACTTCCGTCGTGTTTGTTTTACAAGGAACGGTTGCCCGCCTTCTGTCTGCGGCCACCACACTGCTTCATCTTGACTGTTGGGGTGCTATGCCTCCCTCCCCCTGTGTGCTGCTTTCTTTGCTCTGCATGTCCTCCTGCCAAGTTGGGTCAGTTGCTATATCATCCACCACCTTGTCTTCCACTTCAGCACTCTGGTCCTCCTCCTGACTTTCTGGCAATTGTGTCTCATCATCGTCCACCTCTTGTGACACGTTCCCTATGTCGCCTTCATGTGACCGTGGCTGCTCAAATATTTGGGTATCGCTACATGCAATCTCCTCTTTCCCCGCTTCAAGTGGACAGGGCGAGAGGCCCGAATCTATCAATGGAAAAGTGAACAGCTCTTCGGAGTGTCCAAGTGTGGGATCAGTTGTCTCCGGGTACTCTTCATGGTGGGAGGAAGGAGGATCAGGGTGAGGAATATGCTGTCCAGACTCACGGCTACTCAGACTTGACCTTGTGGAAGACAGTGTGGTGGTAGTGGTGTCAAAGTGACTGGAAGTATTATCCGCTATCCAACCAACATCCTTTTGACACTGCTCTGGGTTTAATAGTGGTGTGCTGCTGCGGTACCCTAGTAATTGGGACAGGTAGGTCGAGAGAGAAGATGTGGGTGTTTGCTGTGGCCCAATTTCAGCTTGCCAACGGCTTCGGCCTCTGCATGCACCATTACCATCACGTCCACTTCCCCGTTCCTTGCCACGCGCCTTGCTCATTTTAAATGGACTACAATATATTCCACGTTCACTACAAATGGCTGAATTTGGAACAAACTTATATGTGATCCGTGTGTGGGAAAACCACAGTTTAAAATATTTGGACTGTAGGTAACATTTTTTTTTTCAGCAAACTGGTATCAATAACTAGGCTAAGACACAGGAAAAACAGTTGAATGGAGGCCTCAAATGCAATGTGGCCTGTATTTTTTTATTACAGGAAAATAGTGTCAAGAACTAGGGTAACCCACAACAAAAATAGTTAAATGGAGGCCTCAAATGTCACAATTTGTAGCCCACAGATAGATGAGGCGTTTGACGGAGATACTACACTGTAAAATTTGTGGCCTGTATTTTTTTTTTTACAGCAAAATACTGTTAATAATTGGAGTAATACACAGGAAAAACAGTTGAATGGAGTCCTCAAATGCCACAATTTGTAGCCCACAGATAGATGAGACGTCTGACGAAGATGACCCAATTTCAAATATCTGGCCTGTATTTTTTTTTTGGCCAGCAAAATTGTATCTATAACTAGGCTACGACACAACAAAAGCAATTCTATGGAGGCCTGAAATGGCACAATTTTGAGCGCAATGATATGCGATTCGTTTGGTGGACAAAACCCAATATAAAATATCTGCCCTGTTGCTAAATATTTTTTTGGCAGCTCAATATCTTTTCAGCAGCAAAATGGTGACAAGAAATTGTATAAGACACTCCAAAAAATTTTTACAGTACCACAAAAATGGCAGAAGTATATGCGCAGTCAGATGTGATTGTTGGGATGGGCAAACCCGTTCAAAATAGCTGGATTTTCATGCTGTACTATGAAAAGGATCTGGCTGTATTCTGCAGTTCCAACAAGCAAATGGAGAAAAAAATAACACACATTTTGTGAAAGCCCGGAGCCCCCATAATTCCATGGTTTACATTGCGGCTGACTCTGGCAAAATGGCCACAGGGGGAGGCGCATGCGCAGAAGGAGATCTTGGCACTGAGATCTCATCTCCCAAGATCTTTATGCCAAGATATCCATCTGTACATGCGATGAACCCAGCAGCCATTTTCCTGAAGTCCACCGCAATGTAAACCATGGAAGTGCGGGGGTTCCAGGCTTTCACAAAAATGTCGTCAGAGACCCCACACCACCAAACTTCCACAGTGTCGCACCTCCAAACACCCCTGAAATGTTATGGTAGCTGAGGAGGCAGTAGCAAAAAACTGCATAGGCAGCCTAACACCAGAGAGGTTGGAAACTAATAGGTTGCAGACCCCTAAACTAACCGCACAACTAGAAGCAGCCGTGGAGCGTACCTACGGTGGTCCTAGACGCCTAGGCACAGCCGGAGAGATAGCTATCCCTTAAGATGGAAAGAGGAAAGCTAACTGCCCCGGAGTAGACCTCAAAAGAGTAGGAAGCCCCCAAACATATAATGGCGGTTAGACAAGATGAAAATACGAACACAGACAGAAAATAGATTGAGCAAACACTGGGGCCCAAAACTGTCTAGATAGGACAGCACAGGAGATAATACTTTCTGCAACCCAGAAAAACCCTAGGAAAAACTCCAACACTTCTGAATCCAAAAACACTGAGACCACACGGTCTCGACCACCTATATCAGATCTCTGGTGTGGACACGTAGCTACCAGCAGAAAAATATCACAAGAACTGAGCAAATGAACAAATGCAAAAAATGAACGGAGACCAGCCAAAGCCCCCCATAGGGGACCCGGCTGAAGACAAAAAGCAATGCAGCAAAAAGCAAGGAATTCAAACCACAGTAAAAAAAAAAAATTAAAGAGACTTATCTGAAAGCAAGCAGGAGACAGCAGGAAAGCAAGCTGAATTCAAAACTAAACCAGGAAGCACAATTGATCACCGGCGAGGATCATGGGATTTCAGCTCACTTATATCAGGCCAGTCAGTACCACCTGACACCCACTCATTATCTGCGGGTGTAGGACTCTTGGTATTCAAGATAGGTTCAATACCCTCAGCAACTACCAGAGGGAGCTTCAGCTCCAAAGTCGTCTCCAAAATGTTCACAACACACCCCCTCATCCCAGCCTGCTGACTGCAGCACTCTTGCCTCCTCCAACAGCAACCCTGCTCCACCGAGGCTGGTAAGGTATATTCGAATTAGAAGACGTACCACCATTTTCCCCAAAATTTTGGGGAAAAAAGTGAGTCTTATAATCCAAAAAATACAGCACATTGTTTAGCTATAATCAATGGTTTGAAGTTCTAAGGGCTAAAATTAAGATTTGCGACCACTTCTTTTAAGTGTTAAATGATTACCATTAATGGTTTATCTGTTGTGGGTATTTAAATCTGAAATTATCTGATCAGTCATCATGCACCAGAAGAAGCTGATGTTGTGGTTAAAACCTTTAGTCGATTTTAGTGATCAGCATGACCATAAAATGATTGTATATGGATCCTATCTGTGATTTTACTGAAAATCTTTTTTTACTGTATTTTTACTGTGTTTTTATGGGTATAAAAATATAGCCAACCTTTTTTAGCTTTTCTATTTGCAGTTAAATTATGTTTTGTATCACCCATGAAGGAAATATCATATGCTGCCTAATGTGAAAATCATCTTTTGACTTGGATCTGATTATCCTGGCTGCACCCATGTGTCAATTGTGGTTGAAAATAAATGAAAGACTTTTGGAGTCCTGTTCAGATCACATTAAACTGACTCTTTTCTGAATGGTAATATAGAGGTGTGTGATTTTAACATAGTTACATAGATTGAAAAAAGTCCTAGGTTCATCAAGTTCAACCTTTCTCCACACATTATACATTTTGTCACTAAATTAACTATAAATCACAATATTATGTGTGCTAATGAAATCATCCAGCCCTTTTTTAAAAGCTGTTGTAGTGTCTGCCATTACTACCTTTTATGGTAGGACATTCCAAAGTCTGACTGCTCTAACTGTAGAGAACCCTACCATAACCACCTTTCTTCCACATGTAATGAGTGTCCCCTGGTCCTTAGTATGGTCTTTGGAAGGAATAAGTCATGTGCTGATCCCACACATGTATTTTTACATATAAATGAGATCCCAGCTGACCCCTTAGGGACAGGAAGCAGGAACGGCCAGAAGGAAAGATCATTAGATACTGACAGGCACTGTAGGAACATAGGAATCACGAATATAGACGGGAACCGGTTGACATACAGATGAGTACTGGCAGATGGTGACTGGAGCAACTTTGTACAGAAGAGCACTGGCAGGTTCAGACTGGAGCGACTGATGCACAGATGAGTACTGGCAGTTGCAAATTGGACCGGTTGATATACAGATGAGTAGTGGCAGGTGCAGACTGGAAAGACTGATGTACAGATGAGCACTGGCAGGTGCGGACTGGACCAGCTTGTACAGATGAACCCTGGCGGGTGCAAACTGGACCAGCTAATGTATAGGTGAGCACTGGCAGGTGCAGACTGGAGCAGCTGAAACTGAGACAGACAAGCAAGTATAGGCAGACAGGTACAGGTCATGTAGACTGGCTGATGGATGCTGGGGACCTGACAACTAGCAAGCGTACATATGGCTAACTAAAAACATTGCTCAGGCACTGTTAGGGTCTGCGTGTCACACCGAATATAAATTAGAGGAAGGTTCGATCGTGAACCGGGGTCCACCGTGCGGAGATGGGGAAACCGCAGCTAGAGAACCATGGCAGAGCATAGCTGCAAACAGGCACCATAAACACACCAAGTTAAATGTCACTCAGTGTGAACAGAGTGCTAAGTACCTGACTCTGTTACTCCCCGGAGTCAACACAGACTGAGAGCACTCAAAGCGATACCCTGTTAGGAGTCACAGCAGTAAATAGAGTATAGACGCAAGTTGGGGGTCCCTATAACTTAAACCCCCACTGAGCTGGTGGTTGTGCTTGTTCTGAACTCTGTTGTGTTAACCCCACACAGAACGGGAACAGTTACCAAGCCAAGTGGGAATTCCCACCCTACACTGCCTGATAAGAAATTCACTCATAGAGCATGAAGTAGCACACGTGTATAGAGAGTGGTCACGCTTCCACCAACACACACAGCAAGTATAAATTATCTTAGCGTACCGATGGGAGCCCCAAAGATCCTTTTATAGCCTGCACCTAAATCCAGTCAGAAAGGATCTTACTCGCGTACCAATCCAGAGCCGGCATGGGACCGGAGCAGCTGACACCCGACCTCCAATGAGAGGTCGCCAACTCACGCACATGCCCAGTAGAGCGAATCCTGGTATTAGTCTCTGGAATGACTGCTTACTGCTGTCTAGTTTAAGTTACCATAGTTGAACCTGGAGAGGCCGCGGTAACAACACACACAGCCCGAGTCTGAGCAACACGCTGAGACCGACGTCTTTGCTGATCGGCATCTACTGCAGTCAAAACTGAAAGTGAGACCGCAGGAGAAGACAAGGCTTGGGATCCATCCTGTGCAGAGGAAGAATCCTGGTGCCTAACAGGCACCTCCATGCTGTAGGAGGTGCATTAAATAGAAAGTGTCACCCAACTATTAGCTGGTAACACTTTAAGTTGGTGCTTGCAGCACCTTTAAGTAGGAGGGAGTATGCGCGCGCGTCCTAAGCATACTGCCGAGCGAAACCCGACCATAGCGTGTAGTCGGCCATGTGATCGTCGACCCGAGCACCAAAGTCGGTTTTCCCATAATGCTTGCAGGCGCCTTTTTTCAGCCAATGAGCAAGGACGTACACTGTGGGCAACGAGATGACATGGGCAGCGTCCACCACCATCTTAGAGAAGGGCATTGCAGTGATTGGCTTGCTTTGGGGGCGTCATAGTGTCTATAAAAGCCCTGACTGCCAACAGCCATTTTACTTCTGCTGATCTTAACAGTAGAGAGAGGTTGCTGACGCTGTTTATCAATAGGGAGAGAGTTAGGGCTGGAAAGTGAAGTTCTTATGTGCTTGTGCTAATAGCAATTGTGCTGTACAATTAGTGTGCAGTGACAGGGAGGATTTTCTTGTGAGCAGCAGCGCTGGTTATTAGGCTGCCTGCCGGTGACAGGGAGGATTTTCTTGCGTGCAGCAGCGCTGGTTATTAGGCTGCCTGCCAGTGACAGGGGAGGATTTTCTTGTGTGCAGCATGGCTGGTTATTAGGCTGCCTGCTAGCTGTATTGCTGTCTGTACACTACTGTGCAGACTGCTTTTTACACAGCACTAATACTTTTATTCTTTTTTTCTGCACAGTTACAAAGCGTTCATTTTTTCCCACACCGTATAGAGCTGTACGCTCCTCACACACTACCGTGTACCAGCTGGTATTATGGACAAATATATGCAGACTATCTGTGTGTGCCTCCGGAAATATATACGAGATTTAAATTTTCCCCTATACTATATACACCTGGTATCTTCTGATACAGTACCTTTTTTCTGAATTTTGTATTACGGTCAAATCCATACTGAGACAGCGTCTGCGTGTGACTCCGGAAATATATAGGAGATTTAAATTTTCCCCTACACTATATACACCTGGCATCTTCAGATACAGTACCTTTCTTCTGCATTTTGTATTACGGTCAAATCCATACTGAGAGAGCATCTGTGTGTGACTCCGGAATATATACGGAGATTTAAATTTTCCCCTAAACTATAGAAAAATATTTAGAGTTGAGAGTCCTCAGTGGTTGATACCTTTTAATGGCTAACTGAAAAGATGGTAACAAATTGCAAGCTTTCGAGACTACTCAGGTCTCTTCATCAGGCTAAACTAATACAAAATCTGAAGAATCACATATTTATACACAAAAACACAGAAACTGGCTAACACGGTACGAAGATATACATCTTTCCTACCCCTAAACTATATACACCTATTATCTTCTGATACAGTACCTTTTTTCTGCCTTTTGTATTACGATCAAATCCATACTGAGAGAGCGTCTTTGTTTGACTCCGGAAATATATACGGAGATTTAAATTTTCCCCTATACTATATACACCTGGTATCTTGTGATACAGTACCTTTTTACTGCCTTTTGTATTACGGTCAAATCCATACTGAGAGAGCGTCTGTGTGTGACTCCGGAAATATATACGAAGATTTAAATTTTCCCCTACAATGTACACAGCTGTACGCTTCTGATACAGTACCATATATCTGCTGATATTTTGGGTACATTTTCCCAAACATGAGGAAGTATGGTGGAAGAGGCCGCGGACGTGGCCGGGGGGGACAGCTGGTACTGATGGTGGTGGTGGTGCTTTTGTTGGTAGTGCCAAAAGCACAATAGCACCTAAGGCAGGAGGTGTTGAGCCTGCGTCAACGTCTGGCTCCAGAAGGCCTTTTCTGGGAGTAGGTAAACCGCTTTTAAAGCGAACAGGAACAGGTTTTGGCTTACATAGCCGAAACAGCCTCCAGCTCTATCGCCTCCTCTTCTGAAGTTTCAAATACTGCAAGCACTGAGTCATCAGTGCAGGCTCCTGGTCAGGAACAACACATTTCCTTGTGTCCTTCACCCACAACAAAAGTGAAGGATGCGGCAGGCCACACTTCAGATTACTCCATGGAACTTTTTTCACATGCCATGCCTGGGTTATCAAATCAAATCCTGAATTCCCCAGTCCTAGATGAATATGACATGGAGTTCACTGATGCACAGCCACTGCTTTATGATTCTGCTGGTACATTCACCCAGAGCACTGCATTGCCCTCGCAGTCTACTGAGCCAGATTCTGACCCTGATGAAACCCAGGTGCCCCTTCCCACTTACTCCACCACCTTAAACGGTGACACAGAGGAAGGTGCAGATGAAATTGAAGAGGAGGTGATGGATGACCCAGTTGTTGACCCGGATTGGCATCCATTGGGGAAGAGGGTGCCACTGGCAATAGCTCAGAAGAGGAGGAGGATCGGCAGCAGGCATCGACATGGCAGCTGCAGTTATCTGGCAGCCCCGTAGCAGTCCAAAAACGTGTTAAAAAACAAAAAGAGTTGCAGGACAGCTTGGCCAGATGGTCAAATTAGCACAGCGTGCAAACCCTGAAAATTTATCCCATAGTTGAAAGAGTGCAGTGTGGCACTTTTTAGACCAAAATCCTATTGATGAGGCAAAGGTTATCTGTAAGAAGTGCGGAAGGACCTTTAGCCGAGGGAAAAATCTCAGAAATTTGAATACCAGTTGTATGTTTAGACATTTAAACACCATGCACTTGCAAGCGTGAATGGACTACAAAACCTCAGGTAGCACATCTGCAACTGCTCCAATTGAAGGTAGCCAGCAACGCTACATCGCTTGCCCCACTGTAAGCCCACCGGTTAGCACACCACCAGCAAGAAATGTTGAGGTGTCGTCGCAAAGCCAAAGCAGTCAGTGAATCACAATGTTTTTCCAACGAAAGACTGAATCTAGGCCATCACCACCACCACCATCACCATCACCAACCCCCTCTCAGTCCGCCATGTCCACCGCTAGTTTCCCCATATGCAGCTCTCAAGTCCAGCTCACCCTAGCAGACACTCTGAGTAGGACAAGAAAGTACTCATCCTCTCATCCGCATACACTAGCTTTGAACGCCTACATTGCCAAACTGAATATTAGAGATGATGACCTTCCGTTTGGTTGAAAGGTAGTGTTCCGAGAGCTTATGGCCTATGCTGTCCCACGCTATGACCTACCCAGTCAGCACTTCTTTTCTAGAAAAGCCATCCCTCTCACAGTCACAATGCAAAGAGCTGGAAGATGGCGAAGCTGAGTAGTCCAGAGTAGAGCAGTGCCCAGCCAGGAGAGGTATTTCATTTTTTCAATGTTTGGAGCAATATATGGGGAGCATTATACACTGGAGAATTATATATGGGGCACATCATACACTGGAGCATTATAAATGGGGCCCATCATACACTGGAGCATCATATATGGGGCCCATTATACACTGGAGCATCATATTGGGCCCTTTATAAATGGAGCATTATATAGGCCCTTCATACACTGGAGCATCATCCATGGGGCCCATCATATACTGGAGCATCATAAGGGGCCCATTATATATGGAGCATTATGTAGGCCCATCATACACTGGAGCATTATCCATGGGGCCCATCATACACTGGAGCATCATATGGGGCCCATTATTTATGGAGCATTATATAGACCCATCATGCACTGGATCATCATCCATGGGGCCCATCATATACTGGAGCATCATATGGGGCCCATTATATATGGAGCATTATATAGGCCCACCATACACTTGAGCATCATAGATAGGGCCCATTATACACTGGATCATTATATATGGGGCACATCATACACTGGAGCATTATAAATGGGGCCCATCATACACTGGAGCATCATATAAAGGGCCCATTATACACTGGAGCTTCATATGTGTGCCATTATTTATGGAGCATTATATAGGCCTATCATACACTGGAGCATCATATGGGTGCCATTATTTATGGAGCATTTATAGGCCCATCATACACTGGAGCATCATATGGGGCCCATTATATATGGCGCATCATATGGGGCACATTATATATGGAGCATCACAGTGAGCACATTATATATGGATCATTATATATGAGGACCATTATATTTGGAGCATTATATGGGGCTCATCATACACTGGAGCATCATATATGGGGCCCATCATATACTAGAGCATCATATGTGGTTCATTATTTATGGGGCATCATATAGGGCCCTTTATATATGTAGCATCATATGGAGCACAAATGGGGCCTATTCTGTATGGATCATTATATGGAGCCAATTCTTGTGGAGCAATATATGGTGCCCATCATATACTGTATGGAGCTTTATATGTGACTCATTATACTGTATGGAGCAATATGTGGGGCTCATTATACTTTTATGAGGACCATCCTATACTATATGGCACATTATAATGGGACCATCATCTAACGGAGCATTATGTGGAGCTCATCATACAATTATGTATGGAACAATATATGGGGCTCATTATTCTGTATGGCGCACTATGTGGTGCCCATAATACTGTATAGAGGACTATACTGTCCGTTTTTTAAGCTATTGTAGAATTTACAATAGATATCACTCATGTAATGTAAGAGGTGAAGTATTTGGCATTGTACTATACCTATATTTCTGTGCCATATCGGAGCATTATGAATTGTGGTATGTGTTAAAGGACCCACTGAGACTCTTTCACCTGGAGCCAGCCCTGGCCCCCCCACAACTTTAGCCAAATAACCCCCAGTTTTCAATGCTTTAATATTATTATAAAGTAAATTAAGGTTGACAAGCTTAAGTAATAAGAATTGATGTCGTTGGCATTGAAATAGGCACTGTAGGTGTGTTTACTGTCCTCCTCTGACTGCCGACTTTTCTTCCCCATTGACTTGCATTGGGGTCGGTTTGAGTTTCAGTCGGACCTTCGACTTTTTCCGATAGTCGGCCGATTTAGTTCGACTCGACTTTTGTGAAAGTCGGGTGGTTCGAAACCCGACTCAACCCTCCCGGAGGCAAAGTCGCTCATCTCTGCTGAGCACAAGTCTTAAGTTGGATTTAACAAAATTACACCCCTTCAACTTTTTTGTCCCGTCCTTTCTAAATTTAGTGTAACCCTCTACTTTTATCACCCTGTCTTGGCTTTCGCCAAGCCAATTTTCTGTAATGCCCTGTAATGATTTTTAAGCACTTTTCACCTCCCTCTAACTTTGTCATTAGGATCTATGTGTACCATGACCACTGTATTTTTCCCAGCCCCACCCAGCAATCTGTCTATCAGATACGCAATATGCCGAACCTGAGCACCCAGCAGACAACACACTGTTTGGCATTCAAGGTCATGGTAGCTAGTGAACTTTACGTTCCAACTAATTGTAGAATAACACTGCCACCAACACCTGTCTGGCCTTTATTTTACTGCTATTTCCCTCCTCCCTACATCAGTCATTTTCCTGTTTGCTAGGAGCAACGTTCTGCTGTGGTGATCCTAGTCTTGGGCTTGCTTTCCTAATATCAGCCAAACAGACATATTTACTAGGTTATGCTAGATCAGGACTGAGCTCCCTTGTACTTTCCCCCCTACACCTTCTTCTAACCGTTACCCAGCTACCTACTTCTGGGTCCTGATGTTCCCCACCTCCACCCTGTTACATATCACAGGCCCCAGCCAAAGCATGCTCAGTGAGCTCTAAACTCTTCTCCAGGTTTGCAATGCTCCTGTGTGTTGCAAGCTACATATTTAAATCCATTACCTGGGATGACATCGAGTGCAGATATATTCAAGGCATACATACATATCACAAGATGCACACCTGGTTGCATTGTCCATACTAAATGAGGATAAACAATACAGATAAAAGCAGAAAACAATGACAATCTATGCTCTTATGTTAAACTATGAAATTGTGTTTAACTATGCACTTACATGCAGCTCCACAATTAAAATGCAGTCCCTGCTCCGCTAAGTGGCCTAGCGGAAATTTTCTGTAACTTGTAGTTCTCCATCCAGCTTAACCTATTTTGATAAAATATCCTATACAATGATGTTGTATCTGTTTTTTTGCCACTTTGACTATAGATAATTTATTCATAGCAGCTCCACTAATGGTAATGGACTGATTTGACATCACATTTATTTAAGCATTTATATTTTATTTAATCAATACTGATTATTTCCCTCTAACATAAGGCAATTAGCAATTACTTCATAAGGGTGGATGGGGTGCCTTTCTCTGGATCAATACTAGAAGACTGTGTTTTTCTTATTAACCTGGTTTAGTTTGTAATGTAGATGCGTGGATCTTTGAAATTAGAATTCTCTTGCTTCCCCAAATTTTTCCCAAAAATTTGATTTGTGATGAATAAATTTGTGCAAATCGCAATACTAGAAAGCTTGTAATTGCTCAGAAAACACCTATGGGGGAAATTAGAGAGCGAGATAGAGAGAACCCCACTGACGATAAGAGCTTACACTGTATAGGAGAGAATGAAAGAGGACCCTAGTGACCATAAGAGCTTACACTCTATAGAAGAAAGAAAGAGGACCCTGCTGATCATATCCCACTGACTTTAAGAGCTTACACTTTACAGGAGAGAGAGTCTTACCCAGTGACTCTAGAGATGGAAAATGACTGCGATACAACTGTTTCACAAGGAACTGGTGAGCTTAGATGGCCCATGTACTGACCACCACTGCCCAAGGTGTGATAATCCATAAGATGTTACTGTTGAAGGACATTATGTTGAAGCCTGTGCTGCCACACAAAAACACATCCAATTTACTCTCTGATTCTTCAGTAGTGTTGGAAATGATGCCAGGCAAGTATTTTTTCTTTTTGGCAACCATGAATATTTCAAAGTGTTTTAATTCATGTGAAACTTCGAATTTCAGAAAATTCGACTTGAACTCGATCTTCAGCGGATAAATCTGATCATTTCTACTTTGTAACTATTTAAAGTATTTAAGTTTTTTGTTAGATTTAGAAAAAAATATTAATTTGGATTTTCTTTGATCGCTAGTCATTATAATAGAAAGATAAAAATTTAATTAAACCAGTGAGCACTAAAAAAAGCATGTGACCTCATTGTAAAGATTCCAATAAAAGAAGATATATTTTGCATAATCAAAACAATATGTTAGGTTATAGGTTGAACTCGATTAAATTATTTCTACCATCAAACTAAACACAACTATGAAACTGAAAAATATGAAAAAAGAGAAATATAATATTTATTCTTTGGGCACATACTTAGAATATGATTGAAAAGTGTATTTTTTATACTTAAGAAGTTAAAATCTCTTGTAGAAATTTTAAAGATACAATTTCAACATTTTGTAATCCCCTATAAAGATTCTTATCTGTCACAAGACACATGAACAATATAATTTAAGCAAACCAAGCATAGTAATGTCTGTTGTCTTCATGTAAACATGTAATTTTAACATTTTTTAATTAATCAACTGTCATTTAGTGTGGCTGTTTGTGTCAAATTGTTTGATCTGAGAGCATTACACTCTTTGTTCCAAATTGCTTGAAGACAAACAGAAACACTTTCGTGAGAACAGGAACTGTCCCCTCTCATTAAAACAATGGCACTATTATTAACACATTTGTGAACATTCATGCTATATTTTTGTAGACAAAAATTACATAGAGTTCATTCCTTCAGTGGCAAAAAAGTAAATATTTTTAGATAAACATTTTGCTTTACCATTAAGAATTAGCAAATTTCTGAAAAATTATTACATTTATATTGATGAACATTAAGCACATAAAGGGCATGTGCATAAGACATTGCTTTAAGGCTGACAAATCCACCAAGTTTTTCAAGAAAAAATGCTTTAAAACACTTTAAAAGTTTAAAAAATTGGATTTTTTTCCTGAAGCATCTTTTTGGTATTTTTTGGATGTTTTCTGAGTGCTCTTTTGTCGCTTTTGTCTGTCTGCATTTTTTTGAGCTTTTTTTATTGCCTTGTATTGTAATGTATAGATTGTCCTCAGAGTGCTCAGAGTGTGGAAAACAACTGAAAAATCATCAGCTCACTTCTTTTAATTGCTTGGCATCTTTTACAACTTTTGTCTTGAAAATTGAGCCTTTAAGGCAGTATCGACAGAAAAATAAAAATGTTTTGACTCTTGCAAAAAGAGGAGGAAAAAACTAAAGCGCAAAAGCAGAAAAATACCCCATCGAGAATGGGTTAAAGATTTGTAAAACATTTGCAGTGTTGTGTAATGCTCATTTCATAATTAGTCTTGCCTTGGCTGTTGGTTTCTCTATGGAAGGTTTTGTGGATAAGTAACTATTGAATGTGCGATCATAATGATTGTGCATGAACAGGGATATAAGTAAAGTTTGTACAGTAAACCTTTTAAATTTTTAAGATGGATTGGTGTCACATGTTCAATGTAGCTCAGACCCATGTAAATATTCTCCTGTGAAGGCCCTAACAGAACCCATATAAGTTTGACCAAACGTAGGAAAGTGAGAAGCAATCAAATTACTATTCCCTGCACATTTTGTGATATTATGCAACAATACAGTATCAAATTACCAAAGATCTCACATAGTTAATTTTTTACACTCTTTCGTGGTGGAGAAAGTGCAAACAGTTGAATTAATAGAAGATACTCAGAGTTTATAGTACTTAGAAATTTGTCAACAGAAAAAATATAAACTAAAACCATAATTTTATCTTCGGGACGTAATGGCCACCAATTAGTGTATTTTAGTCAGCGATAGTTTATATCATAATTTTCCTAAAGGTCTAATAAATTAATATATCTGTTATTTTTATTTTCATTAGCTTTTACATGATTTAATTTAGCTCAGCAAAGAATGTCATACAGTCATTCCAGGGAAAGCGGTAATATTCTCTTAAAATGAAAACAAATGCATTTCAGTTTAAAGAATGATTTATTTTCTCCCCAAAGAAGCAACACAGTTTAGTGCTGCCTCTGTCCCTCTCCAGTCCATCTTTAATGCAGCAGCCAGGGACAGCCATCTGGCTAATCGGTATCAGGAACACCCCACTGCACTTGCTCACTGAGATACCTGTGAAGCGGGGCAGCAGCGGTGAAGATGCATGCTTCACATAAACAGGACCTGAAGCATGTGACTGCCAAACGGCAGAGCCGGCCACAGGTCTATCAGAGGAAGCATTAAAAGAGAGAGATTGCTACAGGCCAGATAGGACCTGAAACACCTGACTACTGGGGTAACTACGGGACAAAGTTACCAAGGGGCATAGACAGAACGGATAGTCAGGATGTAGCCAAGAGGTCATACACAGAGGGCAGCGCAGTACAAGAGAAGCAGGCAGAGTGTAGTCAGGACGGAGCCAAGGGGCCATACACAGAGAGGGCAGCACAGTACAAAAGAAGCAGGCAGAGGGTAGTCAGGACGTAGCAAAGGGGTCATACTCAGAGAGGGCAGCACAGTACAAAAGGGGCAGGCAAAACTCATAACAGGGACACAGCCAAATCAGAACCAGACAGACATAACATAGCACAGGCACAAAGTACTGGCACAGGCACAACAGGGTCAAACACACTAGGCCAAGGGTCAGAGTTTAAGCGAGAAGGAATGACCCCACCATGAGGTTATAAGAAACCTCCCAGAATCCCAGAGTGAGATTAACTCAGATTAACCTCTGAACTACCTAATCCCTCAAGCTCCATAGACCATGACAATCGGTACTTGGACGCATCCGCTCTTCGTCAATCGTTACACAGGCTGCACATTCATTATAGGATCCAATTCAAAGTACTCGTTCTCACCCATAAAGCTCTCCACAATGTGGCATCCGCTTACATCTCCTCCCTCATTTCTGTCTATCAGCCTAGCAGATCGCTACGCTCTGCAAACAACTTTCGACTAACCTCTGCACTAATCCGTACATTTGTCTCCCGACTCCAAGACTTCTCCCGCACTGTGCCAAAACTCTGGAATGCTCTGCCCCAAGAAATCAGGACCAGCCACAACTTGAACAGTTTTAGGCACTCCCTCAAAACACATTTGTTCAGAGCGGCCTATCACATTCAATAATCAAAGTCATTTTATGTGTAAATGTGTGTGTGTAGCCCATTCACTATCTCTCCATCATTGTAAATACAGACCTGTACTTTGTATCTCCCCCCACCTCATTGTAGATTGTTAGCATTCACGAGCAGCGTCGTTTTTATTTTGCTTTAATTATTGTATTTTTGTTAATGTTATTGCTTATGACTGCTGTGTTTGAAATTCTTAAATTGGAAAGTGCTGTGGAATATGTTGGCGCTATATAAATAAAGATTATTATTATTATGTTAAGGGACATAAAAGCCCATTGATCACACACATTCAGTGAAAATATACGAACCATAGGACAGTGTAGTGAGATTTGTATATGTATTGTGGTGAGATGTGTATGTGTATACATACATGACCAGCAGTGGGTGACGTTTGTCTTGGGCTGCAGCCCTCCACACAGGTCATGACCTCATGCTAGCCTGACTGGCAGTCTCATAGTCTCCAATCTCTCCAGGGTGCCTTCCTGAGAGCACATAGAATTGGAGCATTTAACACCTTCTGGCTCTTTTGAAGTCAAGGGTATGCCACACTAAGCGAGATCGCTAACGAGATCACTAAAACGTCACTATTTAGCGATCTCGTTAGCGACCTCGTTGTGTGTGGCATGTAGCAACGATGTGGCCCCTGCTGTGATGTCGCTGATCGTTCACTAGCGTTCTGGACCGTTTTTTGATCGTTGGCGTCCTGCTGGTGAGCCTATATCGCTGTGTTTGGCACCTGTTGCGAACGACGAGCGACCTCGTTTGTGACGCATGTGGTTTAGCGTCATGGAGTGGATCGCAATATCTGTAAGTTCTCTTTTGCGTCACAGAGAGGATCGCAGAAGTTGCAAAGCAGGCTAGCAGGACGCAGAGAGCAGGAGCGATGCTGGAAATTCCTATGAATCAGAAGCGCTCAGTACATGCTAATGACAGATCCTAATGACCCCAAAGTCGTTAAAGAGATCGCTGACCGCTGACGAGTCGTTTATGAGATCTCCTGTTTGGCAGCTACTAGCGACCTAAAAGCGATCACACCAACGAGATCGCTAACGAGATCGCTAAGTGTGGCAGTACCTTTAGATGTCAAAGGCTAGATAGCTATGGGAAAGTTTACACCAGAAGTTCAGAGAGGAAATAATGTATTCATTGGTAGCATGGCATGGTCCACTCACAGACCAGCAATTAGAATATTATAATGAGAGGCTGGTCTAGAAATTGGATTCCCAAGTCATATTTATAAATTAGACTTCCACACAAAAGAATCTTGTCATATTTGAGGGCAACCAAGCTGATGTGATCATCTCATATTTCCCCCTCCTTCGGGGACAGAGTATCAGAATGCAAAGTTCGATATTTCTGTAAGTTTTCTTCCTGTTATTTTTATACTGTTTTGCATATTTGTATGTCCCTTGTTATTTCACTTTTTATATTCCTTTTATTGTAAGCACTGTACCTTTTTATATTAAAGCTTTAAACTTTAATAAGTCTGAACCCTGTTTCTCTAAAGAATCCATAGCCTTAAAAGTGTGTGCTCCTGGTGATTGGCACATAGTAGCAGTAATATTTCCGGGACTCATCATCCGTGTGTTCGGTGAGTGGTGGCAGTGTGTATGAACGGGGTGTGTGGTCTGTGTTGAGGTGTGATTTATGCTCCTATTTCAGCATAGTACAGAGGTTGAAAGCTGGACTGAGTGAGAGGAGATAGATTAACCCTTGCATGCGCACCCCCATACCGTGTGTGTTGGTCTATATGTGACAATTGGTGGCAGCAGTGGGATAGAATTTATTTCTATTAGAGCATTAGTGCATGGTGTAAGCAAATACTCCCTGTACTAAAGAATTGGTATCTTTGCGAGGAGTGCACCAGTTCTACAAGGTTCAACTCAGTGCTTATTTGGACATACTTGCAAACAGATTCCCTTCCCGTTTTTCTTTTCTATCTTTTATTTGGCAAGGGCTGGTCATTGATATGGCAGCCCAGTACAAGAAGCAGAGCAAAGAGGCTCTGATCGACCTCTGTGAGCAGAGAGGAATAGAGATGGCTGACAAATCAAAGGCACTGCTGATACGTGCCTTGGCCGAGCATGACCTAGAGAGAAATACTGAAGCATCCTGGCAAAGAGGAAGTTCACTTCAGAGAGACCCAGCAAAGCCAGCTCTTGCACCAGAGATACCTGATGCAGGTGCCAGTAATGCCAGTGCTGGGGAGCCTATGGACTCTACTTTACAAAAGGACTTACAACAGCTGGGAACAATTGATCCCAATCTGCGTATGCAGCTTATGCTACAGTACCGACAGGCTGAGGTTGCAGAACGCCAGATGAGAGGGATGCTGCAGAGCACCGGGAGGAGAGAGAGGCTGCAGAACGCCAGGCCGAGAGAGCTTTCAGTCTTCAGATGGCTCAAATAGAGAGAGGTAACAGTCCGCAGCTGACCTCTCCCCAGGACATAAATCCAGGGAGACCACGTTTGGAAAACTTCCCTGTGATGGAGAAGGATACAGACTTAGATACTTTCCTTCAGGGGTTTGGAAAAACCTGCAGGCAATACCATCTACCCAATGATCAGTGGGCGCAGTATCTAACCCCAGGGATGAGAGGCAAAGCCCTGGAAGTTTTTGCTGGACTCCCACCAGAGCTAGATGGGAACTATGAGGCCATAAAGGAGGCCCTGATCAGGAAGTACAACCTCACCCCAGAAGTGTATCAGAGAAAGTTCCGGAATTTACAACGTGGATCAACGGACAGCTATGTGGATGTTGTGAGCACCTTGAGGACCATGTTCCACCAATGGATAAGGGGACTTTCTGTTAACACTTTTGAGGACTTAACAGATCTTATGGTGAAGGATCAATTTCTTCATATGTGCCCCATGGATGTATAACAATTTGTGTGTGATCGGGAGCCACGGACTGTGGATCAGGCTGCAAGGATTGCTGACTCCTATGTGGCTAACAGGATGCCTGAGGTGCGGAAGCCATCGGGATTCAGCTTGAGGGGAGGTAAGCCCAAACTGGGACACTTCTCCCTCTGCCAGCCGATCACCAGTGCTGTCCAAGCCCACTTCCTATGGGGTCCCCGGGAATAGACATTCTCTAGACGATACACACCGATGCTTCTCCTGCAACAAAGTGGGACATGTTAGTGCTGTCTGCCCTGATAGGGACAACCTCCCAACTACCACCCCAAAGCCATCTGGGCCCCCACCTGCTGTCCTGTTTGTGGCCGGGTCTGATGTGCGGACCAATGAGAACTGTCAATCTGTCACTGTTGGCAATAAAGTCACCATTGGCCTTAGAGACAATGGGGCAGAGGTGACTCTGGTGCGCCCAGAAATGGTAACCCCTGTGGATATCATACCATGAAAGACTGTCTATAACCGGAATTCAAAATAGTTTGAATTCTGTCCTACGTCCACCAACTTCCCCTCCCTCTCCTCTCATCTCAGCTTAAAACTTTGCCTCACCACCTGTGACCTTGACCCAATAACGTCCCACCTCATTCCAAACCTTACCACAGTATTCATCCCAAGCCTAACCCACCTCTTCATCCTGTCACTAAAAACTGATTTTTTCCCTCCTGATTCAAACATACCTCAATCACACCCATCCTCAAACAGCCCTCCCTTGACCCATCCTCTCTGTCTAGCTATAGCCCCATCTCACTTCTCCCCTTTGCCTCCAAACTGCTGGAACAACACATCCATTTTGAACTGTCCTCCCTCTTCTCCTCTTGCTCCTTCCTTGATTGCTTACAATATGGCTTCAGACTGCATCATTCCACTGAAACTGCCCTGACTAAAGTTGCCAATGACGTATTAACCACCAAATGACGTTAGTTTTTCCTCCTCCTTCTCCTGGACCTGGCTTCTGCCTTTGACACAGTGGACCATTCCCTCTTACTACAAACTTTCTGATTTCTTTCCATTACAGACTTGGCCCTTTTTTGGATCTTCTCATACTTAACAAATAGGACATTCAGTGTCTCCTACTCACACACCACCTCCTCATCTCACCCTCTATGTGTCGGTGTCCCCGAAGGTTCAGTTGTAGGCCTGGGCACTATGCTTAATTTGCATGCACTCCCTCCCTTTTAAAGGGACCGTGCATGTCGCCCTAAGGATTTCTCAGCCAATAGTTGGGTAATACCTTCTATTTAAGGCTCCTCCTCCATTATGGAGGTGCCTGAGCAATGTTGCTAGTTTGCCTTGCATGCTTGCTAATTGTCAGGTTCCCCAAGTCCACCTGTCTGCTTGTTTATGCTCGTATCTGTCTGTCTGCTCTTCTGTCCATCAGCCGGTCCAGATCACACCTCCCAGTGTCCAGCCTTCATCTGCCAGTTCTTTTCTGTTCCTCAGTCGGTGCCATTTGCACCCATGGTTCCAGTGTCCCTACAGTACCTGCCTAAATTATACATCCCTCCTTTGGGCCGTACCAGCCTACCTGCTGTAGGGGGTCAGCTACCATCCTCTGTAGTCAGCCCTGGAGTAGCACCTGATGCCACCTCCTTGCCCTGCTTGCATCACAGTTTTCACGTGCTGCTGCTTATCCAAGGTCAAATTTACTAGGCCACCTAGGTACGCCCCTCCAGGCTTTCTGAGAGCTACGGCACAGTGGTTCCACAACTTTGCCCGCTACAGTCTCCATCTACTGGGTTGGCTGTAGTGGAAGAGGGGTCAATCCCCATTATACTATTTCTGCTCTGGTGAAATTGATTCCACTTGAGTGGTGTCTTCCATTAATTGTTTGAAATGTGAACACTCCTGGTTGGGTCTGCATTAGAGTTGAGCGATACTTTCCGATATCCAAAAGTATCGGAATCGGAATGGTATCGCCGATACCCAAAAAATATTGGCGATACCCGATACCGATACCGGAAGTCCAATGTAAGTCTATGGGAACAAAATATCGAAATTAAAAAAACCCCATTCTTGCCTTGTAGGTTAATTGTACATGAAGGAAAATAACAAAGAGTAATGTAGAATGTATTGGGGGAGGTTGAGGAGACATTAAAGGCATAGATGTTTAACCCAATCCAATGGAATAGCATTAATTTTTTTTTTTAGGAAATACGTTCGGATTGACGAAGAAATTGACAATGTTGTTAACCTTTTTTCTATTTTGGCAAATATGTATGTTTCACAACTTCCATGCTCTTCACCTTTTTAACTTTTGCCACACTTTCTCCTTCATATTCTTCAGCAGCATCATCTTTGTCATCAAATTATTCTTCATCTTCACCTTCTTTATCTTCTTCTAAAACTTCTTGCTTTTCATCTTTTTGTTAACATTACTCATATTGTTCTTTTTAAAATATTATTCTTCTTCATATTATAGTCCTTCATCTTCATCATATTCTTATTTGTGACAGAGATTCCTGTACTTGTAATCTGTAAAAGTATGATTTTTTCATCGTTCCGTTCTTGCTGCCACAAAAGATTTAAATTACAACAGTATTTGTCCGTGTTCAGTTTAGCCTGCAGCATCAGACATTTACCAGGGGCACCACGAGGAGGAACGGACTCACCCCCATACACTGCTTAGTCTTCTTCTGCTTATAATTTAGAGCATATATTTTGCTCTTCATTTTGGTCTTATACTTCATGTTCTTCTGCTTTTAGATCTTCTGCTTATTGTTCTTGTGTCTCTTGTTCTGTATCTTGTATTTGTAGCACAACCTTGTACCAGCTGATGTTACTGGGACACGGTTACTAAGCAGGAGGTACCTGTGCTCCAAAGCACTACCAAGGACCACAGACGTTGCTGGAATCGGATACGGATGGAGGCACCCAGGCCAAAGGCATGCGAGAACAGTTGACGGTACTGACCCGGACGGTAGCAGAAGGTACAAGAGCAATGCAAGTAACGAGGACAGCTGACTGTGCTGAACCCGAGGGGCGCAGAAGAAAAGAGCCAATGCACAACGAGGACAGCTGACGTTACTGGGACTGGTTATAACAGGAGGTACCCGTGCTCAAAGCACTACAAGGACCAGCAGACGTGTGGAACTCGGATACGAGATGAGGCACCTAGGCCAAGGCACTGCGGAGAACAGTGACGTACGGAACCGGACGGGTAGCAGAAGGTACAAGAGCCAATGCAAGTAACGAGGACCAGCTGACTGTGCTGGAACCCGGAGGGGCAGCAGAAGGAAAAGAGGCAATGGCACAACCGAGGACCAGCTGACGTTACTGGGACACGGTTACTAAGCAGGAGGTACCTGTGCTCCAAAGCACTACCAAGGACCAGCAGACGTTGCTGGAACTCGGATACCGAGATGGAGGCACAGTCATGTGTGCATTGCCACGAAGATCATCGCGGTTGCACATTTTGACTTCTCACAGCTGAGCTGCTGTTTCTTTGTGTTTGGCAGCTAGGGAGTTAATTCTGTCTGTGCTCGGTGCTGGGACTGGGTGCAGTTTCTCCCGGCTGCAATTGATTATTTGTTGATTGGTTTCCTTTAAATTCCTGGTTGTCTGCTTGGGGAGTTGCCAGTGAAACCTTCATGCAGACCACAGATAGGAATGAATCTGTATAGACTTTAGTTGTGAGCTCCTTAGTTGTTCTAAGCTCAACTTGGTTAGAGTTTATTTCCCAGACCATTTATGTTCCTTTGGTGTTTGAGTGTGTATGCAAGCGAGTGTTATCCTGTCTGTCTTATATGTCTAATCTGTGTATTTAGCTAAGATCAGCCCATATCCCTTTGGTGGTAGTCAGGATCCTTCTTAGGACTGATTACAGGGTTCAGGGTCTGATAGGAGACAGGGTTAGGTTGGTGACTTGGACCTCTGAACCATTATCAGTACCTCCAAGGTGAGGGATTAGTTAGGACCCCAGTTTAGGGTCAGGTTAGATCCCGGTCCACCTCTTTCCTGTTTCAGCTCATCAAGTCCTCAAGATTAACCCTGAGTTCAGCAGATATCGTGTCAGGTAAATCTATTCTATACTTACATGCTGATGTTGCTATACTAGTTGTTGTATAGAGTGTTGTTCCTGTATTAATAGTTTACGGACATTGTATACATATCATTAGACAGCGTGACATTTTCACTGGCCCTAAAAATTATCTCCAGTTACCATGGATCCAGTAGCCCAGCTGGCTCTGCAGTTGCAGGGATTATCCATGGAGCTGACGGACATTAAGTCCAAAGTTTTGTCTCCCTGGAGCAAACCAGAGTTGAACCTAAGGTTGCTCTCCCGGACAGGTTCACTGGTGGGCGAGACAAATTTTTCACCTTCCGGGAGGCATGTAAATTGTATTTTCGGCTTCGGCCTCGATCATCAGGGAGTGAGGAGCAGAGAGTGGGAATTGTTATCTCACTTCTGCAAGGGGACCCTCAATCCTGGGCATTTTCCCTTCCTCCGGGATCCCGGCTCTACTGTCTGTAGATTAATTTTTTACTGCCCTGGGATTGGTATATGATGACCCAGATCGGGTCTCTCTTGCTGAGACAAATTCGTACGTAAGATACAGCAGGGAGATCGTCCGGCAGAGGAATTTGCTTCTGAGTTTCGTAGATGGGCCACAGATACTCAGTGGAATGACCCAGCTCTTAGGAGCCAGTTTTGTCATGGGCTTTCTGATAAATTAAAAGATGTTTTGGCTCAGTATGAGTCTCCTCCTTCTCTGGAGGCTGCTATGGCCTTAGCTATCCGTACTGATAGACGGCTTCGGGAGAGGGGTGAGGTAACCCCACTCCCTGTTGTTTCTCCACCTACCACTAAAGTCCCTTATGTTGAGGTTCCCCTTGTCTGTTCGGATGAGCCTATGCAGTTGGGAGGGACATCATTTCGTAGGAGGGGATTGGCGGTACGCCGCAGGACTAGAAGATGTTTTTTCTGCGGGAAAGAGGGACATTTTGTTGGAGAATGTCCATCCCGTGCCTTGTTGAGCCAAAAGTCGCCGGAAAACTGTCAATCCCAGGTTGTGTGGTGGACGACAACCTGGGAGTATGTATTTCATCCGCCAGTTCTTCTCAGTTCCTTGTACCAGTGGAGGTGGTAGTTGGTACGAGAGTGGAGAGATTGTCTGTTCTTCTTGATAGTGGTTCCGGGGCTAATCTGGTTGACGCTCAGTTTGCTCAGGCTCAAGGTATGCATCTGAGTGTATTGGTCAAACCGATCCCTATATTCTCCATTGACGCCAGGCCTCTCGGCCAAGGTAGCTTTGTTCATGAGGTTCATAACATTGACCTTCGGGTAGGGGCAATACATAGGGAACAATTATCTTGTTATGTGTTGGAGGGTCTACCTACTCCCATTGTGTTGGGACTTCCTTGGTTGGTTAAACATAACCCTGTGATTAATTGGCAGTCCAGAGAAATAAGCCAATGGGGTGAGTTTTGCAAAAGCAACTGCATGAACACAGTCATCAGTGCGGTCGTGCCTAGTACATTGCCTCCTTTTTTGGAGGATTTTGGGGATGTTTTCTCTGAGGAGGGTGTCAGGAGTTGCCTCCTCATCGCGTGTATGACTGCTCTATTAATCTCCTTCCTGATGCTAAGTTGCCTAAAGCTAGGTTGTATAATCTTTCTGGTCCTGAGAGGCAGGCTATGAAAGATTATATTTCTGAAAGTCTGGCCAAAGGGCATATTAGACCTTCATCTTCCCCAGTAGCCGTGGGGTTCTTCTTTGTGAAGAAAACCACTATGGCTAAATAGAGCTGTAAGGGGCGCAATAAGGGACAAAAAGAAAGCGTTTAGGGAATTAAAGCAAGTAGGTAGTGAAGAGGCATTAAATAAATACAGAAGACTGAATAAATTCTGTAAAAAGCAAATCAAGACAGCAAAGATTGAGGCAGAGAGACTCATTGCCAGAGAAAGTAAAAATAATCCCAAAATATTCTTTAACTACATAAATAGCAAGAAACTAAAAAATGATAGTGTTGGTCCCCTTAAAAATAGTCTGGGTGAAATGGTGGATGAGGATGAGGAAAAAGCCAATATGCTAAATGACTTTTTTTCAACTGCATTTACACAAGAAAATCCATGACAGATAACATGATCAGAGATAAAAAAAATTCTCCATTAAATGTCACATGCTTAACCCAGCAGGAAGTATGGCGGTGTCTAAGAATCACTAAAGTTGACAAATCCCCGGGCCCGGATGGGATACACCCCCGAGTACTGCAGGAATTAAGTACAGTTATAGATAGACCTTTATTTTTAATCTTTAAAGATTCCATAATAACGGGGTCTGTACCACAGGACTGGCGTATAGCAAATGTGGTGCCAATATTCAAAAAGGGGCAAAAACTGAACCTGGAAATTATAGGCCAGTGAGCTTAACATCTACTGTGGGTAAAATCCTGGAGGGTTTTTTAAGGGATACTATATTGGAGTATCTGAGGCTGAATAACCTCATGACACAGTATCAGCATGGGTTTACGAGGGACCGTTCTTGTCAGACTAATCTGATAAGCTTTTATGAAGGGGTAAGTTCAGGACTGGACCAAGGGAATGCAGTGGACGTGTTGTTCATGGACTTCTCAAAAGCTTTTGATACAGTGCCACACAAAAGGTTGATACATAAAATGAGAACAATGGGGATAGGGGAAAATATGTGTAAGTGGGTTAAGAACTGGCTCATGGATAGGAAACAAAGGGTGGTTATTAATGGAGCACACTCGGACTGGGTCACGGTTAGCAGTGGGGTACCACAGGGGTCAGTATTGGGGCCGCTTCTCTTTAACATATTTATTAATGACCTTGTAGGGGGCATACAGAGTAGTATTTCAATATTTGCAGATGACACTAAACTCTGCAGGGTAATAAATACAGAGGAGGATAATTTTATATTACAGGAGGATTTATGTAAACTAGAAGCTTGGGCTGATAAATGGCAAATGAGCTTTAATGGGGATAAATGTAAGGTCATGCACTTGGGTAGAACAAATAAGATGTATAATTATGTGCTTAATTGTAAAACACTGGGCAAAACTGTCACTGAAAAAGACTTGGGTGTATGGGTGGACGACAAACTCACATTTAGTGGCCAATGTCAGGCAGCTGCTGCCAAGGCAAATAAAATAATGGGATGCGTTAGACGAGGCATAGATGCTCATGAGGAGAACATAATTTTACCTCTATACAAATCACTGGTGCGACCACACTTAGAATACTGTGTGCAGTTCTGGTCTCCGGTGTATAAGAAAGACATAGCTGAACTGGAGCGGGTGCAGAGAAGAGCGACCAAGGTTATTAGAGAACTGGGGGGTCTGCAATACCAAGACAGGTTATTACACTTGGGGTTATTTATTTTGGGAAAAACGAAGGCTTAGGGGTGATCTTATTACAATGTACAAATATATGAGGGGACAGTACAAAGACCTTTCTAATGATCTTTTTACTCTTAGACCTGTGACGGGGACGAGGGGGCATCCTCTACGTCTGGAGGAAAGAAGGTTTAGCCATAATCACAGATGCAGATTCTTTACTGTAAGAGCAGTGAGACTATGGAACTCTCTGCCGTCTAATGTTGTAATGAGTGATTCCTTACTAAAATTTAAGAGGGGACTGGATGCCTTTCTTGAAAAGTATAATATTACAGGGTATATTCACTAGTTTCCTAGATACTGCGTTGATCCAGGGAGCTAGTCTGATTGCCGTATGTGGAGTCAGGAAGGAATTTTTTTCCCCAATGTGAAGCTTACTGTTTGCCACTTGGGTTTTTTTTGCCTTCCTCTGGATCAACATGTTAGGGCAGGTTAGGATAGGATATGGGTTGAACTAGATGGACTTAAAGTCTTCCTTCAACCTTAATAACTATGTTACTATGTTACTAAGATGGAGGCCTACGCCCTTGCTTGGATTTCCGCGAACTTAATCGGATTACTGTTCGAGATCCGTATTCACTCCCTCTTATTCCTGATCTCTTCAACCAAATTGTTGGCGCCAAATGGTTTTCTAAATTGGATCTCAGGGGGGCGTATAATCTGATTAGGATAAAAGAGGGGGATGAGTGGAAAACGGCGTTTAACACGCCGGAGGGACATTATGAGAACCTAGTCATGCCTTTTGGTCTGACTACTGCACCAGCAGTATTCCAACATTTTGTTAATGACATTTTTCGTCACCTTGTGGGGCTGTTTGTGGTTGTATATTTGGACGACATTTTAATTTACTCGCCAGATCTTGTGTCTCATCAGGAGCATGTGAGACAGGTGTTGCAGATCTTGCGAGACAATAAACTATACGCCAAACTGGAGAAGTGTGTATTTGCCGTACAGGAACTTCAGTTTTTGGGTTTTTTGGTGTCAGCCTCCGGTTTCCGTATGGACCCTGAAAAGGTGAGAGCAGTGCTTGAATGGGATCAGCCAGGGGATCTTAAGGCTCTGCAGCGTTTTTTGGGGTTTGCTAACTACTACCGGAAATTTATTTGTAATTTCTCATCTGTCGTCAAACCTCTCACTGACATGACAAGAAAAGTGACGGATTTTTCTAAATGGTCGGACAAAGCTTGCCAAGCCTTTTCCTCTTTGAAGAAATGTTTTGCTTTGGCACCCGTTCTCATCCAACCAGATGCATCTCAGCCATTCATTGTGGAGGTCGATGCGTCTGACGTAGGGGTGGGTGCTATATTGTCCCAGGGTCCGTCCCCTGGTAAATGGCATCCGTGCGCTTTCTTTTCTAAGAAATTGTCGTCCGCCGAAAGGAATTATGATATCGGCAATAGGGAACTTTTGGCCATTAAGTTAGCTTTTGAAGAATGGCGTCACTTTTTGGAGGGGGCAGTCCACCCGGTTACCGTTATTACTGATCACAAGAACCTGTTGTATTTGGAATCCGCTAAGCGTCTGAATTCCAGACAAGCTCGATGGTCGTTGTTTTTTACCAGGTTTAATTTTGTCGTCACTTATCGCCCGGGGTCTAAGAATGTAAAGGCTGATGCCTTGTCTCGCAGTTTCCCAGGGGCCGGGAAAACGGATGACCCGAGTCCTATCCTTCAGGAGGGGGTGGTAGTGTCGGCTGTATTTTCTGAGCTTGAGGAGGAGGTGTTAGAGGCTCAGGGGGACGCCCCTGCAGGACCTCCAGGGAGACTGTTTGTCCCAAATCTGTTGAGACAAAAGGTTATTGAGGCACATCATAATTCTGCTCTAGCAGGACATCCAGGGAGTAAGGCTACTTTAGATCTCCTTTCTCGCCGGTTTTGGTGGCCTAATGCTAATAAAGATGTTATAACTTTTGTCGCGTCATGTGGGGTGTGTGCTCGCTCTAAAACCCCTCATACCCGTCCGTCTGGGACCCTTTTACCCTTGAAACTTCCGGAGCGTCCATGGACTCATTTATCTATGGACTTCATTACGGACCTTCCTCCGTCGTCAGGGAATACTGTCATACTGGTGGTTGTTGACAGGTTCAGTAAGATGGCACATTTCGTTGCTCTTCCTGCACTCCCTAATGCTAAAACTCTGGCGCAGGTGTTCATTAGGGAGATCGTTAGACTTCATGGGTTGCCTTCTGATGTTGTGTCAGATAGGGGGTCTCAGTTTGTGTCCAAATTTTGGAGGGCATTTTGTTTACGTCGGGGGATGCAATTGTCATTTTCCTCGGCTTTTCATCCGCAGACCAATGGTCAGACAGAGCGTCTGAATCAGAGCTTAGAGACATATCTCCGGTGTTTTGTCTCAGAGAACCAAGAGGACTGGTCTTCTTTCTTGCCTCTGGCAGAGTTCGCTCTTAACAACAGGCGGAGCGAGTCCACTGGTAAGTCCCCGTTTTTTGGGGCATATGGTTTTCATCCCCAGTTTGTACTTTCAATGGGGGGGGCCCTTCTGGGGTTCCTGAGGAGGAGCGTTTCTCGTCGTCACTTGCTTCTGTGTGGAGAGGTGTATTGAATAATCTGAGTGCGATGGGGAACCGTTACAAACGTATGGCTGATAGGAGGAGAGTTTCTGGTCCAGATCTGAATGTGAACGATCTGGTATGGTTGTCTACCAGGAATATAAAACTTAAAGTGCCCTCCTGGAAACTGGGTCCCAGATTCATCGGGCCGTACAGGATCAGTTCCATAATTAATCCTGTGGCATTTCGTCTGGACCTCCCTCCTACGTTTAAAATTCATAATGTGTTCCACAAGTCATTACTTAAAAGGTATGTAGCACCAGTCATACCGTCACCTCTACCTCCTCCTCCTGTGTTGGTCAATGGTAACTTGAAATTTCAAGTATCAAAGATCATTGACTCACGTCTGAATCGCCGGTCCCTTCAGTACTTGGTGCATTGGAAGGGGTATGGTCCAGAGGAGAGGACGTGGGTCCCTGCGTCTGATGTTAACGCAGATCGTTTGGTTCGGACCTTCCACAGAACTCACCCGGGCAGGCCTGGCCCTGAGGGTCCGGAGGCCCCTCGTAGAAGGGGGGGTACTGTCATGTGTGCATTGCCACGAAGATCGTCGCGGTTGCACATTTTGACTTCTCACAGCTGAGCTGCTGTTTCTTTGTGTTTGGCAGCTAGGGAGTTAATTATGTCTGTGCTCGGTGCTGGGACTGGGTGCAGTTTCTCCCGGCTGCAATTGATTATTTGTTGATTGGTTTCCTTTGAATTCCTGGTTGTCTGCTTGGAGAGTTGCCAGTGAAACCTTCATGCAGACCACAGATAGGAATGAATCTGTATAGACTTTAGTTGTGAGCTCCTTAGTTGTTCTAAGCTCAACTTGGTTAGAGTTTATTTCCCAGACCATTTATGTTCCTTTGGTGTTTGAGTGTGTATGCAAGCGAGTGTTATCCTGTCTGTCTTATATGTCTAATCTGTGTATTTAGCTAAGATCAGCCCATATCCCTTTGGTAGTAGTCAGGATCCTTCTTAGGACTGATTACAGGGTTCAGGGTCTGAAAGGAGACAGGGTTAGGTTGGTGACTTGGACCTCTGAACCATTATCAGTACCTCCAAGGTGAGGGATTAGTTAGGACCCCAGTTTAGGGTCAGGTTAGATCCCGGTCCACCTCTTTACTGTTTCAGCTCATCAAGTCCTCAAGATTAACCCTGAGTTCAGCAGATATCGTGTCAGGTAAATCTATTCTATACTTACATGCTGATGTTGCTATACTAGTTGTTGTATAGAGTGTTGTTCCTGTATTAATAGTTTACTGACATTGTATACATATCATTAGACAGCGTGACAGGCACCTAGGCCAAAGGCACTGTGGAGAACCAGCTGATGGTACTGGAACTCGGACGGGTACCATAAGGCACCCATGAAAATGTAAGTTGACAGGCCGCAAGCCGTCTGCAGTTACCAAATCACACAGTCCTACAGTGGGTGCTTGTCCTATTTTCACAACGGAAAGAGCCTTTATTTACATATCCCACAGCACACATAGGAATCACCTAAACTGCAGGCACCATAGAGTTGGATAACCGGAATGCAACATGACAGGACAACTTATTGGAGGCTAATTTTGACACTGCCAGGAAACAGCTGTCGTGCTGTAACCAGGGTGGGCATGAGTCAGTACCCGTGCCAATTACTTCCGAGCAACAACTGGCGGTGTTGGAGCCCAGGGATGAGAGGAGGACAGGGTGGAGGCAGCATGACTTTTTGTCGTACACCCAGCAGGGGAACAGCTGCCATTACTCAACCCCAGTAACACAGGAGCAAGTGTTGACTGTGCTAACAGCACTTACAGGCAACAACTGGCGGTGTTGGAGCCCAGGGTCCAATGCATCGACTTCAATTGCTTCCACCTCCTCTCAGGCCCACAGCACTGTTGAGCAACCATCTGTCTCTTCACCGCCTGCCAAATTGCCCAGTCAGTCAGAGAGTTCTGTACAGGAGCCAGCTGAGTCTCTGCTTCTGTTCTCAGAATCTGTTGGTTTGCAAACAGGGGCCCAGCCAAGCAGCATTCTGGAATGTGAAGAAGAGGGAGTATGCAGTGATGCGCAACAGCTGTGTCTCTCTGAATCTGAAGAGGCGGGTGAGCCAGTGCCGATGGTCAGCACACCGCAGAATGCATCTGATGATGATGAGACTCAGGTGCCAGTTTCTGTTGAGCATGGTGGTGGCCAGACCACCCAACAGCAGCAGGTGTTGGAAGAGGTTAGTGGAGATGATGAGGTCCAAGACCCAACATGGCGTGAGGAACAGGAAGGTGGTGGGAGCAGCTCTGAGGAAGCGATTGCACCAACGGTATAAACAGGAGGGAGAGTTAGGCTGCATACTCTTTTGCCTGTAGCCTCCATTTTGGCACCTGTTCAGATAATTTCTCTTCCAAAAGTCTAAACGGACGCTCCCAGGACTTGCACTGCGTGGTCCTTTTTTCACACACTTGCAGATGATATTTGCTATGTCAAATGCAAGCTGTGTAATCAAAAAGTAAAAAGAGGTAAAGTGTCAGTAACCTCAATACCACAAATATGTGTAAACATGTGCGGAGAAAACACGTAGTTGAGTTACAAAGACACACTGAAGATGTACAGTCTATCGAGAATCACTGCACAAGTTTAACTGCATATGTCATGGTTAAATTGGAAATTTTTATTGCACACTTGATGTGAAAAAAGAAAATAGCTATGAGACGACTGACTGACGTTTTGGGCAACGCAGTGGCCTTTATCAAATAGTCGCTGGAAGAGATAGAAAAATTTACAGTCAATGACAATGTATAATATATACAATATATACAATATATACATAGGGTGAAGAATATATATCCATAGGAATTAGGCAACATGTTAAACATTTGGGTGATACTGTAGAACACGGAGAATTATCCCTCTAGGGTATGCGGGTGGATAATGTAGTTTTTTGTTGATTTTTGGGAGTGTGTAGAAAACACGGGTGATGGGGTATTGAATATTAAGGAATGTCATAGTCTTACAGTCTATGGTGATCAATTAAAGATGTTTTGTCAGGATACGATCAATTTTTTGACAGATGTAAAATGTAGGGTCACAATTGAGTTGTCTGTAGGTTAGGTTAACTGACAGTTGTCTATGAATTTCGGCAATAGATTGGGTCTTATTCATAATAACGATAGCACCCCCCTTATCTGCTGGTTTAATAATAATGTTGGGGTTATCTTTCAGAGATTTTATGGCTTGTTTATCTGTGGGTGTCAGGTTGTGGCGTATCGGGTGTAGGCCCAATCTCGGCAAACCATCCACGAGCACAGGCTCTGAATGCTGGCATTGCAAAACTCCTGTCCCTTGAAATGCTGTCATTCAGGCTGGTGGAGACTGACAGTTTACGGAACTTAATGGCATTGGCAGTCCCACAATACAATGTGCCAAGCTGATTTTATTTCAGCAGGCAAGCCGTCCCTGGTCTGCAAAAGCATGTTGTTGAGGTTAAAATTAAACATGCGCTACTAAACTCCGTCAGTAACAATGTCCACCTGACCACCGCTGCGTGGACCAGTACCCATGGCCAGGGACGATACCTTTCCCTCACTGCCCATTGGGTCAATGTTGTGGAGCCGGGTACAGATCTTGCGAGTGGCGCTGTACGTGTTCAGCCAACTACAAGGATTGCAGGAATCAAGTCTGTACACATTGACTCCTCCTTCTCCAGTTCCTCAGAAACATCGTTGCAGGAGCCGTCACGGTCTACCTCCACATGTACCCGTGAACGCTTAATAAGAATCTTTAGTTATATAGCGCCAACAGATTACGCAGCGCTTTACAGTTTAACAGTTTCAGAACACAAGTCATAAGTAACAACGTTACCAATACAATAATTAAAGCAATATAATCCGCACATGCTCGTGAGAGCTTACAATTTACAAATATGTGGGGGAGATACAAAGTACAGGTGTTTATATACAATGGTGTATTTAGAATGATGGTCCAGCCATTTTGAGGGAGTGAGGGATGGATGGAGATAGTGAATGGGCTACACACACACACTTACACATAGAATGACTTTGATTAGTGAATGTGATAGGCCGCTCTGAAGAAATGTGTTTTGAGTGAGCGCCCGAAAACATGCAAATTGTGGATAGTTCTAATTTCTTGGGGTACAGCATTCCACAGTATTGGCGCAGCGCGGGAGAAGTCTTGGATTCGGGAGAGATGTTCTTTAGGTGTAGGCGGCAATAGCGGGCAACAGATTGTATATGGGAGGTGAAAGAGAGATTGGTGTCAAACATAACACCCAGACAGCGAGCCTGTTGACCGATATGAGCACAGACGTGGCCAAACGTCAACAGGCCGTCCTGAAATTAATTTCCATGGGGAATCAAAGCCACACAGCGCTGGAGCTCTGGAATCTGGAATGCCATAAAGCAAGAGAGCGACATGTGTATTTTGCCAGCGAATCTCCAGCCAGGCTTGGTAGTGTGTGACAATGGCCGAAATCTGGTGGCAGGTCTGGGCCTAGGCAACGTCACTCACATACCATGTCTGGCACATGTGCTAAACTTGGTCGTCCAGAGTTTTTTGAGGGACTATCCGGATCTTGATGCACTGCTGCACAAGGTCCGCCTACAGTGCGCTAACTTGCGACGTTCCACCATGGCCAGATCGCGCATTGCAGCTCTGCAACGCAGATTTTGCCTTCCTGAACATCGCATCATATGTGACGTACCCACCAGGTGGAATTCCACGTTACATATGTTGGAGCGGTTGTGTGAGCAGCAGCCAGCAGTAATGGAGTATCAGCTGCATCAGTCGCAATCAACTCGCAATTTGCGCCGTTCACACTTCACGACTACTGAGTGGGCCTCTATAATAATAATAATAATAATCTTTATTTATATAGCGCCAACAGATTCCGCAGCGCTGTACAGTTTAACAGTTTCATAAGTGACAACGTTAACAATACAATAATTAAAGCAATATAAGCCGCCCCTGCTCGTGAAAGCTTACAATCTACAATGAGGAGGGGAGCTACAAAGTACAGTTGTTTATATACAATGGTGTATTTACAATGATGGTCCAGCCATTTTCAGGGAGTGAGGGATGGATGGAGATAGTGAATGGGCTACACACACACACAGTTACACATAGAATGACTTTGATTACTGAATGTGATAGGCCGCTCTGAACAAATGTGTTTTGAGTGTGGAAGTAGGGCTGTTAATGGGGATGTTGAAGTCTCCAAGGATAAGGGTTGGTACTTCTGAGGACATGAAAGTGCGGCAGCCAGGCAGAGAAGTGGTCAAGGAACTGTGTGGGCGAGCCTGGGGTCCGATATATTACCGCTACTCTGAGGGAGAGGGGACGAAAGAGCCTGATGGTGTGGACCTCATAATTTGCAAAATCTTTATATAAAATTTACATGTTACATATTTACATCTAGTATAAAACATTTAACCATTAAGCCTACTTACAGAACAAGGAAGTGTAAAAAACCTTGTGCTTAAAAAAAAAAGTGCAAATAAAATGTGACAAGGGCAGTGTAACAAATAATTTAGGAAAAAGATAAACTAACATCAAGTGCTGTGTGCTGTGTAAGAGCCAGACACATTAACATGAAATCAGTCTGGAATAGCGGTGATTTTCTCCCCATAACCCGAGTAACATTCTGGGGAGAGGGGTGTAGAGTCAACGATCAGCAACTAGCTACGGTAGATAAAATACCTAAAAAAAAAAAAAAAGTTATTTAACATTCATAAGATACATTGTATTTAAAAAAAAAACAAAAAAACATAAAAACTATAATACACAGCAGGATCTTTAGTAAAAACCAGACTTGACACTGTAACCTCTTAATCCTTGCAAGCTTCAACACAATGTTGACAAGGTACACAGCAGGGGTGGTCGGTCTCCTAGACAACGAGCAAACTCCTTCATGTTGAGAGAGGCCACCATCTCCTTAGCTTTCTGGTACTTTTCTGTGGGAATGAGCTTGTCTCCAACCAGCCAGGAATATCCATTGAATGACACACCATGGTTTGGTATTAGCACCCAGTACCAAAAGTGAAGCCAACCACAGTTCCCATTTCTCTTGAACTTTATTTGATATACTGGCTGGCCAAACATTAGTTTCTCACAAAGGAGCTGAAGACCCTGAGTGGCAGTAGGTGCAAGTCTCTCCAGCATGACCTGTTTGTTAGGTATCAGAGGGAGAAGAGGATTGGGCCTTGCCAAGGTGCCCGATTGCATCTTAAGTCTTATTGAATGTTGGAGCCAGTCCACCGTATAAAAGCAGCCATAGAGTGTCCGGGTACCTGCTTGGATTTCGATCCAAATGAAGACTACTTTGATGTACATGTACACCAATTAGAGAAAAATGACAAGGATGAGGCAGTAAGACACGCTCAGCAGAGTACAAGCAGCATTGCTTGAAGAAGTAACTTGAGCGTGATCAAAATTCAATAAATTAAAATCTCAGACTACAGTGAACACAACTGTTAGCTGTGAAAGGGCTTTTTGTGTCCTTCTACAGTGTTTTCAACCAATGTATTGGATACGGATGGAAGCACGTCACTCTATAATTTCAATTGAATGGAGCAGCAAGAATTACACTAAAGAAAAAAAAAAAAAAAGAGTGTGAGAGTGACATGTGCAGATGCCTACATACAGCGTTGTATGCCGAGCAAACTGCAGCGCGTCACCTGCACTCACACACACACCTTGCAGAGCTGTGAAAAAAACACTGCAAGGCAAAAGGAAGATGTACACAGCGATTGGTAAACTAGCCTGCCTAAAGCACAGTACACAAAATCGCAATCTCTAACTGTCCCTCAGAGTCAGCAGAGCAGCGTTCTGTCCTGAACTGAATTAACAGCACAGTGACGCTAAAATGGCGGCTTTATCCGGCAACAATACCTTCCTTGTGTCACGGTTAGGGTAGCGTGTGTCTATTATATGAGTGTCTGTAAAATGTAACGTTGCGCAGCCTTATTCTGCCCTTGGGACGCAAAAAATAAGACAGCAGTAATCATTTACTGTATAAAACTCCACCTATGCGCAACAAAACAAGCACGTTCCCTCTTCCGTTTCCTTCGCTGACATGTGAGTAGGGAGTTTGGAGACGCTCCTGAATTTATCCCAGGTATCCAAGCATATCAGGCCGATAGGAGAGCATTAAAACCACCCACGGTGGTGACTTAAATATGGTGAATCGAACCAGTGAAGAACTGTAGGTCGATGCGAATGAATGTGCGATCACATGACACACGTTTATAATAACCCTTGGTAGACACGACTAACTTTGTAGACATTTGGACACACCTGAACCCAGATGGCAGTGAATATTCATTCTATTCGGCGCCACATGACTCTTGGTCCAGAATAGATTATATATTGCTATCACAGGAGCTATTAAGGGGAGTGGAAGAGGCAGATGTGCACAACGTAGCTATATATGACCACGCGCCCGTATCAGTGACCCTGCCAGATATGGTGCAGATGGGGCCAGACCAAACTTGGCGCTTCCCGACCTATTTATTAATGGATGAGAAGTTTCGACATCAGGTGAAGCAATGGTGTTTTTAATATGTAAGGGATAATGGAGATACTAGGGATAGGCCGGAACTTTTATGGGCGGCAGGGAAGGGAGTAATGCGCGGGAAACTAATAGGTTATCAGACAACGCTAAAAAAGAAGATAGCGACAAACTACTCGCAGGCTAGCAGGATATTACGCGATAGGTACACGGCAAACAAGACAAGTTCATCAACAAAGGTTAAAAATAGATGTAAGCAGGCTAAGGCTGACTTACACGTATGGGTATATCGACGAGAGAGAAGCAGTAATAACAATTATAGAGCCGATGTATATCGTTATGGTAGCAAATGAGGGAGACTATTAGCACGACTAGCGAAAGGAAATAACATTCGTCATCAACATATTACAGCGTTAACGAATAAACATGGGATCATGAACACAGACCCTCTAAGCATAAACACCATTCTACAAGAATACTACTCAGACTTATATAAGGTGGAACATACGGATAGTGCGGAGGGTAACACCTTTGTAGATGGAATACGGTTACCATTCATCACAAACTATCAGCTTCTCCTTTTAAAAAAACAAATTGAGGTGACGGAAGTGACAGCGGCGATAAGTTACTTGAAATACGGGAAAGCTCCAGGACCTGACGGGTTTACAGCCAAATTATTAAAATTATTGAGTGAGGATATCCCGTCCACATTGGTACGCACCTTCAATCATATATTGGAGACAGGAGGGTTGCCCAGCCATTCAAACATGTCACACATGAAGGTGCTACTAAAACCAAACAAACCTTCACATCTGCCTGGATCCTATCGTACATAGTGTTGAGCGATACGATACTGCAAATATCGGGTATCGGCCGATATTGGCTGTATCGGAATTCCGATTCCGAGTTCCGATATTTTCGTCATATCGGATACCGGAATCGGAATGTCACTGTCACTGTCAGTGTCCGTCGGTCGGGTCTGTCAGGAGTCAGCGGCACTTACCCGGCAGAAGATCTCCGGCGGTCACATCCCGGACTGCTTAATGGCCGCCATCCTCTTCTCCCCGGCGGTCACATGCAGTATCTCGCGATAACTGCAGTGACTGCTGGGTAATCGCGGCCGTAAAGCAGTCCGATGACGTCACCGCCGGGGAAGCTGGTAAGCAGCTGTGCTGCGCCGGGATGTCAGGCTCTGCCTGTCATTCCGATGTAGCAGAGCTGGATCGTCGTGGGACAATCGTTACTATGGACTGCGTCGGACAGGTGGTATACTGTTGGTTTGTTTTTTTTATTTTTTTACAGGAGATCGATGGCGTCGCAGGAATGAGAGAGTAATAAAAAAAATGAAAACTGTGTTGTCTCTTTTATTTAATTAAAAGGCTTTTTTCTTGCTGTCTTTTTTTTAAACATTTAAAAACTTTGGGATTAATAATGGATCGGTGTCTTATTGACACCTCTCCATTATTAACCGGGCTTATTGTCACCGTGCAATCAACGGTGACAATAACCCCTTATTACCCCGCTTGCCACCGCTACAGGGCAAGTGGGAAGAGCCGGGTAAAGTGCCACAATTGGCACATCTTTTGATGCGCCAAATGTGGGGCTGCTGTAGCCTGGTATTATCAGGCTGTTGAGGGCCAAAATCCATGGGCCTTGACAGTCTTTTAATACCAGGCCGCAGCAGTCTGCATTTTACTTTGCTGGTTAACAAAAATAGGGGGACCCCTACGCCGTTTTTTTTTTCGAGGGGATCCCCTATTTTTGTTAACCAGCCAAGCTAAGCAGACTGCTGTGGCCTGGTATTATCAGGCTTGCAAGGTCCATGGATATTGGATCCTTACCAGCCTGAAAAACCAGGCCTCAGCGGTCTGCTTCATCTGGCTGGTTAACAAAAATAGGGGGGACCCCACGCCAATTTTTTTCGAGGGATCCCCTATTTTTGTTAATCAGTCAAGATATGCAGACTGCTGTGGCCTGGTATTATCAGGCTGGCAAGGTCCATGGATCTTGGCTCCTTAACAGCCTGAAAATCCAGGCCTCAGCGGTCTGCTTCATCTGGCTGGTTAACAAAAATAGGGGGGACCCCACGCCATTTTTTTTCGAAGGGAACCCCTATTTTTGTTAATCAGTTCCCTCTGACGTCACTGATGGTGTCCCTGGCTGACCTGAAGTGAAAGTGGAAAGCAATCAATTAAGCTTTCCACTTCCTCTCCTGTCAGCCAGGAGAAGAGCTCATTCATTTGGGGGTTTACTGTGAGACTGCAGCATTAGCTGCGGTCCCTGCAGTAAACATTAACCCTTTCTGAAGGATTACACCGTGGGACCTGACTGTGCATCGGATTGGTAAGAATAATTTTGCTTTATTATTTTATTTTTATTACAGGAAATGGTTTTAGCAGGTAAATAAAATATGGTCAAAAACTGTGTGATTATTTCATTAAACTTCTTTTTTATTAAAGTGTGTGTGTTTGATTTTTCTTTCATACAATAGGATTATTAATTGATAGTTGTCTAATTGACAGCTCTCAATTATTAACCTGGCTTAAAGTGACCTTTCAATTGCAAGGTCATTTTAACCTCTTATTAACCCATTCGCCACCGCTACAGGGCAATGGGAATAGACGGGCAAAGTGCCAGAAAGGGCAAATCTAATTAGAGATTTGCCCTTTCTGGGGTGTCTGGGGGCAGATGTTAGTAGCCGGGGGGGGGCAAAAATAATGGTCCCTCTCTGGGCTATTATTATCTGCCCCCACTCACTGGCTTTGTCTGTCTGGTTGCGAAAATAGGGCGGGAGCCCACGCATTTTTTTTCAGCAATTTTACACCTCATATATATATACATGTCATTGAGTTTGTGACACATATTTTAAAATTATATATATATATATATATTTATAGTTCATACACTTCTACATAGTATAATAGCCGCTAATTCAATTGCCGGCTTTTGTGAAAATGCAGAACCCGACATGAAATGACACTTGGTTTACATAGAGTTAACCATGTCTTGTCATGTACTTTGATATCTGATTTGCACAAACAATTACATGAGTGTAAGTGTGCAAAATTTCACACCTGTAGGGGTTAATTAAAGGTGTAAATTCGTAGCAAAAAAGTCCTTTTTTTTACAACGAATTTACACCTTTAATTAACCCCTACAGGTGTGAAATTTTGCACACATAGACTGATGTAATTGTTTGTGCAAATCAGATAGCAAACGACATGAAAAGACATGGTTAACCCTATGTACACCAAGTGTCATTTCATGTCGGGTGCTTCTGTCTTTTCACAGAAGCCGGCTTTACCCGGCAATTGAATCAGAGGATATTTTACTATGTAGAAGTGTATAAACTATACATATATGTATATATATATATATATGTCACAATGACATGTATATATATATATATATATATATATATATATATGTATTCTATGTGTGTATATTTAGTGTTTACAAGGAAAGAATGGAGTTTTTTTAGTTCCGATATTTTGTTCCCATAGACTTACATTGGATTTCCGGTATCGGTATCGGGTATCGCCGATATTTTAATGGTATCGGCGATATCATTCCGATTCCGATACTTAGGGATATCGGAAAGTATCGCTCAACTCTAATCGTACATTCTCACTCATTGACCATGATATCGAGATTTTGTCCAGGATCATGGCAGATCGTTTGAGTAGCATTGTTCCTACGCTGATAGGGCGATCACAAGTGGCCTTTGTTAGCTACTTTTTTGGCTACTATCAGTCTCACTATGCATAACACATGTGTGCAGTGGGCAGTATTACCTTTGCCTTCGGTGGAGTAGGAAAACACCTCTCCTATCGAAGTGTTAGTTGGGGAGATGGAAGATTTGCCACCGGGACCTGAATTGTAATACTTAAATGTGACAGGTGACAAATTTGGAAAGGCGCAACTCCGCGGCCCCTACGTTGAGTCTAGCCCGTGAAAATTTACTGGTTGTCAATGGGGAACCCCAACACCCCGGGGCAGCTACAGTATTTCAACAATTAGAGCTGAACCAAGATTTGCTGTATCAGGTTTATAAAATACATGTGGAATTTTTTTAGCAATTGCTGCTACTGCAGTCATATCGGAGGTTGGTAATGGACTTAGCGCATGCGCATGTACTAGGGTGACATTTGTGCCAAAAGAAAACCCTACACAGAATTATACAACGGTTTTACTGGCTGGGGGTCTATCAAGAAGTTAAACGGTATTGTAACTCTTGTCGCATGCGCCAGGTACACAGTCCTCAGCCTCATTTTGTGAGTCCCTTGGTGCCATTAAAAATTTTAGAGGTCCAGTTTGAGAGAATACCCATGGATCTGGTGGGGCCGGTTAATAAATCAGCAAGGGGTCATCAACAGGGCCAATAAAAGGGGCACTGTGTGGGTCACCAGTTGTGAGCACACCCGAGTTCAAAAGAGAATTCATTGTCCAGACTGATGCGTCAGAGGTAGGTCTGGGTGCCGTGTTGTCTCAGGACTGGAGCTTAATGGGGAGGAGCATCCCATTAGTTTCCTGAGTCGAAAACTTACTCCATCAAAAAACAGAGACAGCATTGTAGAGAGAGAGTGCCTGGCGATAAAGTGGGCACTGGAGTCGTTGCGCTACTATTTGTTGGGGATAACATTTTGTTTTGTAACTGATCATTCCCCTCTAACTGGCAGTGTTGTAGCCCAGGGAGTAGAGTTCAGGTGGTAGAAAGATGAACATAACAGGAGACTTGGAAAACGTTGGCAAACAGTTATTTAATCTGAAAACGGACAGGCAAATTCAGGTGAGATCCATGCCTTGTTTATTTTCAGAAAAATAAGCCGGTCTACATTGTCTGAGGATAGTCGCATGCAATGGTCTGTTAGTACACCACCTGCAGCACTAAAGACGCGCTCAGATAATACACTGGCAGCAGGCAAGCCAGCACCTCCAAGGCATACTGGCTAAGCTCTGGCCATGTATCCAGCTTAGAGACCCAAAACTTGAAAGGGGAAGAGGCGTCTGGGAGTACACTGAGAGGGAAAGACATGTAGTCTGTCACCATCTTACGGAAACGTTGCTTCCTGGTGAATGGAGCCGTCTCGGATGGTGTAGTAGTGATGGGTAGTTCGTGAGTGAGTAGTTCAAAATGAACTAATCTTCAGAGTGAACTAGTTCATCTAGTGCACCATCCTGACACAGATTAGTTCATTGTGAACTAAACAGTAAGTGGGAGGAGACAGAGAGTGATCCAGGTTCATACAGCTCCAGGAAGCTCCCTGCTCTGTCTCACACTGGCTCTTTACAGCTCTTGATGCTGGAAAACAAGGTAGTAAAACACTATACCACACATCAAATACAAATATAATAGTAATAATAATATTATTAATAAAAACTGAAATTGCACACACAGTACACAGACACAGCTCATATGTGTGTATGAGAGAGTGTTTCTGTGTGTAGTTCATGCCTCTAGCCTAGAAGATCAGTCTTGCTAAAATCTTTAACACTGACCCCTGTTCTGTTCTTAAAATGGTGGATGCTGAACTGCTTCTCAGCCCCCTCATACACAATCATTATGTGGCACTGCTGGGCTCAGTGAGAGGCATCAGATTGAACTAGGCTGTCCTGAGTCATTCTCAATAGAACATTTTGTTCAGCAGTTCATCTAGTTCATTTAGTTCAGAGGTCACATGATGCATTTCCTATCAGCTCCTCACAGGATAGGGTGGAGAAAAACTGAACTAAATGAACTAAATGAACTAATCTTTTGAACTAATCTTTTCAGTGAACTAGTTTATGGTGAACTAATCACCAAAATTAACTAGATTTCCCATCACTATGGTGTAGACCTTGGTGGCGCTGTCACAAAACTTCGCCACATTTGTAACATACAGCTCTTGCCCTGTGCAGAGGCGCTGCTTGTGCTCCCTCTTGTTGCAGAGGTGTCTACAATGCCTCGACGCACAGAGCTGCTTTGTAAAGCAGTAGCAGCAGCAGCGCTCTCGGCTGGAATGGAGAACATTATGGATTTCAACAGTGTGTCTTGGTCCTCCAGCATTTTACGGTCCCGGTTCAACGGTGTGATGAGGCTTTGTAAGTTGTCCCGGTAGCGAGGGTCTAGGAGGGTGTACACCCAATAATCTGACGTGGTGAGAATGTGGGCGATGCGGCGGTCGTTTCTCAGGCACTGTAGCATGAAATCAACCGTGTGCTGCAGACTCCCAACTGGCCAACAAACGCTGTCCTCTGGAAGAGCGTCACACTAATAGATTTTTGTAAATTTAAAATAGAATAAAGCAGCACCAATTTTTGAAAAATGGCAAGGATGAGGCAGTGACAGACACTCAGCAGAGTACACGCAGCGGTGGTTGAAGTAAGTGGAGCGGGATCTACACTCCTACAAAAAAATTAAACCTCACACTAGAGTGAACACTGAAACACAACTGTTCACTTGCTGTGAAAGGCCTTTTTGTGGACTTCTATTATGTTTGCAAGCAATGTATTGTATTTTGATGGAAGAGCGTCACACTAATAGATTTTTGTAAATTTAACCCCTTCATGACCTTTGACACAGCGTATGTGTCATGAAAGGATCGCGTTCCTGCGGGTCGGGTGACTGGGGTCACTGAAAGATCACCCAACACGCAGGCACAAGACCCTTTGTGCTTCACCACAGGGGGCTTGGCTTAACCCCTACGTGGCTACGATCGCTCTGATTGGCTGTTAAAAGTAAAACAGTGCTCCCTTTATTCCGAGCCCCGACGTGTGCCCAGACAGTGGTTTACCCCCACATATGTTGTATCAGCTTACTCAGTAAAAATTGCACAACAACTTTGGGGTCTAATTTCTCCTGTTACTCTTGGGAAAAAAAAATTGGGGACTAAAAAAATTATTTTTGTGGAAAAAAAATGATTTTTTATTTTCACAGCTCTGCGTTATTAACTTCTGTGAAGAACTTGGAGATTCAAAGTGCTCACCACACAACTAGAGGAGTTCCTTGGGGGATCTAGTTTCCAAAATGGGGTCACTTGGGGGGGTTTCTACTGTTTAGGCACATCATGGGCTCTGCAAACGTGACATGACATCCGGAGACCATTCCATCAAGTCTGCATTTCAAAACATCACTACTTCCCTTCCGAGCCCCGACGTGTGCCCATACAGTAGTTTTCTCCCACATATGGGGTACCAGTATACTCAGGACAAACTGTACAACAACTTTTGGGGTCCAATTTCTCCTGTTACCCTTGTGAAATAAAAAATTGTGGGTTAAAAAAATCAGTTTTTGAGGAAAAAAATGATTTTTTGTTTTTACAGCTCTGCATTATAAGCTCCTGTGAAGCACGTGGGGGTTCAAGGTGCTCACCACACATCTGGATAAGTTCCTTGGGGGGTCTAGTTTACAAAATGGGGTCACTTGTGGTTGGTTTCTACTGTTTGGGCACATCAGGGGCTCTGCAAACGTAACAAGATGTCCGCAGACCATGCCATCAAGTCGGCATTTCAAAGCGTCACTACATCCCTTCCGAGCACTGACGTGTGCCCAAACAGTGGTTACCCCCCACATATGGGGTACCAGCGTACTCATGACAAACTGTGCAACAACTTTTGGGGTCCAATTTCTCCTGTAACCATTGTGAAAATAAAAAATAGGGGGCTAAAAAAATCATTTTTTGAGAAAAAAAATGATTTTTTATTTACAAGGCTGTGCGTTATAAACTTCTGTATAGCACCTGGGGGTTCAAAGTGCTCACTGTGCATCTAAATAAGTTCCTTAGGGGGTCTTGTTTCCAAAATGGGTTCATTTGTGGGGGAGCTCCAAAGTTTAGGCACATAGGGGCTCTCCAAACACAACATGGTGTCCGCTAACGATTGGAGCTAATTTTCCATTGAAGTCAAATGGTGCTCCTTCCCTTCTGAGCCCTGCTGTGCACCCAAACAGTGGTTCCCCTCTCATATGGGACACCAGCGTACTCAGGAAAAACTGGACAACAACTTTTGGTGTCCAATTTATCCTGTTACCCTTGGGAAAATAAAAAAATAGGCTAAAAAATCATTTTTGAGAAACAAAAATGATTTATTTTCATTGCTCTGCGTTTATAAACTTCTGTGAAGCACTTGGGGGTTCAAAGTGCTCACTACACATTTATATAAGCTCCTTGGGGGGTCTAGTTTCCAAAATGGGGTCACTTGTGGGGGGTTTCTACTGTTTAGGCACATCAGGGGCTTTGCAAACGCAACATGACGCCCGCAGAACATTCCATCAAGTCTGCATTCCAAAATGGCGCTCCTTCCTTTCTGAGCTCTCTCATGCGCCAAAACAGTGGTTCCCCCCCACATATGGGGTATTGGTGTACTCAGGACAAATTGCACAACAACTTTTGTGGTCTAATTTCTCCTATTACCCTTGTGAAAATAAAAAATAGCGGGCTAAAAAATCATTTTTGAGGAAAAAAAATGATTTTTTTATTTTCACTGCTCTGCGTTATAAACTTCTGTGAAGCACTTGGGGGTTCAGAGTGCTCAAAACACATCTACATAAGTTCCATAAGAGGTCTAGTTTCCAAAATGGTGTCACATGTGGGGTTTTTTCATTGTTTAGGCACACAGGGGCTCTCCAAACGCGTCATGGTGTCCGCTAATGATTGGAGCTAATTTTCCATTCAAAAAATCAAATGGCGCTCCTTCCCTTCTGAGCCCTGCCGTGCGCCCAAACAGTGGTTTATGACCACATATGAGGTATCTGTGTACTCAGGAGAAATTGCCCAACAAATTTTAGGATCCATTTTATCCTGTTGCCCATGCAAAAATGAAAAAATTGATGCTAAAATAAAATTTTTGTTGGAAAAATTAAAATGTCCATTTTTTCCTTCTACGTTGCTTTAGTTCCTGTGAAGCACCTGAAGGGTTAATAATCTTCTTGAATGTAGTTTTGAGTAGCTTGAGGGGTGCAGTTTTTATAATGGTGTCATTTTTGGGTATTTTCTACCATATACACCCCTCAATGTGTCTTCAAATGTGAGGTGGTCCCTAAAAAAATGGTTTTGTAAATTTTGCTGTAAAAATGAGAAATCGCTGGTCAACTTTTAACCTTTATAACTTCCTAAAAAAAAATTTTTGCTTCCAAAATTGTGCTGATGCAAAGAAGACAAGTGGGAAATGTTATTTATTAACTATTTTGTGTCACATAACTCTCTGGTTTAACAGAATAAAAATTCAAAATTTGAAAATTGCGAAATTTTCAAAATTTTCGCCAAGTTTCCATTTTTTTCACAAATAAATGCAAAAATTATCGACCTAAATTTACCACTAACATGAAACCCAATATGTCACGAAAAACAATCTCAGAATCGCTAGGATCTGTTGAAGCGTTCCTGAGTTATTACCTCATAAAGGGACACTGGTCAGAATTTCAAAAAATGGCAAGGTCATGAAGGGGTTAAAATAGAATAAAGCAGCACCAATTTTTGAAAAATGACAAGGATGAGGCAGTGACAGACACTCAGCAGAGTACACGCAGCGGTGGTTGAAGTAAGTGGAGCGGGATCTACACTCCTACAAAAAAATTAAACCTCAGACTAGAGTGAACACTGAAACACAACTGTTCACTTGCTGTGAAAGGCCTTTTTGTGGACTTCTATTATGTTTGCAAGCAATGTATTGTATTTTGATGGAAGAGCGTCACACTAATAGATTTTTGTAAATTTAAAATAGAATAAAGCAGCAGCAATTTTTGAAAAATTACAAGGATGAGTCAGTGACAGACGCTCAGCAGAGTACACGCAGCATTAGTTGAAGTAACTGGAGCGTGATCTGCACTCAAAAAAAAAAAAAACCTCACAGACTGCAGTGAACACTGAAACACAACTGTTCACTATCTGTGAAAGGCTCCTTTGTGGACTTCTATAGTGTTTGCAACCAAGGTATTGTATACGGATGGAAGCACGTCACACTATTATTTCAATTGCATGGAGCAGCAAGAATTACACTGAAGAAAAAAAAAGAGTCTGTCAGTGACACGTGCAGATGCCTACAGACAGCGTTGCATACAGAGCAAACTGCAGCGTCACCTGCACTCACACACACCTTGCAGAGCTGTTAAAACAACACTGCAGGCAAAAGGAAGCTTTACACAGCCAGTGGTAAACTAGCCTGCCTAAAGCACAGTACACTAAATCGCAATCTCTAACTGTCCCTCAGAGTCAGCAGAGCAGCGTTCTTTCCCTAACTGAGTTCACAGCACAGTGACGCTAAAATGGCGGCGGCGCCTTTTATAGTGCATTCTGACATCATTTCAGCATCCAATCACAGCCATGCCATTAGTTAACATGACTGCAGCAGTACAGGATGTGCCCACACTTCTTAGGATTCCTCATTGGCTGACTAAAATCACATTGCCTCTCAAAGAATTATGGGAACTTCCGATTCCGGTATACGATATATGGAAAATATCGGAACTAACTATCGGAATTCCGATACAGCGAATATCGGCCGATACCCGATACTTGCGGTATCGGAATGCTCAACACTAGTCTGCATCTGTTGGGTTGGCTGTAGTGGAAGAAGTGTCGGTCTCCATTATACTAGTTCTACTCTATTCCAATTGATGCCACTTTGGTGGTGTCTGCCACTAATTTTTGGAAATGTGTAGACTCCTGGTTGTGTCTACTTCATGTGTGTTGCCTGTAGCAGTAGGCCCTCGAGACCGGCAGGCCTCCACCCCCTTTGAATAAACTACCCGTGTTACTATGCTTAGATTTTTCTGACAATAGTAATCTGCGAAACTGATATTTGTGCCAACTGAGTGTGACTGAGCTTGAAAGCAAGTTGAGCTGTTGCATGTGTTATCAGGGCTCCCTAATAGAAAAAGCAAGGGAGACACAAAGCGCAATAGGAAGGCAAGATCGTATGCACAACTCAAAAAACAAGAAGGTGCTAAAAGTCTAGGTTCCCACACCGGAGTAATATAATAGAAAAGACTAAGCACTCATCTTGGAGATATGAGAAGAGAATTTGTTTAATGGTAGTATGTCCCAAAAACGTTTCGGTCACGGAGACCTTCGTCAGTTACTACATGAGATAAACAAAAATATAAAGAAACAACAGGATCATAGACAGAGTCCTAGAAAATTATACATACAGTAAATATAGTGAAGTAAGATAACATAGGGTTAAGTAAAATACAATAAATGGAGTAGAAAGGGTCAAAAAAGGGATTTTAAATTAGTGCAGTGAATCCCTGCACAGTATACCACGCCAATACCAAAAATATTCATCTAGAGTAAGAGATAGCGAGATAAGTAGTGTCGTACCTTAAACTGTGTAGTCAGAAAAGCAGACTCCTAGAATTTGCCCATAAATCAAATGATACAGCCTAAAGAAAGGTTGTCAGATAGAGTGGTGAAACAGACAGAATAATAGCGGTATCAAAAAAAGAAATATATACCCATATCACGTAGTGAATACTCACATAGAGCACTCAGGTGTGCTAGTGATCAAGCTGTGGAAATATAGAAGTAAACAGGGATCACTAAGTGAGATTTGTGAGTGATTGCGGTAGAAAGGTGAATATATACCTTGACAAGCCAGTAATAGGCCAGCGGGCCTCCTGAATGCGGTATCCACCGCTATAATGGCAAAATGCTATATAGAACATGGGCATAAGAAAAAGGAGAAAACTTGTGAGATCAGAGTTACCATGTATATATATGTATCGTATTAGTGGTGCTGGTAGTTAAAATATTATTACCTTGGTTGGGCAGCTTGCAGCGTCTGTGTGCGCGTTTATCTGCTGGCAGAATGGCGCTAGAACGCCGTCCTGAACTTTAAAGAAAAGGGGCGGGACTAAGTATCGCTCATGTGTAGTGAAATGCCGTGGACCGGAAGTAGCCGGGCGGAAGCAGTATGGCCGTGCGTTCCATAGGCCGATATTTGCGTTCCACCAACCAGGAAGTGGAGATATTATATATTAAAGGTGGATAAGAGCACTTTTGACGGTCCAAAATGTCACCAATAGATGGCGATCAAGTGGGACACTGCCTCAGTATGTGACATAAGTGAAAAAATTAAAAATAAAAAATAGTTACAATTTATTTGTACATAACATGGTAACTCATGGTCACAGTAAGTGAAGGTGCGACTATTATTAAGTGGCATTGTGCCAATTAAATAGATCGAGATTAGAGAAATGGAAGAGAAGGTACAACATGATGGTGAAGAAAATATTATTTTATTGTGCTATAAAGAACATAACGGATGAGGGTAGTGAGTTTGCCGTTGTGATATTCTTATTCACAAAGTAAAGTGGATAGAGTGGATCCAATGTGGAGTTCCAACGTGATAGAAAGGTGATGATATACGGTAGCATTTCCACCGGATGTTAATATAAACGGCTCTAAAAAGAGAAAAGGAGCATGTTATACTGGTATATAGTATAGCCGACTATTATCACATTTAGTACAGAGAGGTAACCTCAGATATGTCATATTTAGTACAATAATATTTTCACTCTAAGTAGTACCCGTAAAGTTGTAGAAAAAAACCTTTGTAGAAAAATGTGCATCACCTAGAGCAACAGCTAAACCAAATATTCATAGAAACGCTGACAGTTCGTAATCCCTGTTTAAGCCCCTAGGGCTCAATGTGTCCAGGGTGTGAATCCAGAATGCCTCACACTTTTTGAGGTGAGAAATCCTGTTACCCCCTCTCCTGGATGGTAGAACCTGCTCGATAACTTGGAATTTTAACTGGGCAATATTATGGCCAGCAGATATAAAGTGATGAGGGATAGGAAGGAGGAGGTTTTTGCATCGTATTGTAGATCTGTGTTTAGAAATCCTGTCACGTATTGCCTGGGAGGTTTCTCCAACATAAAGGAGACCGCAAGGGCATTTTATCAGGTAAATAACATGTGTAGAATCGCATGTGAAAAAGTTCTTGATCTTGAAGGTTTTGCCTGAATGCGGATGAGTAAATGTCTCACCTTTAATTACACTATTACACTGTACACAGTATAAGCAGGGAAAAGTACCATACTTAGGTGTTCGTAAGAAACGTGTCGTTTTCGTTGTAGGGCCATAGTCTGCATGAACTAGAGAGTCTCGAAGGTTTGGTGGCCGTTTGTAGCATGGTAAAAAGGGAGTTTTGAACTCAATGACCTCTGGGTGGGCTGTGGATAAAAGATGCCAGTTTTTCCGTATAGACCTATGGATAATATTGACCGCAGGATGAAACGTATGTACGAATGGGATCCATCTATCTGTAGTGTTGTTTTGTCTAGTGGTAGGGAGTTGGGATTTCTCAAGTATTGACAGAGGATAGCCTCGTGTCTCGAATTTCTCAGTCATCTCTTTGAGGCGTAATACTTGTGTGGTATCAATACTCCCTACCACTAGACAAAACAACACTACAGATAGACGGATCCCATTCGTACATACGTTTCATCCTGCGGTCAATATTATCCATAGGTCTATACGGAAAAACTGGCATCTTTTATCCACAGCCCACCCAGAGGTCATTGAGTTCAAAACTCCCTTTTTACCATGCTACAAACGGCCACCAAACCTTCGAGACTCTCTAGTTCATGCAGACTATGGCCCTACAACGAAAACGACACAACGTTTCTTACGAACACCTAAGTATGGTACTTTTCTCTGCTTACACTGTGTACAGTGTAATAGTGTAATTAAAGGTGAGACATTTACTCATCCGCATTCAGGCAAAACCTTCAAGATCAAGAACTTTTTCACATGCGATTCTACACATGTTATTTACCTGATAAAATGCCCTTGCGGTCTCCTTTATGTTGGAGAAACCTCCCAGGCAATACGTGACAGGATTTCTAAACACAGATCTACAATACGATGCAAAAACCTCCTCCTTCCTATCCCTCATCACTTTATATCTGCTGGCCATAATATTGCCCAGTTAAAATTCCAAGTTATCGAGCAGGTTCTACCATCCAGGAGAGGGGGTAACAGGATTTCTCACCTCAAAAAGCGTGAGGCATTCTGGATTCACACCCTGGACACATTGAGCCCTAGGGGCTTAAACAGGGATTACGAACTGTCAGCGTTTCTATGAATATTTGGTTTAGCTGTTGCTCTAGGTGATGCACATTTTTCTACAAAGGTTTTTTTCTACAACTTTACGGGTACTACTTAGAGTGAAAATATTATTGTACTAAATATGACATATCTGAGGTTACCTCTCTGTACTAAATGTGATAATAGTCGGCTATACTATATACCAGTATAACATGCTCCTTTTCTCTTTTTAGAGCCGTTTATATTAACATCCGGTGGAAATGCTACCGTATATCATCACCTTTCTATCACGTTGGAACTCCACATTGGATCCACTCTATCCACTTTACTTTGTGAATAAGAATATCACAACGGCAAACTCACTACCCTCATCCGTTATGTTCTTTATAGCACAATAAAATAATATTTTCTTCACCATCATGTTGTACCTTCTCTTCCATTTCTCTAATATCGATCTATTTAATTGGCACAATGCCACTTAATAATAGTCGCACCTTCACTTACTGTGACCATGAGTTACCATGTTATGTACAAATAAATTGTAACTATTTTTTATTTTTAATTTTTTCACTTATGTCACATACTGAGGCAGTGTCCCACTTGATCGCCATCTATTGGTGACATTTTGGACCGTCAAAAGTGCTCTTATCCACCTTTAATATATAATATCTCCACTTCCTGGTTGGTGGAACGCAAATATCGGCCTATGGAACGCACGGCCATACTGCTTCCGCCCGGCTACTTCCGGTCCACGGCATTTCACTACACGTGAGCGATACTTAGTCCCGCCCCTTTTCTTTAAAGTTCAGGACGGCGTTCTAGCGCCATTCTGCCAGCAGATAAACGCGCACACAGACGCTGCAAGCTGCCCAACCAAGGTAATAATATTTTAACTACCAGCACCACTAATACGATACATATATATACATGGTAACTCTGATCTCACAAGTTTTCTCCTTTTTCTTATGCCCATGTTCTATATAGCATTTTGCCATTATAGCGGTGGATACCGCATTCAGGAGGCCCGCTGGCCCATTACTGGCTTGTCAAGGTATATATTCACCTTTCTACCGCATATCACTCACAAATCTCACTTAGTGATCCCTGTTTACTTCTATATTTCCACAGCTTGATCACTAGCACACCTGAGTGCTCTATGTGAGTATTCACTACGTGATATGGGTATATATTTCTTTTTTTGATACCGCTATTATTCTGTCTGTTTCACCACTCTATCTGACAACCTTTCTTTAGGCTGTATCATTTGATTTATGGGCAAATTCTAGGAGTCTGCTTTTCTGACTACACAGTTTAAGGTACGACACTACTTATCTCGCTATCTCTTACTCTAGATGAATATTTTTGGTATTGGCGTGGTATACTGTGCAGGGATTCACTGCACTAATTTAAAATCCCTTTTTTGACCCTTTCTACTCCATTTATTGTATTTTACTTAACCCTATGTTATCTTACTTCACTATATTTACTGTATGTATAATTTTCTAGGACTCTGTCTATGATCCTGTTGTTTCTTTATATTTTTGTTTATCTCATGTAGTAACTGACGAAGGTCTCCGTGACCGAAACGTTTTTGGGACATACTACCATTAAACAAATTCTCTTCTCATATCTCCAAGATGAGTGCTTAGTCTTTTCTATTATACAAAGCGCAATAGGGTCTTATCCGATAGTAAATTATCACTTTTTTAAGTAGGAAGCTGCTCACCTGGTATTAGGTGGTTAAAGCACATGTAGGAGAGGCTGCCACAGATGCACAGGTCGGTCGACGACCCGACAATACAATGCACTGCAGAAAAGATGTGGATTCCAGTCTGCGCTGCCCAAATAATAGATTTCCAAGACGTAGTAGCAGTTAAGAAGTGGTTTAATCTACGCGTTACAGGGAGAATACCACCCCTTCTTCAGGAAAATACCACATATAGCTTACATATGTTCTAACAGTACCTTGCTTAAATACATCAAGGATGTCTGGTGTCTGTCCCTAATTTGATGTGTTTTGGCAGCTTTTGGGAACGTTTGAAGGTGTTGTGTATACGCTTGTTTTTGCATCCCATTGACTCCAATGGCGTTCGGCTATGTTTGGTGAATATTTGACAAAAAAATCTGCGAATATTGCAATTTTGGCCATCGTAATCCAAACAAAACATTGAAATATTCGCTCATCTCTACACAGGAGCGCCTTCTAGCTGCACTATCTGCAACGTGATGCTCGTATTGTTAGAATTGGAAATAGTGCTGACTACTGGGTTGCCTGTCTGTTAGATCCACGGTACAAGAGTAAATTTTGCCAGATGCTTTCCCCCCCAGAAACAGACGCATGCATGCTGGAGTATCGAAACACGATTGTAGACATTCTTAAGAATGGATTTTTTCAAGACAGCAATCACTGACATGCTTTTAATGACTGGAGAGGATGGTGCAGGGATATCTTGAGCTCAATATCAATGCCATCAGCAGGAACTTTGACCCTTTTGCATGTGGTCTTCAAAAATAAAAGAGTGGCCTAAGCTCGCCTGTCACGCCTTGGAGGTTTTGTCATGCCCGGCAGCCATCGTTCTCGCAGAATGTGTCTTCAACGCCACTGGTGGTGTCTTGATGGATAAGAGCATCCGGCTGTCCCCTGAAGGTGTAGACAGCCTAACTTTCACCATGGTGAACAAGTCATCGATCTCCAATGACTTTTGCACCCCAGTTGCAGACTGGACAGACTAGGCGATATCATTTTTAGTGTGATGAATTGATCTCCCATTTTTGCAGTCTGTCATACCTTTTGTCGAGGCTTCTGAGCATGTGGCTACTACTGCTGATGAAGTTACAAAAACTTTTTGGAATGTGGAGAGTCCAAGTTGGGTCTCTATCTGTTGGGTTGCCTGTATTGTAAAGGGTCTCAGAGCATGATTATACTATTTCTACTCTGGGGTAATTGATGCCACTTTAGAGATTTGTGACAATTATTTTTGAAAACGTGGAGACTCTAATTTTGGTCTCCATCTGTGGGTTGCCTGTAGTGGAAGGGGTCTCATAGCCCCATTATACTATTTCTACTCTAGGGAAAATTGATCCCACTTTAGTGGTGTGTAACAATAATTTTTGGAAATGTGGAGACTCCAAGTTGGGTTTTCATCTGTTGAGTTGCCTGTAGTGGAAGGAGTCTCAGAGTACCAGTATACTATTTCTACTCTAGGGAAATTGATGCCACTTTAGTGGTGTGTGACAATAAGTTTTGGAAATGTGGAGACTCCAAGCTGGGTCTCCATCTGGTGGGTTGCCTGTAGTGGAAGGTGTGTTAGATGTCCATTATACTATTTCTACTCTTAGGAAATTGATACCACTTTAGTGATGTGTGGCAATAATTTTTGTAAATGTGGAGACTCCAAGCTGGGTCTCATCTGGTGGGTTGTGGTAGTAAAAGGGATCTCAAAGCACAATTATGCTATTTCTACTTTGGGGAAATTGATGCCACTTTAGTGGTGTGTGACAATTATTTTCAAGAAATGTAGAGACTCCAAGTTGGGTCTCCATCTGATGGGTTGCCTGTAGTGGAAGGGGTGTCAGAGACCCATTATACTATTTCTACTCTTGGGAAATTTATGCCACTTTAGTTTTGTGTGACAATAATTTTTGGAAATGTGGAGACTCCAAGTTGGGTTTCCATCTGGTGGGTTGCCTACAGTGGAAGGGGTCTCAGAGCATCATTATACTATTTCTACTCTTGGGAAATTGATGTCACTTTAGTGATGTGCAACAATAATTTTTAGAAATGTGGAAACTCTAAGTTAGGTCTCCATCAGGTGGGTTGGCTACAGTGGAAGAGGTGTCATAGGCCCATTATACTATTTCTACTTAGGGGACTATTTCTGCTATTTGGTTGAACAACAAAATTAGTACACCTGTAGCAGGCCAGTTTTGTTTTATTTTTATTTCAAACCAATGAAATGTCACACAAACCAAGTTCTACAGTATATATAACAATAGTCAATTTTTGAGCAACAAATTTGTATACCAGTAGCAAGCCAATATTGTTTTTTGGTTCAAAGCAACACAATTTCTCACAGAGCACTTCTACAGTAAGTCAATTTTTGAATAAAAAAATTGTACATCTGTAGCAGTCCAACATTGGTTTTTATTTCAAACTAAGAAAATTTCACACAAAGCAGGTTCTACAGTATACTGTATATGATAGTAGTCAATTTTTGAGGAACCCAATATGTACAGCTGTGCCAGGTAAATTTATGTTTTTATTTGAAACCAGTGAAATTTCACACAAATCAAGTTCTACAGTACATATGACAATGGTCAATTTTAGAACAACCAAAACTTGTACACCTGTAGCAGGCTAATTTTTCTTTTTTATTTCAAACCAACAAAATTTCACACAAAGCAGGTGGAAAATAGGGAAAAATATATTTGAAGCAAAAAATGTGGTGAAATATTTAATAACATAAATAACATACTATTATATGTGGTGTTATTATATATAAGAGTATGTATTATGTTTTAATCTACCGGTAGAAGATAATAATTCGGGACCAGTGTGGTGTCTGTAAAGTACTATATGAAGATGCTGGAGGGTGAGTATAAGAATGGGGGCACAGTGCATATATTTAAAGCACCACTCCAGCACTGAAAAATAACACTGGTGTGCTGCTTTAAGATCCTATGGGAGAACTATAACTCCCAGCATGTCCTGCAGATCCTATGGCATGCTGGGAGTAATAGTTCACCACAGGAGTGACAGAGTGCATTTTTATTTACTGTAATTACTAATCTTTTAGTTAATTCTTTCTTGTACAGGCTGTGCTCAGTGCAGGTCCTGCAGCCAGCCATGACCACACAGAGCCATCCCTCTTATGACCTCTTCACAGATCATGTAAGAGGAAGCTGCACTGTTTGTAGTGAGGTGTCTGCAGGACCTGTAATGAAATCATGAAGAGGCAGGGCTTTGTGTGGTCATGTGATGCTCCAGCCCACCCTCATCATGACCTCAGCACCGGTCCTACACAGAGCATTCAGCATCGCATCAGCGCTGTCAGTTATGTGGCATCCCTCCCTCCTGTGGCATCCTGTGCTCCTGTCCCCTCCTCCACCTCACATAGATCTCTCCAGCTGCTGCAGGAATTCGGCACTGGGGAAACCATGTAGGTCCGCTGTTTAAGTGAAGGAATATTTATTTTCTGCTCCCCGCTCACTGCTGAGCTGACAGGTGAGATGGAAAGCGGCTAATGAATATTCACTTCACTTTAGGTATCGGGACCATGTGGTTTCCCCAGCGCCAGAATCCTGCAGCGGCGACATTTTCCTGCCTCCTGCGATCCCACTCCGCCGCTGCCCTCTCCCCACATGCTAGATTCCGACCATAAGACTCACCCACACTTTCCTCCCAAATTTGGAGGAAAAAGTGCGTCTTATGGTCCGAAAAATACGGTATAGGTAATCTGCAAGAAAACCCCTATAAAGGAGTGGTTCTGAAGGTGGTGACTATAGACCATTTCCCTGTTCTCAATATTTTTGGCTGTTGTTTTGGTGACTTTTGAATTTTGTCATTGCTCTCTTTCCTAGAAGTACATTAGCAACCCACATAAGTTTTTCAGGCAGTGTAGGTGATCCAGGATGGCACATCAATGCGAGCTATGGCAAGAACGGTAGCTGTTTCTGTCAGGACAGTGTCCAGAGCAAGAAGCAGATACCAGAAGACAGGCCAGTACACCAGCAGAGGGCAACGACCCTGCAGCTGGATCACTATCTAGCCTTTTGTGCAAAGAGGGACAGGAGGAGCAGTTCCATAGCTCTGCAAAATGACCTCCAGCAGGCCATTAACATCTATGTGTCTGCACAAATGGTATGAGGGCCCAATGTCCACAAGTGGGTGTTGTGCTTACAGACCAACACACTGCAGGATGTTTGGCATTTGCCAGTGAACACCAAGATTGGCAGATTTGACATTGGTGTCCTGTACTCTTCACAGATGAGAGCAGGTTCACACTGAGCCAATGTGACAGATGTAGCAGAGTCTGGAGATGCTATGGAGAACATTCTGCTGCCTGTAGCATCCTCCAACATGACGGTTTTGGCAGTAGGTCAGTAATGATGTAAGGAGGCATTTCTTTGGAGGGCCTCATAGCCCTCCATGTACTAGCCAGAGGTATCCTAACTGCCATTACGTACCAGGATGAGATCCTCAGACTCATTGTGAGACAATATGCAGGTACACTGGGCCCTTGGTTCCTTCTGATGCTAGGCCACATGTAGCTGAAATGTGTCAGCAGTTCGTGCATGATGATGGCATTGATGCTATGTACTAGCCTGCCCATTCTCAAGAACTGAATCCAATCAAGCACATCTGGGACATCATGTCTCATTCAATCCACCAATGCCACATTGCACCACAGCATATCCTGGAGTTGATTGATGCTTTAATCCAGGTCTGGGAGGAAATCCTTCAGTAGAAAATTCTCTGCCTCATTAGGACCATGCCCAGGCATTATAAGGATGTTATACAGGAACTTGGAGGCCACACACACTACTGAGCATAATTTCCTTGTCTTGAGGCATTTCCACTGAAGTTGGATTAGCCTGTAATTGGATTTTCCACTTTGATTTTGAGTATTATTCAAAATTCAGACCTCCATGGGATAAAAAAAATTGCGTTACATTGATCATTTTTATGTTTTATTGTTCTCAATGCATTCCACTATGTGACGAATTAAGATTTTCAACTTGAATATTTCATTCAGTGATAACAATTATGCAATATTTTAGTGTTCCCATTTTTAGAATAGAGTATATATGCAGTTGTGTGAAAAAGAGTTTGCGCCTTCCTGATTTCCTATCATTTTTCATGTTTGTCAAACTGAAATGTCTGCAGCTTTGGATTTCATTTTACCTTAATAATAAAAACCTTCATTTAAAAACTGCATTTTGTGTCTACTTCTGTTATCTTTGTGTAATATTTAAATTTGGTGATTTGAAACATTTAAGTGTGACAAACTTGCAAAAGAATAGTAAATCAGGAAAGTGGCAAACACTTTTTCACACAAGTGTATATATATACTATACATATATACATATATACTATATATACACTGCTCAAAAAAATAAAAGGAACACTTAAACAACAGAATATGACTCCAAGCAAATCAAACTTCTGTGAAAGCAAACTGTCTACTTAGAAAGCAACACTGATTGACAATCAATTTCACATGCTGTTGTGCAAATGGAATAGACAACAGATGGAAATTATTGGCAATTATCAAGACACACTCGATAACGAAGTGGTTCTGCTGTTGGGGACCAAAGACCAGTAACAATGCTTTAACAATCAGTAACAATGCTTTCTGGCTGATGTTTTGGTCACTTTTGAATGTTGGTTGTGCTTTCACACTTGTGGTAGCATGAGACTGACTCTACAACAAACACAAGTGATTCAGGTAGTGCACTTCATCCAGGATGTCACATTAATGCGAGCTGTGGCAAGAAGGTTTGCTGAGTCTTTCAGCTTGGTTTCTAGAGGCTAGAGGCACTACAAGGAGACAGGCCAGTACACCAGGAGATGTGAAGGAGGCCGTAGGAGGGCAACAACCCATCAGCATGTCCCCTATCTCTGCCTTTGTGCAAGGAGGAACAGGAGCACTGCCAGAACCCTGCAAAATGACATCCAGCAGGCCGCAAATGTGCATGTGTCTGCACAAATGGTTAGAAACCGACTCCATGAGGATGGTCTGAGTTCCCGACATCCACAGATTTGGTTTGTGCTCAAAGCCCAGCACCGTGCAAGATGCTTGGCATTTGCCACAGAACACCAGAATTGGCAATTTCGCCACTGGTGCCCTATACTCTGCACAGATGAAAGCAGGTTCACACTGAGTACATGTGACAGATGTGACAATCTGGAGATGCTGTGGAGAGCGATCTGCTGCCTGCAACACCCTTCAGCTTGGCCGGTTTGGCAGTGGGTCAGTAATGGTGTGGGGTGGCATTTTTTTGAAGAGGGCACAGCCCTCCATGTGCTCGCCAGAGGTAGCCTGACTGCCATTAGGTACCGAGATGAGATCCTCAGACCCCTTGTGAGACCATATGCTGGTGCGGTTGGCCCTGGGTTCCTCCTAATGCAGGACAATGCCAGACCTCATGTGGCTGGAGTGTGTCAGCAGTTCCTGCAAGATGAAGACATTGAAGCTATGGACTGGCCCGCCTGTTCCCCAGACCTGAATCCGATTGAGCACATCTGGGACATCATGTCTCGCTCCATCCACCAATGTCACGTTGCACCACAGACTGTCCAGGAGTTGGCTGATGCTTTAGTCCAGGTCTGGGAGGAGACCATCTGCCGCCTCTTCAGGAGCATGCCCAGGCATTGTAGGGAGGTTGTACAGGCACAGGAAGGTCATACAAGCATGTGGAGGCCACACACACTACTGTGCATCATTTTGACTTGTTTTAAGGACATTACATTCCACTTTAATTTTGTGTGTGTCTCCAAATCCAGGCCTCCATTGGTTAATAAATTTGATTTCCATTGATGTTTTCTGTGTGATTTTGTAGTCAGCACATTCAACTTTGTACAGAACAAAGTATTTAATGAGAATATATATATATATATATATATATATATATACAGTCATGGCCAAAAGTTTTGAGAATGACACAAATATTAATTTTTACAAAGTCTACTGCTTCACTTTTTCTAATGGCAATTTGCATATACTCCAGAATGTTATAAAGAGTGATCAGCTTAACAGCAATTACTTGAAAAGTCAATATTTGGCTAGAAAATGAACTTTATCCCCCAAAACACATTTCAACATCATTGCAGCCCTGCCTTAAAAGGACCAGCTAACCTCTTTTCAGTGATTGCTCCATTAACACAGGTGTGGGTGTTGATGAGGACATGGCTGGAGATCAATCTGTCATGATTAAGTAAGAATAACACCACTGGACACTTTAAAAGGAGGCTGGTGCTTGGCATCATTGTTTCTCTTATGTTAACCATGGTTATCTCTAAAGAAACACGTGCAGTCATCATTGCAATGCACAAAAATGGCCTAACAGGGAAGACTATCGCAGCTATAAAGATTGCATCTCAGTCAACAATCTATCGCATCATCAAGAACTTAAAGGCGAGAGGTTCCATTGTTGCCAAAAAGGCTTCAGGGCACCCAAGAAAGACCAGTAAGCGCCAGGACCGTCTCTTAAAAGTGTTTCAGCTGCGGGATCGGGCTACCAGCAGTGCAGAGCTTGCTCAGGAATGGCAGCAGGCAGGTGTGAGTGCATCTGCACGCACTGTGAGGCGGAGACTCTTGGAGCAAGGCCTGGTCTCAAGGAGGGCAGCAAAGAAGCCACTTCTCTCCAGAAAAAACATCATGGACAGACTGATATTCTGCAAAAGCTACAGGCAGTGGACTGCTGAGGACTGGGGTAAAGTTATTTTCTCTGATGAATCCCCTTTTCGATTGTTTGGGACATCAGGAAAACGCCTCATTCGGAGAAGACAAGGTGAGCGCTACCACCAGTCTTGTCTCATGCCAACTGTTAAGCATCCTGAAACCATTCATGTGTGGGGTTGCTTCTCAGCCAAGGGAATCGGCTCTCTCACAGTCTTGCCTAAAAACACAGCCATGAATAAGAATGGTACCAGAATGTCCTCCAAGAGCAACTTCTCCCAACCCTCCAAGAGTAGTTTGGCGATCAACAATGCCTTTTCCAGCATGATGGAGTACCTTGCCATAAAGCAAAGGTGATAACTAAATGGCTCAGGGAACAAACATAGAGATTTTGGGTCCATGGCCTGGAAACTCCCCAGATCTTAATCCCATTGAGAACTTGTGGTCAATCATCAAGAGACGGGTGGACAAACAAAAACCTAAAAATTCTGACAAAATGAAAGCATTGATTGTGCAAGAATGGACTGCTATCAGTCAGGATTTGGTCCAGAAGTTGATTGAGAGCATGCCAGGGAGAATTGCAGAGGCCCTGAAGAAGAAGGGTCAACACTGCAAATATTGACTTGCTGCATTAACTCATTCTAACTGTCAATATAAGCTTTTGTTACTCATATGTTTGCAATTATTATATTTCTGTCTGTGATAAAAACATCTGTCAAACACACATAAAAACCAGAGGGCAGCAGATCATGTGAAAATATAATATTTGTGTCATTCTCAAAACTTTTGTTCATGACTGTATATATATTACAGTCATGGCAAAAAGTTTTGAGAATGACACAAATATTAATTTTTACAAAGTCTACTGCTTCACTTTTTCTAATGGCAATTTGCATATACTCAAGAATGTTATAAAGAGTGATCAGCTTAACAGCAATTACTTGCAAAGTCAATATTTGGCTAGAAAATGAACTTTATCCCCCAGAACACATTTCAACATCATTGCAGCCCTGCCTTAAAAGGACCAGCTAACCTCTTTTCAGTGATTGCTCCATTAACACAGGTGTGGGTGTAGATGAGGACATGGCTGGAGATCAATCTGTCATGATTAAGTAAGAATGACACCACTGGACACTTTAAAAGGAGGCTGGTGCTTGGCATCATTGTTTCTCTTCTGTTAACCATGGTTATCTCTAAAGAAACACGTGCAGTCATCATTGCAATGCACAAAAATTGCCTAACAGGGAAGAGTATAGCAGCTAGAAAGATTGCACCTCAGTCAACAATCTATCGCATCATCAAGAACTTCAAGGAGAGAGGTTCCATTGTTGCCAAAAATTCTTCAGGGTGTCAAAGAAAGACCAGCAAGCGCCAGGACCATCTCTTAAAAGTGTTTTAGCTGCGGGATCAGGCTACCAGCAGTGCAGAGCTTGCTCAGGAATGGCAGCAGGCAGGTGTGAGTGCAGCTGCACGCACTGTGAGGCGGAGACTCTTGGAGCAAGGCCTGGTCTCAAGGAGGGCAGCAAAGAAGCCACTTCTCTCCAGAAAAAACATCATGGACAGACTGATATTCTGCAAAAGATTAAGGCAGTGGACTGCTGAGGACTGGGGTAAAGTTATTTTCTCTGATGAATCCCCTTTTCGATTGTTTGGGACATCAGGAAAACGCCTCATTCGGAGAAGACAAGGTGAGCGCTACCACCAGTCTTGTCTCATGCCAACTGTTAAGCATCCTGAAACCACTCATGTGTGGGGTTGCTTCTCAGCCAAGGGAATCGGCTCTCTCACAGTCTTGCCTAAAAACACAGCCATGAATAAAGAATGGTACCAGAATGTCCTCCAAGAGCAACTTCTCCCAACCCTCCAAGAGCAGTTTGGCGATCAACAATGCCTTTTCCAGCATGATGGAGCACCTTGCCATAAAGCAAAGGTGATAACTAAATGGCTCAGGGAACAAAACACAGAGATTTTGGGTCCATGGCCTGGAAACTCCCCAGATCTTAATCCCATTGAGAACTTGAGGTCAATCATCAAGAGACGGGTGGACAAACAAAAACCTAAAAATTCTGACAAAATGAAAGCATTGATTGTTCAAGAATGGACTGCTATCAGTCAGGATTTGGTCCAGAAGTTGATTGAGAGCATGCCAGGGAGAATTGCAGAGGTCATGAAGAAGAAGGGTCAACACTGCAAATATTGACTTGCTGCATTAACTCATTCTAACTGTCAATAAAAGCTTTTGTTACTCATATGTTTGTAATTATTATATTTCTGTCTGTGATAAAAACATCTGTCAAACACACATAAAAACCAGAGGGCAGCAGATCATGTGAAAATATAATATTTGTGTCATTCTCAAAACTTTTGGCCATGACTGTATACACATACACACACACCGAAAAGCAAAGACAATGTTTTGAACTTTTGACCTTTAGGTTCCATATCTCACCATCCACTACTGCTTTGAATGTGAGACTACCATTATTTTATAGACAATCATCTTAGCTACCTCTTACGTAAATTTGACTTGCAACTATTTTGCATGTAATTACTTATGGAGATTATTTTCATGTCACTTCATTACTACTGTTTTCCTCCTGGTGGTAAAAAATCTTTTTCTTCACGTATACTACAAATTACAACCTGTTGTCACATTCCCTAATAGATCAGTGTGTTATTAGGTTGATTACCAATCAAAAGGTCACTGGTTTAAATCGAAGACCAGTCATGAAGAACATTTCCCAAAAAAAGAGAAACAGCATCTTTCAGCTCATCGATAGCGGTCTCTCGGCCAAGAAAATGGCCAAACTGCATCATTTAAGTGCCATGACAGTTGGAAGAATATGAAATAAAGTCCACCTGTTACAGGGCGTTACACCATATATTAATTATTATTCTCCAGCTTGTCTATCAATAATCAATATTTGGCTAAAACCTCACCTGTTACGTACTATGATTCCTTGCACACAAGTCTACAATTATTATGCTACTATATAAACCCACTAACCCAGTATACAATAATAGCACACAATACTAATATATAATTACACCCACAAAAACAAAATTATACTTCCCACCCTCTTACCTAAAGAAATACATTGATACTTATATCCCACCCTCCTATCACTAATTATCCATACAGAGAACAAGGCGTTAATGCTACTGATTAGTGATGAGCGAACGGGCTCAGTAATGCTTGTTACTCACCCGATCATCGCTGTACTCGCAGTGCTCAGCGACCACCGAGCATTTCCGGGATTGCTCGATGGGAGTTCTGGTACACGCCCTGTATTTTTGGCACCCTTTAGAGCGCCAATCAACATTTAGGGCTTGTCTGCCATGAACTGTAATGCCGCAGCTATCTTTGTTGTGGTATTACAGTGATTAGCTGGCCACACAGTGTCATCAGGTGTATAGGAGACCTGGCGCAGTCAAAGTCTGCTCCGGAATTAGCGAGTGTAGGGAGAGCTGCTGCCAAGATAGGGTCAGATTTGGGGGTTTATAAGGTACTGTGGGTATACTGTCAAAGAATACACAAATCCAGCTTTATCAGCAGTCCTTCTTAGGACTAATTACAGGGAATATAGATTGCAGTGCTAGGTAGGCAGGGAGTGTACTGTATGTGCATATATACATATCAGTTCAAGGCATGCACGCACTGTATGTGGCTATACAGATCTCAGTAGCAGACAAGCATTGTATGTGGCATACTTCATTGCATACATCAAGAGGGTCCATGCCATTACTGTCTGCTGCTGCTGCTGCCTATTACATATTTTGACCTTATATACACAGCCCTAAGTCTCAGTGGGCAGCAATTTTTTTTTGCATCTTAATCCTGATTATTTTTTTCCAAAGCAATCCAGAACCCCTTTTTTCTCTATTTGCTTGTTGACACCACAAAATACAGCCAGATCCTTTTCATAGTACAGCGATAAAATACAGCTATTTGAAACAGGTTTGCCCGTCCCAGGCATGACATCTGAGTGTGCAGAAAAATCTGACCATTTTTTGTGGTACTGTAGAATTTTTTTGGAGTGTGTTGTACAATTTTTTGACACCATTTTGCTGCCCAAAAAATATTTAGCTACAGGGCAGATATTTTACATTGGGTTTTGTCCACCACACATATCGCATATCATTGCGCTCAAAATTTTGCCATCTGAGACCTCCATAGAATATTTTTTGTTGTTTCATAGCGTACTTATTGACATAATTTTGCTGGCCAAAAAAAAAAATACAGGACAGATATTTGAAAGTGGGTTATCTTCGTCAGACGCCTAATCTATATGTGGGCTACAAATTGTGGCATTTCAGGCCTTTATTGAACTGGTTTTGCTGTGTGCTACTATGGTATCTTACAAAGTGGTCTTTTGTATGAGACTCCAGATATATAGTGTGTTGTGTGCTGTCATATAAATGCTGGGAATGTTTATGGGGACTGAGCATTTTAAATACATTGTCAGGCCTGATGACAGGCAGCACTAAAAGGGTTCATCTTCTCCCAGGCTTGATCAGGTGACCCAGCTGTTTGAATATGCAGAAGGTTCTTTAAAAATGAGTCTGGGCACGCAGCCAATGACTTCAGCTCTAACGTCACATAGAAGGGGGATGAGCCAAGTCCTGTGACAGAGTTTTAAACTTTGAAGTGGCAGATCGTGGTTGGACATCTTGGTAAGAGGAAGCCATTTTGTAGGTGATGGAATTACCTACTTGCTCTTTTATGGCTTAGCTTAAAAAGTGGACTGGCACGAAAAGGGGAGTTAATAGTCTTCATATGAGGAAGAATACCATTACACCTCTAAGAGGGAGAAATACCTCAGGGAACAAACAGAGCACAGTGCTGAAGAAGAGATATTCAGACTTTAGACTTAATAAAACCAGAGGTTACTAACATCTGCCTGGCTGCAGGTAAACAGCAATCATCAACCGTGAGTGTAATCCCATACCTCAGTTTAGTGCTGTTTGTAAAGAAAAATTTGCCCCATTACCTTCATTAAAAAGACTTTTGTTTCAAATTCTTATTGCTGCTTCATGACTGGGGCTCAAATGCAGCAACTACTACAACCATCAGCTTCTGCCTAAAGTCAGTTACTGCTCAGATAGAAAGTATGAGTAGCAGAGAGTGAATGCTTGGGCAGTGTTGTACTCTGTCAGAGGATTGCGAAGGCAAAAGCTTCGTCTTAAATCATGACTGGAAGAGCAAGAGCACGTGGAAAAACATGGTGCCAGGACTCGCAACCACCCAAGCCTAGTGTTCCTGGGCCCAAATCTGACAAGCCATCATCTAGTAATACAGAACTTGTATGACAATGATGTCAAAATTGAGTATCTGCAGTTACTAGAACAGAAGCTAGAGTTTTTGACATTTTGGCTATATTTCAAGATGTGTCAATTGGAGAGCGTGGTGGTCGTAGACGTGACTTCCATGATATGGGTGTTTGCACTAGACAATCCATCCAACATATCATTGAATCAAAATCTTGTTTTTCTCACAACTCAATTCAGCTGTGCACAAACTACAGTTAGGTCCATAAATATTTGGACAGAGACAACATTTATCTAATTTTGGTTCTAGACATTACCACAATGAATTTGAAACAAAACAAATCAGATGCAGTTGAAGTTCAGACTTTCAGCTTTCATTTGAGGGTATCCACATTAAAATTAGATGAAGGGTTTAGGAGTTTCAGCTCCTTAACATGTGCCACCCTGTTTTTAAAGGGACCAAAAGTAATTGGACAATTGACTCCAAGGCTATTTCATGGACAGGTGTGGGCAATCCCTTCATTATATCATTCTCAATTAAGCAGATAAAAGGGCTGGTGTTGATTTGAGGTGTGGTGTTTGCATTTGGAAGGTTTAGCTGTGAAGGAAACATGCGGTCAAAGGAGCTCTCCATGCTGGTGAAACAAGCTATCCTTAAGCTGCAAAAAACAGAAAAAACCCATCCGAGAAATTGCTACAACTTTAGGAGTGGCAAAATCTACAGTTTGGTACATTCTGAGAAAGAAAGAAAGCACTGGTGAACTCATCAATGCAAAAAGACCTGGGCGCGCACGGAAGACAACAGTGGTGGATGATCACAGAATACTCTCCATGGTGAAGAGAAACCCCTTCACAACAGCCAACCAAGTGAACAACACTCTCCAGGAGGTAGGCGTATCAATATCCAAATCTACCATAAAGAGAAGACTGCATGAAATTAAATACAGAGGGTTCACTGCACGGTGCAAGCCACTCATAAGAATCAAGAATAAAAAGGCTAGGCTGGACTTTGTTAAAAAACATCTAAAAAAGCCAGCACAGTTCTGGAAGAACATTCTTTGGACAGATGAAACCAAGATCAACCTCTACTAGAATGATGGAAAGAGAAAAGTATGGCAAGGCGTGGTACAGCTCATGATCCAAAGCATACCACATCATCTGTAAAACATGGCGGAAGCAGTGTGATGGCTTGGGCATGCATGGCTGCCAGTGGCACTGGGTCACTAGTGTTTATTGATTATGTGAACAGGACAGAAACAGCCGAATGAATTCTGAGGTATTCAGAGCCATACTGTGTGCTCAGATCCAGCCAAATGCAGCCAAACTGATTGGTCGTCGTTTCATACTACAGATGGACAATGACCCAAAACATAAAGCCAAAGCAACCCAGGAGTTTATTAAAGCAAAGAAGTGGAATATTCTTGAATGGCCAAGTCAGTCACCTGATCTCAACCCAATTGAACATGCATTTCACTTGTTAAAGACTAAACTTCAGACAGAAAGGCCCACAAACAAACAACAACTGAAAACCACCGCGGTGAAGGCCTGGCAGAGCATCAAAAAGAAGGAAACACAGTGTCTGGTGATGTCCATGAGTTCAAGACTTCAGGCAGTCATTGCTAACAAAGGGTTTTCAACCAAGTACTAGAAATGAACATTTTATTTACAATTATTTAATCTGTCCAATTACTTTTGGTCCCTTTAAAAACAGGGTGGCACATGTTAAGGAGCTGAAACTCCTAAACCCTTCATCCAATTTTAATGTGGATACCCTCAAATGAAAGCTGAAAGTCTGAACTTCAACTGCATCTGATTTGTTTTGTTTCAAATTCATTGTGGTAATGTCTAGAACCAAAATTAGATAAATGTTGTCTCTGACCAAATATTTATGGACCTAACTGTATGTCAAATTGAAAGCTAGACCCCAGTGGGTCTTGTCACAGCACCATGTTGACTACAGTCCTGAGATGTTATCTAGATCCTTAATGTCACCTCTACTTTACCAGCATAATGAACTAATAGGAAAAGCACGTGGTTTTGATGGAGCTGTTCTTTTTTTGGCAACAAAACTAAATAAGATCAATGAAGTGGTTAGCCGCGCAAGCAATGGAGAAAATAGTAAAGATTGCAATTACTTTCTCAAATGACTTACCAATAACTTCACCAACTTGCTTTCACTTTTACATTATATTCCTAATGCTGAAGAAGATGATGAATATGAAGCAAATAGGTATTAATTATTATCACCCAAATGATGTTACAGAAGTCAGACCACACAACCTATCTGTGTGGGAAGGATTTACCACCAAAATAGTGAGGTATAAGACTAGTATCATGTTGAGCATTGATGTAAGCCACAAAGTCCTTCAAAGTGAAACTGTTCTGAATGTAATGTACAATTTGCACTTGATAATTAGATCACATTGCTTCTATGATGCTTGCATTAAAGCACTGATTGGCCAGATATGTATGGACTCAGGAAGACCGGGCTGCGGGTAGCTGTGCTGCGTCGGGTACGGAACTCTCAAGGCTGCATCCCCTGTTTCCTGGGGGAAGGAATCGAGGAATCAGGGAATGGACAGGCCCCATTACACAGGAAAAGGGGTGTGTTTAGACAGGGAATCCGCCGTGAAGCTGAGTGAAAAAGCGTGCAAAGCAGGAGTGAGACCCCGCTGTCAGCATACGAGTAGCAAGGGGGGCAACGTACGACAGACTTCAGCAGACAGACCCATGAGTCCAGCTTGGATACCCAATAAATATGAGGCACAGAGTAATCATGGAGGACGTTGGTAGGGTCATCAAGGTACTCCCTCAGCATCTTCCAAAACTTTGCACTCCTTGTGAGAGTACCCAGTGACTCAGGGCCAAGGCGATGGGAAGGTCTGATAAAACTCTTCTAGAACTTTGCCAGTGTTCCATTGCCTCTGCTGCATTTGAATTGGGTCTCTCTCAGCTTTACTCCTTGGTTGTCCAACAACTGTGACATCTACCGCCAGCGTTTTCAGATGGGAATGTTTTTTAATAATTCCGCAAGAAGGGACCTCTGGTAGTGCAACATTTTAGTACACCTGTCTGCCTCTGGACTAAGAGATATAAATTTCTCCTTGTAGCGTGGAATAGAACCAACACTGGGAGATGGTGAGATGATCAAATGGAGGGATGCAAGTGTATAAAATAATTGAAAATAAAAATGTCAAAAAATAAATAATAAAAATTAATAAAAATTAATTAAATAAATAAATAAAAAATATATATAAAAAACATGAATTAATAAAAAATATATTTTATTGACATATAATGCAATACAGATACAAAAATAATAATACAGATAAAAAATATATATATGTTTAATATAATACAATTGGAACACTCCACTGGTAAAATAATAAACCAAGGCAGCATTGAATATAACCAGGAAATTTGTTTGCACAAGCACTAATTATAGGTGAATGAAATACAAATGTGAAAAATACACAAATACTTAAAAACACCCACAAGCAATAAAATAGTGCACATGAGGCTATAACAAAATATATATAAGAGAGAAATAAATGACAATTAAGGTGCCAAAAATGTGCAAAATATAACATAAATATATGGAATCAAAGTGCAAAAGAACAAAATCAAACCACATCACAAATATAAACTAAGTTGAGTGCAGCAAAATCACATGAGGACACTGTGCATCAAAATGAGTGCCCAAAAACAAAAGTGAAAAGCGCAAACGCTAATAAGTGGTGCTGGTTATACCTGGAAGCCGAGGACAGTTGGAGTGCCACAGAGAGCGTGCCCCTATGCACGTTTCGGAAATTAGATCCTTCGTCAGGGGGATTTAACAAATTTCCTGGTTATATTCAATTCTGCCTTGGTTTATTATTTTACCAGTGGAGTGTTCCAATTGTATTATATTAAACATATATATATTTTTTATCTGTATTATTATTTTTGTATCTGTATTGCATTATATGTCAATAAAATATATTTTTTATTAATTCATGTTTTTTATATATATTTTTTATTTATTTATTTAATTAATTTTTATTAATTTTTATTATTTATTTTTTGACATTTTTATTTTCAATTATTTTATACACTTGCATCCCTCCATTTGATCATCTCACCATCTCCCAGTGTTGGTTCTATACTTACCCGGGTGGTTTCCATCCTTCTTTCTTTGCTATATCTTAATATTAATTTATATTTCATTTATTATTATATACATATATATTTATATATATTATTTATTTATATATTTTTTGATATAACTTTGCTTGTCTCCTTGTAGCGTGGGTGTAGAAGTGTCACCAATCAGTATTGCCTGTCACTGTCACCCAAAATTTTGATAACGCGAAGGTCACGTGAAAGGCAGCGTAACCTAAACTCAGCTATGAATGCAGACTGTAAATACAGATTGTAAATACAGATTGTAAATACATCATTGTAAATATACACCTGTAGTTTGTATCTCCCCCACCTCATTGTAGATTGTAATCTCTCATGAGCAGGGTTGTTTTATTTAGATTTAATTATTGTATTATTGCTAACATTGTTACTTTGTTAGGACTGTTGTGTTTTAAAATGTTAAACTGAAGAATATGTTTGCACTCTATAAATAATGATTACTATTATTATTAGAACAGAGAGTAGCGGGATGTTGACGATAATTATGGCATCATCAACGTCCACCATCTTGGTGGACTACTCAAAGTTTTGTATGATGGTACATATGTCTGACATCCATGTCCTATCCTGAGGTCTTATGTGTGGAGTCTGAACTGAATACTGATAGCCTTGTTGATGCTGGTAGTCATCAACTGCCCTCTCTGCTCACAAATCCTTTCCAACATCTGCAGTGTAGAGTTCCAATGCATGGGTAGTCACATCACACACCAGTCGGTGAGCCTGAAGCTGCAAATGCTAATGAAGCACGGCACGGGTTGCTGAAAGCTTTAGCTGATTGTCTAAAATGGGCAAACAGGCGGCATACTTTCCCAAGCACTAAGGCAGTTCCAGGTAGCTTTGTGGAAAACGTTGAACAACGATGTGAAGCACATGGTCCAGTCATGGTACGTGTGTGAGCTCGCCTCGCCCTAGAGCTGCCGCCAGGTTCCTGCCATTGTCACACACGACCATGCCTGGCTGTAGGTTCAGCGGTGTCCGCCACAGATCTGCCTGCTCTTTCAGAGATGTCAGCAACTCTTCAGCATTGTGAGTTTTGTCACCTAAGCATATTAGCTTCAGAGCAGCCTGTTGCCGCTTTGCTGAGGCAGTGCTGCAGTGCTTCCAGCTTGTGACTGATGTAGTCATTTGGGAGATGGAGGCTGAAGAGGAGGAGGTAGAGTTGCAGGAGCTGTAGACTGTGGTGACAACCCAGGTTGACGTAGTACCCGCAATCCTCGGCGTCGGGAGGACATGTTCCATCACAAGTAACCTTATTCCACAGCCTCTCCACTCTGCCAGGCCCTTCACTGGCTTCCTATTGCCCAGAGGTTACAGTTTAAAACCCTAAGTATGACATACAAAGCCATCCATAACCTGTCTCCTTCATACATCTGTGACATGTTCTCCCAAGGTCCGACTGGGTCCCAGCTTACATTATGTTAACCCAGTGTGCCGTCAGCGATATGTACCGTCACTGGCCATGAGAACTTGTCCACGTGTCCGTGGTTAGGTGGACTTTCCCAGTAACAGCACTAGTGAGGGAACGGGTAATGTTGTGGGACCCGTGCTTGTGTAATGCCGGTACGGCACAAAAGGAGAAATTGTTGAGGCAGGGGAACGAGTACCTTGTGACAGCCGCCGCCATCAGTTTGCACAAAGCTTCCATCTCCACAAGCCTAAAAGACAACATTCTGAGCGCAAGCAGATGAGAAATGTGGAAATTAAGTACTGTGGCCTGTGGGGCATTGGCTGTGTATTTCCACTTGCATTCCAATGACAGGGGTATGGACAACTGAAGGCTGCGCAGGGACAGGGACGTGGAAGTGCTTGATGATAGTGCTAGTTGAGTGTGGCCAATGACAGGTGCAGGGCAGGAGGCATTTTTGCATGCACTGTGGACAGAGATTCGCTTGCACGCACAACAGTGGAAGAAGCAGTGGTGCCACCCGCAGACACTGTTCCTGGAGCATGGGGTTCAGCCAACAAAGTTGGGTGCTTTGCTGCCATGTGCCTGATCATGTGGTAGTCTGTCTACCCCTCCTGATGCGAGGATGGCAGGTAGTGCAAATAGCCAGTTTGGGGTTACCGGCATAGTCTTTAAAAAACAACCAGACTCTGGAAGACCTAACAGCTATACTGCCTACTTCTGTCATGTTGGGGTTACGAATAACAGTTGCCTGCCTACTGTCTGCGGCCACCACACTGCTTCTTCCTGCCTGTTGGGGTGCTATACCTCCCTCCCCTGTGTGCTGCTGTCCTTGATCTGCATGTTCTACTGCCAGGTTGGCTCAGTTACTATTCAATCTCTCTCACACCCCTCGCCCCAGCAACAAACGTGGTGGAGGACTTGGCTTGCTATTGTCCGATACCTGCTCCTTTACCACAATTCCGCTACCACCCTCCCCTACTTTGAGGTGCACTATGTCCACATCTATTCCCTCCAAACTCCAGCTGATTGTCATTTAATGCCACCCACAACTAGCCATCTCCAACTTTATCAACAACTTACCACCTGGCTACTTCATTTCCTTTCTGCTGACATCCCTCTATCATCATGGATGACTACAATATCCCCATTGACACTTACACCTCAGCTGCCTCTAAACTTTTATCAAAGACTACTTCTTTTGGCCTCACTCAATGGTCCTCCATGGCCACTTACAAAGATGGACACACGCTGGAGCAAATCTTGACCCGCCTCTGTTCATTTACTAATCTCACTAACTCACCCCTCCCCCTGTGTGACCACAACCTACTGACATTCTCTTCCCTCTCCTCTATGAGTGCGCAACCCCACTCTACAGACTCGCTCACCCTCACAGAAATAGCAAACTTCTCAATTTACACTCACTCTCTGAGTCCCTCTTACAGACACAGCTTCCTTAAATGACACCAATGCTGCTGCCACTTTATTTTACACCACAATAACAGTAGCACTCGATTCGGCTGATCCCGTTCTGCAGAGCACTTAATCGCATACAAGCAGGCCATCAACAGCATCAAGTCCACGCTCAGTAAGGAAAAAAAAATTACTTCTCATCTCTCATATCCTCCCAGTCTCTCAACCCTAAGCAGCTTTTCAAAACTTTCATTTCTCTACTCCGTCCTCCAGCACCTCCTAACTCTTCTCCCATTTCTGCTGAAGACTTAGCCTCTTTCTTTTCTCAGCAGAGTTCACATATCGTTTCTTGTGTCTAACCCTCCCTTCCAATGAGGAGTCTAAATATAAATTTGAAAAAAATTATAGGGTTGTACAGCAAGAGCAAATACATAGTCGTGGTATGGCATAATCGTGCTGTATCCCATTACTTGAGCAAGGGGAAAATGGAAATTCTTGATGCAATAATGCAACTGCCCCACAACGAAGGTGAACTGTACTACAATGCTGGGAACAGGATTAATTTTCCAATGTCTGATGCCAGACTCCTTGAAACATCAACTACCTGCTTGTGATCATCAGCGATAAATAAAAACCAAGAATAAAAATGAAGGTTTTTTATTTTTAAAGGTGTCTTTGTGCCCATATGTGAATTGTGAATCTCTCTTATTGGATGCAAATTATTAATGGTCATTTTTTTGCATTCGAAAGGGTAAAAGACAGACTCTTTTGGAGTGGGCCCTACTGATTAACTTGCCTCCTTTGTGACAAGTGTCTGTGACACGTTGGTTACAGCCTTTGTGTGCAATAAAGGTGGCAAAGTCTCGTGCGGAGTAGCCATGGGAGCTGTGTAAGCATCATTCTGTACCACTTTAATAAGAGTTAAAGTTTGCCCAAGAAAAAAATAATTTACAGACATTCACTGCCTTTTTTGCACATTGTGGGCAGCTGTGATCTTCATCTTTTTGGTAGGAATTTTGCAAAGTTCTAAGTCGTCTTCAAAACCATCATCGTCCGTATATTGTAAAGAGCAAATCTGTTGTTTCACAGGTTCGGGGTTAACTACGTTTATTGGCATTCCTTTCACAGTGTTTGTTACACAGAACAAATCTTTTTCGGATGTGAAATGTGGATGTTCTTGGTAATATGTATGGGTGAAGATGAAGAAACTTGTGTCACGGGTGTGTTGATAGTTACGGCAGTCCTCTTTAAACTTTGTTTTGCACGAGCATCCAGCAGTTTGTTTGGTTTACCGCCAAGTGTGATCTGCTGCTTTCTAGAATTAAGCATCTCACGAGCATTTTGCACTGTACCTTTATACGGACACGTGCATCTTTGGCAACCTATTTCTCATGGGCATCTTTTAGGCCAAGCTTCAGACTCTCATCTGGTTACACCTATGTTCTGACGGGCATGGTTATTGGTGGTGGGTAAACGACTAATCATTGTAGGCTTGATCCTGGATCTCATACCTCCCATAGCCCCCCTGTAATTAATCCTGTACGTTCCCATTCCAACCATCACCATGACACTTTTCCTGATCACTTCATCCAACGACTCGTCCGTCATATTTCTGCAAAACACCTGCACCTTCCCATCAGCAACTGCGCAGGAAACCACATTATTGTTTGCAAGGGTGTTTATGATAGCTGTAAAAATATTTTTTTACAAAGTATGTTAATGTGTACCACCCAGGGGGAAATGTTTGTCAAACCATAAAATTATTGTATGGGCATTACAAGTATAGGAGACCTGCTCCTTTAAACTGGTAAAACGTTTTTCGAAGGCCATCCTCCACATTTCTTCCTTGGGGGATTGGAGTGTGTGCAAGTTTAGGTCAGGCCTTGTATTCACTCCATAGGCAAACTTAAAAGTGACTGAAAAAAACACAATTATGGGAACTGTGGTTGCATGTGGCCATCCAGTACGTGCATTAAAAGGCTTATTGTGGTGCTTGTAACTTTCGTGCAGGGCAGGCCTTTCATTAAGTGCATAAGCAAACAGTATGGGAGAACCAATGACTACTGGGAACTCTGGTTGCATGTGGCCATCCAGTACATGGGTTCAAAGGCATATTGGGGTGCATGCAACCTTGGTGCAAGGCAGGCCTTGCATTCAATGCATATGCAAACAGTACGGGAGTGCCAAATGAATACTGGGAACTATGGTTGCATGTGGTTTATTCAGTACGTGGGTTCAAAGGCTTAATAGGGTGCATATAACTCTGTTGCAGGGCACGCCTTGCATTCAATGCATAAGCAAACAGTTTGGGATTAACAAATGAATAATGTGAATTTGGTTTTCATGTGGCCATACAATACGTGGGTTCAAAGGCTTACAGTGGTGCATGTAACTTTGGTGCAGGGCAGGCCTTGCATTCAATGCATAAGCAAACATTTTGGGAGTACAAATGAATACTGAGAACTATGGTTGCATGTGGTCATCCATGATATCTGTTCAATGTGTTGTTGGGGTGCATCCAAATTTTGGGCAGCCCTGCCACTCACTGCATTTGTAATAACAGTATAAGAGACCCAATGTTTAATAATGGGAACAACAAAACATAGCTGGCAGATGGCTCTCTAAGAATAGTGGCGGCCAACTGCTGTCCCTTTAAAAATATTTGTGACTTTCAGAGTCCCTCCTTCATAAATGAAACAGGATGTGTTTGATTATGTGTCACACACCACATGGGAAAAGAAGGTTGTAAACTGTTAAAATAAAATTTCCCAGTGAATGCATTTGTCTTGGTTGAAAGCAATGCTAAAGTGGAAAAACGTATCAAAAACGCTACATGTAAACATAGCCCAAGTGGTGGAGGAACATTTTTGCTTTGGGTTAATTAATTTCCCTTATATAAAAGTCATTACCCTGGAAAGGATGTTCCTTAACATATTTCCCAGGAAAATCCATTTTGGTTTCATTTTTTATGTTTTTTGACTCTGACAACATTGTTCACAGCTTTGACCTGGGAGTCAGAAGTGCTTCCAGGGGCATTCCCCATGATGTTCCCATGTCATTTTAGCACTGTTTCCATCATTTTCAGACGTTTTTAGACTTTAAAAGGACGGGGGTCATTGTAAAAATACTCAGTTTTCCCCTAGACTTACATTGGGCTCGTTGACCAGGTCGAGTACCCGAGTATGCCAATTTGCTCAACCCGAACAATGAGCACGCGAGCATTTTAATGCTCGCTCATCACTAGTACAGATACTTAGCAGAGTACAGGTATGGTGAGGATGAAGATCCTGCTTGAGTGTGATGACAGCTGCTTGATTGTGTGAGATGGTGTGTTGCAGCCAAAAGGGAAGCAGGAGCCATGTGGATTATAGAGGTGAGTAGCAGAGGGTTACAGTCTGCTTCACACAGGAAGGACGTAGAGAGAGAAAGAGGGGATGCTAGACAGGACATGAATGGGCTGTGGGCAGAGGACTGAGGTAGGGAACACAGAGGGACTATCGACGTTGGAGAGGTGGTGAAAAAAGTGGCTGGTCTGGTGGTGTCAAGCAGGGAAGAGGCATGAGAGGAAACGAGCGCTTCCGCCACTTATTTAAATCCGGCAGAGCACGCTCCTGCTTGGCCAACCCCCACCTGCCTCTTGCAGGCACTCATGTACACCCTGGCAGCAGGACGCTTTGATGTGCAGGGTGCTTGCACTGATATGATTATATCAACTCTGGTGTCTGGACTCTTGCAGGCAGAAGCTGCTGCCAGGACAAATTACCTCTTTGATCCTTTTGTCCTAGCAGTATCAGTAACTCCTGACATGATTATTAACCATGTCAGCATATAGCCATAGACAACATAAGGACATCTGTCTATCTTCTATTGATTTGCCCAGAATTTTCTGTCCCGGAGGCATGTGGGGGCACTATTTTAAGGGTGATAATATTTGGCATAGGACATAATAATTGGGAACATAGTGGATATTATTTAGTAGCATGCAAACACATGGCTGGCATGCAAATACATATATACCAGTACAACCAGTGATACTTCCCTTTACATCATTCATCCATTCAAAAGACAAGAGGTGGATCTTCAGGCAAAAAATCGGAGTCAACAGGTCAGCTCGTTACAAAGGTCTATCAGTTCTGGTGTAACAAACATGGCAATGGAGATGGCTCGTATACTTCGTAATAGTGAAATCACAGACATCCATGCAAGCAGTGTGAAATGCATGTTACTTAAGTCTGGAATGGTGAACTGAGAAAAAGAAAAAGAAGCCATGACATCAATATTGTCATAAGAAGCGTCTGCTCGAGCGAGTTTACAAAAAAAGTGTGAAAATTGGAAGATTGAAAACAGGTGATTTGGAGCCATGAGACGAAAGTCAATAAACTAAGCTCTGATGCGTGCAAATGGGTCTAAAAGAAAGAAGGGACAAAATGGTTAACATATCAAGAAATTAAAGGATCTGTCAAGTACAGTGTAGGAAGCCTGATGATATTGAGGTAGTTTCACAGCCAAAGACATTGGACCATGATCGTTGGTGGTCTCAATTCTGAGCAATATGTGAGTATCCTGCAAGATGAGTTACTTTGTACTTTGTATACTATGAGTGTGAAAATGAAGACATAGTGTTCCAGCAGGACAACTAGCCAAAGCATACATTAAGATTGGCTAAGAATTGGTTCAATGACAATGAAGCAGAGGTGCTGGATTGGCCCCACAGTACCTAAACATCAACTAAATCACACACTTGTGACTAGAGATGAAGAAAAAGCTGTATATGAGTCGAGCAGTATGCACCAACTTTGGGAATGTGTAGAAGAGATCTGGAATGAGATTTCAGTTGAGACATGCTTGAGTCTGATTGAGAGCATGCCAGAAGAATCCAGGCAGTGTTGCAAGCCAAAGATGGATTTACAAAATAACAAAAATTAAAATTTCGATTTTTAGGAGCTAAACAGTAACAATGCAGTGACATCACAAGAATCTGCATAACTAACCACATGTAAAATAGTTGCAAGTCAAATTTATGAATGAAATAGCCAAGATGATTACAAAATGATGATAGTCTCATGTTCAAATGAGCAGTGGATGGTAAGATATGGAGCCTGAAAGTCAAAAGTTCCAAACACTGTTACCCTTTTGCTCATTAGTGTGTATGGCTGTTTTAAGTAAATTAAACCAATTTTTATGCGTTCTGCCTCCAAACTTAGAACCTTGAAAGCTTCATTAGTTCACAGCCTGATAATTAGCTATCTTTATCACATTTTCATGTTGCTCTTTAACATTTTAATTTGCACAAGTATCCTTGATATACAAACATCACTGATTGGAAAAACAGAAATACTAACTTTAAAAATAATACATTTTTTTCCATACACAGCTTGTTGCTCTCTTTTGACGGGAGTTAAATGGCTAATTCCCTGGTGGTCTCACTAGTGCCACACAAGAGCCAGAAACAATACAAACATTTATCTTCTGGCCTTAGAGTCAGTTTGTCTTCTTAGTGCAAATCATAATTGCTTTAGGAGTTTCTGAATCCACTTCTGAATTCTAAGCTTGAGACAAATAATTGGATTTCCCACAAACACGCTGAGCTATGTTACTCTTTCTGTTTTGCTGTGTATCCTCAGGGCTTCACTTTCTGTTTTATATCAAACTCTACCTTGCAGGCTGGATGGGAAAAGAACAGATCAGTCTTCATTAAGCTGTCCATTGCTTTAAAAAAGTCCCAGAACAATTTTTACCATCTTCAAATGAATTATAACCAGTGAAGTTAAGAAATAGGAAACTGCAAAATGACTTAGTAAATTACTAACTGAAGTATTTTCTTCGCCCTATGGAGCCACAATCCAATCCAATTACATTTTACCTTCTGTATTTTTACAACACTTTGACATTATATATAACCAATTCATGTTTGTCATTGACTGCAGGGCAGCCCTAAATTTGCTTTAGGCTATGTGACTAGACAATTCTAGCTACAGGTAAAATACTGTTTAAAAACAGTGAAACACAATGTGTGATCTTGGAAGTCATACACAAAAACAATATCAAGGATTATGTACTTGCTCCACTTTAAAGGTACTGCCACACTAGACAATCCCGCTAGCGATCTCATTAGCGTCGCATACTAATGAGATCGCTAGCGGGATTGTTTCTATATCGCTAAGTGCGGCCACATTTAGCGATATAGTTAACGACGCTATCGCCGTTAGCGATCTTCTTAACGACTTTAGCGGTACAAAAGTACCGCTAAATCGCTAAGAAAAGGTGCCACACTAGCGATATATACTTACCCAGCGGGAGCGCCGACTAGAAAATAGGGTCCGGAACGATTCCAGCGTCGAGCGAGATCACAGCAGGAAGCTCGTCGCTGGCAGATGCCGCACTGAACAACATTGCTAACGGGATCGCTAAAATAGTGACGTTTTTTTAGCGATCCCGTTAGCGATATTGTTCAGTGTGGCATACCTTGACTTACAAAATTCATTTATTAATCAAACAAACACATGTACAGTGGGATTCTAATCTATTGTAGGTATTATAACACAATATTTTATTGTATTAAAGACTTACTAAATTACAAAACTGTAAAATGCAAGAAGTTTAAAATAACAATAGATAAATATACACTTTCAGTACCCATATTAAAGTGTCCCATAGTGCATAATGCTTCTAGCACAGGTAAAGATTAGTGAAAAATTGAAAAAATGCCATTGCATCAAATAAAAGGGCAAGTACATTAAATCACAATCCATGCATTTTCTTTTATTATTATTATTATTATTATTATTATTTATTTATATAGTGCCATTAATTCCATGGTGCTGTACATGAGAAGGAGTTACATACAAAGTTATAGACATCGTTTACAGTAAACAAATTTATAATGACAGACTGGTACAGAGGGGAGAGGACCCTGTCCTTGCGGACTTACATTCTACGGGATAATGGGGAAGAAAAAGAAGGTCGGGTGCGGGCAGCTCTGGTGGTGGTGGCGGCGAGGCGGCAGCTCTGGTGTTGACGGCGAGGCGGCATCTCTGGTGGTGGCAGCGTGGGCAGCTCTGGTGGTGATGGCGGGGTGGCAGCTAGGGTGGTGGCGGCGAGGCGGCAGCCCGGGTGGTGGCGGTGAGGCAGAATGGTTATTGCAGGCTGTAGGCTTTTCTGAAGAGATGAGTTTTCAGGTTCCGTCTGAAGGATCCAAGGGTGGTGGATAATCGTACATGTTGAGGCGTGGAATTCCAGAGGATGGGGGATATTCGGGAGAAATCTTGGAGGCGGTTGTGTGAGGAAAGAATAAGTGTGGAGGATAGTAGGAGGTCGTGGGAGGATTGAAGATTACGTGAAGGAAGATATTGGGAGATTAGTTCAGAGATATAGGCAGGGGACAGGTTGTGGATGGCTTTGTAGGTCAGTGTTAATAGTTTGAACGGGATTCGTTGGGGAATTGGGAGCCAGTGGAGGGATTTGCAGAGGAGAGAAGCAGGGGAGTAGCGAGGGGAGAGATGGATTAGTCGGGCAGTAGAGTTGAGGACAGACTGGAGTGGTGCAAGAGAGTTGACAGGGAGGCCACAGAGGAGGGTGTTGCAGTAATCAAGGTAGGAGATGATGAGGGCATGCACAAGAGTTTTAGTAGATTGAGGGCTGAGGAAGGGACGGATTCTGAAAATGTTTTTAAGTTGGAGGCGACAGGGGGTGGCAAGAGTTTGGATGTGTGGTTTGAAGGACAGGGAGAGTCGAGAGTTACTCCGAGGCAGCGGATTTCTGGTGCGGGAGAGATCGTGATGCCATTTACCATAATAGATAGATCGGGTAGGGAAGATACGTGAGATGGAGGTAAGATGATGAGTTTGGTTTTGTCTACATTGAGTTTTAGGAAGCGAGAGGTGAAGAAGGAGGATATGACTGATAGACACTCTGGGATTCTGGACAGCAGAGAGGTGACATCTGGGCCAGAGAGGTAGATCTGAGTGTCATCAACATACAGGTGGTACTGGAAGCCATGGGACTTTGTGAGTTATCCTAGGCCAAGGGAATAGATGGAAAAAAGTAGGGGCCCCAGGACAGAGCCTTGAGGGACTCCAACAGAGAGAGGGCGGGATGAAGAGGTAGTGTGGGAGTGGGAGACGCTAAATGTGCGGTCGGAAAGGTAAGTGGTGATCCAGGACAGGGCAAGATCTTTGATGCCATGGGAAGAAAGAATCTGTAGCAGTAGGCAGTGGTCAACTGTGTCAAAGGCAGAGGACAGGTCAAGGAGGTAGGAGGATGTAGAACTGTCTGTTAGCTTTGGCTGTGAGTAAGTCATTAGTAATTTTGGTCAGGGCAGTTTCAGTGGAGTGGTGGGGAGGAAGCCAGATTGGAGGTTGTCAAGGAGAAAGTTAGATGAGAGGTGGGAGGAAAGTTGAGCGTGGACATGCTGCTCAAGGAGTTTTGGAAGCAATCGAGAGCAATGATATTGGGCGATAGGTGGGCATAACAGTTGGGTCAAGGTTTGTTTTTTTGAGGATGGGTATGATGGTGGCATGTTTTGAAGGCAGAGGGAAAGGTACCAGAATGTAACGCTGGTATTGTTTGTACTTTGTTTTCCAGCGTTACTTTGCATGTTTTTTGCATTAACCCTTTTGCTCCTTTCCCCCTAACCAGCTGGGATACTGTTGTCTGTTACCTATATGGATGCTGCTCAGTTCCCGGCTCTGCTGCGTACCCGTACTTGCGTGAGTGGCTCCGCTGCTTTGCATGACCGCCCGCATGTGCGGTTCCTGACTTGCTGTGAAAGCCGTCCGTAGCTTGAAAAGTCCTCTGCAGTGGTGCATGACTTACTGCGTGGTTGGCAGCAGCCATTGTTGGGTTCCCTCTGTGTTGTGCTGTCTGGCTCTGCATAGGGGGCGCGGCCCACACCTGTCCTGCTTTTATGTGGATTGGGTGTTTACTAGAGTTACTGCTCCAGCCTATCGCTGTGAAGCAGCTCATATATAAAGTTCCCCAGCCCTAGTGGGCGTCGCCAGAGCTTCGCATTGAATCCACACTGAATCCCTGAACCTAGCCGTATGTGGTTGTGTGTTCAGCTCCTGCTCTGAAGTTGTTCAGCTCTGGAGAGCTGATTCCCCGTTCCTGCTGTGTCTTTCCCTGATCCTGGATCAAACCGGTACCTGAATGTCTGAATTGTGTCTTGTGTTTCCGCCTATGCTGGGGCTGATTACCCAGATCGCCGTTCCTGGAGGCTGTATATCCAGGCCTGTTCTGCTGTGTCTAATTACCTGAACCCCTGATCTTGGATCGCATCCTGTACCTGACTTTCTGAACTGTGTCCTCTGTGTTATGTTCCTGAAATCCTGCTGTGTCCAGAACCCTGTGCCAGTGACTGTGAATCCTTGCTATATAACCTGAGTTCATCTTGGAAGGAGGAGTACGGGTGTGCTGAGTTTCTGTTACTCTGTGCTCAGCCTCTGTGCAATCTCCGGCCAGCTCCCGTTGAGCCTGGTCGGCGCTAGAACCGAACCGCTGGGGTTCCTTTTCAGGTCGCTGCCAGATTGTCCGATCCTATGCCTGATGACCATGGCCTGATGTCCGATGTCCGACGACCACTTCCAGATGTCCGGATCCTATCCATTCTGCCTGATGTCCGATCCTGCCGATCATTGCTAATGTCGGAGTCCGAGGCCTGTGTTCCAAGTCCATGTTCCTGTGATCAATCCATTTCATGTCCGAATATTCAGACTCCTGATACCACTGCTCCTACCGTGTTCCTGTGAACCCCTGAGATCCAATCCATGTTCCTGTTCCGTGTCCGACTCCCTTGAGATCCAATCCTGTCCCTGTTGTTCTTGTGCAGTCTAACCTGTTTCAGCCATCAGCTCCTGATTCCAAGTTTCCTGCCTGTTACCTGTCGGCTTGCCTGTCTGCCATCCGACTGCAGCTCCATCCGGAAGTTCGGACTCATCTGCAGAGATCCCCGGCTCTTGCCTGCTCACCTGGGAGCGATCATCTGCCATCCGACCTGCAGTTCCATCGGAAGTTCTCGGACATCATCTGCAGAGGATCCCAGCGCTCTTGCCTGCTCACCTGGGAGCGATCATCTGCCATCCGACTGCAGCCTACCTGGAGGCTCCACCATATCAGGTCGTATATACCTGCTGTACTAGAAGCAGTCCTGGTCACTTACCGTGACAAGCTGCCTGTCTAGAGACTGCCTGGTCACTTACTGTGAAAACCTGCCTGTCCAGAGACTGCCTGTTCATGTGCCGTGACAACCTGCCTGTCCCAGAGACTGCTGGTCACTTGCCGTGACAACCTGCCGTCCCAAGACTGCCCTGGTCACTTTCCGTGACAACCTGCCTTCCAAGACTTGCCTGGTCACTTGCCGTGAAACCTGCCTGCTGGTCACTTGCCGTGACAACCTGCCTGCCCTGGTCACTTGCCGTGACAACCTGCCTGCCCTGGTCACTTGCGTGACAACCTGCCTGCCTGGTCATTGCGTGACAACCTGCCTGCCTGGTCACTTGCCGTGACAACCTGCCTGCCCTGGTCACTTGCCGTGACAAGCCTGCCTGCCTGGTCACTTGCCGTGACAACCTGCTGTCCCAGAGATTGCCTGGTCACTAGCCGTGACAAGCCTGCCTGCCCAGAGACTGCCTGGGTCACTTGCCGTGACAACCTGGCCTGTCCTGCCGGTTCCTCCTTGGTTCTACCTGTGATGACGTTCTGTTCCTGGGTCGGTGTCTGATGTTCTCCTCGAGCCTGTGCTAGCTGAGGCCTAGAGGAGAGGCCGTCCTAGTATGCCCGTGCCAGATGACCCTGGGACTTCAATCAACCGTGATGGACCCCGCCATCGTCTGACGTTCGTCCTGGGACCGGGTCTGATGTTCTCCTGCTGAGCCGTGCTACGCCTGAGGCCTGAAGAGTGTGCCATACTAGTATGCCGTGCCAGATGAGTCTGGACTTCATCAACCCGTGATGACCCCGCCACGTCTGAAGTCTGTCTGAGGTCGTGTGTCTGATGTTACTCCTGCTGAGCCTGTGCTAACGCCTAAGGCCTGAGAGGGGGGCCGTCCAAGTAATGCCTGGCCAGATAACCCTGGACTGCATCTACCCGTGATGTCCTCCAGCACTCGTCTGTGTCCTTAGTTGTGAGCCTTCTCTGATGTGCGGAATCGGAGCCCGGTCTTTGTTATGTTTATTTCTTTGTTTCTTTAAGTAAACTTTATGTTTCTTCTTACCTGAAGTTGTCGGTGTTGTCTAGTCCGCAGGTCGCCACCTTGCCCACATGCTCAGCTTGCCACGGATCCCGGTCGCTGCCTTCCTAGTCCGGGCAGGCCCGGGTCTCCCTCGTGGTCCAGTGGGTCCACATTCTCTTACCATCTGGGGACCCATGCCTCACATCGTCAGTGGACTGGCGGCTGGGAGCATTGGCTAGCTATGCAAGCTATGCCATGTCCCGACGCCCCACAGCCGTGGGCAGCGCCACAGTAAGCCTGGCCATGGACTCCGCTGAGCATGTGCGGTCTGCAGGACTTTCTCCAAGCTCCACCTGATGTGTGAACTAGACTACTTGGTCCCCACAGGGTAAGTGACTAGATGGCTCGATTCCCGCTGGTCAGCGGTTCGGGACTTTTCGAGCATTTAACTCTGCTGCCATATTGTGAAGCTATGGGGAAGTTACCGCCAAACCAAGTGAATTTTTCTGGGAATTTTTTTTACTTGGGCTTTCAGAAGAGGGGGCCTGAGGAGGGGGATACTGAAACGCTGGTATTGTCTGTATTTGTTTTCCAGCGTTTACTTTGCATGTTTTTTGCATTAACCCTTTGCTCCTTTCCCCCTAACCAGCTGGGATACTGTTGTCTGTTACCTATATGGATGCTGCTCAGTTCCCGGCTTGTGCGTACCCGTACTTGCGTGAGTGCTCCGCTGCTTTGCATGCACCTCGCATGTGCGGTTCCTGACTTGCTGTGAAAGCCGGTCCGTAGCTTGACAAAGTCGCTTGCAGTGGTGCATGACTTACTGCGTGGTTGGCAGCAGCCATGTTGGGTTCCCTCTGTGTTGTGCTGTCTGGCTCTGCATAGGGGCGCGGCCCACCTGTCCTGCTTTATGTGGATTGGGTGTTTACTAAGTCTTCTGCTCCAGCTACGCTGTGAAGCAGCTCATATATAAAGTTCCCCTGCCCTAGTGGGCGTCGCCAGAGCTTCGCATTGAATCCACACTGAATCCCTGAACCTAGCCGTATGTGGTTGTGTGTTCAGCTCCTGCTCTGAAGTTGTTCAGCTCTGGAGAGCTGATTCCCCGTTCCTGCTGTGTCTTTCCCTGATCCTGGATCAAACCGGTACCTGAATGTCTGAATTGTGTCTTGTGTTTCCGCTATGCTGGGGCTGATTACCCAGATCGCGTTCCTGGGGCTGTATATCCAGGCCTGTTCCTGCTGTGTCTAATTACCTGAACCCCTGATCTTGGATCGCATCCTGTACCTGACTTTCTGACTGTTTCCTCTGTGTTAGTTCCTGAAATCCTGCTGTGTCCAGAACCCTGTGCCAGTGACTGTGAATCTTGCTATATAACCTGAGTTCATCTTGAAGGAGGAGTCCGGTGTGTGCTGAGTTTCTGTTACTCTGTGTCAGCCTCTGTGCAATCCCCGCCAGCTCCGTTGGCGAGTCCCTGGCGGCGCTTGCACCAGACCGCTGGGGTTCCTTTTCAGGTCGCTGCCAGATGTCCGGATCCTATGCCTGATGACCTGCCTGATGTCCGATGTCCGACGACCACTTCCAGATGTCCGATTCCTATCCTTCCTGCCTGATGTCCGGATCCTGCCGATCATTGCCAGATGTCCGAGTCCGAGGCCTGTGCTTCCAGTCCATGTTCCTGTGATCAATCCATGTTCCTGTCCGTGTTCCTGTGTCGACTCCCTGATGACCCAATCCGTGTTCCTGACTCCCTGAGATCCAATCCATGTTCCTGTCCGTGTTCCTGACTCCCTGAGATCCAATCCCTGTCCCTGTTGTTCTTGTGCAGTCTAACTCTGTTTCAGCCATCAGCTCCTGATTCCAGTTTCCTGCCTGTTACCTGTCGGCTTGCCTGTCTGCCATCCGACTGCAGCTCCATCCGGAAGTTCGGACATCATCTGCAGAGATCCCCGGCTCTTGCCTGCTCACCTGGGAGCGATCATCTGCCATCCGACTGCAGTTCCATCCGGAAGTTCGGACATCATCTGCAGAGATCCCCGGCTCTTGCCTGCTCACCTGGGAGCGATCATCTGCCATCCGACTGCAGCCTACCTGGAGGCTCCACCATATCAGGTCGTATATACCTGCCTGTCTAGAGCCTGCCTGGTCACTTACCGTGACAAGCTGCCTGTCTAGAGACTGCCTGGTCACTTACTGTGACAACCTGCCTGTCCCAGAGACTGCCTGGTCACTTGCCGTGACAACCTGCCTGTCCCAGAGACTGCCTGGTCACTTGCCGTGACAACCTGCCTGTCCCAGAGACTGCCCTGGTCACTTTCCGTGACAACCTGCCTGTCCCAGAGACTGCCTGGTCACTTGCCGTGACAACCTGCCTGCCTGGTCACTTGCCGTGACAACCTGCCTGCCCTGGTCACTTGCCGTGACAACCTGCCTGCCTGGTCACTTGCCGTGACAACCTGCCTGCCCTGGTCACTTGCCGTGACAACCTGCCTGCCTGGTCACTTGCCGTGACAACCTGCCTGCCCTGGTCACTTGCCGTGACAACCTGCCTGCCTGGTCACTTGCCGTGACAACCTGCCTGTCCCAGAGATTGCCCTGGTCACTAGCCGTGACAACCTGCCTGTCCCAGAGACTGCCTGGTCACTTGCCGTGACAACCTGCCTGTCCTGCCGGTTCCTCCTTGGTCTACCTGTGATGACGTCTGTCCTGGGTCGGTGTCTGATGTTCTCCTGCTGAGCCTGTGCTACGCCTGAGGCCTGAGAGAGAGGCCGTCCTAGTATGCCCGTGCCAGATGACCCTGGACTTCATCAACCCGTGATGACCCGCCATCGTCTGACGTTCGTCCTGGGCCGGTGTCTGATGTTCTCCTGCTGAGCCTGTGCTACGCCCGAGGCTGAGAGTGTGGCCATACTAGTATGCCCGTGCCAGATGATTCTGGACTTCATCAACCCGTGATGACCCCGCCATCGTCTGAAGTCTGTCTGAGGTCGGTGTCTGATGTTCTCCTGCTGAGCCTGTGCTACGCCTAAGGCCTGAGAGAGAGGCCGTCCAAGTATGCCTGTGCCAGATAACCCTGGACTGCATCTACCCGTGATGTCCTCCAGCACTCGTCTGTGATCCTGAGTTGTGTACCCTTCTCTGATGTGCGGAATCGGGAGCCCGGTCTTATGTTATGTTTATTTACTTTGTTTCTTTAAGTAAACTTTATGTTTCTTCTTACCTGAAGTTGTCGGTGTTGTCTAGTCCTGCAGGTCGCCACCTTGCCCACATGCTCAGCTGCCACGGATCCCGGTCGCTGCCCTTCCCTAGTCCGGGCAGGCCCGGGTCTCCTCCGTGGTCCAGTGGGTCCACATTCTCTTACCATCTGGGACCCATGCCTCACGTCGTCGTGGACTGGCGGCGTGGGAGCATTGGCTAGCTAGGCAAGCTATGCCATGTCCCGACGCCCCACAGCCGTGGGAAGCGCCACAGTAAGTAGCGTGGCTGGATGAGTGGGTTGGGTTGGATGAGACTTGTTCAAGCACTGATGTTGAGGAGTATGGATGGGTAAGGGCTGGGGTCAGTCCCGTTGGTAGCGTGTGACTTTAAAAGAGATGATTAAGCTCTCTGTCATGATATGTGAGATGGGAATTACGTAGGAAGCCAGTGATTGGTTCTGGGATTTTTTATGGAGTGATTCAGAGAGGTGGGAACTGAGTAAGGGGTTCTGCCCTGTATTGTGTACTTTGTTTCAGCGTTTTTGAGTTAGGTGGCATAACCTTGTCCTTCCGCCAGAGAGCTGGGACTGTTGTTGACCGGATGCGCTCAGTCCGGTGTGCGCGTATGCGGATGCTCCGCTGACTTGTGCTGACACCGTTGTTGGGTTGTCCTGACAATGAGTACAAGCCGTCTTGTTGAAATAGGTCGTTTGCAGTGGTGAAGGCTATTTGAAGGCGTGTAGCTTGTGTTCCACTGTGAGCGTCTGTCTGGCTAGGAGGCTTCTTCCAACACCTGTCTGCGTTAGGACCTGGGTGTTTATCAAGTTATGCTCCAGCTATCGCTGTGAGAGTTTATCCATATCGTCGCACTTGCCCTATGGCTGAGAGTCGGCTGAACAACTGAGTCCTTGACCTAGTATGTGGGTGTGTCAGTCCTTTGAATTTCAGCTGGGGCTGATCCCTCTGCTGTGTTCCCTGATCCTGACAAAACCCGGTACCTGAAGTCTGGAAGTAGTTTGAGTCTGTCGCCATGTCTGGGTGATGAGCAAGTTCTGGAGGATGATGTCCAGCCTGCCGCTGGTAATACCGGAACCCGACTTGGATGAATGGGACTGACTTGATGAAGGTGTCTGTGGTGTTCTGATACGCTGGTAGAACCTGTGAGTGATGTGAGATCTTGTATAGGGAACCATAAGCAGATTGAAGGATGAGGTCGTGTGTGCTATTCGTCTTGTGGTCAGCTCTGGAATCCCTGGTCCAGTCCAGGTGAAGCTAAGGCAGGAGTTTGGAGGCTGTGGCTGGCTTGTGTCAATAGGTGATGGATTAAGTCCACCATGATGCATGGTGAGTCGATGTCGCGACAAGAATGTGATACTCGCCTAGCGGACGAATTGGCAATGACGAGCCGAGGCCTGTGTCCAGTCCGTCGGTGATAATCCAGGTTCCTTGGTGATTACTGACTCCCGAGACTAGATCGGTACTGAGTCTGAGACCATCAGGTATGCGGGTTTGATCTGGACAAGTGCGGGTCCCTGTGTAGGTTGAGAGTATTATTAGCCAATGCAGTGAATCCATTCTGCCTCACTTCAGGTGCTGTTGCCATGAGCGAGGGTCATGGGTGAAGTGAGGCACTAATCATGCAGCAGGAATGGCCTGTGTCATGGGGCGATCAGCCAGGTCCGATGAGGTCAGAATCGAAGGTTGCGGGAAGTAGTCTGAGGATCCGGGCTGTTGCTGTGGACTGGGATTCCGATTCTCCACGGATGAGCAAGCTGGGGAGGGTCACTGCATCAGGTTATATACGCCTGTTAGGGATTGCAGTGTTTCACTTACGTGAAAGTCATAGGCTGAGGATGTGGGATTACTTGAGCACGTGCGGGCCCAGAATTGGGGATATTCGTGACCGCGTCCAGAGAGCGGTACTGCGGAAAGCTGCATGGTGAAGGAGATGACTGGCTTACTTTCTGACAACTGCTGTCAGAGACGCCTGTCCTTAGGTACAACGCCGTCTGCATTGCAGTGCAACTGCCTGGGCGGTAGATGTTAGCTGACATTAGCTGCCTGGCAGGTTTGCGTGAACTGCCGCCAGGATGCCGTGAAGACTCCTAGTGGAGCTAAAACTGGTGATGGGCAAATGTGGCACTGGTTAAAGTGTCCAGATGCCGGTAAAGTAGCAACGTGAAAATGCAGTCAGTAGATGTTTCGTCCTTCTGACATCTGCTGGCCGTATTCTGGATTATTTCTGATGATACGTCTGTCAATGAGTCACATGTAAAATGTGACTCTCCTTCAATTTTCCATTCAAAGTCCTGAAATTAAGCCAGGCCTGAGAGAGAGGGGAGGCATAGTAGCCAGTGAGGACCGGATTCATCAACCAGTGGAGCAATTACAGTTCTGGCGTGTATGAACATTTCCTTGAGCAGGCTGAAGAAACCAGCTTAAGTTGGACAGGATGCCTGGCAGTGATTGGACTTCACAAACCTATACCCTCAATATGTATTCAGTTAGTCAGTATCTGATGTTTGCTACTGGCTTTAAGATAAGCTGGGAGAAAGGCGCAGAGCTGTACCAGTATAAAACTGGATGAAACGCGTGAGTCATCAGCACTTCTGGATGCCTGAGTGGTGTACTTCTTGATGCGGACTGGTTCCAGACTTCAGTTGTTAATGTGAAAAGTAGAAGTAATTAGATTACTGAGGGTGCAGGGTTGTCTGGATTGAGAGATGCGATTCCGACTGACCAGTAACTGGAAAAACGATGTGTACATAGATTCTGGGGTGCAGGGTACTCCCCTGGATCAGGTGGTCCAGATTACCAGTTACAAATGGAAAGACGATACTTAGATGTCTGGGGTGCAGTGGGTATTGGATAAAGATGCATGTCGATCAGACGTGGGAGACACAGTTAAATAGCGATAGGTAGAAAGATGAGTACTTGGATCAGCGTGTGCAGTGGGATTTGGGAAGAGGATGGTTCAGACGTACACAGTTAAAACGGAATAAAGAGGAGTACCCTTAGGATTTTGGGATGCAGTGAAGGGTATGTCTGGATATGGAGAGATGGTTCAGACGCATCTGTGATGAAGTAGATGGATAGGCATGACAGATGAGGGGAATATACCATGCGTAGATTTGGATATATTTGTGTAACATTCAAGATGTCTAGTCTTAAAATGATGTCACAATTGGACCAAGGTCATGTCTGACCTGCTCATTCATTATACACACTACATTCTTTGAGCGTTGGCTTTACCCTCGGCAACAGTTCTTCACATGCTTCTCACTATTTCTCTAATTTATCACTTGGAGCAGTGATTGATCAATGGCAAAATTCTGTACTTGACTCTACGCAGTCTAGTGAAATCTATGTGACGAATCGGTGTGTTTGTCACGCTGAAAATTGCATGGCAGAGTGGCAACATGTTCTAATCAGGTAAATCATCCCTGCCGGTCAAGTTAGCGACGTTTCCACGCTGTCAAAAGACAGGTGAGCGCTCAGCTAGTGTCGGTTGTATAAAGATTACCCCTGGTAATGGTGTCAGCTGGATGAGAGATATGATCCCTTTACGACATCTGAGACCCGTAACAACAGTGAGTAGACAGGAGTTGGAGTGCGAGCATGGCGGGTAATACCGTGGTACTGTAGGTACGCCACTGTGACGGGGCGGCACGGACAGGGCCAGAGACAGAGCAGCCAACACAGCAAAGTTAAAATCTCTGCGTGCAGGAGATTCCCCTGCCAATGCAACAGATTCTACTGCATCGGCAACATGACGCACAGGAGATGCTGAGATATCAGACGTCCTGACCTCAGTGAAGGAGCTATGACGTGCCAAGTGGTTGGTTCTGCACGAGCAGCTATAGAAGACGGAATCCGCTCTGCCTCATGCTGTTAACCCCTAATTGCTGTGGATCGAGCGTGACACAGCCATTCAGGAAGGAGGAGAGGGACGGGAGCTCTCTCGCCTCATGACGGGTCCCATGACATCATTCGGGGGCCAGATTTCACTGACTTATCATGAACGGGGTCATCCAAGCTAGAGAAAGCCTCTGGACTATGCTCACAGTTTAAGTGTGAGGGATTGCAGTAGTTTCTCCTACTGTGAAAAGTATAGGGGTGAGGATTAGTGGGATTTATGAGGCAGGGGGGCCAGAATTGGGGATATGTCGCCGCAGTGAGAAGAAGCAGAGAAAGGAAAGCAGATGGGTGAAGGAGAGTGAACGGCTTACGTTATATTTTAGTGGAAGAGGTCTGAGGTTAAGAAGCCGGTCTGCAGATGAGGCGATGTAGGGGGGGAGAATAGTTATTTGATTAGAGCTTGCAGGGGTTGGGGATGGCGAAGGAGAGTGAAGATTAGTGGAGCAAAAATGGTGAGGGCAAATGTGAGCATGGTTAAAGAGCAGGTAAAAGAAAAGGCAAGTAAAATGAGAAGACAGTGATTTTCTTACCTTCTGACCGATTTCTGGACTATTTCTGGATATATTTCTGATGTAACACTTCAAAGATGTCACAATTAAAATGATGACCTGCTCCATTCAATTTATACCATTACCACAAATGTCCAAGAAATTAAGCCAGGTGAGAGAGAGGGGAGGACAAAGGAGCAGGAGGACAGTTCACAGCAGGGAGCAATTAACAGATTGCAGTTTAATAGAACATTTGCCTAGAGTCAAGGCTGAAGAAACACAGATTAAGATGGAGGATAGGCCTAGGAGTGAGGATCACAAACATATCAATATGTATTCATTATTCAGTAAATCTGAAGTATGCTACATGGAATTAAAATCAGGAAAAAGCAGCAGCGTACCAGTTAAAACGGAAAAGGAGGAGTACATAGGATTCTGGGGTGCAGTGGGTATTCTGGATAGCGAGATGGTTCAGACTTACCAGTTGAAATGGAAAAAGAGAAGTACATAGGATTCTGGGGTGCAGTGGTATTCTGATAGAGAGATGGTTCCGACGTACCAGTTAAAATGGAAAAAGATGAGTACATAGGATTCGGGGTGCAGTGGGTATTCTGGATAGAGAGATGGTTCAGATGTACCAGTTAAAATGGAAAAAGAGGAGTACTTAGGATTCTGGGGTGCAGTGGTATTCTGATAAAGAGATGGTTCAGACGTACCAGTTAAAACGGAAAAAGATGAGTACATAGGATTCAGGGGTGCAGTGGGTATTTTGGATAGAGAGATGGTTCAGACGTACCAGTTAAAACGGAAAAAGAGGATGACATAGGATTCTGGGATGCAGTGGTATTCTGGATAGAGAGATGGTTCAGACGCATCTGTGGATGAAAGTAGATGGATCAGACATGACAGCATGAAGGGGAATATACCATGCGCTATCATTCTGGATATATTTCTGATGTAACACTTCAAAGATGTCCAGTCTTAAAATGATGTCACATCTGACCAAGGTCATGTCTGACCTGCTCCATTCAACTTATACCACACTACATTTCCTTTGATGCCTTTGGCTTTACCCTCGGCCAGTGTCTCATCATTGCTTCTCATCATTTCTCTAATTTCTATCACTGGGAGCAGTGATTGATCAATGCAGAAATTCTGTACCTTGACTTCTACGGCAGTCTGTGAAATCTATGTGACGCATCTGTGTTTGTCACGCTGTCATGTGCATGGCAGCATGGCAACACTGCTTCTAATCAGGGAAAATCATCCTGCCGGTCAGAGAGCCACGTTTCCCACGCTGTCAAAAGACAGAGTGAGCGCTCAGCTGTGATCGGTGGTATAAAGTTTACCCCTGGTCACTGGTGTCAGCTGATGAGACTACTGATCCCATTATCCACATCTGCAGCCGCTAACAACAGTGAGAGCAGGAGAGGCAGATGGGAGCAGGGGCGTAACTACCGTGGTCACAGTGGTCGCCACTGTGACCGGGCCCGGCAGGACGGGCCCAGCAGGACAGACGCACGCCAACACCAGCAAAGTTAAAATCTGCTGCCGTGCAGGAGATTCCTCCTGCACAGCAACAGATTCCTACTGCACGGCAACATGATCGCACAGGAGATGCTGAAATATCAGCACTTCCTGCCCGGTCAGTGCAGGAGCTCAGCGCTGCCAGTGGCTGAGCTTCTGCACTAGCAGCCATGAGCGGCGTCCGCTCTGCCTCTGGCTGTTAACCCCCTAATTGCTGTGATCGAGCGTGATCACAGCATTCAGGAAGGAGGCAGAGGGACGGGAGCTCTCTCTGCCTTCTGATCGGTGTCCCCATGACATCATCGAGGGGCCAGATTTCTGCCATCATGAACCGGGGTCATCAAGCTACGGAAAGCCTCTGAGACTATGCTCACAGTATAGTCTCATAAGCTTTGACCATAAGTATAATGCACTGCAATGCTGGAGCATTGCAATGTATTAGTCCTGCAATCAAAGTAAAAAAATGAAAGTCCCATAAAGAAATTAGGTAAAGAAGGAAAAATTTAAAAAAAAATATGTAAAAAAATATTGAAAAGTAATAAAAATAATTTTAAAAAATCCACTAATAAACACACATTTTTATGTAAAAAAAATTAAATAAACAAAAAAAGTACACGTTTGGTATCGCCGCGTCCGTAAAAATCCCATCTAAAAAAAGTATCACACTAATTAACCCCTTCAGTGAACGCCGTAAAAAAAACACAAAAAAGTAGCAAATTATACTTTTTCCAAGCGGTATCATCATACCACTTCGAAAAAGTGGAATAAAATGCAATAAAAAACGAATGGTAACAAAAATAGTATCACTGAAAGTGTCTTCTTGCCCCGCAATAAACAAGCCCTCACATGACTCTGTCGGCCAAAATATGGAAAAATTATAGCTCTCAAAATGCGGTGATTGCAAAAACTTCTTACAAAAAAGGTGTCTTTTAGTGTGTGACAGCTGCCAAACATAAAAACCCGATATAAAAACCTGCTATAAATAGTAAATCAAACGCCCTTTATCACCCCCTTAGATAGGGAAAAATAATAAATTAAAAAAATGTCTTTATTTCCATTTTCCCATTAGGGTTAGGGTTGGGGTTGGGGTTAGGGTTAGGGTAAGGGATAGAGTTACAGATATAGCTAGGGTTGGGGCTGGGGTTAGAGTTGGGGTTGGGGTTAGGGTTGGGGTTGGGGCTAAGGTTAGTGTTAGGGTTGGGGCTAAAGTTAGGGTTAGGGTTGGAGCTAAAGTTAGGGTTAGGGTTGGGATTAGGGTTAGGATTGAAATTAGGCTTAGGTTTGGAATTAGGGTGAGGGTTGGAATTAGAGTTAGGGTTGGAATTAGGGTTATAGTTAGGGTTGGGGGTGTGTTGGGAATAGGGTTGTAGTTAGAATTGGGGGGGTTTCCACTATTTAGGCACATCAGGGGATCTCCAAACGCGACATGGTGTCCGCTCTCGATTCCATCCAATTTGTCATCTGCGTCACTGTCATTCCTCCATTCAATGACCGCCACTCTGTTCCAATCAACAACAGACTGGTCATCTGGAAATACTGGCAAATGCCAGGCAGATGGTCGGACAACACTCATAACAGTATCGGCATCTCAAAAAGTGGATATTCTAGTCAATTGTAGCAGAATAGAGAGCTGTCGGCTCCTTGGTCTACTACCATTACTTCACTTGAGCTGACCATATACTGCTCCCAGCCTGTGGCCTTCCAGAAGCCAGAGCAAGGTAGGGTATGCAGGCGGAATAACGCAGAGGATGCAGGTAGAGCAAGGCAGGATGCAGGCAGAGAAAGGCAGGCAGAGCAAGGCAGGGGATGCAGGTGGAACAACACAGGGGATGCATGCAGAGCAAGGCAGGGGAGGCAAGTGGTGCAAGGGCAGGCCAGAAAACCTAGATAAACCTCTGGCAACAGTTAACAGCCGCCGGCCAATCACAGGCCGGCAGCTGACTTCAGCATGCACGTTGCCGACGTATGACATCACTGTCATACGCCGGACAACGCTGCATGTCTCAGTCGAATCGTGGTGAGGACATCGCTGGTACTCGGCCAGGTAAGGAAGAACTTTTCTTTTTGTAAAGCCACAATATGGGGCACATTATACCGGTATGGGGGTGCATTATACTACTATGGTGGGTAGGGGGGAAGGGGATGCTTTATACTGCTATGGGGCTTCTGCATTTTATACTCCTATGGGGCTGCTGCATTATACTGTATATGACTAGGGGGTACATAACACTACTATGAAGTTCTATGGGGTGCATTATACTTTATGGATGACTATGCAGGTGCATTTGATTATACTACATGGATAACTATGAACTGTGCAGTATATTCTATAGAGGACTATGGGGTGCATTATATTATATGGAGGACTATGGATGTGCATTATACTTCTTATATGGATTCCCATGACTTCTATGTAAGGCCCTGATGAGTATAATGGTTTATTTTCTATTATACAATGTAGAACAACGGCAGTATGGGGGGCTGCAACCTTCAGCTGTGAGCACGGCCTCAGTGATCGATGGTGACGTCATCAATGTTACGTCCAGTAACTGAGGTGCCGTTCCCAGCCGGGCTGATCTGCGGTGACCTTGGTGAGATCCCCGCTAGCAGCATCAGAGTTTTTCTCATGGTGCTAACGGGTATCTCACCGAGGTCACCGCAGTTCAACCCGGCTGGGAACACCGCCTCAGTGACATCACCACTAGTCACTGATGCTGTGCTCGCAGCAGCTCATTCACCAGTGGTTCTCAGCCTGGATGGTCACATTTTGGCACTGTCCAGGGTGAAAATTATTTCTCCACAGACATGGACTACAGTGTGGGACAGAATGATGAACAGGTATGGTATATTGTTGTTTTATTATTTTAGTTTTATTACAGGAGATCAAGGGCTTCGGTGGAATTAGGTGAGGTTGAAAGTATGGTTTAATTAAGGAGTCTGTAAGACAACACAGACACCTAGAAAAAAATCCTTTAATTGAAAGAATGACACAATGTGGCTATGGGGTTAGTATTGGGGGTGTCTTACTGACGCCTCTCCATAACTAACCTCCGGGCTTGATGTCACCTGACAATACAAAGTTGACATCAGTCCCCCAACTATCACCTCACTTGCCACTTCTACAGGGCAAGTGGGAAGAGCCCTGTAGAGCAAAGCACCAGTATTGGTGCATCTAATAGCTGCACCTTTTCTGGGCAGCTGCGGGCTGCTCTTTTTAGACTGGGGGGTCAATATCCATGGCCCCTTACCAGCCTAAAAATAACAGCCTCAGATGTCTGCTTGAGCAAGGCTAGTTGTCAAAAATTAAGTTCAAATTATTTATTTAAATAATTAAAAAAACAGTATGGGGACCCCGCTATTCTTGATAACTAGCCTTTGCTGAATCTGACAGCTGAGGGTTTCAGCCCCCAGCTGTGAGTTTTGCCTGGCTGGTTATCAAAAATACAGGGGAACCACACAGGTTTTTTTGGAATTATTTATTTACAGCACCAGAGAGTCACTGCCAATTTTTTATAGGCAAAACAACACTCAAGAGTAGAGCAGGAAATTGCCTGCTTCCGAGATTCTGCACGCTGCGCTTCTAGCACAGCACAGTGGAGTCTACCTCGTGCACTGACTGTACGATGCAGACTTTTTACTGACCTGAGTAGCATCTGCTGGCCAGATTGCAATTTTGTGCACATTTGGATTGGCTCAGGCATGCTGGGTCCTAGTGCCCACATTGCATTTCTCTCAGACACTTCCTGGTCTTGCGTCAATGCCTGCAAACTTGGTAAGTGGCATGTCGTGGTCACTGGGGGAGAATGTGAGAAGATGGAGGTATTGTGGGGGCTGAAGTGGAGGAAAGGGGGACAGGGCACTAGGGGGGTGAATGTGAAGGATAAGGGTATTGTGGAGGCTGAAGTGGAGGAGAGGGACAGGGCACTGGGGGCTGAATGTGAAAGGATGGGGTATTGTGGGGGGACAGGTCACTGGGGGATGAATATGAAAGGATGGGTATTGTGAGGGCTGAGGTGGCTGAGGGGCGACAGGGCACTGGAGGTCTGATTATTATACTGTTTTGTTAGGAGATTATATGCACTCTATTACATGTAATAGTTGCTGTCTGGGGGCTGAAGATGAGGTATGGGGCTTTTGATACTTACCAGCTGGGTCTTTTATGAGTATTAGTATAACAAGCCACCACTAGTCCTCCCTGTATGTCTCATATTAACGATCTAGTTGCTGAGAAATCTTATAGTCTCTTTTATGCTAATGATTTCTTCCAGGCTCAGGCGCGTACAGTACTGTAAGAAATTCCTGCAACCTGTCTTCATTGCAATACTACCCCCATGCACATCAGTTATGGCACTGGCATCCTGTGCCTGAGTCCTGCGCTCCCTCAGGAATACATTCGTCATTTTTCCTTCAGTGGGCACTGCATTCAGGGATGTTCTGCGCAGGCGCCAGTGACTTCCACTCCTCTGGTGTGCACGCCGATAAGGTGCTCTCATCACTTCCTCCCTGCATAGTCATCACCATGTACACATGTTTACTAGCGATGACTGTGCAGGGAGGAAGTGGGGACAGAACCTTATTGGCACCACAGCAGAGGTCATAGTGACTTGCCTGCACAGAAGATCAATGCAAGCAGAGCGCATAGAAGGGAGGAAGAGGTTCAGATTGTGGTAACTCGCAGGGTGCAGGTGCAGGATTCCAGCGCCATAACTGATGCTGATTGGAGGGAGGTACTATTACAATGAGGACAGGAGGCAGGGAGTTCTTACAGCACCGCATGCCCCGGAGCCTGGAAGATATCATTAGCATAAGATTTCTGAGCAACAAGACCATTCATATGGGGCATATAGGTAGGACCAGTGTAACATTTCTATCACTTTTATGCACATATTAATAGGTCATATACGTCCTGGGAGGTGACAGATTCCCTTTAAAGCACCACTCAAGCATTTTTTTTATTTCACCACTGGAGTGGCACCTTAAAATCTAAGACCTCTACCAACTGTCTCACCTTCCGGCGTTTTCGTCTGCTTTTGCCTCAGCTCGGCTCCATCTCCTGCAGTTTGTGACCTGTCCACTGCTCCAGTGTTTCATGGAGCATCGCTGAGGTCTCTTATCAATGTGAGTCTATGAGAGCCTCATTCTGACCTCTTTCTTGCTTCATTCTCGCTCTCATAGACTTACATTGAGCGCTTGCAATGTAGCTTTTAACTTCTGGTCAGTCAGAAGCTGCGCTCACAAGTTTGAGCCTTGGGACTGGAGCGGTGCCAAAAACCAGTGAATATGCCAGAGGATGAGTATATGATCGGGGCAGGGGACTTGCACTTAAAGCACCACTCCAGCGGTGGGAAAAAAACCTGCTAGAGTGGTGCTTTAATAATAAGCAATTTATTATTATAAAGTTAATTATGGCTTGGAATAAATGTCTGCAGTCACTTTATGTGACTGCAGACTGCCAAATCATGACAAGGAGCACCTGCTGCATGAGCTCTCAATATTACTGGTGTTATCAGGCGGTCATGCGACAACATGATTGCTATGTGCATGAGTCCACTAGAAAGGTTTGGTTTCTCTCAATAGAAGAGAATTGAGAGAAGCCAAAAGAGTCATCACATGACCACCTGCTGACATCAGCGATGCTGGGACCATTGTTACTGTACATGGGGGGACTCATGGGACATTAATAAATGTTAAGTGGGCACTTAAGCATTATTGTTATAGGGGCACGCAGAGTATTGTGACCATCAAAGTTGCTTATGGGGTATTATTACTTTTTAGGGGCAAAATGTGGAGGGCACTAGCACAGGGCAATAATATTTTTTAGGGGGGAATTTTACTATGTAGTGGGCACAAAGGAATCATTATTACTACACACATGGTCAAAATTGTTGGTACCCCTTGTTTAATGACAGAAAAATCAACAATGGTCTCAGAAATAACTTGAATCTGACAAAAGTAATAATAAATCATAAATCCATGAAAATGAACAAATGAAATTCAGACATTGTTTTTCAACCATGCTTCCACAGAATTAAAAAAAAATAAAACTCATTAAATAGACCTGGACAGAAGTGATGGTACCCTTAACTTAATATTTTGTTGCACAACCTTTTGAGGCAATCACTGTAATCAAACAATTCCTGCAACTGTCAATGAGACTTCTGCACCTCTTGACAGGTATTTTGGCCCACTCCTCAAGAGCAAACTGCTCCAGTTGTCTCATGTTTGATGGTTGCCTTTTCCAGATGGCATGTTTCAGCTTTTTCCAAAGATGCTCAACAGGATTTAGGTCAGGGCTCATAGAAGGTTACTTCAGAATAGTCCAATGTTTTCCTCCTAGCCATTCATGGGTGTTTTTAGCTGTGTGATTTGGGTCATTATCCTGTTTCAAGACCCATGACCTGCGACTGAGACCAAGCTTTCTGACACTGGGCAACACATTTCTCTCTAGAATCCCTTGATAGTCTTGAGATTTCATTGTAACCTGCACAGATTCTAGATACCCTGTGCCAGATGCAGCAAAGCATCCCAAGAACATAACAGAGCCTCCTTCATGCTTCACAGTAGGGACAGTGTTCTTTTCTTAATATGCTTCATTTTTCTGTCTGTGAATATAGAGATGAAGTTCCATTTTTGTCTCTTCTGTCCATAGAACATTCTCCAGAAGCTTTGTGGCTTGTCTACATGTAGTTTGGGAAATTCCAGTCTGGCTTTTTTATGATTTTTTTTCAACAATGGTGTCCTCCTTAGTCATCTCCCATGAAGTCCACTTTGGCTCATACAACGACAAATGGTGCAATCTGGCACTGATGTTCCTTGAGCTAGAAGTTCACCTTTAATCTGTTTAGAAGTTTTTCTGGGCTCTTTTGCTACAATTCGTATTATCTGTCTCTTTGATTTGTCATCAATTTTCCTCCTGAAGCCACGACCAGGGAGGTTGGCTACAGTCCCCATGGAGCTTAAATTTCTGAATAATATGTGCAACTGTAGCAACAGGAACATCAAGCTGCTTGGAGATGGTCTTATAACTTTTACCTTTAACATGTTTGTCTATAATTTTCTTTCTAATCTCCTGAGACATATCTTTCCTTTGGTTCCTCTGGTCCATGGTGAGTGTGATACACACCATGTCACCAAACAGCACAGTGAGTATCTGTAGCCCTCTATACCGTCCCACTCACTGATTCCAAGATTGTAGACACCTGTGGTGCTAATTAGTGGACACACCTTGATTTAACATGTCCCTTTTGTCACATTATTTTTAGGGGTAGCATCATTTCTGTCCAGGCCTATTTTGTGAGTTTCATTTTTTTAAAAATTCTGTGGAAGCATGGTTGAAAAGCAATGTCTGACTTTGTTCATTTGCATAGATTTTTGATGTATTATTACTTTTGTCAGATTCAAGTTATTTCTGTCCCCATTGTGGGTTTTCTGTCATTAAATGAGGGGTACCAACAATTTTGACCATGTGTGTATGTAAGGGGCACAGTGGTGGCATTACTATGTGGGCCTGTAAGAGGAGCTGTTATTGGTCTACACAGTAGGTGCAGCAATAGGGAGACTTAATATTATTTATTATTTATTTCTATAGCACCATTGATACCATGGTGCTATACATGAGAAGGGGTTACATACAGATTACAGGTATCACTTACAGTAAACAAACTAACAATGACAGACAGATACAGAGGGGAGAGGACCCTGCCCTTTCGGGCTTAGATTCTAAAGGATTATGGGGCAGGAGACAGTAGGTCGGGGGGTTGCAGCAGTTCCGGTGTTGGTTGAGGCGATATCTCGGTAGTGGTGAGGAGGTAGCAGGGTCATTGCAGGCTGTAGGCTTTCCTGAAGAGGTGGGTTTTCAGGTTCTGTCTAAAGGATCCGAATGTGTTTGATAGTCGGACGTGTTGGGGCAAAGAATTCCAGAGGATGGGGATATTCGGGAGAAGTCTTGGAGGCGGTTGGGTGAGGAGCGAATAAGTGTGGAGGAGAGAAGGAGGTCGTGGGAGGATCGGAGATTACGTGAGGGAAGATATCTGGAGATTAGTTCAGAGATATATGGAGGAGACAGGTTATAGATGGCCTTGTAGGTCAGTATTAGTAATTTGAACTGGATACATTGAGGGAATGGGAGCCAGTGAAGAGATTTTCAGAGGGGAGAAGCGGAGGAGTAGCGAGGTGAATTAGTCAGGCAGCAGAGTTAAGGATGGACTGGAGAGGTGCGAGGGTGTTAGCAGGGAGGCCAGAGAAATGGGTGTTGCAGTAGTCAAGGCGGGAAATGATGAGGGCGTGCACAATCATTTTAGTAGATTGAGGGTTGAGGAAAGGACGGATTCTTGAAATATTTTTGAGCTGAAGGCGACAGGAGGTAGAAAGAGCTTGGATGTGCGGTTTGAAGGACAGGGCAGAGTCAAGGGTTACTCCGAGGCAGCGGACTTCTGGTACGGGGAAAGTGTGATGTCATTAATTGTGATAGATAGGTCAGGTAAGGAAGATCTGTGGGATGGGGGAAAGATTATGAGTTCAGATTTGTCCACATTGAGTTTGAGGAAGCGGGAGGAGAAGAAGGAGGATATGGCTGATAGACACTCCGGGATTCTGTACAGCAGAGAGGTGACGTCTGGGCCAGAGAGGTAGATATGAGTGTCATCAGCATAAAGGTGGTACTGGAATCCGTGGGACTTTATGAGTTGCCCCAGGCCAAGTGTATAGATTGAGAATAGTAGGGGTCCTAGAACAGAGCCTTGGGGGACTCCAACAGAGAGAGGGTGGGACGAGGAGGTAGTGTGGGAGTGGGAGACACTGAATGTGCGGTTGGAAAAGTATGAGGAGATCCAGGATAGGGTGAGGTCCTTGACGCCAAAGGAGGAAAGAATCTGTAGTAGAAGGCAGTGGTCAACTATGTCAAAAGCAGAGGACAGGTCAAGAAGCAGGAGTATAGAGTATTGTCCGTTCGCTTTGGCTGTAAGTAGGTCATTAGTAATTTTGGTCAGGGCTGTCTCAGTGGAGTGATGGGGGTGGAAACCAGATTGTAGAGTGTCAAAGAGCAAGTTAGAAGAGAGGTGGTAGGAAAGCTCAGCGTGGACATGCAGCTCCAGGAGTATGGCAGCAGCAGCTCAGCATTGGGATATCAGCAGGATGAGGAATTTGTGCAGGTTGGGCATAGATTTGGACGGTGCAGGAAATTTGAGAAGTTAAATGTGTTATTGTTGTAATCTCTGCAGATGAGTCCTGGGTGGAGAAGTTCTCATGTTGGTCTCGGCCAGATGGAAAAGACGGGAAAAGTGAACGACTTCATAAGAAGGAACGTTAGCTGTAAGCCACCATCTATAACTACAGTGATCACTTATATGGTCTGAATGACTGGTATCTACCAATATCTGGTCTCCATATAGTAATATCAGTGTTCTTTTTTGTATATGGATTTGTTTTCAAACACAGCGCGGTCATCTGCTGATGTTCCCCTATGCTCACAATTATTGTGCACCACGTAGCTCTAGTCAGGATTACCTGGTTAGGTACTACTCAGATTTTTTGCCCTCCTAGGCTGAAACCCTAGCTACTCCTCTGAGTGATCCCATCATCTGACACCAGTGACCGGAGATAAACTTTATACCTGCGATCACAGTTGAGCACTCACGCTGTCTTTCGACAGCGTGGGAACCACGGCTCTCTGACCGGATCGAATGATTTCACCCCCGATTAGAAGCAGTGTTTGCCACGCTTCCATGCACATGACAGTGTGGCAAACACTGGATGCTCGGACCCCCCATTTAAGTGAATGGGGTCTGGATTCAGATTCGGATCCGGGTACTATTCTGGTACTCGAACCCGAACTTTTTGTAACTGTTCGGTCGAACCCGCCGGACCCGAACATCCAGGTGTCCGCCCATCTCTAATGATGATGCGACCTGTGACATTCAGTGAGCTCCAGGCTCGGAGTCCTTGTCTGTAGTGAAGAGACCGGGGATTTGACATGCAATTATGCAAAGACGTAAACCAAAAATGTGGAGAAGTCAGCTATGAGAGAAGTATATTAGCATTATTTTTGAACATTTGACGTTCTTAATTAGGGGTCATGTGTAAGATGGATATTTGTAAGTCAGAAACTGCGTGGATTAAAAAAATCACAAAGTAATACATTGATTTACTTTCAAACACTAATTTAACAACTATCTGCAAAATTTTTGCAACATATCTTGTTATGCAGTCAAGTATTAAAACACTAAAGAACTAAGTTGATTCTAGTCTTCATCAAATTTTCCCAATAGTCCAACTCAATAAACCTTGCTACCTGCTAAGACACTACTTGTAATTTTTGAAGGCTTATGCACAATGGAAGGTGTTGCAGGCCTCATGTTCTCATTTTTCCAAAAGTTTTAGTAATAAACAGGATAATGATTTTTCCTTTACAAAAATTGTAATGTTGCCAGTGATTATAAAGTGAACTAAATATTACTTTTAGAAGATATATATTGGTTATGGGGATATGAAATTTCGAAAGGGTCTAGATTTAGCATAGTTGGTTTTGTAGGACCATGATAGTTTGAGTCATTAAGGTGATTAACAGAAAGCTAAGCCAAACAGGTTATCAGAGTTTGAATCTGTGAATAAAAGTGAAGATTCAAATTACATGTCCTCAGTCCTCATCACAAGACAACACAATTACTGGAGGCTATTGAAGAACTCGAGATCTCCAGCTCAGTATGTTAAAGGAAAACTAATTTAGTTTTACTTCAAAACAATCTGTCACTTGTGATGAGCAGACCCGTGAATGTTCGGGATCGGCAGGTTAGACGAATATACAGTTAAAAGTTCGGTTTAGATCCGAACTTGATGTCGAACCCACTACAAGTCAATACGGAACCAAAACATTGGTGCTGTTAAATGGCTGTAAAATTGTCATAGGGGGCTGCAAAAGGATGCAAACGGGGGTAAAAGCAGGACATTTGCCCTGGAAACAAATTTGGATAGAAAATTACTTAAGCCCTTTAATATAGTCAGTAAACATTGAGTTAATTAGTTTGTCAACGGGTTGGATAGAATAAATAAAATGGTGTGAGGCTAGACAACATACTGTGCAAATATAAAGTAAAGGCCCCGTCTCACATAGCGATACACCAGCGATCCCGACAACGATCAGGATCGCTGGTGTGTCGCTACATGATCGCTGCTGAGCTGTCAAACAGGCAGCTCAGGCAGCAATCAGGACAGCGACACTGCGGTTAACGTCACCTAGTTACCCACAGTGTACGTTGGATACCAGCGCGCTGATACAGGGAGCTGGTAACCAAGGTACACGTCGAGTTTCCAGGCGCTGCACGGTGCCTGGAAACCCTACGTGTACCTTGGTTACCATCTCCCCTGCGCAGCATGCTGGTATCCAATGTACACGTCGGGTTTCCAGGCACAGTCCCACGCTTGGAAACCCGATGTGTACCTTGGATACCAGGAGATCGCTGGTCTCCTGCCTGTCACACGCAGGATGCATGTGGCCAGCGGGAGACCAGCGATCAAAAAAAAGTCCTGGCATTTCTGACACGACCAGCATTCACAGCAGGGGCCTCATCGCTGGTACGTGTCAGACAGGGCCGGCTCCAGGTTTTTATGGGCCCCGGGCGAAAGAGCCTCAGTGGGCCCCTTTAACACAGACCACGATTCATGATGCACAGATACAGCAGAGAAATATGGGTATAGTACAATGCGAAACACTTCACTTCTTCCATTACATGACTGATGCCTATTTTAAATTGTACAATAGCTCAAAAACCGCCAAATCCTCACAGCGCACAATACAGATTGGACAGTACAGTCCTCCATACAATATTATGGGCACCACAGTCTCCCCCTCATCACCCATATAATACCCCATGCAGGATGTCACCCCCCCATATAATGCTCCATACAGAATACTGGACCCAAAATAATGCTCCATACAGAATACTGGACCCAATATAATGCTCCATACAGGATACTGGTCCCCATATAATGCTCCATACAGGATACTGGTCCCCATATAATGCTCCATACAAAATATGGAGCTCTCCTCTGCGCTGTACTGCGTTCTGCACTGTTACGGCTCAGGAAAGGGCGCTGTGGAAAGACTCCCCATTATCATCATGATTTCCTCATCATCATCATCATTGCCTCCTTATCATCATCATTGTCTCCCCATCATCATCATGGCCTCCCCATTATCATCAATGCCTGCCCATCATCATCATCTCCTCCCCATCATCATCAATGCCTGCCCATCATCATCATCTCCTCCCCATCATCAATGCCTGCCCATTATCATCATGGCCTCCCCATCATCATCATGGCCTCCCCATTATCATCAATGCCTGCCCATCATCATCTTCTCCCCATCATCAATGCCTGCCCATTATCATCAAGCCTGCCCATTATCATCATCTTCTCCCCATCATCATCAATGCCTCCCCATTATCAGCAATGCCTACCCATCATCACACACAGACAGCACACAAGCACTCTCTCACATACATACACACACACATACACACACACACACACACAAGCACCGCACTACATACACACAGACACACACACACAGAGACACACACACACATGTCTCACCCGTCCAGCGTCCGCTCTCTCTGCCACAGCCGCCGCTGAATGATGACGTCATTCAGTGGCCCTGCTGTGAGAGGAAGTGCCGGCACCCCCTGGAGCCCGGAGCTGCGGCTGCGGAGGCACGGGAGAGGTAAGTATTGTGCCAGCTGATGCCGGGGCCCTGAGCAAGCGGGGGGGCCCAGTGGCGGCGCTGACACCGCTCTCCTCCGCTAAACGGGCGCGGGGGTGCCAGACGGCGAGTGGGCCCCCCCTCCTGCTCAGGGCCCTGGCACTTGCCCGGGTGTGCCGGGTGCTGACGCCGGCCCTGGTGTCAGACATAGCGAGATCGCTGCTGAGATCGCTGTTTAGCAGCAATCTCGCTATGTGAGACGGGGCCCTTAGTCAATGTAGAATTTTCTTATCAATGTCATGTGTAAATATCCATCCATTCAAACCCACCCAGATTTAAATCACATTAGTAAGAAAAGCAGACAACTGTGAGATACTGTTATTATTCTGGGAAGGGTCCAATATCCTTAAAGATTCCCAGCCTAGTAATATCAACTCACAGCTGTCTGCATAGCCTTCACTTTTATTAAAATGGGGGACCCAAAGCAAAATGATGTGGGGCCCCCTTATATTTGATAACCAGCAAAGACTATGCAGACAGCCGCTGGCTGATATTAGTAGGCTGGGTAGGGTTCATGGATATTGATCCCCTCTCAGTCTAAAAACACCAGCCTTCAGCTGCCCCAGAAATGGTGCATCTGTTACAGTATTTGCACCATTTCTGACGCTTAGACTCAGCTCTTCCCGAATGCTGTTGTAAACACTTTGGAGATGACTTCTGAGCTGGGGCTCCCTCTGCTGGTTGCTGATGGTATTGAAGCTGTGTTGAATAACAGAGGTCCATCACCTGGGAGCGAGGAGTGGCAATCAGGTGGAACGGACAGGGCAGATATAAGTGAGCTGCCGTCCCATGATCCTCGCCGGTGATTCGTTTCTCTTAATGGTCCAGTTTGGAAGTCAGCTGGTTTTCTGCTGTCTCCTGCAAAAATTCAGATAAGTTATTTTCTGCTTGCTTCTGTGGTTTTGCTTTTCTTTGTGTTTGCTGCCCTTTTTGTGAGGTCAGCCGGGTCCCCTTGGTGGGGTCGGCGCTGGTCTCTATTTCTCATTTATTTCTGTTTATTTGCTCTTTCCTTGTTATTTCAGTGGCTGCTGGGTAGCTACTTGTTCACACCAGAGTTCTGTTTTAGCGGGGGCGAGATCATGTGGTTTCAGCATTTTTTGAATCAGAAGTGTTGGAATTTTTCTTAGGGTTTTGTTGGGTTGCAGACAGTATTCTTTCCTGTCCTGTCCTATCTAGACAGTTTTGGGCCCCAGCATTTTCGTACTCTATTTTCTGCCTGCGTTTGTATTTCATCTTGTCTAACCGCCATTATATGTGTGGGGGCTACTTATTCCTTTGGGTCGCTCCTCCGGGGCAGTTAGCTCTCCACCTTTCTATATTTAGGCTTAGTTAACTCTACGGCTGTGTCGAGGCGTCTAGGTTAACGTAGGTACGTCCCACGGCTGCTTCTATTTGTGCGGTTAGTTTAGTTCCCATTAGTTCCCAACCTCTCTGTGTGACTGGCTGCCTTGGCTATTTTGTTACTATCCTCCTCGGCCACAATATCATGCTTGCCCTGGTGCATTGTCAAGTGGAGTAATGGTTTGGGGTTGATGTCAGCTGTTTTATGTGGTTTGAAATCAAGTCCAGGGGTTAGTAATGTAGAGGTGCCTATCAGGCACCCCTATTACTAACCCCATAGTAAAAAGTAAGAAAGACACACACACAGTCCTTTGATTGAACAAAACACTGCCCAACAAAATCTTTTTTACCTGTTTATTAAGGTAAAATAAAAAATCGAAGTAATCCTCACCTGTCAACATTTTATCAATTCTGATAAGGTCAAACGACAAACCCTGCCTCTGCTACATCCAAATGGAATGCTGAGCGGTGACCTCAGTAATGCACCTGTAATACCATATATTTTATATAATTAAGCTTAGAAAATCTTTTAACCCCAATTTTTCAACCCTCTGCCTATCCTATAAATCACCTCTTACAATGTTACAATGTCTCCAAGATGTTGGGTACTTGTCCTGAAATATTTGCCTGCACATTCCATCTCCCATTGTTCCTCTCCATTGTTCTGCCTGTGTAAAATCCTAGGCTTCACGATCCTACGATCACTGGTTCTTGTGTACTGCAAGGGTTCTGCATGCCAGAGAATACTGGAAGCTGAAGTACCAGTCACTAGTGGGCACCTGCGCAGTAGAAACGTGAAGTCTATGTCTATAGAAGGTCACAACACTGAAGAGGAACACTGGGAGATGGAATTCAAAGGCGCAAGATTGCTGGATGAGCACTCGATGTCACAGGACAGAGTTATGCTGTGGGAGGTGTATCATAGGATAATAAAGTGAAGAGGCAGAATTATCTATCAGGCAGCGTCCATGCCATAGCTTGGAACAAGTCATTTACAAATTTGGATAAAGGCAGTTTTTTCAACCACAAGAAATCTGATGTGAGACACACAAGTATGACTTTTTTAAGCAGTTTATAACCTGTATGCCCATATTAATAGGTTAGATAGCTCACATGTGGTGACAAATTCCCTTTAATCTTTCACTCAGTTTGGAAGCTGTCTGCTTTTACAAAATATATGGGTAGTTTGTTAAAATATTGTTGTTTTCATTATAATTGAGATTTAATTTAGGTTTGTCAAATTATGAAATTGCTCTGGCAGTAAAATTAATAATTCTCTTGACTGCATATCTGTAGAAAGTCACTATAAACCTAAAAAAAATCATGAAGTACTGTGCCTTTCAAGCACATAACTCAAGTGTACAGTCATTCAAGACATGTGAAAATCTTATTAATTACAATTCTTACCCTGTAATGTTCTGTTGACAATATGTTACATGAAAATATTTGTTTAAGATTTATACTCATTTGCTTAATGTCACACTAAGAAAGCAAATATGTTATCTTGTTATTTAGTGCTAAACTATATTATGTATTTGTATTAACCCTTTAAGGACCGAGCCACTTTGTACCTTAATGACCAAACCTCATTTTCTTTAATCTGACCATTGTCACTTTATGAGGTAATAACTCTGGAATTCTTCAATGGGTCCCAGTGATTCTGAGAATATTTTGTTGTGACATTGTACTTCATGAAAGTGGTAAAATTTGTTTGATTAGACTTGCGTCTATTTGTGAAAAAATATAGAAGTTTGTTAAATTTCACATTGTACACAATTTTAATTCTTGTGCTCTTAAACCAAAGAGTTATGTGTTGTGAATGGGTTTGAGATGAGTTCTGAGCAGAGGCTCCCTCTGGTGGTTACAAGCGGTACTAGTGAGGATTGTGAGGAATGGGAATCAGGTGTTACTGATTGGTCTTATTTAAGGGAATCATTTTCCCATCAGGGTTGCCGGTGATCAATTGTTCTGGTCTGAATCCTTCTTTCCAGTTTCCCTTGTAGCCTGCTGTGTCGTGTCTGCATCTCCTGCTATCAGATAAGACAATTTATTATTTTGTGTTTTTGCTATATTTTTGCATTTTGTCCTGCACTTCTGTGGGGCCTTCTGGGTCCCCTCCGGGGGCTTTTGCCCTCTCAGTTTAGTTCAGCCACTGTGTTTTGTACTTTTGCTTTTTCCAGTTTTTTCAGTGGCTGCTGTTTTTGTTACACCAGAGAACTAATTTAGGTGGTAGAGGTCGTGTGATCTCAGGTGATTTTGAAATTAGTAGAGTTGGTGTTTTTCAGGGTTTTCTGGGATTGCAGTAAGTACCCTTCCTGTCCTTTTCTATTTAGATAGTTTGGGCCCCAGCGTTTGCTCATACTATTTTCTTTCTGTGTCAGTATTTCCTCTTGTCTAACCGCCATTACATGTTTGGGGGCTTTCTATTATCTTTGGGGTTCTGCTACGGGGCAGATAGCTTTCCTATTTCTATCTTTAGGTGTAGTTAGTTTCTCAGGCTGTGACGAGGCGTCTAGGACCAACGTAGGAACGCTCCACGGCTGCCTCTAGTTGCGGTGGTTAGTCAGGGTACTGCAATCTCATAGATTCCAACTGCTCTGGTGTATTTCCTTTTTTGCCTGCACTCCTCAGCTACCGAAACATAACAGTATCACCGGCCTAAAAAAAAATTGTATGGTACTCACAGAAGGGAAAAAATATTTTGTTGCATTTTTTTTTTTTTTTTTTCCCTCTGTATCTCTGGGTGCTGGGGAGGATCTTTTCTCCCAATGGAGTTTGCACAGTTGTCTGGCCGTGTGGATCAGCTTGCCACTGAGGTTCAGAGTATTGCTGCATATCTTGCTAGGTTGCCTGTTGTGGAACCTAGGATCCCCATGCCAGATTTGTTTTTAGGGGATCGAGCTAAGTTTCAGAATTTCAAAAATAATTGTAAATTGTTTCTTGCCTTAAAATCTAAGTCCTCAGGAAACGCAGCGCAGCAGGTTCAAATTATCATCTCTCTCCTGCGCGGCGATCCTCAGGATTGGGCTTTTTCCCTGATACCTGGGGATCCTGTTTTGAGTGATGTTGATGCATTTTTTCAGGCTTTGGGGTTATTGTACGATGAGCCTAATGTCACTGATCAAGCTGAAAAAGCCTTGTTGGCATTAAATCAGGGGCTTGATGACGCTGAGTTATACTGTCAGAGATTCCGTAGGTGGGCAGTCCTGACCAAATGGAATGACGACGCTTTGGCGGCCCTTTTCCGGAAGGGTCTGTCGGATAATGTAAAGGATGTTATGGTGGGATTCCCTGTCCCCTCTGGTCTCAATGATTCTATGTCATTGGCGATTCAAATTGACAGACGTTTGCGTGAGCGGAGAAGTATGCGTGGAATGGTGTTGCCTTGTGAGCCAGCTGCTGAGCCCATGCAGTGTGATGGAGTGGTGTCTGGGGCACAGCGTCATGAGTTTCGAAAGCGCAATGGGTTATGTTTCTACTGTGGTGATGCCTCTCATGCTATTTCAGTCTGCCCTAAGCGGGGAAGACATTTTGCACGCTCAGTTGTCTTGGGTAGTGTTCAGACTAAGTTTTTATTAACTGTCACTCTGATATGCTCTCTGTCCTCATTTTCTGCTCAGGCTTTCGTTGATTCTGGAGCAGCTATTAACCTGATGGATTATGATTTTGCTAAACGTTGTGGGTTTCCCTTGATACCCCTACAGAAGTCTATTCCCCTACTGGGGATCGATTCTACCCCTTTGGCTGAGAATAAACCCCAGTTTTCTACTCAGGTGATAATGAGGGTTGAACCTGATCACCAGGAGTGCTGCAAATTTTTGGTTCTATATAATCTGCATGACATTATAGTGCTGGGTTTCCCTTGGTTACAGTCTCATAATCCTGTTTTGGATTGGAAATCTGTGTCTGTAACCAGTTGGGGCTGCCAATGTGTTAGTGCCAACACTCCTGTTTTTTCTGCCTCCCCCCAGGCTGAGGATGTTCCTGACTTTTTGTTTGATTTTTCTGATGTGTTTAGCGAAAGTAAATCTGCATCCTTGCCTCCCCATAGGAGCTATGACTGCGCTATTGAATTAGTGCCAGGTAGTAAATTCCCTAAGGGTCGCCTTTTTAACTTGTCTGTACCTGAACATGACGCTATGCGGTCTTATATCAAGGAATCATTGGAGAAGGGTCATATCAGACCATCCTCTTCACCCTTAGGTGCCGGTTTTTTCTTTGTGGCCAAAAAAGATGGTTCATTAAGGCCGTGTATTGATTATCGTCTCTTGAACAATATTACTGTGAAATATCAATACCCGTTACCCTTGATTTCTGACCTGTTTTCCAGGGTGAAAAACGCTACTTGGTTTACCAAGCTTGACCTCAGGGGGGCGTATAACCTTATTCGCATTAAGCACGGGGATGAATGGAAGACGGCATTTAACACCCCTGAAGGGCATTTTGAGTACCTTGTGATGCCCTTTGGGCTCACTAATGCTCCTTCCGTCTTCCAGTCCTTCATGAATGACATTTTCAGGGATTTCGTGGACAAGTTTCTGATTGTTTATTTGGATGATATCTTGATTTTTTCTAATGACTGGGACTCTCATGTGAAACATGTTCGAACTGTATTCCAGATTTTGAGAGAGAATGCTCTGTATGTGAAGGGATCAAAGTGTCTTTTTGGCGTACAGAAGATCTCATTTCTGGGATTCATTTTGTCCCCATCTGTTATTGAAATGGACCCGGTCAAGGTTCAGGCCATCTGTGATTGGGTCCAACCTACTTCATTAAAGGCTCTTCAGAGATTTTTGGGTTTTGCCAATTTTTATCGTAAATTTATTGGTAATTTCTCTGTTATTGTTAAACCATTAACTGATTTGACCAGAAAGGGTTCTGATGTGGTGAATTGGCCTCCTGAGGCAGTCTCTGCGTTTCAGGAACTTAAGCAGAGATTCACTTCTGCTCCTGTTCTACGGCAGCCTGATGTTTCTCTGCCATTTCAGGTGGAGGTTGATGCCTCTGAAATTGGGGCAGGTGCCGTTTTGTCCCAAAAAGATCCAGAGACCTCTAAAAGTAACCCTTGTGCCTTTTTCTCTCGAAAATTTTCTCCTACTGAACGTAATTATGACGTGGGTAATCGGGAGTTATTGGCCATGAAGTGGGCTTTTGAAGAGTGGAGACATTGGCTGGAGGGAGCCAAACATCAGGTGGTGGTCCTTACGGACCATAAGAATCTGGTCTATTTGGAATCTGCCAAGCGACTCAATCCTAGACAGGCCAGGTGGGCCTTGTTTTTCACACGTTTTAATTTTGTGGTTTCCTTTCTTCCTGGCACTAAGAATGTTAAGGCGGATGCCCTCTCGAGGAGTTTCCTTGCGGACTCTCCTGAGCTATCTGATCCCTCTGTTATTTTGAAGGAGGGTGTAGTTCTTTCCGCCATCTCGCCCAATTTGAGACTTGCTCTGGAGGGGTGTCAGGAGGATAGACCCGAGCGCTGCCCTGTTGGAAAATTGTTTGTCCCGGACCAATGGAAAAAGAGTGTGATGTCTGAGATTCATTGTTCCGCATTGGCTGGGCATCCTGGAATTTTTGGTACCAGAGACTTGGTTAGTCGGTCCTTTTGGTGGCCTACCTTGAATCGCGATGTCAGGGAATTTGTGCAGTCCTGCGGGACTTGCTCTCGCTCCAAGCCTTGCTCTCGCTCTGGTGGTTTGTTGATGCCATTGCCTGTGCCCAAGAGACCATGGACCGATATCTCTATGGATTTCATTTCCGATCTTCCTGTTTCTCAGAGAATGACCACCATCTGGGTAATTTGTGATAGGTTTTCCAAAATGATACATCTTGTGCCATTACCTAAGTTGCCTTCCTCCTCTGAATTGGTGCCGTTGTTCCTTCAGCACGTGGTTCGTTTACACGGCATTCCTGAGAACATTGTGTCTGACAGAGGAGTCCAGTTTGTTTCCAGATTTTGGAGGACTTTTTGTTCTAAACTGGGTGTTCAATTGTCTTTCTCCTCGGCATTTCATCCTCAGACCAATGGTCAAACTGAGAGAACAAACCAGACATTGGAGACTTATCTAAGATGCTTTGTGTCTGCTGATCAGGATGACTGGGTCTCTTTTTTGCCTTTGGCTGAGTTTGCTCTTAATAATAGGGCTAGCTCTGCCACTTTGATGTCTCCGTTTTTCTGTAATTTTGGGTTTCACCCTCGATTTTCTTCAGGACAGACGGAGGCTTCTGTCTGTCCAGGTGTTGACTCTGTTGTTGAGCGTATGCAGCAGATTTGGGACCAGGTAGTGGAGAGGTTGTCCCTCTCTCAGGAGAAGGCCCAGCGGTTTGCTAACCGGCATAGGACTGATGGTCCTCGGTTTAAAGTGGGGGACTTGGTCTGGTTGTCCTCAAAGAATATTCCTATGAGAGTAGCATCTCCTAAATTTAAGCCTAGGTTCATTGGACCTTATAAGATCATGGAGATTATTAATCCTGTTTCTTTTCGTTTGCTTCTTCCAGGGACATTTAAGATCCATAACGTGTTCCACAAGTCCTTGTTGAAGAGGTTTGTTGAGCCAGTGGTTCCTGCTGCTGTGCCTCCTGACCCTGTTTTGGTTGAGGGCAATCTGGAGTATGTGGTTGAGAAAATATTGGATTCTCGTTTTTCTAGACGAAGACTCCAGTATTTGGTTAAGTGGAGAGGTTATGGTCAGGAAGATAATTCTTGGGTGTTTGCTTCGGACATCCATGCTAGGAGACTTATCCGTGCGTATCATAGAACTCATCCTGACCGACCTGGTTGCTCAAATGAGGGTTCGGTGACCCCTCCTCAAGGGGGGGGTACTGTTGTGAATGGGTTTGAGATGAGTTCTGAGCAGAGGCTCCCTCTGGTGGTTACAAGCGGTACTAGTGAGGATTGTGAGGAATGGGAATCAGGTGTTACTGATTGGTCTTATTTAAGGGAATCATTTTCCCATCAGGGTTGCCGGTGATCAATTGTTCTGGTCTGAATCCTTCTTTCCAGTTTCCCTTGTAGCCTGCTGTGTCGTGTCTGCATCTCCTGCTATCAGATAAGACAATTTCTTATTTTGTGTTTTTGCTATATTTTTGCATTTTGTCCTGCACTTCTGTGGGGGCCTTCTGGGTCCCCTCCGGGGGCTTTTGCCCTCTCAGTTTAGTTCAGCCACTGTGTTTTGTACTTTTGCTTTTTCCAGTTTTTTCAGTGGCTGCTGTTTTTGTTACACCAGAGAACTAATTTAGGTGGTAGAGGTCGTGTGATCTCAGGTGATTTTGAAATTAGTAGAGTTGGTGTTTTTCAGGGTTTTCTGGGATTGCAGTAAGTACCCTTCCTGTCCTTTTCTATTTAGATAGTTTGGGCTCCAGCGTTTGCTCATACTATTTTCTTTCTGTGTCAGTATTTCCTCTTGTCTAACCGCCATTACATGTTTGGGGGCTTTCTATTATCTTTGGGGTTCTGCTACGGGGCAGATAGCTTTCCTATTTCTATCTTTAGGTGTAGTTAGTTTCTCAGGCTGTGACGAGGCGTCTAGGACCAACGTAGGAACGCTCCACGGCTGCCTCTAGTTGCGGTGGTTAGTCAGGGTACTGCAATCTCATAGATTCCAACTGCTCTGGTGTATTTCCTTTTTTGCCTGCACTCCTCAGCTACCGAAACATAACAGTTATGTCATACAAAACAGTTAATAAATAGCATTTACTATATATCTTCTTTGCATCAATACAAATTTTGAGACATATGAATAAAAGAACACATGAGCAGTTCCCAAAAAAGCGGTAGGCTTACCGCTGAGGTGACCTCATCTGCTGGGGTCAGTAAGGAGTAGGTGTCACTCCTTGAAAATAAATGAAAAACTGATAACAAACAAACACTGACAGCGCTTGAGGGTGAAAAAGTGCCTGATTGGCCAAGTCTCTTCAAAGCAGTGCTAGATAACAATGTAGAGGTACAACAGAAGCAATAAAGAGTGCCGCAAGAGGCAGAAAATGGTTGCACAAATCAGAGGAGATGGGAATACACCAATTAGTGTGCTAATATCAGAAAGTAATGCAAACCAAATGCTCCATGAATGGCTGATCACTACCAGCCCAGTAAGTACCCCAGTTATAGGTTAATGCCATATAATCACATGAATAGTACTCATTTACAACCACACTCAAATGATTCCATCCTTACTGGAGGGTGATGTAGGTGGTTCGTGGGTTAATACCATCCGGGCGTTCTTGGGTATGCTTTTGGTTGCGGGTGGTACCAGAGGCGGATAGCAACAGTAGCAGGCAGAGCCAGGGTGAGCCCTGGTCGGTGGTGTGCCCTGGATGCCCACAAAAATAAATGGCCAACAAGCTTACTAAGTGTGTGACGTCACAGCAGCTACGGAGTGTTGTTAGGACCAGAAGTCTACCAACGTATTTCAAAGGC
>JARQOD010000006.1:189804997-189875702 GCA_033576555.1 Oophaga sylvatica | reverse complement strand
ATTCCACGAGAGATGTCTGCAAAGTCTTCGACCTCTTGCAGGCAAATTCCATGTATGCAAAATTGGAGAAGTGCGTGTTTGAGCAGGAGTCTTTACCTTTCCTGGGCTATATCATCTCCGCTCAGGGATTGGCTATGGATCCTGCCAAACTACAGGCGGTAATGTATTGGCAAGAAACCCACTCTCTTAAAGCTGTGCAACGTTTTATGGGTTCATCAATTACTATCGCCAATTCATTCCCCACTTCTCCACTCTGGTAGCTCCTTTGGTAGCACTCACCAAGAAGGGAGCCAATCCCAAGTTGTGGTCAGAGAAGGTCTCCGAGGCCTTTACTTCAGTAAAGTACCATTTTGCTAGTGCCCCCATCTTACATCGCCCCGATGTTGATAGGCCTTTTATATTGGAGGTAGATGCCTCATCCATTGGTGCTGGAGCAGTCTTCTTCCAATAGGATGCTCAAGGTCGGAAGCATCCTTGCTTCTTCTTTTCCAAGACCTTCACACCAGCGAAGAGGAATTATTCCATTGGGGACAGGGAGTTGCTAGCCATGAAGTTGGGCTTCTCCGAGTGGAAATATCTCCTGGAGGGGGCTCGTTTTCCCTTTCAAGTTTTTACTGACCACAAAAATTTGGTCTATTTACAGACTGCCCAGCGGCTAAATTCTCGCCAGGCCAGATGGTCCCTGTTCTTCTCCCGGTTCCTTTTCACCCTCCATTTCCTCTCCGGTGAGAAGAACATTCGGGCCGACTCTCTGTCTCGCTCCGTCGTGTCCTCAGAGGAGGTGGAGGAGGAGCCTCGGCTTATTGTCCCCTTTGAGAGCCTAAGAACTGTGGCTCCGGTTTCGCTTGAGTATGTGCCTCCGGGGAAGACTTTTGTGCCCACCAATGTGTGACCGGAAGTACTTTCTTGGGCACATTCGTGGGTGGACATTTTGGGACAAAAAGGACATCTGAGTTGCTGGCGAGGACATACTGGTGGCCACATATGGTCCGTGACGTCAGGGAATATGTTCATGCGTGGGTGTCCTGCGCCAAGAATAAGTCCTCTCGACAACGGCCAGCTGGGTTACTTTTTCCTTTGCCAGTGGCAAACAGGCCTTGGGAGATGGTTGGGATGGATTTTGTGGTGGGCTTACCCAAGTCTCGGGGCTGCACCATCATCTCGGTGATAACCGATCACTCTCCAAAATGGTGCACTTGGTGCCGTTACCACAGTTACTGTCTGCACGGGCCTTGGCAGCATTATTTATTAGGCATATTTTCTGTTTACACGGTATGCCAGACAAAATCGTCAGTGATCGAGGTCCCCAGTTTGCGTCTCAGTTCTGGAGAGAGCTGTGTCGGCTACTCAGCATTGAGTTAAATCTCTCCTCTGCGTATCATCCCGAGAGGAATGGGTTGGTAAAGAGGGCCAACCAGACCTTGGTCACATATTTGCGACATTTTGTCTCAGCCAGGCAAGATGACTGGGCATCTTTGCTACCGTGGGCTGAGTTTGGTCTCAATAATGCTGTGGCTGACTCCACAGGACAGACCTCATTCCTCTTGAACTACGGTCAGCAACCGCAGGTCCCGGTGCCATGCCCGTGTCTTCCACCAACTCCAAGGTGGCAGACTGGGCTGTGGAGGCACGGGACATTTGGGACCGAACCCAGGATGCCATTCAGGCCTCCAAGGAGAGGATGAGGTCTTCAGCCGATGTTCATCGGCGCCCCGCTCCGACATTTGCTCTGGGCGACTTAGTGTGGCTCTCTGCCCGGAACATCAGGCTGCGAGTAGAGTCTACAAAGTTGGCACTTTGCTATTTGGGTCCCTTAAGATCCTTAAGAGCACCTCGCCTTGGTATCTCTGATACCTTTCACGTGTCTCTTCTGAAACCCGTGCCCATCTACCCATTCTCCGAGTCATCTGCTGGGACGTCGGGTTCATCTACTGATGATCATGACGTGAACGCCATCGTAAGGGGGTGTAAGAAGGTACGGGGCAAATAATTTTATTTGGTGAATTGGAAGGGTTATGGGCATGAGGATAGGTCCTGGGAGCCTGCCGAGCACTTTCACACTCCGCAGCTCATCGCTGCCTTTGAGCACAGTGAGGCCCAAAGAAAGGGAGGCCCTAGAATGGGGGGTAATGTTAGGGATCGAGTTCCCGCTGCTGCACAAGGAGAATCTCGAGCCTGTCCCGCTGCGGTCCCCCATCCGTCTCCAGCCGCAGTAGAGCCTGCTAAGCAGAGACGTCGGTCCCAGTGTCTCGCTCGGTCTAATACTGTGCAGAGGCTTGTTGCTGCCTCTCCTGGTCCCTCTATTGTAACCAGTGGTGGAACAGGCAGCTCTGGGACTAAGTCCTCGGTTTCTCCATCTGAGCATGCCCAGGGCAAGATCTACCATTGGAGATCAGAGGTCACATGCTCGCTTACAGCAGCGACTCCCATTGGTCCTCCAGGAAGGTCCTGAAGCTGTTTGTTGTTCTGGAGCAATTTCCCATTGGTCTTTTTCTGGAAGGTCCTGTAGATGCTGCTATAAAAGGCTTGCATGACCTCACGGCCATGCGCTAGTATCAAATCTGTTACATGCTTGTGCCAGTGTGGTCATGCATGTGTTTAGGGACCGGCTGAAATAAGCCCCTAGAATACCGACACCTCCGGTGAGGAGTTTGTGTGTTTGGGTTCAGAGCTCTGGTTGAAATAAACCCTTAGTATACCGGCACCTCCGGTGAGGAGTTTGCTGTGTGCATCGCTGACTACATTATATTGAAGCTGCGCAGTCTGGACGTAACCCGGTGGGCAGCACGCGGACATCGCCATCAGTCGGCGTTTATGTTGTGACTCTGTGGAGTAACAGAGTTCATTTATACCGCCATATAGCGCCACTGCATTTTTAGTTTAGTGGTTCTGTGGAATAACAGAGTTCGCTCTTATCATTTTATAGTGCTACGGCGTTCATATCTGCGACTCTGTGGAATTACAGAGCTCGCTCATATTGCCATAGAGTGCTACGGGGTTCACATCTGCAACTATGCGGGATAACTGAGTTCGCTCATGCCGCCTATTGCGCCATCTTACTGCTCTGCCTGCACGGTGGACCCGGGTCTTCGAATGCACCTCTCCTTTATATCTATTAGGTGTGTTCCCCAGGCCCCTAACAAGACATTTATTAACCCTTCAGGTGCTTCACAGGAGCTGAAGCAACTTGGAAGGAAAAAATGAAAATTTAACTTTTTAATCACAAAAATGATCTTTTACAAACAATTTTTTAATTTAACGAGGGTAAAAGGAGAAAATGGACAGAAAAAGTTGTTGTGCAATTTGTCTTGCGTACGCCGATACTCCATATTTGAGGGAAAACCACTGTCTGGGCGCACGGCAGAGCTTGGAAGGGAAGTAGCGCCGTTTGACTTTATCAAACCAAAATTGGCTGGAATTGAGATTGGATGCCATGTCACGTTTGGAGAGCCCCTGATGTGCCTAAACAGTGGAAACCCCCCACAAGTGACACCATTTTTGAAACTAGACTCCCTATGGAACTTATCTAGATCTGTGATGGGCACTTTGAACCCCCAAGTGTTTCACTAAATTTTATAATGCCTGGGTGAGAAAAAAAAATCCACAAAAATGAATGTTTAGCCCCCAATTTTTTATTTTTCTCAAGGAAATTGGACCCCAAAAGTTGTTTTCCAATTTGTCCTGAATACACTGATACCCCATATGTGGGGGGAAAAAACTGTTTGTGCGCACGGCAGGGCTCGGAAAGGAAGTAATGACGTTTTGGAATGTAGACTTTGATGTGTGTCATGTTCAGTTTGCAGAGACCATGATGTAGAAAACTAGATCTGAACTGAAAAGTAAGTTAAGTGTATGCAAATGTAAATGCATATTACACATGACCATTACACAGAAAAACAGGCACAAAAAACAAATATCCAAAATGAAATAAAAATCTTTTTGCAAAAATGCATGAAGGTAGTAATAATCATAAGGGTATTTAGTAAACATAATTTTGATCAAAATAATGTACAAGCCATCCCGCCACGTCAAGGCATGATGTGTCTAAACAGTAAAAACCCCAGCAAGTGACCCCATTTTGGAATGTAGACCCCCTATGGAACTTATCTAGGTCAGTGGTGAGCACTTTGAATCCCCAAGTGCTTCACACAAGTTTATAATGCCAGGGCATGAAAATTAAAAATCCTATTTTTTCCCACAAAAATGATATTTAAGTCACCAATTTTTTACTTTCTCAAGGGTAATAGGTAGAGTTGAGCGATACTTTCCGATACCCCTAAGTATCGGAATCGGAATGGTATCGCCGATACCATTAAAATATCGGCGATACCCGATACCGATACCGGAAGTCCCATGTAAGTCTATGGGAACAAAATATCGGAACTAAAAAAAACCCATTCTTTCCTTGTAAACACTAAATATACACACATAGAATACATATATATATATATACATGTCATTGTGACATATATATACATATATGTATAGTTTATACACTTCTACATAGTAAAATATCCTCTGATTCAATTGCCGGGTAAAGCCGGCTTCAGTGAAAAGACAGAAGCACCCGACATGAAATGACACTTGGTGTACATAGGGTTAACCATGTCTTTTCATGTCGTTTGCTATCTGATTTGCACAAACAATTAAATCAGTCTATGTTTGCAAAATTTCACACCTGTAGGGGTTAATTATAGGTGTAAATTCGTTGAAAAAAAACGGACTTTTTTGCTACGAATTTACACCTTTAATTAACCCCTACAGGTGTGAAATTTTGCACACATAGACTGATTTAATTGTTTGTGCAAATCAGATAGCAAAGGACATGATTAACCCTATGTACACCAAATGTCATTTCATGTCGGGTTCTGCATTTTCACAAAAGCCGGCAATTGAATTAGCGGCTATTATACTATGTAGAAGTGTATGAACTATAAATATATATATATATATATATATATATGTGTCACAAACTCAATGACATGTATATATATATATGAGGTGTAAAATTGCTGAAAAAAAATGCGTGGGCTCCCGCCCTATTTTCGCAACCAGACAGACAAAGCCAGTGAGTGGGGGCAGATAATAATAGCCCAGAGAGGGACCATTATTTTTGCCCCCCCCCGGCTACTAACATCTGCCCCCAGACACCCCAGAAAGGGCAAATCTCTAATTAGATTTGCCCTTTCTGGCACTTTGCCCGTCTATTCCCATTGCCCTGTAGCGGTGGCGAATGGGTTAATAAGGGGTTAAAATGACCTTGCAATTGAAAGGTCACTTTAAGCCAGGTTAATAATTGAGAGCTGTCAATTAGACAACTATCAATTATTAATCCTATTGTATGAAAGAAAAATCAAACACACACACTTTAATAAAAAAGAAGTTTAATGAAATAATCACACAGTTTTTGACCATATTTTATTTACCTGCTAAAACCATTTCCTGTAATAAAAATAAAATAATAAAGCAAAATTATTCTTACCAATCCGATGCACAGTCAGGTCCCACGGTGTAATCCTTCAGAAAGGGTTAATGTTTACTGCAGGGACCACAGCTAATGCTGCAGCCTCACAGTAACCCCCAAATGAATGAGTTCCTCTCCTGGCTGACAGGAGAGGAAGTGGAAAGCTTAATTGATTGCTTTCCACTTTCACTTCAGGTCAGCCAGGGACACCATCAGTGACGTCAGAGGGAACTGATTAACAAAAATAGGGGTTCCCTTCGAAAAAAAAATGGCGTGGGGTCCCCCCTATTTTTGTTAACCAGTCAGATGAAGCATACCGCTGAGGCCTGGATTTTCAGGCTTTTAAGGAGCCAAGATCCATGGACCTTGCCAGCCTGATAATACCAGGCCACAGCAGTCTGCATATCTTGGCTGATTAACAAAAATAGGGGATCCCCTCGAAAAAAATTAGCGTGGGGTCCCCCCTATTTTTGTTAACCAGCCAGATGAAGCAGACCGCTGAGGCCTGGTTTTTCAGGCTGGTAAGAATCCAATATCCATGGACCTTGCAAGCCTGATAATACCAGGCCACAGCAGTCTGCTTAGCTTGGCTGGTTAACAAAAATAGGGGATCCCCTCGAAAAAAAAACGGCATAGGGGTCCCCCTATTTTTGTTAACCAGCCAAGTAAAATGCAGACTGCTGCGGCCTGGTATTAAAAGACTGTCAAGGCCCATGGATTTTGGCCCTCAACAGCCTGATAATACCAGGCTACAGCAGCCCCACATTTGGCGCATCAAAAGATGTGCCAATTGTGGCACTTTACCCGGCTCTTCCCACTTGCCCTGTAGCGGTGGCAAGCGGGGTAATAAGGGGTTATTGTCACCGTTGATTGCACGGTGACAATAAGCCCGGTTAATAATGGAGAGGTGTCAATAAGACACCGATCCATTATTAATCCCAAAGTTATTAAATGTTTAAAAAAAAGACACAGCAAGAAAAAAGTCTTTTAATGAAATAAAAGAGACAACACAGTTTTCATTTTTTTTATTACTCTCTCATTCCTGCGACGCCATCGATCTCCTGTAAAAAAATAAAAAAAACAAACCAACAGTATACCACCTGTCCGACGCAGTCCATAGTAACGATTGTCCCACGATGATCCAGCTCTGCTACATCGGAATGACAGGCAGAGCCTGTCATCCCGGCGCAGCACAGCTGCTTACCAGCTTCCCCGGCGGTGACGTCATCGGACTGCTTTACGGCCGCGATTACCCAGCAGTCACTGCAGTTATCGCGAGATACTGCATGTGACCGCCGGGGAGAAGAGGATGGCGGCCATTAAGCAGCCCGGGATGTGACCGCCGGAGATCTTCTGCCGGGTAAGTGCCGCTGACTCCTGACAGACCCGACCGACGGACACTGACAGTGACAATATTCCGATTCCGGTATCCGATATGACGAAAATATCGGAACTCGGGATCGGAATTCCGATACAGCCAATATCGGCCGATACCCGATACTTGCAGTATCGTATCGCTCAACACTAGTAATAGGAGAAATTGGACCATAAAAGTTGTTGTCCGATTTGTCCTGAGTATGCTGATACCCCATGTGTGGGGGGAACCACTGTTTGGGCGCACGGCAGAGCTCGGAAGGGAAGGAGCGCCATTTGACTTTTTCAAACCAAAATTGGCTGGAATCGAGATTGGATAGCCCTTGATGTGCCTAAACAGTGGGAAACCCCCACAAGTGAATTTTAGTCCCCAATTTTTATTTTCTTAAGGGTACCAGGAGAAATTGGACCTCAAAAGTTGTTGTTTAATTTGTCCTGAGTACGCTGATACCCTATATGTGGGAGAAAACTATTGTATAGGCAGACGTCAAGTCTCGGAAGGGAAGTAATAATGTTTTACATTGCAGACTTTGATAGAATAGTCTGCGGGCATCATGTCCAATTTGGAGAGCCCATGATGTGCCAATAACAGAGGAAACCCCCCAATTCTAACTCCAACTCTAACCCCAACGCACCCCTAACCCTAATCCCAACCCTAATCATAACACAAGCATAACCAACCCCAACGACCCCTAACCTAATCCACCCTAATCATAACCACAAGCATAACCCTAACACACCCTAACCCTAATCCCAACCCTAACCCTAACTTTAGCCCCAACTCTAACCTTAACTTTAGTCCCAACCCTAACCCTATGTCACGTTACTGGCGATACAGGACTGGAAGTCAGTGGCCGGAGCAGAAGTGTGCAGATGAGCGGACCAAGGAAGGACTTCTGGAAGTGCCGTATATGGCGGTGGTGGTTCACTATGTTGGCAGAGGCCGGAGCCCGCCCGAGCACGGGCCAGCCGAGATCACACACAAGCACCAAGTCCGTTTAGATGAATAGAGTTGGAGGTAGGAACAGCAGGGTTTCCACAAGAGATAGGAAGATGTCAGCAGAACACCTTCCAGATCAGGAGCTCAGATAATGCTTCACTCAGTTAGACTGAGCACCACAATATACTCAGCAACAGGAAGCTGCACAGGGCCAGGTATATATAGCAGGTCCAATCAGTCTTAATCAGGGCGAGAACAATCAGCAGGGCAGGTGATGATCTCTATCCAATCAGTCTCAATCAGGGAGGGAACAATCAGCAGGGCAGGTGATGATCTCTATCCCAGACGAAGTTCATATGGTTTCAGGCTGAAGTTATTCAAGTTCCGAAATAGCTCCACAGCAAGGGAACAGACCAGCAAGCCATGGTTCACAGGTTCAAAACCTAACAATGCTCCCCTCTTAACGGCGGCCTCTGGACGCAACTTGTCCAGGTTTTGCAGGATACCGCTGGTGAAATTGTCTAATCAAACGAGGAGCATTGATGTTGCTTACTGGTTCCCATGAATTTTCCTCCGTGTCGTAGCCCTACCATTTGATTAAATATTGCAAACGATTTCTGTGTATTCGGGAATCCAAGATCTTTTCCACCACAAACTGCTCCTGTCCGTCCACTTCAATTGCATCGGGAGGCAAAGGGGATCGTTCTGGAAATGGATTGGCTGTGGTGGCTTTCAACAACGACACATGAAACACAGGATGAATCTTCATTGATGTTGGTAGCTGTAGACGTACGGCCAATGGACTCACAATCTTACTGATTTTGTATGGTCCCACAAATTTTTGTCCTAATTTAGGAGAAGGAATCTTCAATTTCAAATTCTTAGTGGATAACCACACTCGATCTCCAATCCTAAACGTGGGAGTGGGTCTCCGATACCTGTCGGCCGCTTTTTTATATTTCTCCTGAGCTTCCTTTAGAGTGTCTTTCAGAACATTCAGATTTTGCTGTAGCAGAGAGATTCTTTCTGCGACTGCTGGTATTAATGGTGCCACAGGATTTTTGGGAAGGATGTTTGGGTGATATCCCAGATTTGCAAAAAATGGCGTCTGTTTCGTAGAGGCATTCTGTGAATTATTATATGAAAATTCCGCAAATGGCAGCAGATCCACCCAGTCGTCTTGCAGATGGCAAATATAACAACGAAGATACTGCTCCAGTGTCTGATTTGTACGTTCTGTCTGGCCGTTAGATTGCGGATAGTAAGCGGTTGACAATCGTACTTTGATGTCTAGTGTTGAGCATAAACTGCGCCAAAATTTAGATGTAAATTGCACACCTCGATCTGAAACGACTTCATCCGGCACTCCGTGGAGGCGAAAAACATTGCAAATTATCAGATCAGCTGTATCTTTTGCTGAAGGTAGACCTGAACACGGGATGAAATGCGCTGCTTTTGTAAGTCGATCCACTACTACCAGAATGGATGTCTTTCCCTTGGACTCTGGTAGATCTACAATAAAGTCCATTGAAATTGATCCCCATGGTCGTGTTGGGATGGCGAGAGGCTGAAATAGTCCCATAGGGGATGCACGTGGAGTCTTATATCTGGCACAGATGTCACAGGAATTAACATACTTCTTCACGTCTTCTTGAAAGTTCGGCCACCAAAAGAAACGTGACAAAAACTCCTGCGTTTTCTGTGTCCCTTTGTGTCCTGCAATTTTAGAATCGTGCACTAGTTGTAGGACTCTTAACTGAGCTGCTTCTGGTACATATAGTCGTCGACCATCAGTCCATACTTGATTTTTAAAAAACAGATGCACGTCCCCTGATGGACGTGATAGAAACGAGTCTGTTTCGTATGCTGCTTTCAAATCTTCCAGCAAATCTCCATCATGTATTACTCCCAAGATCTTAGTATCTGCCACAATGGGTTTGGGTGTTGTTACAAGATTAGTTTCGCTTGAAAACATTCTGGATAATGTGTCTGCTTTCTTGTTACGGGAGCCTGGTCGATATGAAATTACAAAATTGAATTGATTAAAAAACAGACTCCAACGAGTCTGCCGAGGAGAGAGGCATTTTGCAGACCTGATAAACTCTAGATTGCGATGATCGATCAACACCAAAATTTGTTGTGCAGCCCCTTGGAGATGATGTCTCCACTCTTTGAATGCTGATATGATGGCGAGCAATTCTTTATTTCCCACATCATAGTTCTTTCGGCTACAGACATACGTTGTGAGAAAAATGCACATGGATGCAGCAACTTCTTTTCCCCTGTCCTCTGAGAAATGATAGCGCCGACCGCACAGTCTGAAGCATCCACCTCGATGATAAAAGCCAATTCAGGGTCAGGATGGCGTAATATGGGAGCCGTTGTGAATTTTGTTTTTAAACGAGAGAACGCTTCTTGCGCTTGGGGTGTCCAGATGAATTTTGCTCCTTTTTTTGTTAATTGCGTGATGGGTAGCACGATTTCTGAAAAATTCTTAATAAAGCGTCTGTAAAAGATGGCGAACCCCACAAAACGCTGAACTTCTTTCACATTTTTAGGGATAGGCCACTCGGTGATAGCTTGCGTTTTCTTATCATCCATCCGTAATCCTTGAGGTGAAATGACATATCCCAAGAACTGAATCTCTTCTCGATGGAATTCACATTTTTCTAATTTAATATATAATGAATTCTCCCTTAACCGTTGTAGCACTTGTCTTACGTGCGTCTGATGTTCCTCCATAGAGTTTGAAAAGATCAGGATGTCATCTAGATAAACGACCATGAACTGATCCAACAGGTCTCGGAAAATATCATTTGCCAGGTGCTGGAAGGTAGCTGGAGCATTAGCGAGTCCGAAGGGCATCACTAAACTTTCAAAGTGTCCGTATCGGGTACGAAAGGCCGTTTTCCATTCATCTCCAGGCTTTATACGTACTAAATTGTATGCCCCACGTAAATCTAACTTAGTGAAGATCTTCGCACTTTGTACTCTTTCTAGGAGTTCCGGGATTAACGGTAGAGGATAACGTTTTTTTACAGTGACTTTATTAAGCTCCCTGTAGTCCACTACTGGGCGTAATGTTCCATCCTTCTTCTTACAAAGAATATAGGGGCTCCAGCGGGCGAGGATGATGGACGAATAAATTTTTGCTTAGGTTTTCATCAATAAATTCTTTAAGAGCCTTCAGTTCAGGACCCGCTAAAGGGTAGATGGTTCCAAACGGTATAGCCGCCCCCGGGAGTAGTTCTATTGGGCAGTCGTATGGTCGATGCGGGGGAAGTGTATCCGCTCCCTTCTTGTCACAGACATCCAAGAAATCTTCGTACACCGCTGGTAGCTGAGGCAATTCTGGATTCTGAACTGCTTCTAATGTGGATTCGCTTGGAACCTCCGTCTGAACTTCCTTTTCGGGGAAAATGATCTTTTTCATCTCCCAATCGATGATAGGATTGTGCTTCTGCAACCAGGGCAAACCTAAAATGATGGGAAAATGTGGAGAAGAAATAATTAGAAATGTCAACATCTCACGATGCTGCGGCTCAATATAGATCTCCAAAGGTCCTGTCTCATGATCCACTGGCCCTGAATTCAGTGGAGATCCATCTACCGTCTCCATCACAATAGGTGAACGTCTTTTCTGCACATCTATGCCATGATTTTGAGCAAATGCAGAATCCATGAACATCCCTCTGGCCCCAGAGTCAATCATGGCTGATGCAGTGATCCACTGGGAGTTAACCTTCAGTTTGATAGTTACAAAATAGTGGGATTCACGGCTCTCCTTCCTGGTAGGTGGAACTATGGATGATATGGACTGGATCTCATCTTTAGCATAATCAATCTCTGAGACGAAAGACTCCTCGTCTGAAGAATCAGGATCCATTATAGCCGCCACCATTTTTCTTGAACGGTTTGTGGGACGACTTGGACAGTTAATAAGAAAATGTCCCGCTTCCCCGCAGTACAGACATAGATTCTCTTTAAATCTCTGTTCTCTTCGTTCTGCACTCGTTCGTCTCTGGATCGCATCCACTTGCATTGGCTCTAGTTCTGTATCTCGGACATTCCGGCTAGGCACTTCTTTAGTGACCGATGGCAGGGAGGAGTTATAAGAGTTAGTTGAACGATTCATGGAGGTCCACTTCTCTTGTCGTCGTTCAGACAGATGGGTGTCCACCCGGATGCAATGCTTGATGAAATCATCCAGATCCGAAGGGGTCTCTCCACGGGCAAGTTTGTCCTTTACTGCACTAGAAAGTCCTCTTTTAAAGAAAGATACTTTTGCTGCATTATTCCATTCAGTGTCAACGGCCCACCTCCTATACTCCATAGCATACTCTGCGACGGGGCATTTGCCTTGTCGTAATGCCAGCAACGTTGATTCAGCAGTAGCTGCACGGTTTGGGTCATCAAACATCTGCTGCATCGCTCGAATAAACTCGTTCAGATTGTCTAAACGTGCGTCCCGAGTCTCAATCAGAGGATTAGCCCAAGCGATTGCTTTGTGGGTTAACAGCATAATGATGCATAGCACCTTTGACCTATCAGTCGGAAACTGATTAGCATGTGTATCGAAGAACAGGTAACATTGATTCAAAAATCCACGAAATTTATCTTGATCACCGCCAAAACGAAAAGGTGGTAGCTTGGGGGCGTGGCAGACGCTGAGGCGGAAGCTTGTCCTTCTTGCTGGGTAATTCGAGCAGTCAACACTTGTACTGCATTCTGCAGATCTTGGATAGCTTGTTGGTGGTTCTGGACATTATGATCGCTTTGTGCAATAAATGCGTCCATCCGTGCTTTTCCATTCACCTGCTCGGTGTGCAAACTGGACATTGCACCCTGCAGTTTTCTGACACGTGTTTCCAAAGTTTCTGCTCCAGCGGCCTCCATTTTTGAGAGGCTGAGTATTCTGTCACATTACTGGCGATACAGGACTGGAAGTCAGTGGCCGGAGCAGAAGTGTGCAGATGAGTGGACCAAGAAAGGACTTCTGGAAGTGCCGTATATGGCGGTGGTGGTTCACTATGTTGGCAGAGGCCGGAGCCCGCCCGAGCACGGGCCAGCTGAGATCACACACAAGCACCAAGTCCATTTAGATGAATAGAGTTGGAGGTAGGAACAGCAGGGTTTCCACAAGAGATAGGAAGATGTCAGCAGAACACCTTCCAGATCAGGAGCTCAGATAATGCTTCACTCAGTTAGACTGAGCACCACAATATACTCAGCAACAGGAAGCTGCACAGGGCCAGGTATATATAGCAGGTCCAATCAGTCTTAATCAGGGCGAGAACAATCAGCAGGGCAGGTGGATGATCTCTATCCAATCAGTCTCAATCAGAGGGAACAATCAGCAGGGCAGGTGATGATCTCTATCCCAGACAAAGTTCATATGGTTTCAGGCTGAAGTTATTCAAGTTCCGAAATAGCTCCACAGCAAGGGAACAGACCAACAAGCCATGGTTCACAGGTTCAAATCCTAACACCCTAATGGGAGAATGGAAATAAATACATTTTTTTAATTGTATTATTTTTCCCTAACTAAGGGGGTTGTAAAGAGGGGTTTGATTTACTAATTATAGCGGGGTTTTATGCTAGGCAGCTGTCACACGCTAAAAGACGCTTTTTAATGCAAAAAATTGTTTTTGCATCATCACATTTTGAGAGGCATAATTTTTGCATATTTTGGTCCACAGAGTCATGTGAGGTCTTATTTTTTGTGGGACGAGTTGACGTTTTTATTGGTACCATTTTTGGGCACATGACATTTTTTATTCACTTTTTATTACGGTTTTTGGGTGGCAGAATGAGCAAAAAACAGCAATTCATGAATTTCTTTTGGGGCATTTATACCGTTCTGAGTGTGGTAAAATTGATAAAACAGTTTTATTCTTCGGGTCAGTACGATTACATTGATACCTCACTTATATCTTTTTTTATGTTTTGGCGCTTTTATACAATAAAAACCATTATATATAAAAAATTATTATTTTTTCATCGCTTTATTCTGCGAGCTATAACTTTTTTATTTTTTCACTGATGGCGCTGTATGGCGGCTCATTTTTGCTGGACAAGATGACGTTTTCAGCGGTACCATGTTATTTATATCCGTCTTTTTGATCGCGTGTTATTCCACTTTTTGTTCGGCGGTTTGATGATAAATCATTGTATTTTGGCCTTGTTTTTTTTTAAGAGGTTCACTAAAGGGGTTAACTAATGGGACAGATTTATAGGGCGGGTCGTTATGGACGCGGCGATACTAAATATGTGTTCTTTTATTGTTGTTTTTTTTATTTACATGAAGAAATGAATTTATTGGGGAATATTTCTTTTTTCTTTATTTAGGAATTTTTTTTTACACATGTTATTCATGTTTTTTATGTTGCAATACGTGGTACTTCAACAGCAAACCATCATGGCATTCTGAATTTTAATTCAACATCTGGCAGCAATACTTTTAACTAGTCAAGTCAGTAATGATTATGAATGCACCCTGAAAATGCATGTGAAGATTCAACCATAAGCAAAAGTTTGCTGCATAGAACTTGCCCACGAAAAAGTATTAATTTGTGAGTGATGTCATGAGTGAGTCATCGCCTCTTGGAAAGCGTATCAGGAATTAAGATATTGCATCTTGGCATATGTCTCATGTATTTACAGTACAGTATGTCATGTGTATTTTTGGGTAATATGTCATGGGTATTTTTGGGGTAATATCATCATGTCAAAGGTACTTTAGCTGTTGCTACTGCCTTGGCTACTTATTGTAGACCTAATGCTGGCACAGGTAGGGGATAGAGGTGAGCATTGGGTTAGCGGTGATCAGAGAGGCGTTTGACAGTTTTCTGGTCGGCAGGTAATACACCTTATCCTGATATTACACCAATTTGAACTCCCTTCCACAAGCCATAGAAATTTCTCCTATTTTGCATTAATAGCAATAGTCTAAAAGCATTGCCAATCAATAGTCAACCCTTTGCTTGATAGTAACAATATGTCTCTTATATCATAAGCTTTCCAATGTATAGCTTGCAATTTTGACTAGCATGTCCAAGGGCCTGGTTGCTTTAGTAACACCAAACAGCTGACAGGGTTGGTTGTCATGGCAGGATTTTTGTCATCTTCACTGTGCCTTTGCAAACTCTATGTCCTCCTCCAAATACACCTACTACTGTTCATCCTCCTCCCCTTCATCCTTCAATTCTGCTGCATGTATCATAGACTTTGAATGTCTCAAAAAGACACAAGGTGGCAATGAACATGTGCAAGTTGCTGTTCTTCACCCATTCCCTGTTGCATTCTGGTAAGTTTTTTCCAGGATAAAAATTAGGGGGATGACATTGTCGATTCTACACTTTTCCTTACTGACAAATTTGGTTGCCTCTTCAAAGGGCTTCAGAAGGTGACACAATTTCCTCAACAGCTGCCAATGGCACATATCAAAGGTACCCACAATTCCGTTTGTCCACCGCATGATAAAGTTATTCACTACATTATGTTACTCAAACCAACACTTTAAAATATTCAGCTTCAAATTCTATCTAGCTACAACTTCACAAATCAGTCATCGCTCTGTCTGACCGATCTGTTTTTGCAAAGCCAGGGGTCTTGCTTTGTCATGTAAGAAACTAAACACTTTCCTGGCCATAGCCATGAACCTCCTCATGTAGGTATATTTCTGAATTAGCTGTTGCATTATTAAATAAAAGATATGAGCCATGCATGGAGCTTGAATTACTTTGTCTTACCGTAAGATGCATGGAATGTTCCAGGCATTGTCGTTTGTGACAATTTCTATGCAGAAATTATGGGAAGCCAGCCAGTATGAGAGCTGTCTCTTGATGAAGAACAGCAAGTAATCTGCTTCATGACTTGTCCCCCAAACTTTCAAGCTTTAAAACTGCTTTGCAGCACTTTACCTGGCCTGAGTAATATGAGTGAGGTCAGTGTGAAGAATCAATGCTGCACTCTGTGGCTTTTGGAGATGGGGTCATGTCTGTTGAGTAGGTTCAGGGGAGATGTAGGATTGAACAGATAACTTCCTCCTAGTGGTGGAAACAGATGTAGGTTGCAGTCACAGAAGCTTCACAACCTGTCCCAGTTAAAGAGGTGTATTGCTGCTGCTACAAACTAACATTAACATAGTTTGCCATGAAACTCATGTAATGTATCTGACCAGCATTGTTTCTTCAACTTTCTATGGTGCATTGCACTTTAGAGATCAAAAACAAGTCAAGAGAGCAGCCTACATTCTTCTGTACATGAGAACATAGATCGGGTTATGCTTTCTGTGAGAAATAATGGCAGTAAGTTTTTTCCAGTAAAGCTGAGCGTACACCATCATTCCTTAAAAAGTGTTGACTCCATAATGTTGTATGGCAGTAAGTGCACTGCCAGAAACTTAATCAGTTGAGAGTTTAATTGGCAAAATAGCTGATGGCTGAGACCATACACCTGTTTTCTGGACATGCATCAAGAATTATGAATATTTGTTGGTGAGATGAAGAAGGAGAAGTAGGCACACTCAGAGTATGAGAGTATGACAAGCAGAAGTGTGGATGACGACGATGAGTTTGATGATGACACCAACCAAGTACTGCATGAGGGTACAGCGAGCATGATGAAACACAAGTGTGAGGAGAAAAGAGAGGTGATCAATTGAGGATTACTTAATTGATATTAGTCTTACTTTTCCCAAATGAGTAGGTAATGTTGCGTCATGTGATGATGGAAAACTGTGGTTCCTAGTCTAAGGAAGCCATGACATCACTTTCTCGAGTCCCTTGTCTTTTTTCCAGGTCTTGCCAACCACAGAATTATCATTATCATCATGATTATCATCCTGGATTCAACTGACACTTGTCTTTGGTAGATGGCCTCGAGATTTACCCCGTCCCTACTCCCAATCCCAGCATGTACTACCAATGCCAGAGCTAGCAACACAGTTTAGCATTAGAATCTTAAAGTAGAAAAACTTGGCACTCAAACTTGGAATATAGGTAGAATTTTTTTAATTGCAGCCCAATATTTATCTCTAAATTACATAGGGTTTGTTCTTGTTAGTAGTGTTGAGCGATACTTTCCGATATTGGCAAATATCGGATCGGATTGGATCGGATCGATATTTAAAAAGTATCGGATATCGCCGATTCCGATACCGGAAACCAATGTAAGTCAATGGGACAAAAATATCGGAATTAAAATAACCCCTTTCTTTCCTTGTAGGTTAATTGTACATGAAGGCAAACAACTAAGAATAATGTAGAATGTATTGGGGGAGGTGGAGGAGACATTAAAGGCATAGAGGTTTAGCCCAAACAAATGGAATAGGAATAAATATTATTTTTTAAGACGTTCGGAGTTACAAAGAAATTGACTATGTTGTTAACCTTTTTTCTATTTTGGCATATATATATGTTTCACTACTTCCATGCTCTTCACCTTCTTTTTTACTTCTCCCACACTTTCTCCTTATTGATCCTCAGCAGCAGCATCTTTTTCATCAACTTCTTCTTCACCTTATTTATCTTCTTCTTCAACTTCTTCCTATTATTCTTTTTTTTACATTCTTCATATTGTTCTTATTCAACTATTATTCTTCTTCATATTCTACTTCTTCATCTTCTTACTATTCATCTTCTTTGTGACAGGCATTCCTGTAGTTGTAATCTCTAAAAGTTTGAAGATTACACCTTCCGTTCTCGCTGTCACAAAAGATTTACAACAGTATTTGTCAGCGTTCAGTTTGGCCTGCAGCAGCAGGCATTTTCCAGGGGCACCACGAGGAGGAACGGACTCACCCCCATACACTGCTTAGTCTTCTTCTGCTTATAATTTAGAGCATATCTTTTGCTCCGATTTTTTTTTTATGCTTAATGCTCTTCTGCTTTTTGTTCATCTGCTTCTTGGTCTTCTGTCTCTTGTTCTGTATCTTGTTGGTTGTCTTCATGTTCTTTGTCCTCTTGGTCATCTTCTTCTCGGTAATCTTTTTGTTCTTCTTTGGGGTGGTGTTCAGGCTCATCATCTACATGGTCGTCGTCCTTGGGGTCGTCGTCTTCTTCGGGGTGGTCTTCAGGGTCATCGTCTTCAGGGTCCTCGTCTTCGGGGTCGTCTTCTTCTTCTTTGGGGTGGTCTTCAGAGTCGTCGTCTTCAGGGTCGTCGTCAGGGAGATCCAGAGTGATTACCAAAAACCATTTAAAAAATCTTCAACTTGGAAATGTAGCTGAAGGTACAAGAAGGCTGAGTAACTGCCGAGAACTAGCTGACTGTCCTGGAATCCGGATGGGTAGTAAAAGGAACAAGAACCAATGGCACTACCGAGGACCAGCTGACGGTACTGGGACACGGTTACAAAGCAGGAGGTACCTGTGCTAGAAAGCACTACCAAGGACCAGCAGATGTTGCTGGAACTCGGATACCAAGATGGAGGCACCTAGGCCAAAGGCACTGCCGAGAACCAGCTGACGGTACTGGAACCCGGATGGGTAGCAGAAGGTACAAGAGACAATGGAAGTAACGAGGACCAGCTGACTGTGCTGGAACCCGGAGGGGCAGCAGAAGGAACAGAGCCAATTGCACAACCGAGGACCAGCTGACGGTACTGGGACACGGTTACTAAGCAGGATGTACCTGTGCTTGAAAGCACTACCAAGGACCAGCAGATGTTGCTGGAACTCGGATACTGAGATGGAGGCACCTAGGCCAAAGGCACTGCCAAGAACCAGCTGACGGTACTGGAACCCGGATGGGTAGCAGGAGGTACAAGAGACAATGGAAGTACCGAGGACCAGCTGACTGTGCTGGAACCCGGAGGAGCAGCAGAAGGAACAGAGCCAATGGCACAACCGAGGACCAGCTGACGGTACTGGGACACGGTTACTAAGCAGGAGGTACCTGTGCTAGAAAGCACTACCAAGGACCAGCAGACGTTGCTGGAACTCGGATACCGAGATGGAGGCACCTAGGCCAAAGGCACTGCCGAGAACCAGCTGACAGTACTGGAACCCGGATGGGTAGCAGGAGGTACAAGAGACAATGGAAGTAACGAGGACCAGCTGACTGTGCTGGAACCCGGAGGAGCAGCAGAAGGAACAGAGCCAATGGCACAACCGAGGACCAGCTGACGGTACTGTGACACGGTTACTAAACAGGAGGTACCTGTGCTAGAAAGCACTACCAAGGACCAGCAGACGTTGCTGGAACTCGGATACCGAGATGGAGGCACCTAGGCCAAAGGCACTGCCGAGAACCAGCTGACGGTACTGGAACCCAGATGGGTAACAGAAGGTACAAGAGACAATGGAAGTAACGAGGACCAGCTGACTGTGCTGGAACCCGGAGGGGCAGCAGAAGGAACAGAGCCAATGGCACAACCGAGGACCAGCTGACGGTACTGGAACATGGTTACTAAGCAGGAGGTACCTGTGTTAGAAAGCACTACCAAGGACCAGCAGACGTTGCTGGGACACGGTTACTAAGCAGGAGGTACCTGTGCTAGAAAGTACTACCAAGGACCAGTAGACGTTGCTGGAACTCGGATACTGAGATGGAGGCACCAAGGCCAAAGGCACTGCCGAGAACCAGCTGACGGTACTGGAACCTGGATAGGTAGCAGAAGGTAGAAGAGACAATGGAAGTAACGAGGACCAGCTGACTGTGCTGGAACCCGGAGGGGCCTCAGAAGGAACAGAGCCAATGGCACAACCGAGGCCAGCTGACGGTACTGGGACACGGTTACTAAGCAGGAGGTACCTGTGTTAGAAAGCACTACCAAGGACCAGCAGACGTTGCTGGAACTCAGATACCAAGATGGAGGCACCTAGGCCAAAGGCACTGCCGAGAACCAGCTGGCGGTACTGGAACCCGGATGGGTAGCAGTAGGTACCCATGAAAAATAAAGTTGCAAGGCCGCGAGCCGGGCGCAGTTACGAATCCCACAGTCCTGAAGGGGGTGCTTGTCCTATTGGAAGTACGGAAACAGCCTTTAGTTCCATATCCCGCAGCCCACATAGGAAGCACCTAAACTGCAGGCACCATAGAGTCGGCTAACCAGACCGCAACACGACAGGACAACTTATTGGAGGCAAAGTGACATTGACACTGCCTGGAAACAGCTGGCATGCTGTAACCTGGCTGGGCAGGAGGGAGAACCCGTGCCAAAGACACTTCTGAGCAGCAACTGGCGATGTTGGAGCCCAGGGATGAGAGTAGAAACAGAGTGGAGGCAGAGGACAAATTGGAGCAAGTTGAAAATCTGAACTTGGGTGAGTGTGGACAGAGCAGGAAACATTGCCAGCTACACAGCTGGGGATCAGCTGACATTACTGAACCCCAATAACACAGGAGCTAGTGTTGACTGTGCAGACGGCACTTCCAAGCAGCAACTGGCGATGTTGGAGCCCAGGGATGAGAGTAGAAACAGAGTGGAGGCAGAGGACAAATTGGACCAAGTTGAAAATCTTAACTTGGGTGAGTGTGTACAGAGAAGGAAAGATTGCCAGCTTCACAGCTGGGGATCAGCTGACATTACTGAACCCCAATAACACAGGAGCAAGTGTTGACTGTGCAGACGGCACTTCCGAGCAGCAACTGGCGATGTTGGAGCCCAGGGATGAGAGTAGAAACAGAGTGGAGGCAGAGGACAAATTGGACCAAGTTGAAAACTTTAACTTGGGTGAGTGTGTACAGAGCAGGAAAGATTGCCAGCTTCACAGATGGGGATCAGCTGACATTACTGAACCCCAATAACACAGGAGCAAGTGTTGACTGTGCAGATGGCACTTCCAAGCAGCAACTGGCGGTGTTGGAGCCCAGGTTCAGTCAGGGTGTAGGCTGAGGCCTAGTATGAGCAACTTTCAAATCTGGTGTAACTTGAAATTGGAGGAGGCATGACTTCTTGCCAGACACACAGCAGGGGAACAGCTGCCATTACTGAACCCCAGTAAAACAGGAGCGAGTGTTTTTGTCTGTGCATACAGCACTTACGAGCAGCAACTGGCAGTGTTGGAGCCCAGGTTCCGTCAGGGTGTAGGCTGAGGCCTAGTATGAGCAACTTTCAAATCTGGTGTAACTTGAAATTGGAGGTAGCAGGACTTCTTGCCGGACACACAGCAGGGGAACAGCTGGCATTACTGAACCCCAGTAACACAGGAGCGAGTGTTTTTATCTGTGCATACAGCACTTCCGAGCAGCAACTGGCGGTGTTGGAGCCCAAGTTCAGTCAGAGTGTAGGCTGAGGCCTAGAATGAGCAACTTTCAAATCTGGTGTAACTTGAAATTGGAGGTAGCAGGACTTCTTGCCGGACACACAGCAAGGGAACAGCTGGCATTACTGAACCCCAGTAACACAGGAGTGTTTTTTTCTGTGCATACAGCACTTCCGAGCAGCAACTGGCAGTGTTGAAGCCCAGGGTCAAGGATGGTGTAGAAAAACCATATAGAGTAGTTGCCTTGTTCCGTGGCACTTCAAAATGTATATACTCCAAACAAGAGAAACGTAAGCTTTACTAGCATAAAATGATGAATTGAATTCAAAAATATTGAAATAAAGACATTTAAAATATAAACGCATATATGCACATGGCGACAAGAAATGCAACCCAAACCAAAAAAATAGGGTATAAGGGTTGAAATGAATGCATACAAGTACATTTCATAATTCATTAATGCTGCCGAAGGAACGGTATGTACACCTGTAATATAGTGCAGACAATGAATGTAGGACTCTCATCATCATCAATACAAGTTATGTGTGACAGTAAAAAATACAGTCATTGAGGAAAAATGTTAGTTCACAGCACATATATTAAAGGTCCAGCATGTAATCCTGATAATATGGTGCAATAATCAATGATCTGATCAAGCATAACCTAGGAAAAGTGCATCGTGCATAGTGAAAATTGCTATGTATGCCTGCCAGTGCAGGTGAAACCATGCCAACGGATAGATAAGGTATATGCTATCTATCAGAGTGCATAGCCACTGATGGCGAATGGCGATATAATACTCTACCTCAATAAAGGCTGCGGCACCACTCACGCGCGTTTTGCTTGTAGCTTGTTGAAGAGGGGAAGTGCATGTATGCTTGCGCGTTGGTTTTGCCGCACAGACTGGCTTCCTGCTCTGACGCGTTGGGTAGGGGAGCGTCTGTGCGTCATATGACGCTGACTTGCAGTCACGTTGCGCAGCGTTCGTCTGCGCTAGCGTAGCGCCAACACAAAGACAGCGTCATGACTGCTTTACTCTCTAAACATGCACCTATGAGCAAGCATACATGCACGTCCCCTCTTGAAGAAGCTACAAGCAAAATGCGTGGGAGGTGTGCCGCAGCCTTTATTGAGGTACAGTATTATATCGCCATTGTACATCAGTCGCTATGCACTGTGATACCTAGATAGCATAAACATTTTCTATCCATTGGCGTTGTTTCACCTGCACTTGCAGGTATACATTGCTATTTTCACTATGCACGATGCACTTTTTATAGGTTATGCATGATTATTGCGCCTTATTATCAGGATTAGATGCAGGAACTATCATATATGGGGTGTGAACTTACAGTTGTCCTCAATCAGTGTATTTTTTACTGTCTGTCACATATATAAGTAATGATGATGATAACTAGTCCTACATCCATTGTCTGCACTATATTACAGGTGTAGATACCGTTCCTTAAGCAGCAATAATGGATTATGAAATGTACTTGTATGCATTCATTTCAACCACTATACCCTATATAGGCTTTTTTGTTAGCATTTGTAGTCGCCATGTGCATATATGCGCTTATATTTAAAATGTATATTTGTACATATTTGGGACTACAATTCATCATTTTATGGTTGTAAAGCTTCCGTTTATTTTGTTTTGAGCATATCAATCAGGGTGTAGGCTCTTCCCTATGTGGAGCAAGTTAGACATCTGATGTGTGCATGTGGAGGGAGCAGGAGACTTATTGCCGGACACACAGCAGGGGAACAGCTGGCGTTACTGAACCCTCCTAACACAGGAGCTTGTGTTTTTCTCTGTGCAGATGGCAATTCTGAGCAGCAACTGGCAGTGTTGGAGCCCAGGGAGTACAGTTCAGGTGGTAGAAACATGAACAGAACAGGAGACTTGGATACATTCATTTTCAGAAAAGTAAGCTGGTCAACGTTATTGGAGGATAGTCGCATGCGACGGTCTGTTAGTACACCACCTGGGGCACTAAAGACGCGCTCCGATAATACACTAGCAGCAGGGCAAGCCAGCACCTCCAATGCATACTGGCTAAGCTCTGGCCATGTATCCAGCTTAGAGACCCAAAACTTGAAGGAGGAAGAACCATCTGGGAGTACACTGAGAGGGCAAGACATGTAGTCTGTCACCATCTGACAGAAACGTTGCCTCCTGCTGACTGGAGCCGTCTGTGATGGTGTAGACATTTGTGGCGGTGACACAAAACTTCGCCACATTTGGGCCATACTGGTCTTGCCCTGTGCAGAGACGCTGCAGAGCTTCCTCCACTGCCTCGACGCACAGAGCTGCTTTGTAAAGCAGTAGCAGCAGCAGTGCTCTCGGCTGGAATGGAGAACATGATGGACTCCCGGTTCAACGGTGTTATGAGGCTTTGTAAGTTGTCCCGGTAGCGAGGGTCTAGGAGGGTGTACACCCAATAATCAGACGTGGTGAGAATGTGGGCGATGCGGCGGTCGTTTCTCAGGCACTGCAGCATGAAATCAACCATGTGCTGCAGACTTCCAACTGGCCAAGAAACGCTGTCCCCTGCAAGAGGCGTCATCTCTGCCTGCTCTGCATCACCCCACCCTTGCTCTACATACTGACTACTAGAGCATTGTGTGCCTCCCTCCTCTGGAACGATGTCTTCCTCCTCCATTGACACCTCCTCATCCTCCTCACAAAGTGTCCCCTGCCTAGGCCTTTGTGAGGATCCACGTTGCGCAGACTGTCCAGAAGGTGATGGAATTTGTCACTCCTCATCCTCCACCTCTTCCAAAACCTCATCCCTTAGTGCTTGCAGTGTTTTTTGAAGCAGGCAGATAAGGGGGAAAGTCATGTTGACTAGTGCATCATCTGCACTCGCCATCCGCGTTGAGTCATCAAACGCACGCAAAACGTGGCAGATGTCCTTCATAGAGGCCCACTCAGTGGTGGTGAAGTGTGAACGGCCCAAATTGCGAGTTGATTGCGCCTGATGCCGCTGGTACTCCATTACTGCTGCCTGCTGCTCACACAACCGCTCCAACATATGTAACGTGGAATTCCACCTGGTGGGTAGGTCACATATGATGCGATGTTCCGGAAGGCGGAATAGGCGTTGCAGAACTGCAATGCACGATCTGGTCATGCTGAAACGACGCAAGTGAGCGCACTCTAGGCGGACCTTGTGCAGCAGTGAATCAAGATCCGGATAGTCCCTCAAAAAACTCTGCATGACCAAGTTGAGCACATGTGCCAGACATGGTATGTGAGTGAGGTTGCCTAGGCCCAGAGCTGCCACCAGATTTCGGCCATTGTCACACAATACCAAGCCTGGCTGGAGATTCGCTGGCACAAACCATATGTTGCTCTCCTGCTTGATGGCATTCCAGAGCTCCTGCGCTGTATGGCTTCGATTCCCCATAGAAATTATTTCAGGATGGCCTGTTGACGTTTGGCCACGGCTGTTCTCATATTGGTCATAACAGGTAAGCGTTCACGGGTCCATGTGGAGGTAGACCGTGACTGCTCCTGCAGTGATGATTCTGCAGACTGGATTGCTGCAATCCTTGGAGTTGGCAGAACACGTACAGCGCCACTCTCAAGATCTGTACCCGGCTCCACAACATTGACCCAATGGGCAGTGAGGGAAAGGTATCGTCCCTGTCCATTTGTACTGGTCCACGCATCGGTGGTAAATTTGACCTTGCTACTGACGGCGTTTAGTAGTGCATGTTTAATTTTTCCCTCCACATGCTTTTGCAGGGCAGGGACGGCTTGCCTGCTGAAATAAAAGCTGCTGGGCACGTTGTATTGTGGGACTGCCAATGCCATTAAGTTACGGAATGTGTCAGTCTACACCAGCCTGAATGACAGCATTTCAAGGGACAGGAGTTTTGCAATGCCAGCATTCAGAGCCTGTGCTCGGGGATGGTTTGCCGAGTAGGGCCGTCTTTTCTCCCATGCCTGTGCTACTGATGGCTGTACAGTGGCCTGGGAGTGTGAGAATGACAGGGAACGTGGTGCTGTGATTTGAATTACACTGGGTCTCTGTACACCAGTGACAGAGGTTCTTCCATGGCGATCCTGTGAGGAAGCCGAACCAGCTGTATGTGAGCTGGAGGAAGAGGCTACAACACGAGCTGAAGATGTAGGTGGTGCTGTAGGTTGGCCTACGTCTCCAGTGTGTCTTTGTAACTCCACCACGTGCTTGGTCCTCACATGTTTCCACATAATAGTGGTATTGAGGTTGCTGACACTTTTACCTCTTTTGACTTTTTGATTACACAGCTTGCATTTGACATAGCAAATGTCATCTGCAACTGTGTCAAAAAAGGACCACACACTGCAAGTCCTGAGAGTGCCCGTTTTGGCTTTTGGAAGAGAACTGCTCCGAATGGGTGCCAAAGTGGAGGCTACAGGCAACCGAGTCTGCAGCCTACCTCTCCCTCCTTTTTGGACCGTTGGGGGAATCTCTTCCTCAGAGCTGCTCCCACCACCTTCCTGTTCCTCACGCCATGATGGATCAAGGACCTCATCATCTCCACTACCCTCTTCCAACACCTGCTGCTGTTGGGTCGTCTGGCCAGCACCATGCGCAACAGAAACTGGCACCTGAGTCTCATCATCATCAGATGCGTTCTGCGGTGTGCAGACCATCGGCACTGGCTCACCCACCTCTTCAGAGTCAGAGAGACAAAGCAGTTGCGCATCACTGCATACTCCCTCTTCTTCACATTCTAGAATGCGGCTTGGCTGGCCCCCTCTTTCCAAGCCAACAGATTCAGAGAACAGAAGTAGAGACTGAGTACAGAGCTCTCTGACTGCTTGGGCAATTTGGCAGGTGGTGAAGAGACAGATGGTTGCTGTTCAGTGCTCTGGTCCTGAGAGGAGGTGGAAGCAATTGAAGTCGCGTTAGCTGCCATCCATCCGACAATGGCTTCAATTTGTTCTTCCCGCAGCAGGGGGGTACGCCGAGCTCCTACAAAACTGCGCATAAAGGACCGCTCATGGGGAAAACTGGTGGATACTGTGTCACTGGTGGCCGCAGCAGGCACAGAATCCCCACGTCCTCTCCCTGCTGAAACTCCACGCCCACGACCACGTGCCTTACTCCATGCCTTCTTTATCTTGGTAGATTGATAAAGATAGGCCGAAAAGTACTAAGGCCTTAGTGTGCTTATTCCTGAACAGCTGATAACAGGTTAAAGAAACACAAAGTTTATTAAGTGTGGACTACACTTTAATAAGAGCTAATGTGGCCTAGCAAGTGTCAAGGGTAGTGTTTGGTGAACTTTATTAACTTTTTTGTGTTTTTCACAAAAAAAACAAAGTTGTGATTGAGACAAAAGATGTACTATCGATAGTATCACTCACAAACTTTTTGTAGCTATTACAATGCAGGAAACTAGAATGCAATAGATAAGCCTACAAAAAATAGGGTAATACTAATCTGGCTGGTCCTGCAGGCTGCAAACCAGCTGAAAGGCTCCTCTATCTACTCCTATCTAGTGTTTGAAACCAATGTATTGGATACGGATGGAAGCGCGGCACACTAATAGATGAGAGTTACCGTATATACTCGAATATAAGCCGAGATTTTCAGCCCATTTTTTAGGGCTGAAAGTCCCCCCTCTCGGCTTATATTCGAGTCATATACCAGGGGGTCGGCGGAGGAGGGGAGCGCAGCTGTCCTGTATACTCACCCTTCCGCCGGCCCGGTCTCTGCAGCCCCTGCACTTCTCCCACGGTCCCGGCGCCAGTATTCAGCCATCAGTGGTACCGCTCATTAAAGTCATGAATATGCACATATTCATGACTTTAATCAGCGGTAACACGTGACCGCTGAACACTGGCGCCGGGACCGTGGGAGAAGAGCAGGGCAGAGACGCGCCAGCGGAAGGGTAAGTATAAGCGATACTTACCTGTCCCGTTCCGCTGTGTCCTCGGGTCCTCTTGTTGTTATGATCAGGCAGAGGGCGCGATGATGTAGTTACTGTGCACAGCGCCCTCTGCCTGATCATTGACTGCTGGAGGACCCGGAAGACGGCGGCGAGCAGCGGTGACAGGTAAATATCACTGGTGCCGGGGCCCTGAGCGATCGGTGACACCGGCACCTGTCCCCCATAGCGCGCCGGTGTCCCCGCCTGCTCATGACACCGGCACCTGGCCCCCCAGCAGCGAGAGGTGAGTATACCTTTTTTTTTTTTTCGGTTGCAGCAGCAATTGAGGCCTATACTGTGGAGCATCTATGGGGGAATAATCTATGGGGCATTATCTATGGGGGAATAATCTATGGGGGGATAATCTATGGGGGAATAATCTATGGGGGAATAATCTATGGGGCATTATCTATGGTGGAATAATCTATGGGGGCATAATCTATGGGACATTATCTATGGGGGCATAATCTATGGGGCATTATCTATGGGGGAATAATCTATGGGGCATAATCTATGGGGGAATAATCTATAGGGCATAATCTATGGAGCATCTATGGGGGCATAATACATGGGCAGCATATAGGGCATAATCTCATTTTCCACCCTAGGCTTATACTTGAGTCAGTAAGTTTTTCCAGTTTTTTGTGGCAAAATTAGGGGGTCGGCTTATACTCAGGTCGGCTTATACTCGAGTATATACGGTAATTGAAATTGAATGGAGCAGCACCAATTACAAAAAAAAAATGGATGAGGCAGTGACACACGCTTAGCAGACTACAACCAGCATTGTATGCAGAAGTAACTTCAGCATGAGTTGCACTCACAAAGAGACCTCACAGACAGCCGTGAACACTGCACACAACTGTTCACTAGCTCTGAAACGCTCCGCTATGTACTTCTATAGTGTTTGCAACCAATGTATTGGATACGAATGGAAGCGCAGCACACTAATAGATGAGAGTTAATTGAAATTGAATGGAGCAGCACCAATTACAAAAAAAATAAAAGGATGAGGCAGTGACACGCTTAGCAGACTACAACCAGCAGTGGATGCAGAACTAACTTCAGCGTGAGCTGCACTCACAGAGACCTCACAGACAGCCGTGAACACTGCATACAACTCTTCACTAGCTCTGAAAGGCTCCGATATAATAATAATAATAATAATATAATCTTTATTTATATAGCGCCAACATATTCCGCAGCGCTTTACAGTTTAACAGTTTCAAAACACAAGTCATAAGTAACAACGTTAACAATACAATAATTAAAGCAAAATAAGCCGACCCTGCTCGTGAGAGCTTACAATCTACAATGAGGTGGGGGAGATACAAAGTACAGGTGTGTATATACAATGGTGCATTTACAATGATGGTCCAGCCATCTTGAGGGAGTGAGGAATGGATTGAGATAGTGAATGGGCTACACACTTAAACATAGAACGACTTTGGTTAGTGAATGTGATAGGCCACTCTGAACAAATGTGTTTTGAGGGAGCGCCTGAAACCATGCAAATTGTGGATAGTCCTAATTTCTTGGGGTAGAGCAAGAAATGTACTTCTATAGTGTTTGCAACCAATGTATTGTGTTATGTTTCGGTAACTGAGGAGAAATGGCAAAAAAATAGCAAAAGTGGTAATACACCAGAGAGGCTGGAAACTATTGGATTGCAGTAACCTGAACTAACCACACAACTAGAGGTAGCCGTGGAGCGTTCCTACGTTGATCCTAGATTCCTCGTCACAGCCTGAGAGATAACTACACCTAAAGGCAGAAAGAGGAAAGCTATCTGCCCCGGACCAGATTCCCAAAGAAAATAGGAAGCCCCCAAACATGTTATGGCGGTTAGACAAGAAGAAAGCTCGGACACAGACAGAAAATAGAAGGAGCAAACGCTGGGGCCCAATCTGTCTAGACAGAAAAGTACAGGAAAGAATTCTGACTGCAATCCAACAAAAACCCTAACAAAAATACCAACACGTCTGATTGCAATAAAACCTGAGATCACTCGACCTCTTCCACCTAAATCAGATCTCTGGTGTAACAAAACGCTATTCAGCAAATTAAAAGTAACAAAAGAGCAAAGCAAAAGTGCAGACAAACGGAGCACAATTGCAGCGCCAGACCCCCAAAAGGGGACAGGCTGCAGTCCACTGCAGGCAGCAAACCAGCAGAGAAAATCAAACAAAGAAAAAAAAACCAGCAAACACTTATCTGAAGGAGAGCAGGAAACTAGCAGTGCTTCAAGTAAGACCAGAAGAACAATTGATAACCGGCAAGGCTGCTGGGAAATCAGGCAACTTATACCCTACCATTCAGTGCCAGCTGAAGGCCATTCATTAATCAGTTCATTAACCTCAGCAACCACCGGAGGGAGCCCCAGCTCAGAATCCGCCTCTAGCATATTCACAACAGTATTGGATACGGATGAAAGCGCGGCAAACTTATAGATGAGAGTTAATTGAAATTGAATGGAGCAGCACCAATTACAAAAAAAAAAGATGAGGCAGTGACACGTGCAGCCGACTACAACCAGCGGTGGATGCAGACCAAACTGCAGCGTCACCTGCACTCACACACAGACCTTGCAGACAGCTGTGAAAACAGCACTGCAAGGCAAAAGGAAACTTTACACAGCGGTTGGTAAAATAGCCTGCCTACAGAACAATTCACAAAATCGCAATCTCTAACTGTCCCTCAGAGTCAGAAGAGCAGCGTTCTGTCCTTAACTGAATTTACAGCAGAGTGAAACCAAAATGGCTGCGGCGCCTTTTATAGTGCATTCTGACATAATCTCAGCAGCCAATCACAGCCATGCCATTAGTTAACATGACCACAGCATTACAGGATGTGCCCACACTTGTTAGGATTCCTCATTGGCTGAATCAAATGACACTGCCTCTCATAGCATTATGGGAACTTCCGATTCCGGTATACGATATGGCAAAAGTATCGGAACTCAGTATCGGAATTCCGATACCGCGAATATCGGCCGATACCCGATACTTGCGGTATCGGAATGCTCAACACTACTTATTAGTCCTAAAGAATTCACATAGGTTGAATTCTCTGGGCGTCTGTCAATCCTAAATTTGTGACTCAGACTGACAAATAGTGCAAAGATGAAACAAGGTTTTCCTTCACCCTGAGAAATATTCATTTTGGCGCTACAATGCTAAACACAGATTAAACGGTTTGAGTAGTTGTAATATGATCACTTATATGCAATTTGCACACTTACAGACTTGAGCTTCTCTTTCAGATTCTCTCGATGTTCAATGATAAATTACAACCCCTGCTTCATTGAGAGAAGAAGGAAGACAAGCTAGTCAACACGTGACAGTAAGTATGAAATTTGCATATGAGTGCTCATGTGATGACATCTAGATTATGCAAGCTGTGGCATGCTAAAGTGCTGAATTTTATAATTAATGCTCCTAACATAAATACAGAGGTAGTAGTCTTTAACTTGTCAAACAGCAAAATAGTTTATTAACAGTCATGTATCATGCATGTTATCTGACAAGTTATGGATTGCTACATGTGTTTGGATTAAAACTAATAATCATAAAGGGATACATCATCAGAACCCCCATAACTACAGGAAAACAGTACACCTCTTTAAACAGTATCTGGGTGGATGTGGTTGGTGATGCCCTAAAAGTTGATTGAGAAAAGTGTAACAAACTGACAGACTCCATGGAAATAAGTCTTATGACTATTATTTCAAAGAAGGATGGCCACATTGGCAGGTAAAAGTTTGTCCACTCCTAATCAAAATTCCTGTTATTGAAAATAGAGATGGGCAAACCCAAACAGTGAAGTTTAGAATACACACTGAACACCTACTGTTCGGGCAAGGACCCTGAACATGGACTTCACCAGGAAGTCTGTGTTACTGTTCGGGATTAAACGCCAAACACTGGGTCTTTGTCACGCTGTCATCTGCATGAGAAACACCGGAAGCTCTTATCGGCAGTAAGATCATTACCACCGGTCAGATGACAGCATGAGCCCGCAGCTGTGACTCTGTGACCAGAGGTAAAAAGTTTACCTTAGGTCACACGTGTTGGCTGATGGACTACTACTCATATCACATGAGCATACTGCCTGAGTCACGTGTCCGTGACGTCACCGTGACACTTCAGGGGATAGGACCAGGTTGTGGATACCATCCCTTCAAGCACCAATGAATCCCAGCAACATAAAGACTCATTATGACAGTCTAAATATGATTGGTCATTACCCCTTATATTATAACTATCCCTGTTTGATCATAAGCACGCCCCCCGGAAGAAGGAAAAGCGCTGAAACATGCGTAGAAGACCCGGCTACACACTCACAACTTGGGTAAATAAAACCTTTTATCTCCATTTATCTATACTGCACATGCACTTCACTAAACATGGTTGCTGTAGCCAGCATTAATCAGGTATGTATGTTTGGTAGCCCTAAGCTAATATAAATTAGTGACTCAATTGCATATGCACTTTACTCCTTAAAAAGTACCATTTATTTAAAAATCTTTTGTTCTTTACACATTTATTACTTATATGATTATCATTGGTACCTACATACTCCTGACATAATGTATTATTGTTCATTTGCCTTATGTTATAATGATGTTAATTAACATACTAATTGCATATTTTTGCAAGCTGGTTTCTTCTAGTCAGGACTATATATATAATTGTACATGTTCCTAGCACAACTAATCTGGAGATAATGTTACCATTTCTATTTGATTAACCCATTCTCTAACCTGTCCCGACATTTGGTTCAGCTGATGTTTTATGTACCTAATATTCTTTAAATAAAATTTTGCATTTTTTATATATTTTCTGTGGTATGGTCTATTTTTGAAACATTTTTCTATATGATCCATTCATATTTTTGTGCATGATCTTTGGTCCTATATTGTTTATTATGCTTTACAGATTGTTCAACATTTGCTAACTTTACTACTTCCATCAGCCTATGCCTGCTGTCTCTGATAACAGCAAGAGCAGGTGCCTCTGATGGGTGTATTCATTAGCCTGCACTATAAATAAATATTTTTTTTTAAATGACATGGATTCCCCTATATTTTTGATAACCAGTCAAGCAAAACTGACAGCTTGTGGGCTGAAACCCTCAGCTGTCAGCTTAAGCAAATCTGGTTATCAAGAATAGAGGAGTCCTATGCCATTTTTTTAAATTATTTAAATAAATAATTTGAAAAATGGCTTGGAGTCCCCTATTTTTAACAAGAAGCCAAGCTAAAGCAGACAACTGAGGGCAGGTATTCTATGGCTGGTAAGGAGCCATAGATATTGGTACCCAGCAGCCTAAAAAATAGCAGCCTGCAGCTCCCCCAGAAAATGTGCATCTGTTAAGAGCGCCAATTCTGGCGCTTTGCCAGGCTCTTGCCACTTGCTCTTTGGCATTGGAAAATGGGGTTAATATTCCTGGGGTTGTTGTCACCTTTGTATTGTCCGGTGACACTCAAGCCCATGGCTCATGGCATCTATAAGAGGCCTCTCTATTACTAATCCTATAGTAATATTGTAAATAAACATACAGCCTGTATAAAGTGTTACTTTTTTATTTAAAAATTAAAAACACAGTTATACTCACCTAACGCCCATTCCATTGAATCCATCATCTCCTGTAAAAAAAACAAAAATAAAAAACACAATATAGACTATTATTGCATTGCCAAGGGCAAAATGAAAGTGGTGTTAGCAACTTTCATTCACGCACCATTAGTACTGTTAGTATGAGTGGTTATTCTCTCTTCATTGGTGATGCAGCATTACTTTAGCAGTAGGACAGCTTTGCTACTGTACCTTTAAGAAGCTTTGTCAGCAGATCATGCATAGATGAATATCATTGGTGAAATAGCTGTGCCCATGGGTCAGAGGAGAAATGCAGACTCATCCTGATGATGAGGCAGCAGGACCAGGAAGGAAGGTATGAGCCACGCGCTTAGAGCCAGGGCACTCCTGCCGGTAGCGTCCCTGGATACCAGAAAGCAAGATGGACAGAGGCATTGGAAAGGCATGCGATGTCACAGGGTATGGATGCCTTCAAAAGTGAGAACTTCCAGGTGCAGATTGCAGATAAGCTTGCCGCTACCTCCTCTCTGTAGGGACCCTCCAAAACAGGGTGCTATTGGTTGGGATAGTTGGCCCTGGAAGCCCCAAATTCCTGGCAAACCAGTGGAAGGGTGATACTCTGTCATTTGCACCATCTTATGTACTTGCTGGGACTGTACTATGTTTTTTACTATTGGTGATCCAATAAAGTATCGCCCCATTGTGTTACCTTCGCCCTGTGTTTTCTGAGTAGTATTCTGCCCATGGGGAAGGAGAACCGGCATTCAGTGGAATGAGCCCTGGTCCATACGGTCTTTTTAAAAACAGCCTGGTCAGTAGGCAAGAGCACCCACTGACCCTCGTATCTCCACAGCTTACAAATACTGATGTAAATTACTGACCAAATGCTGAAAGTGTGAATATGGCCTTACTTTCTGAAATATTAAGGTTTCAGTTTTATGAACCTTTTGGATTGATCAACAGCACTGTATTTGTTCAATAATAAAATAAATAATCAAAAATACAAATTGCCTTATTATCGTGCACATAGACTAAAAAATTCAAAATGCCAAAAAAGCAATTGAAAGTCAAATCTTTCCAAAAATAATAGTATGCTTCAATACGTCAGCTTGACCTACAAAAAACATGCCCTCCCACAGATGTATTGACCAGAAATGATATCGTTTCACGTCTTGGAAAATGCGACACAAACCCTCAAAACGTTTTAGCCACTAATGTAATGAAAAATTGGCCAAGTTTGGAATCTCCATGAGCGCACTCACCTAGTGAATCATGATGTCAGATAATTTTTACTGCATAATGAACACCGTAAAAACAAAGCTCAGAAAACTACTGACACCCGGAAGAAGTAAGAGCTGCTGCTGCTTTCTGACTTAATCTGCTTGTCATTTTCATCCAAAGGATATGAGATTGAAGCAGCTCATTGGCAGCTGCTGATTGACTGCAGCACTGGCGTGACATGCAAGCCTGGGAGAAACGGCTCCAACACCTCTAAAACTGCACTGACACCAGAGGTGATTATAGGCTTATTTTATGAGAAGTATGGTAATTGAGTAATATGACAAGTGAACAAACCCTTTAAATAGTTTGTAAAAGTAATCAAAGTAAAACTCATGCAATACAACATATAAAACAAGCTTTCACTTCTAAACAAACCATTCTATTAGGTACAGGTGCTCACTACAACTACGGACTGTGACAAATTTGTATTGGACACCATGACTCTAGCTAAGTGCAAAGTGCATTGACATGACAAAATTCAAGACTTAAGAGGTTTTATATTGGACTGGAATTTAGAATTAACAGTTATTCCTTTGGCCGTTTTAGCTTTACCCTATCAATTTGAGATCCATTGTTGCTTATTTTTTAAACAGAATGAAATACATTGGCGATGAAAATAATAAAAATATATGTACAGCCTCTAACAGTTCTATTTTTCTTTATAGCTGTCCTGTGACATTTGTATTTTTTATGTCTGCTAAAATTTTACAGAGTGTAAATGTCACAAAATAACTGAAAAAAATATGTTGCAGAGCAGTATAAAAGTACAAAACAATAAACCTTCAGTTGATCTTGAGCTTTTGAAAGTTAAAAAAATAAATAAGGTTTTAAAATGGTGATAAAGTCTAATTCATAGTTGACACTTAGGGTATGTGCACTTTTTTCAGGTGCATTCAGTCTAAAATGCCCCTGAAATAGTGCTTACAAATTGTAAAAACAATTAAAAATCTCTTACTGTGCATATAATAATAATCCTTATTTTTATATAGCGCTAACATATTCCGCAGCACTTTACAGTTTACACATATTATCGTCGCTGTCCCCGATGGGGCTCACAATCTAAATTCCTTATCTGTATGTTTTTTGGAGTGTGGGAGGAAACCAGAGTACCCAGAGGAAACCCACGCAAACAGGGAGAACATACAAACTCCTTGCAGTCCTTGGTGGATTCGAACACAGGACTCCAGCGTTGCAAGGCTGCAGTGCTAACCACTGAGCCACCGTGCTGCCCAATGACCAATTACTTTGAGCTTCTCTTAACCAATTTAGGATTCACAAGCAATGAAGCAGCTAGAAGAAACAAACTTACCATTTTAAGAAGATGCGTCAGGAAAAAGACCACCAGCGTTTTTCTGAAGCTTCTTCCTCTTTAAAAACTTAGAGTCATTACTTTTAGGGGAGAAAATTCCTGGAGACAAACAAAGATGCACATTGCTGCATACAAATCAAAGCCATACTTGGGATAGTTTGCATGAGCCATGAGAGTGTATGCAAGTTTGCAGAAAAGTACCTTTTTTTAACTGTGTTCTTTTGCAGATGTGTTACGGTATTTTATTCTGTAATAGAAATGCTTAATATTTTTCATTACACTATATAAATTGCATTAACTGAATATAGCCAATTTAGTTCTTCTAAAATGTAGAACGCCATGTATGGAATGCTGTGTGCCCTGCCAAAAGAAATTCCCATTTTATTAAACATCCTGTGAACACTTTTTTAAGTAATTAAAGCAAATTAAACTGCCTAAAAAGCCTTACCAACTATTATTTATTTGGTCTACAGTTTTCTTTAAAGAGAAGAAAGCAAGTAACTGCTGACTAACAATAAAACTTTATCATAGAAGCACAAATGTTTAAAGGTTGCTGAATTAACAAGGACAGAATATGGATTAAGTGATGGAATGCAAGAGGTGCAATCAGTGTAATGGCTATTCAGCTGAGCAGGAGGAAAGCTCAGTCCAGTCATTAAGAATAGTATATGGGCCAAGTGATATTACTGTTTTAATATGACTTAAAACTGCGCACCAGTTGATCTTAAATTAAATTAGGTTGCCTTAGTAGTCTAACTAATGTCATGTTTTAATACCCCAGAGGTTAAAAGTTGGCCTGTTATGAACGATATTTGTTTTAGTCACTACTTCCACTTTGAATATTTAATACAAATCAATTCATTTTCTCTCCTTTTTGTACTATTCATAACTCATTGCTCAGCTATATGTATATTGATTATGTCACAGGAAAGAGAGAGATACTAAGCAGAGGTAGGAAATGCTGACAAAGGTGAGAAGAGTATTGATTTTCTAAGAGGAACAAGTAAAATAGAAAAATAGATTTGAAAGCAGATCCACGGCAGAGTTGCTTTTATTCTGGAACTATAGTTTAATTACAAACTTGTGGTAATACATATTATTATGGATATTGAATACATAACTTAAAACTTCCTTTAGGAATATTATCATTGGTCAGCACAAAATATCTTTAAGGCAATTGAGTCTGTTAAATTATTCACCAATCAGCCATAACATTAAAACTACTAATTTTGTGCATATCCCTTTTGTGTAGCTGAAAGAGGGGTCTATCACTTATGCTTTGCAGCATTGATTCTGTACAATGAATCTTTAATCACCAGAAGATTATCACTGCCTGGACCACAGTGCACATGAGCCCTAGTCCGACCACGCCCCCTCCTCTAATAAGCAGCTTACTTTCAATAGATGATGTATGCAGAAAGCTGTGGTGTAGGCGGGGGCAGCTTTCTGAGCTCTGTTATATGCTACATCTAAAAACTCTGTAGAACGCCAAAGAAAGCGCTTTAACAAAGGCCAAAGTAACAATTAAAAGGTACAAGTTTATTAAACATTTCATATAAAAGAATCATAAAAGTCAGACAAATTACCACAGGTATCAAGGAAAGAAAGGTGGGTACACACAGGCAAAATTATAACAGAAAACACCTGGTAAGACCACCCAAAAAGATTTTTTTTATATGGCAAGTGTTTGAAAATAGACACTAATAATGGTTAGTTAGTCCATTATACATGTATCTTTGATTAACATATCTTATATATTGCGTCTGCCCTGACAGCAGAGAGCACTTCATTTTTCTAGTAATGTGTCTTCTTTCTGACTATGCTGTTTGTCCACATCTTTGTAATATCAATTATTTTTCTTGTGGGTATAGGAGTTTTTTTTTTTTTTTTATTTTTTATTTTTTTATTAGATTTTTTTTATCTTCATTTCTTTTAAATATAATGAATTCACAGGGATTAGTGCCCCCCTTTTCTGGGCTGTCCACCTAATCTGCATGGCCATTTAATATACATCTTCACTGTAGTTACTTTATTCACTTATTTTGCACTTTTATGCTTACCTTTACTGTTAAGATTCTTTGATAATTTCTTCCGAAACATTCACCTTTATTTTTTATGTACTAGTACTTCTAAATATAAAATGCAGAAACTATGTTATTTATTCACTATATTATAATTATGAATATGATATGTAATGTGTAGTGTTGAGCAATACTGCTCGATATCTAAAAATATCGTATCGGAATGGTATCGCCGATATCACTAAATATCGTCGATATCCGATTCTGATACCGGAAGTCCCATGTAAGTCTATGGGAACAAAATATCGCAACAAAAAAAACCCTTTCTTTCGTTGTAAACACAAAATATACACACATAGAATACATATATATATATATATATATATATATATATACATGTCATTGTGACATATATATATATACATATATTTATAGTTTATACACTTCTACATAGTAAAATAGACTCTGATTCAATTGCCGGGTAAAGCCGTGACATACCCCATAGAAGTCGACGGGCTCGGTGCCGAGTACCCCAAAACCTCTGGCTCTGTGCGACTCAACTTGGGCGTCACGAACAGGATTCTGTAGCTCGCTATAAGCGAGTCCTGTGTGCCTGAATTGAACTGGTTTTGTGCTTGAGAATTGCTAAAATCATCAGAGAATGTATTTGCCATTTTTCAGCCATATCTGCGTCACGACGAGGCACTGGTGAAGAAGAAGGGCGTGCTCTTCGTGGGTGTACACTCACTCAGTGGCGCGAAAACGATGGCCGACCACTGTAAATGGTACTGCAATGTAAGATCGTGCCCCACAGCTCTTCAGTTCCGCCTCCTCATCCTCCTCAGTGTGCGGAAACTAACACGAAGGTCCCGCCTCCCTACAAAAGAGGGGCCCTCTCCAGATGCTAATGACACATGTGACTTGGCAGAGATGGCTAATGGACACGAGCAGAAGTGTGAAGGGATGGAGCAGTCAGAGCTCTCCCCCCACGGAAGCGACCCGATCACTACGGAACCACCGTTGGGCACCCGGCCTGGAAACCCTCCTACGCTGCAAGAAGCGGAGGATACCCTAAGAGGCCTGGCCCGGCACCGGGAGGAGGTCGCCAGGATGGAAGCCAGCTGGCGTGCCCTAAAACTAAACTTGGAGCGGCGCCAATCCCTCTTACCTGAAGTGTCTGTACCGGAAGGTGAGGCACCCGTTCTAGTAGAGGAGTCCGTGCGGGCATCCCAGCCCTTGCAATGTGATCCGGTTGACGTTGTCTCAGTGGAGGCACCCGTTCGTGCAAAAAACTCTGCACCGGCAGCACCCCAGATCCCGCTGTCTGCCCCGTCGCTGAGACAGAAGAAGCGACACCTGTCCTCATGGAGGAGGCCGCGCAGGCACCAGAGGTCTACCTGTCTGTACCGGAGCCCCGACTGTCATCTGTTCCAGAGCCGGCTGCTTCCTCCGCAGGTGAGCGCCGCCAGGACTGGGGGCGCCAGGAGAGCTGCCGCAAACCGGACACTGTAAGCTGCAGTTTGATGGTGGAGACATGGAGCTGCTGGTGGAGGAGAATTTCAACCGGCGTCAGGAGGAAGAGTGGAGACGTTGGGAGCGGGAAGCAGAGCGACAAAGGGAGCAGCGAGAAACCCAAAAGCTTCGGCAACGTAACCTGGAGAAGGACCGGGCAGATAAGGACCGGATGAGAAAAGATAAAGGAACCCTGTGGGAGCCGCGGCGTAAGGGTGCAGTACGGAGCTTTAAATTGAAAGGTGGTTGGGGCTTCATCCAGGAGCCTGGACTTTATTTAGAAGTTTTTGTGAACCGGCGGGACGTGGAGGCTCACCTCCCAGAAGGACACCCGGGGAGGGACCTGTTGCCAGGAGACTTGGTGACTTACACCCGACACTGGGGTTACAATGTGTGGTACGCCCTAAATGTTACCAGGTGCGACCCCTACTCCCCAGAGTGTCAGGAACCTGTGAGACCCTCGGAGCCTTCAGCCTCCCACATCCAGGCCTCTGCACAAGTGCCCACCCCACGCCGTAAATCTCCCCAGCCTCCCTCAGTGGTCTCCTCAGCAGCCCCAGCTATGGACATGATAAGTATAGCTGGCCCGTACCCGGCGCCTGTTAGGCCCCCTGGGGTTCGTTCAGTCCGGGACATAGGGTTCCAGACCGGAGGGAGATGAAAGAGGTGGCCACACAGACACAGATAGCGGGTCACGACTTGACTGTACAGGCCACACGACGTCATCAGGTCCTGGTGGTCCTTGGTGTCTCGGATGTTTGGCGAGCATCAGAAGAGTACCAGGTGGTACCTGGAACACCCCTGCCAAAGAATTATAAATAACCCGGACAGGGTCCCTGTATGTAAATAGTTAAATTGTTGATGTACCCGGACGGGTGAATGTTCATAAAAAAGTTTTTTAATTTAATAAAAAAAAAAACACAGTTTTCATTACTTTTATTACAGTCTCATCCTGCGACGCCATCGATCTCCTGTAAAAAAATGAAAAAAAAAAAACAGCAGTATACCACCTGTCCGACGCAGTCCATAGTAACGAGTGTCCCACGACGATCCAGCTCTGCTACATCAGAATTACAGGCAGAGCCTGTCATCCCGGCGCAGCACAGCTGATTACCTGCTTCCCCGGCGGTGACGTCATCGGACTGGTTTACGGCCGGGATTACCCTGCAGTCACTGCAGTTATCGCGAAAAACTGCATTTGACCGCCAGGGAGAAGATAATGGCGGCCATCAAGCAGTCCAGGACGTGACCGCCGGAGATCTTCTGCCAGGTAAGTGCCGCTGACTCCTGACAGACCCGACCGACGGACACTCACAGTGACAGTGACAAATCCGATTACGGTATCCGATATGACGAAAATATCGGTATTCGGAATCGAAAGCCCGATACAGCTAATATCGGCCGATACCCGATATTTGCAGTATCGTATCGCTCAACACTAGTAATGTGTTGTATATGATATGCTCTGCTATATTCCATACCCAACCTATGATTATCTTGTTCAGGATAAAAATAATCATACTTGCCTTTTCTCCAACAGCGCTTGGTATAGCCTAAAAGTAATTACCACACAGACCATGGTGACTGATAATTGCGGCGTGCAAACATAACTTGACCGGAACCATGAGCAACATCAGTGATGCTACCCAGTAAGGATGAAGTGACATATTGTGAATTCTCACTCTGGTCACACGATGGCGCACTATCGCATCATAATTCTGCTGCGACGCTCGGTATGTCTTCTCATCTTGTATACCAGATGCTAATTCCTGTAGGGATAACAACGCTGCAGCATCACTTCCTGTAGTGACGTTGTGGTAGTTCCTGCTGGCGGGCCAATGTGATTCGATTACCTATGTTACGGTGTCAACAACGCCCTACATCTCGGTGGTCTAACTAAGCCAGAACAGGTGACACCTGACTGAAAGTAAGATGATTGGCTATCGGGATTATAAATACATATCTGGCCAGTACCCAACTACCCCTGGATGAAGCATTTCCAAGCGAAAAGCGCATCGGTTTGTAGTGGGTCCCCATTTACTATTCCTAGATAACTATACCTCTTCCCTTTGATGTCCATGGGTTACACTTCAGGTCTCTTACTTTGTTACATTGTCTGATATAATTGGTATATTATGTGCACATCTACCTTTATGCTGCTGTATTATAGGGCATTGCGCAATGTGATTGGTGCTATCTTGTACTTTTTTGCACTTTTCTTGTATTTGTTTACTTGCTCGGAGAAAGAAGGTATTCTCACAATTTTACTATGACCATCACAATAAATTGTACACTGGACTTATATAGTTTGTTATATGGTAACTATTTATGTACACATGTAAAATGAACTAACCATTATTAGTGTCTGCATTTTCAGACATTTGTCATATATAAAAAAAAACTTTTTTGGAGGTCTTAACAGGTGTTTTCTGCTACTATATTTATTTGGGTATACCAACCTTTCTTTCCTTGATACCAGTGGTAATTTGTCTGACTTTTTATGATTCTTTTATATGAAATGTTTCATGCACTTGTACCTTTTAATTGTTTATTTGGCCTTTGTTAAAGCTGGGTGGATCAGGGAAATGCTGTAGATATATTATATCTTGACTTCAGCAAAGCATTTGACAAAGTATCTCACACATTCATTATTGAAAAAATGACTAAGTATGGAATGGACAAGGCAACTGTTAGGTGGATTCATAACTGGCTTAGTGATCGGACCCAAAGAGTGGTCGTAAATGGCTGCACTTCCAGTTGGAAGAATGTCTCAAGTGGGGTACCACAGGGCTCTGTTCTGGGCCCTGTATTGTTCAACATCTTTATCAATGATTTAGATGAAGGAATTGAGGGTAAACTAATAAAAATTGCGGATGACACAAAGCTAGGAGGGATAACTAATACTAGGGAAGAGAGAGAGGATTCAAAAAGATATACATAAACTGGAGCAGTGGGCAGCAACTAACAGAATGTTTTTAACAGGGAAAAATGCAAACTACTACATCTGGGCAATAAAAATGAAAAAAGCATATACAGAATGGGAGGAATAGGGCTAAGTAACAGCACATGTGAAAAAGATTTGGGTATACTAATAGATCACAGACTGTGCATGAGTCAACAGTGTGATGCAGCAGCAAAAAAGGCAAATGCAATTCTAGGATGTATTAACAGAAGCATACAGTCTAGATCACGTGAGGTAATTATTGCCCTCTACTCCTCTTTGGTCAGAACTCATCTGGAATACTTTGTCCAGTTTTGGTCACCACACTTTAAAAAAGATCTTAACAAACGGGAGCAAGTTAAAAAAAGAGCTACCAGAATGGTGACCGGCCTGCAAACCACGTCCTTTGAGGAACGGTTGCAGGATTTGGGAATGTTTAGCTTGCAAAAGAGAAGACTGAGAGGAGACTTAATAGCTGTCTACATATATCTCAAAGGTTGTCACATTGTAGAAGAATCATCTTTCTCATTTGCACAAGGAAAGACCAGAAGCAATGGGATGAAACTGAATGGGAGGAGACACAGATTAGATATTAGAAAAAACTTTTTGACAGTGAGGGTGATCAATGAGTGGAACAGGCTGCCACGAGAGGTGGTGAGTTCTCCTTCAATAAAAGTCTTCAAACAGAGACTGGACAGACATCTGTCTGGGATGATTTAGTGTATCCTGTTTTGAGCAGGGGGTTGGACCAGATGGCCAAGGAGGTTCCTTCCAACTCTACCATTCTATGATTCTATGATTCAGTTTTCTTGGGAGTTCTACTCATTCTTACTTTAAGACCTAGTACATAGGATAACTTTGGTGTATCTAAAAACTGAGTGTCAAAACCAGGTATCTGGAGTCAGCAAGCCAAACCTTTGACTCCGACACCTCAATTTCCCTGACTCTGACTCCGACTTCACAGCACTGGCTTACTATGCCTACTACAGAGCATGTACATAAATTGCAGCACAGATTAATCTCAACTAAAAGCCGAGATCCTTAGATAAGGAACAGAACAGACATTTATAGGGTATGTTTCCCAAATTCTTATGAAATAAAATATACAGCACATCCTGCATTGTACTACTGTACCCTATTTATTATATATCTTAGGAGTCGGAGTTGGTCCACTTTACATCAACTCTGACTCCACCAAATTAGACAGCTACACCGATTCCATGACTCTGACTCCACAGCCTTGGTCACAACTGTTGCACCCCAGTAATCTAAGTAATACATCGCTAGAATCAGGGTGTCCTTTCCTTCATTATGCTGCTTTCAACTGAGATAACAAAAACCTTGCGACAGATTCCTGTGAAGTCCTCCAGGCTTAATAAGAGAACTACAGCTTAATGTAACAGGCCAGGGTCTGTTATTAGGCCCTCAGTGCTATTGTAACTAATTTTCACTATTATTTTGCAGGCATAGAAAAAATAGTAAAAAAGCTTTCATATTTCTAAAATATTTTAAAGATTGGAAAATAGAAAAATATTTTTTAATATGCATAAATATTCTAATCTTGACTTATCTTTGGTCATCTGATCACACAATATACAAACAGACAAGATATTTCCATTTCCCAATCTCCAGTTCTGTGCCTTAAAAAGTTTAAATTTTTTGTGCACCCATATTTTTGCCATAATTTGCATCTATTTTTCTTAAAAGCAGGAAAAACATGTGGCTTGGTGTCATACACGTCAAAACAATTACGATAATCTACTCCAAAAGTGGGGATGAAATGTAGCGCAATTCAATGCTGCCCATAGCTGCTTAAAATTGAGTTTTTGTGCACAGACAGCCAGAAGCGCCTATATATTTAGGTACTTTATGTACCCCAGTGGGCTTTTTTGAGAATTATTAAATTCCAGTATTATCTATAAATTCCCCACAGATTATAAGCCTTTTGTTTTCAACATTTATGTTGAAACACATGCAACCATTGAATGAGCTATACAAATTCTTCCTCTTAGACTCTTCATTCAAGGAGGAGTTGAGAGTAAAGTAAACAGTTAAGATAAATTTGAAATTTTATATTTTCAATGAAAACTAATTTTATCTATGTAATACTTAAATTATTTTTTTCTTACTATCATTATCTTAATTACATTTATTAATTTCTTTATTAAGCAAAACTGTCTTCTTTTAGATATTACACTTAGACATAGCTTTGGTCATGTTTGGCAAATGCATCACTTGGTTCTAACTATTTATATATCTTCTTTTTAACAGGCGTATGTTTAAATTTATGTTTATTTTTTTTTATTCATTCTGTGCAGTAATGGCTTTCCATTAAAATGTTTCACAAATCATGGTTTGGCTTTTCAAATGAAAATATACAAAATGAATCTAAACCAGAGAGTTGAAGTACCACTCTTAAAATGGGATTGCCAAAAATAATGCCTACATTAATGTCTCTTGACTAAGATTGATGTGTTTGTGTCTGTCTTCAAAAGCACAAGAAATATGCCCAAATTTTTAAAAGCCTCAAAACACACGTCTAGTAATGTTCTGGGTTTTAAAATTTGTTCCTGTAAAATGCTGATGTTAGTATATCTAGAATGATGTGTGATTAATTTCTGTGCTGGTATTTATCAAATAAAATTGAAATAACATAATCTCTAAATGCAATATACAATGTAAACATACTCCTCCGCATGTAATCTCAGTTCCTGATAAACAATAACCTCTACGAGACAGCCATCAATGTACAGTATATATTAGTGCAGTCTTTGTCATTGGGTTTCCTTAGTAAAACATTACAGATGAGTGCTCATATCTAATGACATACAGTGGTGTTTGAAAGTTTGTGAAACATTTGAAATTTTCCATTTTTCTGAATACATTTGACCTAAAATTACATCAGATTTTTACACAAGTCCAAAATAGTAACAGCAACGCGCGGCTGCACTGAGAGGTCTGAGCTAAGATGCATAGAGAGCATGATTGAGGAGAGAGCTGACGGCTTCCTCTTCCATCACTGCTTTCAGCTGTTGGCACCAGGCCTCCCAACTCACAGACCCCAAAGCAGCCAAGGGTTCTACCATTATTAGCGGTACACCACTGAGCTAAAGCACAAAATTATTACTTTGTTCTAAAATATCCAAACTTTTTGTTTATTTCTATTGTGCAGGGTATGAACTTATTGTGAGTGTCCAGACTCAAAGATGCTTCTTTACCCCAATTACCACTTAAAAAGATTGTTCATCAGTAGACAACCACTCTCTCCTATTCATTAAAAGTACTTCAGTATCTGCAGTTGTTTCATTTGTCTCCTTAGTCGGAATACAACTTTGTAAATATTTTTTCCCAGCAATATGCATTCCTGAAGGATGATGATGGAACTCAACGTTCGGATTCACGGGTGATTTTTATTTCAAACTGGAACACAACTGGTTTCGACTTCTTTGAGTCTTCCTCAGGTATAATATCATGCATATAAACAGCTATCTGAACACTTTTTATAGCAGATAAATATGTTCAGATAAATCTGTTTATATGCATGCTTATAGCTGGGAAAAAATATTTACAAAGTGTTATAGCCTATGAAAGCACTGTTCAGTGCTCTAATCAGTTCCCAGATGTCTGCAGCAAACTGAATGGAAAGAGGAAAGGAGTGATCCATGGATTGGATCTATGCGCACTATCTCAAGACACCAAAAAGGTGAGTGGATTCACACTGAATATATACTTTTGGAAACTAACTACTACACTTAGAAGCCTGCACTTCCCATTTCTCCTCTAAAATCCCCTCTTATGTCATAGTCGGAATACGAGGAAGCGATACTTCACCATTGTTGGTTGTTTCATGTATCCACTTTGTTTGGGAAGGAGGAAGTGTTGGTATACTGAAAAATGCTTGCATTGAATTATTCCCAGTATGTTATGGATTAGCAACTTTTTAACCCCTTAATGTCCACTGACGTGCAGAGTCCGTCATGGCAAGGTGCCAGTTCCGGCACCAGGACGGACTCTGCACGTCATGCCTTTGATCTACCACTGCGTGTAAACACGCAGTGGTAGATCAGTGCCGACAGCTGTCACAGACAGCTGACAGGCACGGCAAGCGGTGCGGGGACCTTTGCCGTCAGTCCCCGCACTCACAGCGCTGTGATTGGTCAGTCAATCTGACTGACCAAACACAGCAGCGATCGCGCAGGAGAAGCTGAAATTTCAGCTTCCCCAGCGCGATCAGTGCAGGAGCCGGCGCTGCAGTGGCCAGGCTTCCTGCACTGACAGCCAGGAGCGGAGCCCCCACCGCCCCTGGCTGTTAACCCCCTGACTGCTGCGATCGAGCGCGATCGCAGAGCTCAGGGGGGGAGGCAGAGGGTCGGGAGCTCCCTCTGCCTCAGATCGGCACCCTGCACTGTATTTGCAGGGGCCGATGTCTGCCTTGATGACCCGGGGGTTGTCATGACAACCTCCGGGTCATTTAGCTACGGGAAGCTGCTGTGATCATGTCACAGCAGCTTCCACTATAGTTGCAATGCATTGGAATTCCAGAGCATTGCAATGCATTGTAACTGCAATCAAAAGTAAAAAAAGTGAAAGTCCCATAAAGGGACAAGTTGAAAAAAATCATTTTTTAAAAAAAATTGTAAAAAAATATTAAAAAATAATTTAAAAAAAATCACCTAAAAAATACACATTTTTATGTAATAAAAAAAATAAAAAACAAAAAAAATACACATGTTAGGTATCGCCATGTCCGTAAAAATCCCATCTATAAAAGCATAACCCTAGTTAACCCCTTCAGTGAAAGCCGTAAAAAAAAAACACAAAAAAGTAGTAAATTATACTTTTTCCAAGCGGTATCATTATACCGCTTGGAAAAAGTGCAATAACACGCGATCAAATAGTCAGATATAAATAATCATGGTACCGCTGAAAACGTCATCTTGTCCCGCAAAAAACAAGCCGCTAAATAGCATCATCAGCGAAAAAATAAAAAAGTTATAGCTCGCGGAATAAACTGATGCAAAAATAATTATTTTTTCTATAAAATTCTTTATTGTGTAAAAAACGCCAAAACATAAAAAAAATATATAAATGAGGTATCGCTGTAATCGTAGTGACCCGAAGAATAAAGCTGCTTTATCAATTTTACCACACGCGGAACGGGGGAAAATTTTTTTTAAAAAAACCAATTCCTGAATTGCTGGTTTTTGTTCATTCTGCTTCCACAAAAATCGGAATAGGAAGCGATCAAAAAACGTTATGTGCCCGAATATGGTACCAATAAATACGTCAGCTCGTCCCGCAAAAAATAAGCCCACAGATAACTATGTCGGCCGAAATATGGAAAAATTATAGCTCTCAAAATACGGCGATGCAAAAAATTCTTACAAAAAATTATTCCAAAAAAAAGCATCTTTTAGTGTGTGACAGAAGCTAAACATGAAAAAAGGGTGTAAATCTGGTATCGCTGTAATCACACCGATCCGAGGAATAAAGTCGCCTAATCACTAATATCGCACGAGGAACGGCGTAAAAAAGAAAACCAATTCTTCACCTTTGGTAGATTTGTTCATTGTGCCTCCCAAAGATCGCAGTAAGGCGATCACAGTGGTTCCCACCCCGCATTATGGGTATCAGCTTTACTCAGGACAAAATGCACAATAGCTTTTGGGTCCATTTCTCCTGTTACCCTTATAAAAATAAAAATTTGGGGCAAAAGGTCATTTTGTGGAAAAATATGATTTTTTTTATTTTCACGGCTCTACGTTATAAACTTCTGTGAAGCCCTTGGGCGTTCAAAGTGCTGACCACACATCTAGATAAGTTCCTTGGGGGTCTAGTTTGCAAAATGGGGTCATTTGTGGGGGATTTCTACTGTTTAGGCACATCAGGGGCTCTCCAAGCGCGACATGACACCCGCAGACCATTCCATCAAAGTCTGCATTTAAAAACGGTGCTCCTTCCCTTCCGATCTCTGCCATGCGTCAAAATAGTGGTTCCCCCCGCATATGGGATATCAGCGTACTCAGGACAAATTGCACAATAGCTTTTGGGGTCCTATTTCTCCTGTTACCATTATAAAAATAAAAATTTGGGGCAAAAAGATTATTTTTGTGGAAAAAAATATGATTTTTTTATTTTCACGGCTCTACGTTATAAACTTCTGTGAAGCACTTGGGGGTTCAAAGTGCTCACCACACATCTAGAAAAGTTCCTTGGGGGGGGTCTAGTTTCCAAAATGGAGTCACTTGTGGGGGGTTTCTACTGTTTAGGCACATCAGGGGCTATCCAAAGGTGACATGACACCCACAGACCATTCCATCAAAGTCTGCATTTGAAAAAGGCGCTACTTCCCTTTCAAGCTCTGCCATGCATCAAAATAGTGGTTCCCCCCCACATATGGGATATCAGCGTACTCAGGACAAATTGCACAATAGCTTTTGGGGTCCTATTTCTCCTGTTACCATTATAAAAATAAAAATTTGGGGCAAAAAGATTATTTTTGTGGAAAAAAATATGATTTTTTTATTTTCACGGCTCTACGTTATAAACTTCTGTGAAGCACTTGGGGGTTCAAAGTGCTCACCACACATCTAGAAAAGTTCTTTGGGGGTCTAGTTTCCAAAATGGAGTCACTTGTGGGGGGTTTCTACTGTTTAGGCACATCAGGGGCTATCCAAACGTGACATGACACCCACAGACCATTCCATCAAAGTCTGCATTTGAAAAAGGCGCTACTTCCCTTTCGAGCTCTGCCATGCGTCAAAATAGTGGTTTCCCCCACATATGGGGTATCAGCGTACTCAGGACAAATTGCACAATAACTTTTGGGGTCCTGTTACCCTTTGGAAAATAACAATTGGGGGTGGAAAGATCATTTTTGTGGAAAAGATATGATTTTTTAATTTTACTGCTCTACGTTATAACCTTCTGTGAAGCCCTTGGGGGTTCAAAGCTCTCACCACACATCTAGATAAGTTCCTTGGGGGGTCTAGTTTCCAAAATGGGGTCACTTGTGGGGGGTTTCCACTGTTTAGGCACACAGGGACTCTCCAAATACGACATGGCATCCAATCTCAATTCCAGCCAAAAAAGTCAAATGGCGCTGCTTCCCTTCCGAGCTCTGCCATGCGCCCAAATAGTGGTTTACCCCCACCTATGGGGTATCAGCGTACTCAGGACTAATTGCACAATAAATATTGGGGTCCTTTTATCCTTTGGAAAATAAAAATTGGGATGAAAAGATCATTTTTGTGGAAAAAATATGATTTTTTAATTTACGGCTCTACGTTATAACCTTCTGTGAAGCGCTTGGGGGTTAAAAGCTCTCACAACACATTTAGATAAGTTCCTTTGGGGGTCTAGTTTCCAAAATGGGGTCACTTGTGGGGGGTTTCCACTGTTTAGGCACACAGGGACTCTCCAAATGCGACATGGCGTCCAATCTCAATTCCAGCCAAAAAAGTCAAATGGCGCTGCTTCCCTTCCGAGCTCTGCCATGCGCCCAAATAGTGGTTTATCCCCACATATGGGGTATCAGCGTACTCAGGACTAATTGCCCAATAACTTTTGGGGTCCATTTATCCTTTGGAAAATAATAATTGGGATGAAAAGATCATTTTTGTGGAAAAAATATGATTTTTTAATTTTACGGCTCTACGTTATAACCTTCTGTGAAGCCCTTGGGGGATAAAAGCTCTCACAACACATTTAGATGAGTTCCTTGAGGGGTCCAGTTTCCAAAATGGGGTCACTTGTGGGGGGTTTCCACTGTTTAGGCACACAGGGGCTCTCCAAATACGACATGGCGTCCAATCTCAATTCCAGCCAAAAAAGTCAAATGGCGCTGCTTCCATTCCGAGCTCTGCCATGCGCCCAAATAGTGGTTTACCCCCACAAATGGTATATCGGTGTACTCTGGAGAAATTGTACAACAAATATTGTGGTTCATTTTCTCCTGATACCCTTGACAAAATTTTAAAAAATTGTGTCGAAAGAAAAATTTTGGGAAAAAAAGTTAAATGTTCATTTTTTCCTTCCACATTGCTTCAATTCTTGTGAAGTACCTAAAGGGTTAATAAACTTCTTGAATGTGGCTTTGAACACGTTGAGGGGTGCAGTTTTTAGAATGGTGTCACTTTTGGGTATTTTCTGTCATATTGACCCCTCAAATTCACTTCAAATGTGAGGTGGTCCCTAAAAAAATGGTTTTGTAAATTTTGTTGGAAAAATGAGAAATTGCTGGTCAACTTTTAACACTTATAACTTCGTAACAAAAAAAAATTTTGGTTCCAAAATTGTGCTGATGTAAAGTAGACATGTGGGAAATGTTATTTATTAACTAATTTTTGTGACATATCTCTCTGATTTAATTGCATAAAAATTAAAAGTTTGAAAATTGCAAAATTTTCAAAATTTTTGCCATATTTCCATTTTTTTCATAAAAAAACGCAAGTTATATTGAAGAAATTTTACCACTATCATGAAGTACAATATGTCACGAGAAAACAGTCTCAGAATCGCCAAGATCCGTAGAAGCGTTCCAGAGTTATAACCTCATAAAGAGACAGTGGTCAGAATTGTAAAAATTGGCCTGGTCTTTAACCTACAAAATGGCTTGGTCATTAAGGGGTTAAGTGAAAATTAATTATTAGAATAATTAATTACATAGAACTGGATACTCAGAAAAAAGTCACTAACTTGAGAAATTCACATATAAATAGCATAAACTATGCATGGTTAGTTTCTATTAGTCTGTAATGAACAAATCTATTATGTTATCATGCTATTTATCCCATCCAAAGAACACTCTAAGTGAAACTAACAAATTGCTGTTTTTTCAACTACACTTAGAAATTGGAATAAACAGCAAACTAAAAGTCATATGTACCCTAAAATGAAACCAATAAAACTGCATTTGGTCCTCAAAAACAAGTCCCAATACATTCCTATAAATTAATTAAAGGTATGGCTGAATTGATTTCAAACTTTTTTTGATTTGCTTCATACAAATACAACAAAATGATGGCCAGCCTTCACCTATTTTCATATGTAGAAGACAAAGGGAAGGGGCTGAAAAAATAAAAAATATATGTTTATTTCTCTCCGACCTTCACATTTTCAGCACAGCTTCATGTCTAGTCTTCGTAGTTATTACTTTTTTCTTCACAGCATTTTGTTTTCATGTTCACAGGTCTTTGATCTACTTCTTCTCTATTATACTCTGGTCTTTGGCAACACCAGCACAGACTAAACATCGCAATGCCATGTCATCATGGGGCAATGAACGCCATGACATTGTGAGGCCCATGCAATGCCATAGGAGCGGCAGGGAGAATGTAAGGGTCAGGAAGTGGTGAGTATAACTTTTTCTATTTATCTTTACCACCCTTTATTTGGACAGAAGCAATTTCAATTTTCATGCCGAATGCAGGTAAATTATGCTGAATTGTAGCTCATTAGGTTTGCTCATTGTTAGTTACAATTTCTACAATATGATTACACAGTAAAATTAATTATTAAAAAAATGGATTTTATTTCACTACGAAAAACTAAAAGAATATACATAATATCTAACATACAAATATCTAATATATAATAATATCACAGTGTATTTAGCAAATCGAACTGTCACGATAATATGCTATTTATTCTGAGGTGTAAAAGATGAAAAAGATATAAAAAAATAAAAACATTGACAGAATTGCTGTTTTTTGTTTATGTTTTACACCACTAAAAAAAATAATAAAAAGGGAAAAATGTTGTATGCACCCAAAAACTGTACCAGATAAAACTGCAACTTTTTCTGTTAAAGTTAAACACTCATTCAGCTGGGCCAACACAAAGATAAAACTGTTATGGTTCCCAGAATATGGAGAAACTAAAAGTAATTTTTAAAATAGAGTTTTTATTGTGCACATGTAAGGGGGTGAGATAGAATTACCTCCTTGCTTCCCTTTCTCTAATTGTCTTTGATCTGTTAATGTTGATAATGTCTATGATGAATGCTTGCGGTACTGCTACATAGTAATGTTTTACCGCTCACTGCTTATGGTATTGCCACATTCATACATGTGTTACCATTCTCTGTAGAACTGTATTATATTATGTTTTGTTCCTTCTAATGTAATATTATAACGTGTTGTCATGCTCTTCATTATATATAATGTTTACTAATTTTGATGTACAGTTTAGGGAAAGTTAGTGCATCCTTCTTGAGATATTAGCGGAGGGCATCTTAGTATATAGTTCTTATAGATAATGGTAGATGTAGTTCTTGTATGGGCCATTAGATGGGGCATACTAGTGTGCACTGTTAGGTATAGTTCATAGTCAGTTTATAGAGAGTTAAGTGTAGGAGGGCTGCCGGGTAGTAGTAAGAAGTTTCTAGGAAGTTAGGTCAGGCAGGGCCAGAGTGCCCACGTGTCCACATGAGCTTGTAGGCCCAGACAGCTTGGCAGCCACATAACATTAAAGTGCTGAAGCCCATGTTATCCATGGCCACTGGGCATCACATCAGTGAGTCAGTACAGAGAAGGAAGATGATGCGACTCATAGCTTGGGTGAATGCCTTTAGGGCAGGAGTCGGTTTGACTGAGAAAATGAAGGAAGTTGGAGCTTTGACAAGATCAGTACAGATGGGCCAGATGCTTTACCAGAGGCAGCCAAACCGGGTGACTAATGATTTCGAGTCTGGGGTGAAACAGGCAGAAGGAAATGTCATCAAGGTGAGGTCAGGCCAGGAAGGTACTGGGGAGGAGTCTAGGACAGTCCAGTCTGGGCGTGTCTTGCATAGACATAACAACAAAGCAAGGAAAGATAAGGAATCAAGGGAAACCCATGATGTGCCAACTGTGGATGCAACATGTGAAGTGTTAAGTAAAGAGAATGTTCAAGTTATACTGGACTGTGTCTGCATTACTGGGGGTCACCTGAAAGAGAGAGCGTCGTTGCCTGGGAAGTGCCATGGGAAGCTGAACTTGGAGATGCAGGTATGCTCAAGAGAAGAGTACATTTTACTGTAGGGGAAGTGTTATGCGCTCGGTTGCAACAACTTTAGTATATAATGGATTGCAACCGAACACGGGGTCCACGATGCAGTTTATAGTCACTGTTGCCGAACACCGCTAGAGTATGAGGGTCAAACTGACAACAGAAATCTAACATTAGATCTTGCCTGTGTTGCTTCACACTAGGGAAGATGTAGAATTGGCACTATCTCCGTTAATGTCACAGGAGATGTGCTATCGACGGGCGTAGATGTAGACCTGTTAATGGCACAGAAGCCACTTGCCAGATATTAGGTTTGCACTATGTGCTGCAAGCTGGTATAGACGTAGCCCTGTTGACTACACAGAAGCTACGTGCCAGCCGCTAGGAAGTGCATGCGACTAACGCCAGGCGTACGTGCTACCAGCCGGCGTAAGACAGGACTGAGCAACTCTCTGTTCAGCTTGGCTGGCGATGACCAGGTTACGTGCCCCGCAGTCTGCTCAGGGTGTATAGCTACCCTATATTCATAGCAAGACTGCGCCACATTAGCTACAGGTTACGCACCCCGTAGTCTGCTCAGGGTGTATAGCTACCCTATATTCGTGGCAAGACTGCGACACATTAGCAACTGGTTATGCGCCCCGCTGTCTGCTAAGGTGTATAGCTACCCTCTATTCGAAGCAAGACTGCGCCACATTGGCTACTTGCATAGCATTCATTAACCTGCCTGAAGGACCTGGGCTAATTAGCCAAGCTGACTCTGGCATCGGCAGGTCCCGGAGAGCGAAAGCTAGAGAGCATGTGGAGCCCAGATTCTGGTACATCACACATGAGCACTGCCTATAGTATGATCTGACCGCGCCGAACAGCGGACAGACAAGCTAGTTAAGGGCTAAGCTCCGCCCCAGCCATCTCGTCAATCGCATCATCGGTGACGTCATCCGTGACCAATCAGGCGGTGCCAGGTCAGAGGATCAGCTGACATTAACCACCAATAATGGCTTGCCATGTAACGGACATGCTCAGTGCAGGCATTTCTGGACTCAGGCTTACAACGGCCTTTTCCTGTTCTGTAACCTAGGTTTAAGGCTACTATGAACAAAGACTCAAATAACTACTTGTGCCTCTCGGGTATTGGCGTTATGAACAATGGCGAAGCTGAACAGCATCTGCCTCGGCTGGGTCTAAATGGGAGACCACAGATTCCTCGGATCCAGGTTTGGATCCTGCTGTCGCCTGATGCTTAACATTATCCCCCCACTTGACGCTCATATTCCTCAATGAGCAGGGGAGCATGGATATGGTCCACGGTTTCCCAAGTGCGATCCCTCCAGTGTACCAAATAAGATTTTTTGCCACGAACCACCATAGACCCCACAATCGCCTCCACCTCGAAATCCTCACCCCCAGTGTCAGAAGCGTGTTGAGCTTCCGAGAATTTCGTCAGGCGAACGGGTTTCAGAAGTTACACATGGAATGTCTCATGTATTTTCAAGTGCCGAGGCAATTGCAAACAATACACCACGGGATTTACTTGGGCCAGAATTTAAAAAGGACCAATAAACCGAGAGGCGAGTCTGGCCGATTCCCCGCGACCTCTGATATTGTGAGCCGCGAGCCAGACCCTGTCGCCCGGAGAGAATACGAGAGCTGGACGACGATGAGTGTCAGCCGACTGTGTCATCCAATTTTTGGAGGCCAATAACGCTTCCTGCGTCTGATTCCAGGCGTCCCGCGCCTCCATAGCCCAATCTCTGACCCCAGGCTCCCCAGAATTAACTGGCATAGGGACTGGCACACGTGGGTGCTGACCATTGTTCTAAAGGAAAGGAGTCTGACCTGTGGAATCCGCCACTGCATTATTTAGAGTAAACTCTGCCCAAGGAAGCAAAGTTGCCCAATTATTATGATTGGCAGAAACGAAATGATGCAAGTATGTCACAAGGTTCTGATTAGTGCGTTCCACCAGGCTGTCGGTCTCCAGGTGATAGACAGTAGAGAGGTTCAGTTCAATACTACACAAATTGTACAATTCTCTCCAAAACTGAGAGGTGAACTGAGGACCTCGGTCACAAACTATCCTATCAGGCATACCGTGAAGATGGAAAACGTGATGGATAAACAGTGATGCCAGAACCGGGGAAGAAGGAACCCTAGGAAGAGGTACCAGGTGAACCATCTTAGAAAAATGGTCAGAAACCACCCATATGGTTGTATTTCCCTGGAATTTAGGTAACTCAAGCACAAAATCCATCCCAATCAGCTCCCAAGGTCTATCCGCCACGGGTAATGGATGTAGAAGACACGCCGGACTCTGATGAGACGATTTATTTCTCACGTAGGAGATACATGCTTGGACGTATTCTTTAACGTCCTGGGACAACCGAGGCCATCAATACGAGCATTGGAGGAACTCAGTGGTGCGTTTGATTCCGAAATGACCTCCAATCTTAGAGGCATGTGCCCATGAGAGCACCTCATTCTGTAGGTTCGGAGAGACAAACGTCTTCCCGGGTGGAACCTGGTCTAGAGTCACTGGTGCCACCGTTCGCATACTCTGAGGAGGAACGATAAGTCTGGGCTCATCATCGTCCTCCGTCGTATCCATAGACCGAGATAGAGCATCGCCCAAGGATTCTTCTCCCCTTTTAGAAAATTGATGGTAAAATTGAATCGGGCAAAAAAGAGGGACCACCGGGCCTGTCTCGGGTTGAGACGCTGTGCCGTCTGCAGGTATGAGAGATTCTTATGGTCGGAATACACCACAAATGGATGTTTAGCTCCCTCCAAAAGATACTTCCATTCAACAAAAGCCAATTTTATTGCGAGTAATTCTTTATCCCCAATAGTATAATTCCTCTCCGCTGGAGAAAAGGTCTTGGAGAAGAAGAAACATGGTCTTCTCCGACCCTGCCCAATGTTTTGAGAAAGGACAGCACCTGCTCCTACAGAGGAATCGTCGACCTCCAGAAAGAATGGCTTATTGACATCTGGCCGATGTAGGACGGGAGCTTTCGAAAAATAATACTTGATGTCCCGGAAAGCCCCAGATGTCTCTTTAGACCAGTTTTTTGGGTTGGCACCTTTCTTGGATAGCGCAGCCAAAGGAGCCACCAGTGTGGAAAAATGCGGTATAAATTGCCGATAATAATTGATGAACATCATGAAGCGCTGTATCGCCTTCAGAGAATGGGGCTTCTGCCAATTCTGTACGGCTACCAATTTTTGGGGATCCATGTCCAAGCCCTTACTGGATACAATGTACCCCAAGAATGGTAATGACTCTTGTTCGAGCTGGCATTTCTCCAGCTTGCAATACAGAGAATTTGCGCGCAAACGTTCAAAAACTCTGCGAACATCCTCTCTGTGTGTGGAGAGGTCCGGGGAAAAGATCAGGATAACTTCAAGATATACTACCACGGAGGACAGTAGCAAATCTCGAAAGATATCATTGATAAAATCCTGAAATCCTGACGGCGGGGGCATTGCATAACCCGAAGGGCATGACTAGGTACTCGTAGTGGCCATCACGAGTACTAAAGGCCGTCTTCCACTCATCACCCTCACGGATTCATATGATGTTATAGGCCCCACGCAGGTCTAACTTAGTGAAAATTTTAGCTCCTTGAAGTCTGTCGAACAATTCAGAGATCAGGGGCAGGGGATATTTGTTTTTGATGGTGATTGCGTTTAATCCCGTTATCAATACACGGACGTAGGTCACCTGTCATGGTCCAGTCAGGAGTTTATGCTCTGCTGTCCTCTCTCAGGACTGGTCATGCTGGGGTTAATTTCCTCGGCCTCGTTCTGGAGCTAGCTGGGCTATTTTAGTCCGTCACAGCTGGCTTACCAGTGTTAGTGATAGCTCAAGCTTCCTGTTTAGAGCCTCTGACCCTTGTACCTTGGTGATCCTCCTGCCTTTGACTTGTTTACTCGTGTATGACCCGGACTGACTCTGACCCCGTCTCTTGGTATCCGTCTCTGCTGCTACGTTCTCTGTCTGGCTTTTTGATTCCCTGGCTTGTACCCCTACCACGTCTCCCGTCTCACGTCCTTGGATCCCGCGCTCATGTTTGGCTACTTGACCCTCTGCTTGGTATACTGACTACGTGTATTGCTGCTCCTTCTGGTACTTCGGCCTCTGTACTGTTTTGACCTATTGGCTTGTTTCTGACCACGGGCTTGCTGAGACCTCGTATGACTGATTATTCCTAACTCAGCTTTGGATGTTTTTGCTGCCACCTGGTGGTGGTTTTGGCTGCAGCAGTGCAGGCCTGTCCTGGGAGTGAGTAATCCCTTCTTCCTTCTGTGGCCTACAGGTGGAGCACACACTAGTCTGCCTTGCAGCTGCGTTACATTATCACTAACCATACATTTAAACGGGAGTTTGCAATTTTTTTTTCTCTGGTCATGGATCCACTGCATAACTTGGCGGATCAAGTGTCCAGTTTGATGCAGATGGTGCAGGATTTTTCTGTGAGACATCAGTCCCTTGTTACGTCTCATACCCACTTGCAGAAAAAACTGACTGAGAATATTAAGACTGTGCAGGGAAATACCTTTCATATTGCTAGTCTACCTGATGACTCTGTAGATGTTGTTTTGCACTCCCCCGAACCCACAGTTAAACTTCTTGACACGTTTTCTGGCAAAAAAGATCAGTATCGCATTTTCAGGGAGAGTTGTAAATTATGGTTTTCTCTTAGACCCCGATCGTCTGGGGATGAGACTCAGCGGGTAGGGATTATTATTTCCTTACTTAGGGAAGGTCCCCAATCCTGGGCTTTCTCACTGCCCCCTACCGCTCCTGAACGAAACTCGGTAGATAGGTTCTTTGAGGCCCTAGGACTTATCTATGACGAACCGGACCGTATTAGGGTGGCATAGGACACCATTATGGGTCTGGTTTAGGGGAAGCACTCAGCCGAATGGTACAGCTCCGAGTTCCGTCGATGGTCCACTGAGGTATCTTGGAATGACTCCGCACTGAGATGTCTATTCGGGAAGGGACTGTCGGATTGCTTGAAGGACGCTCTGGCTCTCCATCCACCTCCCAGCTCTTTGGAGGAGGCTATGACTTAGGCTATCCACATGGATCGGAGGCTACGGGAGAGAGGTGTTACACAACGAGGGTTTCCATTGTTCCCTGCTAACCCTGATGTTTTGTTTCCGTCTGAATCTATGGAGGTGGGAGCCACCGACTTCCAGGAGAAAGTGAGGAAACGGCGGCATGATGGAAAGCTGTGTTTTTACTGCGCAGATCCCGGACATTGGAAAAGGGACTGCCCCTCTTGTCCATCCACTAACAAGCGGCTGAGTCTGGGTGATCATCGTGGAGGTCACTCAGACTCCCAGGTACCTTTTTCTTCATTTGCAAAGATTCTGTTAAAGGTGGAACTTGGTGTTGAGAACTGCTTTGTCCATACTTAGGCTTTTGTAGACTGTGGGTCATCCCTGAACCTGATTGACTCTAAACTGATGGCCCGCTGTAGATTAGGGACAGTTAGGTTGGAGACTCCCTTAAAAATTGTGGCTATTGACTCTATACCTCTCACAAAGGATGTTCTCCATTTAATTTCTCAAGAATTCACCCTCAGGGTGGGGGCCCTGCACCAGGAGCACATGTCATGCTTTGTTTTGGATAATCTCCCTGCTGGCCTGGTGTTAGGGTTTCCTTGGTTGCAACGGCATAACCCGGTTATTGACTGGGGGTCCCGGGATATTGTCAAATGGGGACCTAATTGTTCTAAAAATTGTCTTGTTACTGTATCTATGTCATCCGTCAATCTGGAGGGTATTCCGGAGTACCTGAAGGACTTTGAGGATGTGTTTCTCCGAAAAAGAGGCTGAGTGTTGTGAATGGGTTTGAGATGAGTTCTGAGCAGAGGCTCCCTCTGGTGGTTACTAGCGGTGCTAGTCTGTCCAGTGAAGATTGTGAGGACTGGGAATCAGGTGTTACTGATTGGTCTTATATAAGGGAGTCACCTTCCCATCAGGATTGCCGGTGATCAATTCTTCTGGTCTGGATCCTTTATTCCTGTTTCCCTTGTAGCCTGCTGTGTCGTGTCTGCATCTCCTGCTAACAGATAAGACATTTTCTTCTTTTGTGTTTGTGCTATATTTTTGCATTTTGTCCTGCACTTCTGTGGGGGCCTTCAGGGTCCCCTCCGGGGGCTTCTGCCCTCTCAGTTTTGTTCAGCCACTGATGTTTGTACTTTTGCTTTTTCCAGTTTTTTCAGTGGCTGCTGTTTTGATTTTGTTACACCAGAGAACTAATTTAGGTGGAAGAGGTCGTGTGATCTCAGGTGTTTTTGAAATTAGTAGAGTTGGTGCCTTTCAGGGTTTTCTGGGATTGCAGTAAGTACCCTTCCTATCCTTTTCTATTTAGTTAGTTTGGGCCCCAGCGTTTGCTCATACTATTTTCTTTCTGTGTCAGTATTTCCTCTTGTCTAACCGCCATTACATGTTTGGGGGCTTTCTATTATCTTTGGGGTTCTGCTCCGGGGCAGATAGCTTTCCTATTTCTATCTTTAGGTGTAGTTAGTTTCTCAGGCTGTGACGAGGCGTCTAGGACCAACGTAGGAACGCTCCACGGCTGCCTCTAGTTGTGGTGGTTAGTCAGGGTACTGCAATCTCATAGATTCCAACTGCTCTGGTGTATTGCCTTTTTTACCTGCACTCCTCAGCTACCGAAACATAACAGCTGAGGTTCTACCACCACACCGCCCATTCGATTGTGCCATTGATATTGTTCCCGGTGCCAAATTGCCCAAAGCCTGTCAGTACAATCTCTCCATCCCTGAGCGAGCGCTATGAAGGAGTATATCTCTGAAAGCCTCCGTAAAGGACATATTCGGCCATCTGTCTCTCCCGTGGCGGCGGGGTTCTTTTTTGTTAAAAAAAAAGATGGTGGTTTTCGCCCGTGCCTCGATTTTCAAGAACTGAATAAGATCACCATAAGAAACACTTATCCTCTGCCACTGATACCTGATTTATACAACCAATTGTCCGGGGCCAGATGGTTTTCTAAGTTGGACCTCAGGTGAGCATACAATCTCATCCGTATGCGGGGGGGATGAGTGGAAAACTGCGTTTCTCACCTCTGAAGGTCTGTTTGAAAATTTGGTCATGGCGATTGGCTTGACTAACGCACCAGCGGTATTCCAGAATTTCATTAACCATGTTTTCTCAGACTTTATTGGACACTTTTTGGTAGTTTATCTTGATGATATACTCATATATTCTTCTGATAGACAAAGTCACATGGGTCATCTTCGTGCGCTTCTCCAGAGGCTCAGGGAGAACTCTCTCTTTGCCAAACTGGAGAAGTGTTCATTTTGTACTCAATAATTGTCCTTTCTAGGGGTCATTTTGTCCTCTGAGGGGTTTCGTATAGACCCTAGGAAGGTACAGGCCACTGTGGATTGGGTGCAACCCAGAGATCTCAAGGGTCTTCAGCGATTTCTGGGTTTCGCCAATTACTATAGAAAATTTATCAAGGGGTTTTCTCAAGTGGTCAAACCCTTCACTGGTCTCACTCGAAAGGGGGCTGATCTAAAAAACTGGTCAGCTCCAGCTGTGGCGGCGTTTTCTTCATGAAAAATCAGTTTCATGACTGCCCCTGTACTGGTTCAACCTGATTTGTCTAAACCATTTGTCATAGAGGTGGACGCCTCTGAGGTGGGAGTGGGGGCTGTGTTCTCCCAGGGGCCCACCACATTAACTAACTTAAGACCCTGTGCCTTCTTTTCAAAAAATTTTTCCTCTGCTGAGAGGAATTATGATGTGGGTAACCGGGAATTGTTGGCCATTAAATTGGCATTTGAAGAATGGAGGCATTTTTTTGGAGGGGGCGGCTCATCGTATCACTGTCATTGCAGATCACAAGAACCTGTCTTACATCGAGTCCGCCAAACGTTTAACTCCGAGACAGGCAAGGTGGTCACTTTTTTTTTCCCGATTTCAGTTTTACATTACTTTCAGACCAGGGTCCAAGAATGTGAAGGCAGATGCCTTGTCTCGCAGCCTAGATCCAGTATCTCCTCCTGAACCTCCTTCCTCCATTCTTCAGCGTGGGGTGGTTGTGGCTGTGGTGTCCTCGAGATTGGAACAGGAGATTCATGAGTCCCAATCTCTTGCTCCATCGTCCATACCTGAAAATAAGCTCTTTGTGCCTGTCCAATATCGGTTAAGGGTGCTTCGGGAGTTCCACGACTCTGCTCTGAGTGGGCATCCTGGAATCTCTGCCACTCGTAAAGCCATCACTAGGCTGTTCTGGTGGCCCTCGTTGACGTCTGACATCACTGGGTTTGTGTCTTCCTGTGAAACTTGTGCCCGCGCAAAAGCCTCCCGCAACCGGCCGGCGGGGGAATTGGTGCCACTGCCAATTACGGATAGACCATGTACTCATCTGTCCATGGATTTTATCACCGATCTTCCTCCCTCTAATGGCAAAACCGTGATCTGGGTAGTTGTTGATAGGTTCAGTAAACAAGCACATTTTGTACCATTAACGGGCCTCCCGAATTCTGAGACTCTATCTAAACTATTCATTGAGCATGTGATCCGGTTGCATGGTGTGACTGTCAGTGTGGTGTCTGATAGAGGGGTGCAATTCATGGCAAAATTCTGGAGGGCTTTTTGCAAAAGGCTGGGCATTAGTCTGACATTTTCATCGGCCTACCATCCTGAGACCAATAGTCAGACTGAAAGGACCAATCAGTCTTTGGAGCAGATTTTACGGTGTCTTGTCAAGTCTAGACAGGATGATTGGTTCTCTTCAATACCTATAGCAGAATTTGCTTTCAATAATCGTGTCAATCAGTCCACTGGTAATTCTCCATTTTTCTGCAACTATGAGTTTCACCCTCATTTTGGTGAGTTTTCCCGGCTGGATTCAGGATGTCCAGGGGCTGATTTGGCCTTTCTGCGGTTGGGGGAGGTCTGGAGGGAGGTTCAGAGAAACATTGGGGAGGCTCAGGGCAAATATAAATTTTTTGCAGGTAAACGACATTCTGTGGGGCCAGCTTATCAGGTGGGGGATAAGGTATGGTTATCCACCAAAAATATAAGGCTGAGAATTCCCTCGGCTAAGTTGGGTCCCAAGTATATTGGTCCGTATGAAATTTTAGAGGTGATTAATCTTGTGGTCTTTCGCCTGCGCTTGCCTCCGTCGTTGCGGATCCCCAATGTGTTCCATAAGGCGCTTCTGAAGCCGTCGGTGCCTTCCTCTGGTGAGTCTCCCTCACACCCGCCGCCTGTTGTGGTAGATGGACAAACCGAGTATGAGGTGGAACAGGTGGTGGATTCTCGTATGCTCCGCCGTTCACTTCAGTACTTGGTCCATTGGAAAGGGTACGGTCCTGAGGACCGGATATGGGTGCCGGCACGTTTGGTCCATGCTGATCGGTTGGTCCGGGCCTTTCACGCTCGTCATCCAGGGAAGCCTAGGAGTCCGATGGCCCTCCATTGAGAGGGGGGTACTGTCATGGTCCAGTCCAGAGTTTATGCTCTGCTGTCCTCTCTCAGGACTGGTCATGCTGGGGTTAATTTCCTCGGCCTCGTTCTGGAGCTAACTGGGCTATTTCAGTCCATCCCAGCTGGCTTACCAGTGTTAGTGATAGCTCAAGCTTCCAGTTTAGAGCCTCTGACCCTTGCACCTTGTGTTATGTTACGGTAGCTGAGGAGTGCAGGTAAAAAAGGAAATACACCAGAGCAGTTGGAATCTATGAGATTGCAGTACCCTGACTAACCACCGCAACTAGAGGCAGCCGTGGAGCGTTCCTACGATGGTCCTAGACGCCTCGTCACAGCCTGAGAAACTAACTACACCTAAAGACAGAAACAGGAAAGCTATCTGCCCCGGAGCAGAACCCCAAAGATAATAGAAAGCCCCAAACATGTAATGGCGGTTAGACAAGAGGAAATACTGACACAGAAAGAAAATAGTATGAGCAAACGCTGGGGCCCAAACTATCTAAATAGAAAAGGATAGGAAGGGTACTTACTGCAATCCCAGAAAACCCTGAAAAACACCAACTTACTAATTTCAAAATCACCTGAGATCACACGACCTCTACCACCTAAATTAGTTCTCTGGTGTAACAAAAACAGCAGCCACTGAAAAAACTGCAAAAAGCAAAAGTACAAAACACAGTGGCTGGACCAAACTGAGAGGGCAAAAGCCCCCGGAGGGGACCCAGAAGGCCCCACAGAAGTGCAGGACAAAATGCAAAAATATAGCAAAAACACAAAATAAGAAATTGTCTTATCTGATAGCAGGAGATGCAGACACGACACAGCAGGCTACAAGGGAAACTGGAAAGAAGGATTCAGACCAGAACAATTGATCACCGGCAACCCTGATGGGAAAATGATTCCCTTAAATAAGACCAATCAGTAACACCTGATTCCCAATCCTCACTAGTACCGCTTGTAACCACCAGAGGGAGCCTCTGCTCAGAACTCATCTCAAACCCATTCACAACAACCTTGGTGATCCTCCTGCCTTTTACTTGTTTACTCGTGTATGACCCGGACTGACTCTGACCCCGTCTCTTGGTATCCGTCTCTGCTGCTACGTTCTCTGTCTGGCTTTTTGATTCCCTGGCTTGTACCCCGGCCACGTCTCCCGTCTCACATCCTTAGACCCCGCGCTCATGTTTGGCTATTTGACCCTCTGCTTGGTATACTGACTACGTGTATTGCTGCTACTTCTGGTACTTCTGCCTCTGTACGGTTTTGACCTATTGGCTTGTTTCTGACCACGGGCTTGCTGAGACCTCTGATACTTTGTATGACTGATTATTCCTAACTCAGCTTTGGATGTTTTTGCTGCCACCTGGTGGTGGTTTTGGCTGCTGCAGTGCAGGCCTGTCCTGGGAGTGAGTAATCCCTTCTTCCCTCTGTGGCCTACAGGTGGAGCACACACTAGCCTGCCTTGCAGCTGCGTTACATCACCTCCTTTCTTCTGGACAAAGATGAACCCCGCTCCAGCAGGAGAGACCGATTTCCTGATAAACCCCCGAGCCAGGTTCTCCTTGATGTAATCGGACATGGCCTGGGTCTCGAGGACAGACAGGGGATAAACCCTACCGCAAGTAGGCTCTGACCCGGGGATCAGTTCTATGGCGCAGTCATACGGTCGCTAGGCAGGCAAGGTCTCTGCAGCCTTTTTAGAGAACACATCGGCATAGCTCCAATATTGCTCTGGAAGTGCCTCTAAACCGGCCGGCGGGTCTAAGACCACCTTCCGAGTTGATGCCACCGTACACTGGGTAGTACATCTCTCACCCCATGAATAAACTGTCCCCGTGTTCCAGTTTATATGTGGATTGTGAGAACGTGAACGTAACCGTGGAAGACCCAATAGCACCTCATCCAATCCTCCGGGAAGGGTAAGGAACGAGATATCCTCCTGGAGACCCTGAGGAAATGACATGGTGAAGGGGATAGGCTGGTGGGTGATCTGTGTGTCTAATAAGGAACCGTTGACTACCCTGATGTTTATGGGTCTGGACAGTAATTCCATAGGAACTGCGTTCTTCTGGGCAAAGGTGAATGACAAAAAATTGCCATCGGCCCCAGAATCCACCACCGCCTTGGCAGCAACCGTGGTTGTTCCAAAAAGCAACGTCACCTTATAGGCTGGTCTGGACGAAGAAGTCTCTGAGTCTAACACACCTCCTCCAATGGTGGTTAGACACTCTCGTTCTCCCGCCCGCTTGGAACCCTTATTATTGGGGTACTCCAAGAGATGGGTAGGACGGGAATGAGGGGACCATTTCCTGGTCTGGTAAATATCCATTGGCTCCGGTTCCGTGTCTGGAACCACGGATTCGGAAATAGACTTAGAAAATGACGGTGCCAAGGGAAACCGAGGTTTAGAGACTTTCAGCTCCAACTTGCTTTCTGCATGACATAAATGTATTCAGTTGGCGAGGGTCATTAACTCTTCAAGGGAGGTTGGAATCTCCCTGGTGGCTAAAGCATCTTTTATATGCCCAGCCAAACCCTTAAAGAACACCGGGATTAGTGACTGTTCAGACCAATCCAGTTCTGCCGCTAATGTCCTGAACTGTACGGCATAATGACTGGCGGTGGTCGAACCCTGCACTAATGTAAGCAGCTTAAGAACCATATCATGTGTAACCTGAGGACAGAGGAACACACTTTTTAGGTTTCTAAGAAAGAGACCAAGATTGGCCACTACCGGATCACTCCGTTCCCACAGAGGAGTAGCCCACTCCATGGCCTTGCGGTTAAGTAATAGGATAATGAAACTCACTTTAGCCCTTTCAGAGGGGAACCATGCCTCCATCATTTCTAGCTGAATGGAGCATTGATTAATAAACCTTCTGCATGATTTACTATCACCAGAAAATTTTTCCAGTAGAGCAAAATGCGGTAATGACACTTTAGCAGCTACCGCAGCTTTCCCAGCAGCAGAGCTTACGAGATTTGCTGCTTGTGCGCGCCGCCTGAGTAGCTACTGCAGTGAGATCAGCAAGATCAGCAACTGGATCGGCCTGCTCCAGAAACCTAAGTCTAGCCTCTAGTTGCTGAACGTAGCGCTGCAGCTGCTGGCTGTCAGCCATGATCGGCGAGACCCTGGCGGTCAGATACTGTTATGCTCTCGGTTGCAACAACTTTAATATATAATGGATTGCAACCGAACACGGGGTCCACGATGCAGTTTATAGTCACTGCTGCCGAACACCCTAGAGTATGAGGGTCAAGCTGACAACAGAAATCTAACATTAGATCTTGCCTGTGTTGCTTCACACTAGGGGAGATGTAGAATTGGCACTATCTCCGTTAATGTCACAGGAGATGTGCTATCGATGGGCATAGATGTAGCCCTGTTAATGGCACAGAAGCCACTTGCCAGATATTAGGTTTGCACTATGTGCTGAAAGCTGGTAAAGAAGCTGTTGACTGCACAGAAGCTACGTGCCAGCCGCTAGGAAGTGCGTGCGACTAACGCCAGGCATACGTGCTACCAGCCAACGTGAGACCGGACAGAGCAACTCTCTGTTCAGCTTGGCAGGCGATGCCCAGGTTACGTGCCCCGTAGTCTGCTCAGGGTGAATAGCTACCCTATATTCGTAGCAAGACTGCACCACATAGGAAACTGGTTACGCACCCCGCAGTCTGCTCAGGGAGTATAGCTACCCTCTATTCATTGCAAGACTGTGCCACATTGGCTACCTGCATAGCATTCATTAACCTGCCTGAAGGACCTGGGCTAATTAGCCGAGCTGACTCTGGCATCGGCAGGTCCCGGAGAGCGAAAGCTAGAGAGCATGTAGAGCCCAGATTCTGGTAAATCACACATGAGCACTACCTATAGCATGATCTGACCGCGCCAAACAGCGGACAGACAAGCTATTTAAGAGCTAAGCTCTGCCCCAGCCATCTCGTCAATCGCATCATCGGTGACATCATCCGTGACCAATCAGGCGGTGCCAGGTCAGAGGATCAGCTGACATTAACCACCAATAATGGCTTGCCATGTCACGGACATGCTCAGTGCAGGCATTTCTGGACTTAGGCTTACAACAGCCTTTTCCTGTTCTGTAACCTAGGTTTAAGGCTACTATGAACAAAGACCCAAGTAACTACTTGTGCCTCTCGGGTATTGGCTAGATGCTGGAAATGACAGCGAAGCTGAGCAGCATCTGCCACAGCTGTGTCTGGATGGGAGACTTCGGATCCTGCCGTTGCCCGATGCCTAAGAGGAAGAATTGAACATAGATGTTGCAGTAATTCAGGTCACGACTACAGTCCCGTCCCTCCCTTACACTCACATAGTAAAATCTAAATAAATTGTATGAATTTGGTAATGTTATAATTCTATTGAACCCCGAAGTAATCAATATGTCTTGTATACCACATCGTTAATGCCATAAAAAAATAGCCAAAACAGTAAAATATTGGATTTTTACTTTTTACCATATGTTGCATATTATTTTTTGGAATCCTTGTATGGGATCAAAGTGCTCCCATCACTGCTTTATATATGCCTTGAGGTGTGTAGTTTCCAAAATGGGGTCACACATCAGGGGTTACTTTTTTTCTTTAAATTCATGTTATATCCTCAATAATTGTCCACAAATTCCTGCCAAATAGAACTCTAGTGTTCATGGTACTCTTTCATCTCAGTCGTGAACATTATGTTCAGCCATAATAATAATAACAATAATAATTTTATTTCTATAGCGCCAACATATTCCGCAGCACTTTACATTATAGATGGGACTTGAACAGACAATAGACATTACAGCATAACAATAAACACAGATCAAAGTAGATACCAAGAGGAATGAGGGCCCTGTTCGCAAGCTTACAATCTATAAGAGCTTACAATCTAGCCATAAAATTAGGGCCAAACATATTTAGAGAAGTCACTTTACAGTGACATAAACTGGGCTAAAATAGCATATCTGTGCTCACAAATTTCTTGAAAATACCCATGGGGTAAAGAAGTTCACATCAAATAACCATGAAAACCTAAAAGAATATAGTTTGCAAATTTGATCATTTCTCAGGGGTTTCTTTAATTTTTGCACTATAGAATCTTTGAAACTTTCAAATAGTGTTGTTGTTTAAATCACCACATTAGTCCTTAAGTGTGCCTAGTGTTCTTTAACTCCTGAGCCCAGTCATACTGTATGCCCAGCCAAAAAAGACATACAAAGTGCTTCTAACACTGAAATATAGAGCTTAATAATTATCTAACTTTCCTTTCACAGTTTCACAAACAGAACACAACATATTTGGAAGCACAGGTAATGGTTCTAAATATGCAGCTTGGAACACTCTGGAGCACTGCAATCATAGAGCATGGAAAGGAGTTTAGAGCTCACTGAGCATGGACTGGCTGGGGCCAGTTTTATGGAGGTGGGGAAGATCAGAACTCAAAAAGTAGGTAGCTGGGTAGCAGTTAGAAGAAGGGGCGGGGGGAAAAGTGTCAGAGAGCCAGGTCCTGATCTGGCACAACTTTGTAAATTTGCCTGTTTGGCTGATATTAGGAATGCAAGCCAGGACTAGGATCACTACAGCAGGACGTTGCTCCTAGAAACCAGTAAAATGACTCCTGAGGGAAGGAGGGAAATATGAGTGCAGCAAACATCAGATAGATGTTAGCGGTAAGAGACTCTATAATTAAGCAGACAGACAGGGTCATCTGCCGCAGAGACCATGAACATTGTGTTCTGTGCCGAGTGCTCAGGTTTGGCATATTGCGAATTGGATAGATAGATAGATAGATAGATAGATAGATAGATAGATAGATAGATAGATAGATGTAGATAGATAGATAGTTTGCTAGGTAGGGCTGGGAAAACTCAGTGGTCATGGTACACATTTGTACTAATAACAAAGTTAGAGGGAGGTGGAATGTCTTTAAAAATTATTACAGAGAACTAGGAAAGAAGCTGAAGTCCATAACCTTCAAGGTGGTGTTTTACTAGAATGACAGCCGGAGCTTAGGAAGATAAATAAGATGCTTAGAAATTGGTGCAGCAAGGAAGGGCTTGGGTACATGGAGAACTGGGGCGACTTCTCTTTTGGCTACAAGCTCTGTAGAAGGGACGGGATGCACCTCAATAGGGAGGGTGCAGATGTCCTGGGGGAAATGGTCAGATGTATAATGGAGCTTTTAAACTAGGATTTAGGGAAGAGGGTAGTTATGCAGATAATGGGATAGATAGTGTAGGCAGAGAGAGTGAGACTTTACGAGTTAAAGAGGATTTAAGGGGGCTGGGACATTCAAAGAAAGTAGGGAGGTGAATAGCAGTCATAACTAGAGTTGAGCGATACTTTCCGATATGCTAAAGTATCGGAATCGGAATGGTATCGCCGATATCACTAAAATATCGGCGATACCCGATACCGATACCGGAAGTCCCATGTAAGTCTATGGGAACAAAATATCGCAACTAAAAAAACCCCCTTCTTTCCTTGTAAACACTAAATATACACACATAGAATACATATATATATATACATGTCATTGTGACATATATATATACATATATGTATAGTTTATACACTTCTACATAGTAAAATATCCTTTGATTCAATTGCCGGGTAAAGCCGGCTTCAGTGAAAAGACAGAAGCACCCGACATGAAATGACACTTGGTGTATATAGGGTTAAACATTTCTTTTCATGTCCTTTGCTATCTAATTTGCACAAACAATTAAATCAGACTATGTGTGCAAAATTTCACACCTGTAGGGGTTAATTAAAGGTGTAAATTCGTTGTAAAAAAAAACGAACTTTTTTGCTACGAATTTACACCTTTAATTAACCCCTAGAGGTGTGAAATTTTGCACACATAGTCTGATATAATTGTTTGTGAAAATTAGATAGCAAAGGACATGAAAAGACATGGTTAACCCTATGTACACCAAGTGTCATTTCATGTCGGGTCACCCGACATGAAATGACACTTGGTGTACATAGGGTTAAACATTTCTTTTCATGTCCTTTGCTATCTAATTTGCACAAACAATTAAATCAGACTATGTGTGCAAAATTTCACACCTCTAGGGGTTAATTAAAGGTGTAAATTCGTTGTAAAAAAAACGGACTTTTTTGCTACGAATTTACACCTTTAATTAACCCCTAGAAGTGTGAAATTTTGCACACATAGTCTGATTTAATTGTTTGTGCAAATTAGATAGCAAAGGACATGAAAAGACATGGTTAACCCTATGTACACCAAGTGTCATTTCATGTCGGGTTCTGCATTTTCACAAAAGCCGGCAATTGAATTAGCGGCTATTATACTATGTAGAAGTGTATGAACTACAAATATAAATATATATATATATGTGTCACAAATTCAATGACATGTATATATATATATGAGGTGTAAAATTGCTGAAAAAAAATGCGTGAGCTCCCGCCCTATTTTCGCAACCAGACAGACAAAGCCAGTGAGTGGGGGCAGATAATAATAGCCCAGAGAGGGACCATTATTTTTGCCCCCCCCCGGCTACTAACATCTGCCCCCAGACACCACAGGAAAGACAAATCTATAATTAGATTCGCCCTTTCTGGCACTTTGCCCGTCTATTCCCATTGCCCTGTAGCGGTGGCGAATGGGTTAATATGGGGTTAAAGCCACCTTGCTATTGAAAGGTGACCTTAAGCCAGGTTAATAATTGAGAGCTGTCAATTAGACAACTATCAATTATTAATCCTATTGCATGAAATAAAAATAAAACACACACACTTTAATTAAAAATCATTTTAATGAAATAAAGACACATGTTTTTGACCATCTTTTATTTTACTGCAAAAACCATTTCCTGTAATAAAAATAAAATAAAAAAGCAAAATTATTCTTACCTATCCCATGCACAGTCAGGTCCCACGGTGTAATCCTTCAGAAAGGGTTAATGTTTACTGCAGGGACCGCAGCTAATGCTGCAGCCTCACAGTAAACCCCAAATGAATGAGTTCCTCTCCTGCCTGACAGGAGAGTAAAGGCTGGGTGTCACATAACGATACACCAGCGATCCCGACAACGATATGCACTTGTCAGGATCGCTGGTGTATCGCTACATGATCGCTGCTGAGCTGCCAAACAGGCAGCTCAGGCAGCGATCTGGGACAGCGACACTGCGGGTAACATCGCTTAAGGGCCCGTCTCACATAGCGATATCGCTACCGAGATCGCTGCTGAGTCACTAGTTTTGTGACGCAGCAGCGAGCTCACCAGCGATATCGCTGTGTGTGACATTCAGCGACAATCAGCCCCCCTGCCGGGTATCGCTGATCGTCGCAGAAATGTCAGGACCTTTTTTTGATCGCTGGTTTCCCTCTGACAGGCACGCATCGCTGCGTGTGACAGGCGGGAAACCAGCGATCAAAGGTCCTGACATTTCAGCGACGATCAGCGATACCCGGCAGGGGGGCTGATCGTCGCTGAATGTCACACACAGCGATATCGCTGGTGAGCTCGCTGCTGCGTCACAAAACTAGTGACTCAGCAGCGATCTCGGTAGCGATATCGCTATGTGAGACGGGCCCTTAAGTGGAAAGCTTAATTGATTGCTTTCCACTTTCACTTCAGGTCAGCCAGGGACACAATCAGTGACGTCAGAGGGAACTGATTAACAAAAA
>JARQOD010000006.1:189679764-189804897 GCA_033576555.1 Oophaga sylvatica | reverse complement strand
AACCAGAGCAAGCATGGGTTTGTAGCAAACAAGTCATGCCAGACTAATCCAATTTCTTCTATGATGGAGTCACCAACTGGGTGGACCAGGGAAATGCGGTAGATATAGTATATCTCAACTACAGCAAAACATTTGATAAATTATTATCCTTGTTGAAAAAATGACCAAGCATGAGATTGACAAAACTACGGTTAGGGGGATTCATAACTGTATTCATACTCAAAGAATAGTGATGAATGGTTGCACACCCAAATTGGAAGATTGTTTCAAGTGGAGTACCATTTTTTTAAATGATCAAGATAAGGAAACTGAAGGCAAACTAATCAAATTTCCATATTATGCAAGCTAGGAGGGATAGCTAACACTAAAAAGACAAAGGATTAAGAAGGATCTATATAAGGTTAAAAAAGAGGCAGCGACTAATAGAATGGATTTAACAGTGAAAAATGCAAGATTTTACATCGGGGCAAGAAAAATTAATATTACTTCTACAGAATGGGAGGAATAGAACTAAGCAACAGCATGTATGAAAAAGACTTGGGTATACGAATAGATCAAAGACTGCACATGAGTCATCAGTATGATGCAGCAGCAAAAAGGCAAACACTTCTAGAATATATTAAGAGAAGCATAGAGTCTGGATCACATAAAGTAATTAAACCCTTTCTTCTTCTATGGTCAGGCATCATCTGGAATACAGTGCCTAGTTCTGGGCACCACATTTTAGAAAAGCCCATTGAAAAACTGGAGCAAGTTCAGAGAAGAGCTACCCGGTTGGTAAGCGGACTGCAAAAGATTTTTATGACATTTTTTGCTGATGCCAACGACTAAGTTGATCATACATTGTGTCCACCTGCCTGACTGTTACTGTGGTCTACTCCATTCTGTGCCTACCAGTGCCAATGGACCACACTCTAGCATGCATCTGCTCCCTTCCATAATGTTATCTACAATGTAGTACTATGGCTTCAAAGGCCCCAAACTGCTAAAAATCTTCTTACCTGCCCCTTAACTCTTACTGGGCTGCTCCTGCCACAGCCTCTCTACAGGCATGCCAGCCACACACCTCAGGTATACACCCCTTAAACTTGTACTGCTGCTGACGGGGCTGCATTGCTGTCCAAAATTGCTAACATCTCCATGCTTGCCCATCTTAATCTCTACCATCCTGATTCTGCCGAAGCCAATGCCAGCCAAACATCTCCTGGTTGCCCACTGTGTTTTTATCATCCCTGACAGTACTATAGATGCCTGGGAAATGTAATCGCATGTTTTTGTGCACTCAAAAAACAGTTTTCAAATAGCTGCTAATTTTTAAGTCTGGTGAAATGAAGCCAAAATTTCAAAACAATGCAACTGTGATGAAAGCAGAAATTTCTTGAACACTTGATAGAAATAATTGCCCTTATTATTTTATAATTGGCAACCAGCAGATGACCCCAAAAAATGGATTTTTTTTCCACTTTTATTTACAAGGCAACAATTTTTTTACATTCAAAGCAAAACTCCTGTTTTTGGCACAAAAATTAACCCCTTAAACCCCAAGGATGGTTTGCACGTTAATGACCGGGCCCAATTTTTGCAATTCTGACCACTGTCTATTTTTGAGGTTATAACTCTGGAACGCTTCAACGGATTTTAGCGATTCTAAGATTGTTCTCTCGTGACATTGTACTTCATGAAAGTGGTAAATTTCTTCGATATAACTTGCATTTATGAAAAAAATGGACATATGGTGAAAATTTGGAAAATTTTTTCTATTTTAAAACGTTGAATTTTTATTCCCTTAAAACAGAGAAACATGTCACACATAAATAGTTGCTAAAAACATTTCCCACATTGTTGAACAAGAGAAAAGATATTATATGAAATAATTTTATTAATAGTACAAAAAGACACACAATGAGAAAAACAGGACCGATAATAAATGTGTAATATCAGTTGACAATGAATAATTAGCCCAAGACAACAAGAAATTGCGGACCAGCTGCCCACAAAAAATATCAGAACAAATGGTACTGCCTAAGAGTGGTAATGTCCATTCAGCAGTAAATGAACCAACATTTGAACTGAAAAAATGAACAATTGCACTTTGCCCTAAAAAGTGATATAATCAAACACAATGTGATCGACCACGCAGCTATAGAGTTTGACAAGCTCAATGCTGAATTGTCTATATGAGCTCACCTGTTAGCTACAAAGTACTTACTGGGAAATGCTTTTGCATGTTTCTCTTTTCCCTTTCTTAGTACATTTAACCCTTGATAATGTGAACGGACTTGCAGCATTGGTATATTAAGACAAGGCTCATATAGACAATTTAGCATTGAGCTTTGGAAACTAGACCCCTAAGGAATTATCTAGATCTGTGGGGAGCACTTTGAACCCCAAATGCTTTACACAAGTTTATAACGTAGAGCTGTAAAATAAAAAAATCAAATTTTTTCCACAAAAATGATCTTTTCACCCCAATTTTATTTTCCCCAATGGAACAAGACCTCAAAAGTTATTGTGCAATTTGTCCTGAGCACGCTGATACCCAATATGTGGGGGTAAACAACTGTTTGGTGTTATGTTTTTGGGAGCTGAGGAGAAATAGCAAAATTGCCAAAGTAGCAATACACCAAGAGGCTGGAAACTACTGGTTGCAGGACCCTAAACTAACCCCCAACCTAGAAGTAGCCATGAGCGACCTACGGTGATCCTAGATGCCTTGTCAAGCCGGAGAGATAGCTAAAACCTAAAGGCAGAAAGATGAAAGCTAACTGCCCCGTAGCAGAACTCTTAAAGAAATAGGAAGCCCCCAAACAGTAATGGCGTTTAGACAAAAAAAATACGAACACAGGCAGAAAATAGAATGAGCAAATGCTGGGGCCCAATCTGTCTAGATTTGAAAAGTATAGGAAAGAATTCTGACTGCAACCCAAAAAACCCTGACAAAAATACCAACACCTTGTCATGGTGGGATCGCCATGAAGATCGTCGCGATTGCACATTCTGACTTCTCACAGCTGAGCTGCTGTTTCTTTGTTTTTTGGTAATGAGAGAGTTAATTTTTCCTAGCTCTTTGCTAAGGCTAGGTGCAGCCTCGCCCGGCTGCTTTTGATTATGTTCTAATTAGTTTCCTTTATATTTCTGCCAGTCTGGGTGTTAGACGCCGGTGAAAGCATTCATGTAGTTTAGCAGACTGGATCGGTTCTGTGAATATTTAAGCTAAGAGCTCCTTAGTTGTTTTTACTCTTACAGCTTATAGTTTTTTCTCTGAGACCTTAGGTGTTCCTACTGTGTGTGAGTGTTGTATGTAAGACTTTATTTACTTTATTTCTTGTCTTTGTTGTTTGTCTTTCTATTCATTAACCGTTACCTGTTCATTCCCTTTGGTGGTATTCAGGGTCCTTCTTAGGACTAGAATACAGTTGGCAGGGATTGATAGGAGACAGGGTTTACGCTGGTGGCCTGGACCTCTGTACCTTTAACAGTACCTCCAGGTTGAGGGATTAGTTAGGACCCCAGTTTAGGGTCAGCTTAGACCCCGGTCACCCTCTAGCCGGAGACAGCGTATAACGGATTCCGTTTTGACCCTCTGGACATTCTGTCAGGTAAATCTATGTTATCATATATCTATGCGCATGTTATATAGTATGTTGCCCTTTTGATATAGATTACTGACATCACATATATATATCTGCTATACAGCGTGACACACCTCTACCTGAGATCACACGATCTCTACCACCTAAATCAGATCTCTGGTGTAACACACAGCAATACCGCAAATAAAAAGTTACACAGGATCCGCAAAAGTGCAAACACAAACAGCACAAATGCAGCGCCAGGCCCCAAAAGGGGACCAGGCTGAAGTCCACTGCTAGGCAGCAAACCAGCAAGGAAAATATAACCAGAGGAAAAAAAACAGCAAATCACTTATCTGAATGAAAGCAGGAATGCAAGCTGAGCTCCAAGCAAGACCTGGAAGAACAATTGATTACCGGCAAGGCTGATGGGAGATCAGGTCACTTATATCAGACCATTCAGACCCAGCTGAAAGCCTTTCAGCAATTGGTTCAATACCCTCAGCAACCACCGAAGGGAGCCCCAGCTCCAAAGTCGCCTCCAACGTGTTCACAACAGTTTGGGTGCATGGCAGAGCTCGGAAGGGAAGGAGTGCAGTTTGACTTTTTCAATGCAGAATTGGCTGTATGCCATGTCGCAATCGGAGAGCACCTGATGTGCCTAAACAGTGGAAACCCCCCACAAGTGACCCTCTAGGGAACTTATCTAGATCTGTTTTGAGCACGTTCAACCCCCAAGTGTTTCATTAAAGTTTAAAATGCCTAGGTGTGAAAAAAAAGAAAATTTCCACAAAAATGATTTTTAGTCACCAATTTTTGATTTTTCCCAAGGAAATTGGACCCCAAAAGCTGTTGTCTAATTTGTCCTGAGTACGTTGATACTCCATATGTTGGGGGGAAAAACTGTTTGGGCGCACAGCAGGGTTGGAAAGGAAGTAATGACATTTTGGAATGCAGACTTTTATGGGTGTCATGTTCAGTTTGCAGAGTCCCTGATGTGCCTAAGCAGTGTAACATAGTAACATAGTTATTAAGGTTGAAGGAAGACTTTAAGTCCATCTAGTTCAACCCATATCCTATCCTAACCTGCCCTAACATGTTGATCCAGAGGAAGGCAAAAAAAAACCCAAGTGGCAAACAGTAAGCTTCACATTGGGGAAAAAAAATCCTTCCCGACTCCACATACGGCAATCAGACTAGCTCCCTGGATCAACGCAGTATCTAGGAAACTAGTGAATATAGCCTGTAATATTATACTTTTCAAGAAAGGCATCCAGTCCCTTCTTAAATTTTAGTAAGGAATCACTCATTACAACATTAGACGGCAGAGAGTTCCATAGTCTCACTGCTCTTACAGTAAAGAATCTGCGTCTGTGATTATGGCTAAACCTTCTTTCCTCCAGACGTAGAGGATGCCCCCTTGTCCCCGTCACAGGTCTAAGAGTAAAAAGATCATTAGAAAGGTCTCTGTACTGTCCCCTCATATATTTATACATTGTAATAAGATCACCCCTAAGCCTTCATTTTTCCAAACTAAATAACCCCAAGTGTAATAACCTGTCTTGGTATTGCAGACCCCCCAGTTCTCTAATAACCTTGGTCGCTCTTCTCTGCACCCTCTCCAGTTCAGCTATGTCTTTCTTATACACCGGAGACCAGAGCTGCACACTGTATTCTAAGTGTGGTCGCACCAGTGACTTGTATAGAGGTAAATTATGTTCTCCTCATGAGCATCTATGCCTCTTTTAATGCATCCCATTATTTTATTTGCCTTGGCAGCAGCTGCCTGACATTGGCCACTAAATGTGAGTTTGTCGTCCACCCATACACCCAGGTCTTTTTCAGTGACAGTTTTGCCCAGTGTTTTACAATTAAGCACATAATTATACATCTTGTTTGTTCTACCCAAGTGCATGACCTTACATTTATCCCCATTAAAGCTCATTTGCCATTTATCAGCCCAAGCTTCTAGTTTACATAAATCCTCCTGTAATATAAAATTGTCCTCCTCTGTATTTATTACCCTGCAGAGTTTAGTGTCATCTGCAAATATTGAAATACTACTCTGTATGCCCCCTACAAGGTCATTAATAAATATGTTAAAGAGAAACGGCCCCAATACTGACCCCACGAGTGACCCCATGTTGGAAACTAGACCCCCTAAGGAACTTATCTAGATCTGTGGTGAGCACTTTGAACCCCAAGTGCTTCACACAAGTTTATAATGCCCGGGCATGAAAATAAAAAATCATATTATTTTCAAAAAAAATTATCTTTTAGTCACCAATTTTTTATTTTCTCAAGGTCACTGGAGAAATTGGACCCCAAAAGTTGTTGTCCAATTTGTCCTGAGTACGCTGATGCCCTTTATGTGAGAGAAAACTACTGTGTGGGCACACGTCGGGGCTCAGAATAGAAGTAGTGATGTTTTGTAATGCAGACTTTGATGGAATGGTCTGCCGGTGTCATGTCACGTTTGGAGAGCCCCTAATATGCCTAATCAGTGGAAACCCCACACAAGTGACCCCGTTTTGGAAACTAGACCCCCAAAGGAACTTAGCTAGATGTGTGGTGAGCACTTGACACCCCCAAGTGCTTCACAGAAGTTTATAACGCCAGGGCGCGAAAATAAAAAAATCATATTTTTTCCACAAACATGATCTTTTAGTCCCAGTTTTTTATTTTCCCAAGGGTAACAGGAGAAATTGGACCCCAAAGTTGTTTTCCAATTTGTCCTGTGGGAGAAAACTACTGTATGGGCACACGTCGGGGCTCGGAAGTGAAGTAGTGACGTTTTGCTTTGCAGACTTTGATGGAATGGTCTGCGGGTGTTATGTTGCTTTTGGAGAGCCCTGATGTGCCAAAACAGTGGAAACCCCCACAAGTGACCCCATTTTGGAAACTAGACCCTCAAAGGAACTTATCTAGATGTGTGGTGAGAACTTTGAACCTCCAAGTGCTTCACAGAAGTTTATAACGTAGAGCCATAAAAATAAAAAATCATATTTTTTTCCACAAAAATGATATTTTCGCCCGCAATTTGTCCTGAATATGCTGATACCCCATATGTGTTGGTAAATTCTGTTTGGGTGCATGGCAGAGGTCAGAAGGAAAGGAGCACCGTTTGACTTTTTCAACACCGAATTGGCTGGAATTGAGATCAGACGCCATGTCACATTTGGAGAGCCCCTGATGTGCCTAAACAGTGGAAACCCCCCAATTCTAACTCCAACCCTAACCCCAACACACCCTAACCGTAATCTCAACCCTAATCATAACCCTAACCACAAACGTAACCCTAACACACCCCTAACCCTATTCCCAACCCTAACCCTAACTCTAACTTTAGCCCAACTCTAACCCTTACTTTAGCCCTAACCCTAACGGGAAAATGGAAATAAATACATTATTTTAATTTTATTATTTTTCCCTAACTAAGGAGGTGAAAAAGGAGGGTTTGATTTACTATTTATAGCGGGTTTTATGTTTGGCAGCTGTCACATGCTAAAAGACGCTTTTTATTGCAAAAAATAGTTTTTGCATCATCATATTTTGAGAGCTATAATTTTTTCTTATTTTGGCCCTCAGAGTCATCTGAGGTCTGATTTTTTGCGGGACGAGTTGACGTTTTTATTGGTACCATTTTTGGGCACATGACATTTTTTGATCGCTTTATATTACGATTTTTGTGAGGCAGAATGAACAAAAACCAGCAATTCATGAATTTCTTTTGGGGGCGTTTATACAGTTCCGTGTGTGGTAAAATTGAAAAAGCGGTTTTATTCTTCGCGTTAGTATGATTACAGCGATACCTCATTTGTATCTTTTTGATGTTTTGCCGCTTTTATACAATAAAAACCATTATATATAAAAAATAATTATTTTTGCATTGCTTTATTCTGCGAGATATAACTTTTTTATTTTTTCTCTGATGATACTCTATGGCAGCTCGCTTTTTGACATTTTCAGCGGTACCATGTTTATTTATATCCGTCTGTTTGATCGCGTGTTATTCCACTTTTTGTTCGGCGGTATTATGATAAATCATTGCTTTTTTGCCGTTTTTTTTAAGGGGATCACTAAAGGGGTTAACTAATGGATAGTTTTATAGGGCGGGTCATTATGGACACAGCAATACTAAATATGTGTACTTTTATTGTTTTTTTTTATTTACATGAAGAAATGAATTTATTGGGGAATTTTTTTTTTCTTTATTTAGGAATTTTTTTTTTACACGTTATTATTATTTTTTCTACTTTTTTACTTTGTACCAGGGTGAGACATCACTGTATAGAGGTGGATAGCTGATCTGACACTGTGCACAGCACTTTGTCAGATCGGCGATCTCACAGGCAGTGCAGCAGGCTTTCTCAGTGCCTGCTCTCAGCAGGCACTGAGGTAGCCGCCTCCATGCAGGATCCGGAAGGACCCCGCAGCCATCTTGGATCCGGGGTCATGCAGGGAGGAGGCCCTCAGAACACATCACAGATCACATCGCGTTGTTCTGAGGGTCGCAGGGAAGAACGCAGAGAGCCCCCTCCCTACGCGATGCTACCCTATACCGCCGGAACACTGCGATCATCTTTGATTGCAGTGTTCCGGGGGTTAATGTGCTGGGAGCGGTGATAATCAGCTGAAACCCGGCTGCGATCAGCTGCGCTCCCCCGGGAGCCCAGCTGATCGCTTATTGCGTACTATTCTGTCCATGAAAATTAAGTCCCAGGGCACATGGATGGAATAGTACGTCTGATGGCAGAAAGGGGTTAAATAATTTTTAGGCTGGTTTATGAAAATGCTATTGCTACTTCACTTAGCAAAAGGCAATACTCCATCCAACCATGTGAGGATGAGATGGCTGTTTCCGTTTCACCACCTGTCTATAAGCATCCGCAATGCATGCATCTGCTACCTCAAAATGGATCATTTTTAGACGGTTTGTACAATTTAGTGAGCCTTAAAAAGTCTTATACTGCAGTGTGTTGTTAAACATGGTGTTGTTCCCTGATGATGTTGTTACCTCTGGTTTCCATACGTTTTTTCCTTGTTAGAAAGGTTAAATGCATTTAGACATTAAAAGGTTTGTGTGCATTACAGAGCTAAAATTGTGTGCAATTTAATGATTTGTTAATATATATACAGTACAGACCAAAAGTTTGGACACACCTTCTCATTCAAAGATTTTTCTGTATTTTCATGGCTATGAAAATTGTAGAATCACACTGAAGGCATCAAAACTATGAATTAACACATGTGGAGTTATACATTACACTTTACAAAAAAGTGTGAAACAACAGAAAATATGTCTTATATTCTAGGTTCTTCAAAGTAGCCACCTTTTGCTTTGATTACTGCTTTGCACGTAGAAAAGGTGAACGGATGGATTCTACATGCCTGGTTCCCACCGTGAAGCATGGAGGAGGTGGTGTGATGGTGTGGGGGTGCTTTGCTGGTGACACTGTTGGGGATTTATTCCAAATTGAAGGCATAGTGAACCAGAATGGCTACCACAGCATCATGCAGCTGCATGCTATTCCATCCGGTTTGCGTTTAGTTGGACCATCTTTTATTTTTCAACAGGACAATGACCCCAAACACACATCCAGACTGTGTTTGGGCTATTTGACCAAGAAGGAGAGTGTTGGGGTGCTACGCCAGATGACCTGGCCTCCACAGTCACCAGACCTGAACCCAATCAAGATGGTTTGGGGTGAGCTGGACCGCTCACCGCTTAAATTTTGAATAAATCCCAAGTGTCACCAGCAAAGCACCCCCACACCATCACACCACCTCCTCCATGCTTCACGGTGGGAACTAGGCATGTAGAGTCCAGCCGTTCACCTTTTCTGTGTGCAAAGCAGTAATTAAAGCAAAAAGTGGCTACTTTGAAGAACCTAGAATATAAGACATATTTTCAGTTGTTTCACACTTTTTTGTAAAGTGTAATGTATAATTCCACATGTGTTAATTCATAGTTTTGATGCCTTCAGTGTGATTCTACAATTTTCATAGTCATGAAAATACAGAAAAATCATTGAATGAGAAGGTGTGTCCAAACTTTTGGTCTGTACTGTACTGTATATACATACCATAGGTCAGCTCAATTGTCTGCACTCGGACGTAGGCAAAGGAATATTGTCTTTTTAAGACTCTGTTTTATTAGGGGTGCTGCCGAAGCCAGTGTAGAGTTAGCAAAAAAAAAAAGGCTTTTACGTGCTCGAGGGATTTGCCCCGGGCACATAGCTTCCACTGGTTCTCTTTCTCGCCATGGTTTGAGCAAGTTAAAGGGAATCTGTCACCCCATTTTAGCCCTATGAGATAGGGCCACCGCCATCAGGGGCTTTTCTACAGCATTCTGGAATTCTGTAGATAAGCCCCCGATGTCACCTGAAAGTGAAGAAAAACTAGATATATTATACTCACCCAGGGGCGTTTCACCGTTAGGTCGGGTCCGATGGGGGTCGCGGTCCGGGGCCTCCCATCTTGTAGCGAAGCTGGCCTCTTCTTTCCGTCCTGTCGCTGCTCCTGCGCAGGCGCACTGCTCTGCCCTGGTGAGAGCAGAGCAGAGTACTGCAGTGGCAAGGCGCCGGGAAAGGTCAGAGAGATCTACGCACCTGGGGGAACTCATCTACCTCTCCCTGCAATGGGGATTCATCAGTGTTGAACTAGTCCTGTCTGACTGACTTCGTACCCCCGCCTTCAGCCATAAGTCCCAGAAGAGGCTATTGTCCAGCCCTATTATCCAACTGGTGGGGGGAGTATGGCCTTTACCAATGTCACCAAACTACCCAAGTCCAAGAGTCCCGACAACAGTTCCCCATTTATTGTCACAGGACATGACTGCGGCCCCTCACTGGCTTGATTGTCCACACTGCAGGCAGGGTAGGCATAGTATGAACAGCGCCTCCCGAAGTTGCAGTCTATATGTTTGTAGGATATAGGACAAAGGATGGCTATACGACCAGGACTGTGACATCTCCAGAATAGGAAGTCTTTACCAGAGGCCATTGGCAGCCCCTCAATGACCCCTTGGGACCTCAGACTCCCCCCAGCTGTGGCTCTACTACCACTCTTTTGGGTTTCTGCCTCCCTCTGTGTACCCCAATATGGGGATGCAACACCACCCAGCTTCCTTAGGGAACTCTTAACCACCTAGTTACCTTTCCATTAGGCCCACAAGGTAGTCTGCATTATGGGGGTCCCCAGGGCAACCCTGGTCTGCACCGACTGGGGAAAAGAATGCATAAATGCGTCCATCAAGACATGCTCTACCATCTGGGCAGGAGTGGAGGACTCTGGCTGCAACCATTTCAGTACCAGGTGCTGCAAATTGAATATTTGGGAGCGAAGGGCTTAATCACCAAAATATACTCAGTGGTAGGCCCTTTCAGCTCAGACAGACATAGTCACCCCTGACTGTGCCAGTATCTCAGTTTTTAGTTTGGCATATTCCCAGGCATCTTGTAAGGTCAGATCATAATAAACCTTCTGGGGCTAACCAGTTAGATAAGGGGCCAGCATCTCCACCCACTGCTCCAGCAGCAGCTTCAAAAATGCTTTCACATCATCGCCCAGGGTAATTTTTTGCATCGCTTGTCTTACTGCCTTCCGGACGTATGTGTCATCACCTTGACTTGCGAGCAACTTAATCTGCTGATGTTGTTGTCAGAACTGGTCTTGTTGCTGCTGCTGATGTTGTTGGAGCTGCTGCTGCTGTTGATGCATCTGTTGCATAAGCAGCTTACTTGTCTCCTGATGTGCCAGTTGTTGCTGCTGATGTGCTTTCACAAGATGCTTAATAATGGTTCTCTATGTTGTCTGACTTTGCTTCCTGGTTCATTGTCAACTTCACTCAAGACATGCAGGTTATCCACAGTGGTCACATGTGCTCTCTGGTGAAGTTGTCCACACTTCTAGCACCAACTGTGGTAGATCAGCTCACTTGGCTGCACAAGGAGGTAGACAAAGTCTCCTTAAGACTCCCACTGGTTTATTAGGGGTGCCTTAAGGGTATGCCACACTAAACAATATCGCTAACGGGATCGCTAAAAAACGTCACTATTTAGCGATCCCGTTAGCGATATTGTTCAGTGCGGCAGCTTCCAGCGACGAGCTTCCTGCTGTGATCTCGCTCGTCGCTGGAATCGTTCCGGACCCTATTTCATCGCTGGCGCTCCCGCTGGGTAAGTATCTTATCGCTGTGTGGCACCTTTTCTTAGCGATTTAGCGGTACTTTTGTACCGCTAAAGTCGTTAAGAAGATCGCTAACGGCGATAGCGTCGTTAACTATATCGCTAAATGCGGCAGCATTTAGCGATATAGAAACAATCCCGCTAGCGATCTCATTAGTATGCAACGCTAACGAGATCGCTAGCGGGATAGCTCAGTGTGGCAGTACCTTTAAAGGCCAGTGCAGAGTTAGCAAAAATAAACAAAGCCTATCTGGCCTAAGGGAAAACAAAATATAACAAACAACATATTCCGAGTTGCTACGGGAATCTGTCCATTCAGGAAAATAAAACACAATGGTTCAGCCTTTCCTTATGAGGACACACAGCCCTGGAGTTCCTATCTTCAGGCCTACCAAACACCTAATGATATAAAAGGCTGGTTGGTTATATTGCAGACCACACCCTGGAGTGGAGATAAAGTTAACAACCTCCTATCAGCTCTATGGTTGTCCGCAAAATCTCAACCCTTAAAATGGCCGATTAACCCCTCTCAACACATGAAGCAAACTTCTGGGTTTCAAATCAATGATAGCCTCAGTGAAACATATCTCCCCTCCAGCACTTTGTCAGTGACTTTGTCACATACAAATTATATATACAAGTGCTTCTCACTAAATTAGAATATCATCAAAAAGTTCATTTATTTCATATCTTCAATATAAAAAGTGAAACTCAAATATTATATACATAGAGTCAGTACAGAGTGGTCTATATTAAGTGTTTATTTCTGTTAATGTTGATGATTATGGCTTACAGCCAATGAAAATCCAAAAGTCATTTTCTCAGTAAATTAGAATACTTAATAAAACTAGCTTGAAAAATTATTTTAAAATCCGAAATGTTGGCCTACTAAAATGTATGTTCAGTAAATGCACTCAATATTTGGTCAGGGCTCCTTTTGCATCAATTACTGCATCAATTTGGTGTGGCATGGAGGCGATCAACCTGTAGCACTGCTGAGGTGTTATGGAAGCCCAGGTTGCTTTGATAGCAGTCATTGTTGGGTCCAGTGTCTCTCATCTTCCTCTTGAAAATATCCTATAGATTCTCTATGGGGTTAAGGTCAGTCTAGTTTGCTGGCCAATCAAACACAGTGATGCTGTATTTTGCAAACCAGGTATTGGTGCTTTTGGCAGTGTGAACTGGTGCCAAGTTCTGCTGGAGAATGAAATTTTCATCTCCAAAATGCTTGTCAGCAGAGGGAAGCATAGAGTGCTCTAAAGTTTCTGAGTAGATGGCTATGCTGACTTTGGTCTTGATAAAACACAGTGGATCTACACCAACAGATGACATAGCTCTCCAAACCATCACTGATTGTGGAAACTTCACAGTAGACCTCAAGCAGCTTGGATTGTGTGTCTCTCCCCTCTTCCTGAAGACTCTGGGACCTTGATTTAAAAATGAAATGCAAAATTTACTTTCATCTGAAAACAACACCTTGGACTGAGCAACAGTCCAGTTCTTTTCTCATTGGCCCAGGTAAGACGTTTCTGGCGTTGTCTATTGGTAATGAGTGGTTTGACACAAGGAATGCGACACTCGTAGCCCATGCCCTGGATACATCTGTGTGTGGTGGCTCTTGAAGCAATGACTCCAGCAGCAGTCCACTCCTTATGAATCTCCCCAAATTTTTGAATGTCCTTTTCTTAACAATCATTACAAGGTTGTAGTTATACCGTTTGTTTGTGCACCTTTTTTTACCACACTTTTTCCTTCCACTCAACTTTCCATTAATATGCTTTGATACAGCACTCTATGAACAGCCAGCTTCTTTAACAATGACCTTTTATGGCTGACCCTCCTTGTGGAGTGTGTTAATGACTGCCTTTCTGGACATCTGTCAAGTCAGCAGTCTTCCATATGATTTTGAAACAGACTAAAGGGTATGCCACACTGAACAATATCGCTAACGGGATCGCTAAAAAACGTCACTATTTAGCGATCCCGTTAGCGATGTTGTTCAGTGCGGCATCTGCCAGCGACGAGCTTCCTGCTGTGATCTCGCTCGTCGCTGGAATCGTTCCGAACCCTATTTTCTCGTCGGCGCTCCCGCTGGGTAAGTATATATCGCTAGTGTGGCACATTTTCTTAGCGATTTAGCGGTACTTTTGTACTGCTAAAGTCGTTAAGAAGATCGCTAACGGCGATAGCGTCGTTAACTATATCGCTAAATGTGGCCGCACTTAGCGATATAGAAACAATCCCGCTAGCGATCGCATTAGTATGCGTCGTTATCGTGATCGCTAGCGGGATTGTTTAGTGTGGCAGTACCTTAAGGAACCTGTTTAAATGCTTAGGAAGCCTTTTGTTTTTTGTTTATTATTCACTTTAACTGAGATAATGACTTTTGAGTTTTCATTGTCTGTAAGCCATAATCATTAACATAAACAGAAATAAATGCTTGAAATAGATCACTCTGTAATGACTCTATATGATATAAGAGTTTCACTTTTTGTACTGAAGAACTGAAATAAATTAACTTTTTGATGATATTCTAATTACGTGAGAGGCACCTGTAAACTAAGGTGTAGATTTAAGTTTCTTTGCAGGTAAAAATGCACCTAAGAGTCACACAGATTTAATTTTGTACAAATAGCTCAGACAACCTCTCCAACTTTGAGTTGTTCAGCCTGTGAGGATATCCAAGAAATCACGATACTGACTGTTTAGCACCCTTTTTACTTTGAACGGGACTTTTGCACATCTGACAGCACTTAATTGCTGTACGATTCAGCAGTTCAAACTTAGCTACATTGATGATCATTCTGGTTGCATGATCAAAGAAAACACATTTTGCTATCACAGGTCCTCGGGGGGCATTCCCTTCTAGTAAAGTGTCCTGAACTCTCAACAGTGAACATTTTCCAGCACCTTCCTTCTCTGTGTGTGTAATAGCTCTAATGGTTTACTAGATGATTGCTGGAGTTGGCAATTAAAAGCTTAGATAAAACGAACAACCCCCAATCACAAAGCAGTGTGAGGTTTAAAAACTATTTATCTTGAGCATCACTATCAACCTAGGTAGGATTAAAGAGTAACTGTCAATTTAATTTTTATTTCATAAATCAATATATCACATGAAAATTGGCAACTTTGCAATTTATCTTAGAAGAAAATTAGCTTCTTTCTTATTCCGGATTGGACATTCTCGATTTATGGGTCATATCTGTAATTAGTGAAGACAGATTTTCCCATTACTGAGACAAGAGATGACAGTGTTTTAAAACTTCTATAGAAAGGGGAAAGGAAAGAGAAGCTAGAGGCAGACACACTTATTTTCTCATGTTCCACAGAACTTTATTAGCACCAAATGTTACTTAGCTCAATGATGGAAAAATCTGTATTTACTTAAGCCAAATTGTGCCTGACAATTGTGTGAATGAATGATCAGTCCAGAAGAGATTTCTCTAACAAGATTTATTACAAATTTTCATATTCTCTTGAGTACATTTAAAGGGAATCTGTCACCAGTTTTGTCATATACCAAAACTATCACCTTATTCAGTGTATGTGCTGAATTCTACAAATGGTTATATTATTCCCTGACTCCCCCTGTATAACCTCCAAAATCCTTTTGAATTTCTGCCACGCTGTATGGTAATCCTGTCTGTCTAGTCCGATAAGCATCCTTTCTGTGCTCTCTATCCCTTCTCCCGGCTGCTCCTCACTGTCCTCTTGCTTGGATTGATGTGAATGATGCCTCCTGCGTCATCCACATTGCTGGGTGAAATCTCGCTCCTGCAGAGAGAAATCGTGGCTCGTGCCCGAGCATTATGACTTGCCTACTGTGTGCAGAGCTGAAAACGTGCACAGTGGGCAGGCACGAGCCGCGATTTCTCTGCAGAGGTGCGAGATTTGGCCGACAATGTGGATGACGTAGGAGGCATCTATGTCAATCAAAGCAGGAGGATGGAGAGCAGCAGCCAAGATGAGGGATGGAGAGCACAGAGAGGACTCCTATCAGACCAGACCAATAGAATTAACATACAGAGAGTGAAAAGTTTTTTTGGGGGTATATAGGGGTAGTCAGGTGGTTATATAACCATTAAAAATAAAATGAATGTTACTCTTTAAACTGCTTAACTTCTTCCACCCTTTCGGGTACATTCACATGATGAGGTTTTTGGTGAGTTTTTGATGTTGTAGATTTTCTGCAGCATTTCAGCACCCAGTATGTAAGATAGGTTACTTGCATTATTTTAAAAAATAAGCAGCTTCAAAAACTCATTGTGGGAACGAAGCCGTAGAGGTCAAAACTGTTCACATCATTTGGATCTTGGGTAAGTATATTAATTTGGGTTTATTTTTTTCATATGTTGTTAAAGGTTCTGAAAACCATTTGGTTACAAATATGTTAAAAAAGCAAATGGCTAACTTTTTTTTCATAACACTGTACATATTTGCAAGCAATATTGCTGATTACTATCTACAGTCTTACTCCGCTTTACTGTTTGTCCAGCAGATAGCGATCATTGTGTTGATTGACATTTTGCCAATTACCCTTGGTATAAATATTGTGAAGGCAGAAAGCAGTATGATTAACTGATTTCCATCAAAATGTTAACTTTTTGACCACCACAGTGATTGTTTAGCAAAACACAGAACAAAAGAGAGTCTGAGAGATAACGGACATGGAGACTTGCTGATTGATACAGAGCAATGATTCTGAAGAATTCCTTATAATAACTTGTTGTAAAATGTTTCTGTTCTTTGAAAAGCAAATAAAGCAGCAGCCATTAATAACATGTTTGTGACACATAATTAAAGCCCTGCTAAAAGTTATCAATGATGTGTGCAAAAACATTTCTGCATGACGCATCGGAGCGCAGTGCGAACTCTAACCTTGAACTCGTTAAACTACAAATACAGGTCAGTGGAAGTGTTCCATAGACTGCACTCTGCATGTAAGATGTGGGTAATGGCTTCACAATGATGTCTGATATTGTTTACTGATATAATTTTAATGCATTTAGCTGCTGCCCACCAGTGGCTTCTTTTAGGGAATACAGAAAGAAAGCTAAAAATTGTATCGTGCAAATCCCAGTAGGAGAAACACATGTTCAGTTTATTATAAAATATGTTTATTATTTCTGTTTTTATTATGATACCATTATATGATATGTGGTCTTTACCCTTTATAATGTGGAAAACATATTGCATTATCAAAATGGCCTACTCTGATTTTGTGTTTAAACACCAAAGAAATTACTTAGTACCCAGTCACAGCTATCACTGTAAAGCGGATCAGATCATTCTTATTTTCCATTTTTATGACATTTCAAACTTTTTATGCTGTCATGAATTCTTAAGTACATGTAATTATTTTGTATATGGTATTCATATGACTGTTTATAGCACGAGTATTTTATTTTGGAATAAGTAATTGAGGACTACTGCACTTTCAAAGAGATACAATAAAAAATCCAGAGGTTTTCCAGATAATTTACTTTATAAAATATATTGATATTGCATTGTTACGAGGTAAAGACATGATTTAAAGGTTTTTTTGGTTGAGTTGCATTTTAGAAAATGGCTTGGTCTGTGTAAAATTAGGATTTGCTTTTTCATGTATAGTTCTTTGAAAAAGTATTCATACCTTGAGTAATTTTTCATGTTTTTCCACTCACAAAATTAAATGTATTTTATTGGGATTTTATGTGATATACCAACACAAATTAGCAAGTATTTGTGAAGTGTAAATTAAAAGAAACAATTTTTTTAAAATTGGGGCATTTGCATTCAGCGCCCTGTAGTCTGATACCCCTAAAAACTCCTGAGTGACCAATTGCCTCCAGAAGTCACATTATAAGCAAAGTGAGTCCACCTGTATGTAATATATTCTCAGTATAACTACAGCTGTTCTGTAAAAACCTCAGGGGTTTGTTTGAGAACATTAGGGATCAAACAGCAAATTATAAACCAAGGAGCACACTAGACAGGTCAGGGATAAAGTTGTGGAAAAGAGTAAAACATGGTTAGGTTCTAAAATATATTTTCAGATTTATATTTTTGAAGTACTTAGAAAACCATGTATTAGTTCCTTTATACTTCACTAATACTTGCTATTTTGTGTTGGCAGCATATAAAGTCCCAATAAAATACACTTTAGGGGGTTGTGCCACTATAAAGAATACATTTAACCAAGCAGAATATGTGGAAATAAATGGTTTTGTAATGTACAGTTATTAAAAATTAATCTCCATACAAAAAATAACAATGTTTTATCTTCTGAAGTATGCTCCCTGGTGCCCTTGGCGTTAATCTGGATGCAAGTTTTATGCATCCTCAAAGTGGCCAATCAGCTGGCCAAGTTTGCGCTCTACCTGTCATCATAAGATGTCCCCTCAACTTTCCACCCCAGTGTGCACAAAATTTCCACCTTTTCTGTTTGTTTAAATGTATTCTGGGTGGCAAAACGCTTTTTGGGTGTAACAGAAAAATGTAGAAAAATTTGTGGGACATGAATACTTTTTCAAGGCCCTGTGCATATATTATATATTACTTAATATAATATATATAGTTATACATGTATACACATAGAGTTTCCTTTACATAACAGGCCACCTCTTTGCAGTTCTATCACATACTGTGGGTTCGGAAAGTATTCAGACCCCTTTAAATGTTTCACTCTTTGTTTCATTGCAGCCATTTGGTAAATTCAAAAAAGTTCATTTTTTTCTCATTAATGTACACTCTGCACTCTTGACTGAAAAAAAACAGAAATGTAGAAAATTTTGCAAATTTATTCAAAAAGAAAAACTGAAATATCACATGGTTGTAAGTATTTAGACCCTTTGCTCAGACTCTCATATTTAAGTCACATGCTGTCCATTTCCTTGTGATCCTCCTTGAGATGTTTCTACTCCTTTATTGGAGTACAGCTGTGTTTAATTAAACTGATAGGACTTGATTTGTAAAGGCACACACCTGTCTATATAAGACCTCAAAGCTCTCAGTGCATGTCAGACCAAATGAGAATCATGAGGTCAAAGGAATTGGCCAAGGAGCTCAGAGACAGAATTGTGGCAAGGCACACATCTGGCCAAGGATACAAAATAATTTCTGCAGTACTCAAGGTTCTTAAGAGCACAGTGGCCTCCATAATACTTTAATGGAAGAAGTTTGGGACCACCAGAAGTCTTCCTAGACCTGTCCATCCAGCCAAACTGAGCAATTGTTTGAGAATAGCCTTGGTGAGAGAGGTAAAGAAGAACCCCAAGATCACTGTGGCTGAGCACCACAGATGCAGTAAGGAGAAGGTAGAAATTTCCAAAGTCAACTATCACTGCAGCCCTCCACCAGTCAGGCCTTTATGGCAGAGTGGCCCAATGGAAGCCTCAGTGCCAGACATAGGAAAGCCCACATAGAGTTTGCTAAAAAACACAAGAAGTACTCCAAGAATATGAGAAATATGATTCCCTTTTCTGATAAGACAAAGATAGAACTTTTTGGTGATAATTCTAAGCAGTAGGTGTGGAGAAAACCAGGCACTGCTCTTCACCTGCCCAATGCAATCTCAAAAGTGAAACATTGTGGTGGCAGCATCATGCTATGGGTGTGTTTTTCAGCTGCAGGGACAGGATGACTGGTTGCAATTGAAGGAAATATGAATGCGGCCAAGTACAGAAATATCCTGGATGAAAACCTCTTCCAGAGTGCTCTGGACCACAGACTTGGCTGAAGGTTCACCTTCCAACAAGACAATGACCCCAAGCACACAGCTAAAATAACAAAGGAGTGGCTACAGAACAACTCTGTGACTATTCTTGAGTGGCCCAGCCAGAGGTCTGAACTGAACCCAATTGAACATCTCTCGAGAGACCTGAAAATGGCTGACCACCAACGTTCACCATCCAACGTGACGGAACTGGAGAGGATCTACAAGGAAGAATAGCAGAGGATCTCCAAATCCGTGTGTGAAAAACTTGTGGCATCATTCCCAAGAAGTCTCATGGCTGTACTAGCGCAAAAGCATGCTTCCACTCAATACTGAGCAAAGAGTCTGAATACTTATGACCATGTGATATTTCAGTTTTTCTCTTTTAATAAATTTGCAAATTATTCTACATTTCTGTTTTTTCTTCACTCAAAATGGGGTACAGAGTGTACAATAATGAGAAAAAATGAACTTTTTTGAATTTACCAAATGGCTGCAATGAAACAAAGAATGAAAAATTTAAGGGGGTCTGAATATTTTCCATACCCACTGTACTATTCAGCCAGCCATCTTTTAGAGATCCACTCCTGCAGAGGACCATTTGCAAAATCAATTTTGCGTGGTTTTTCCAAAGAGAATGTCTATTCCTAGATATTGGTTTCAATATTAGATCGTTTGAGGTCCGACACCCACATGTTGTTGTGGTTGAAATTACACTAAGTATAGATTAGGAAAATCAGAGCTTTGAACATTCTTTACTGGAAATTATCAGGTACTGCAGCTCAGCTCTCATTTGCATCAATAAAAGTTGATCTGCACTACCAGAAACAGCAATTATTCAGTATATGGAGATGTGATTTTGCACTTCCAAACACTGTACAGTTCTGTATGCCGCACAGATGCCAATAGCTGATTGGTGGTGGTGGTGTTGAGTTTTTTACTCCACTCATTGAGTTAGTAATTCCTTTTTTCTGTTACATTACATATTGGACACATGTAGTACCTATGTATTTTTTTTTATTGTGGACCTATGCTATATATTCTAAATAAAATGATGAATCTGTAATGATTACACCTAATAGAATTTTCCATGCAAATGTGAACAGAGACTATGAAGAAAGTGAGACAGACATGTCAAATGAAGAAACTCTCTATCTAAATATATACTGTACAAATCAGAGATATAGACTCACCATGTTAAGTTTCAGTATTGCGTATGATTTAACCCCTTTCCGACAACGGTCTTAAAAAAAACTGTGGGATTGCACTGTTTCTGCAATTTCATTTTACTTGGAATTTTTTTCCTGTTTTGAAGTAGACGACATGGTAAAACCAATGGTGTTGTTCAAAATTACAATTCGTGCCACAAAAACAATCCCTCACTTGGACATTTTGACCAACAAATAAAAAAGTTATGGCTCTGAGAAGAAGGGGAGCAAAAAATGAAAATGCAAATCCAAAAATAACTCTGGTCATTAAAGGGTTAAAATAACATGTCTGATCTTCCAACTTTCCCATCTGGCATGTTACCATGAGATATGCCTATTATTCTATCCAAAAAAATACTTTTTGTGGTGTACTAAGATTTATATATTTTAAAAATGAACCTTGAAAGAGTCAATTACTATTGTCAAATGAACCTTAATTAGTTCAGTGGGGCACCTCTTCCTCCAGTTTTGTCTTTCTATGGATCTTCTAATCATGCCCCCTAGGCTTCACTGACATCCTCTATACAATCCATAATATAATTCACATCACTGGCTGGGAACATACTGCACATGCACACAATTTTTAACATATTCCAGTCCAAATTATTAATATATACAGTAGCACCCACATGTTTGGGGATACGGGTCGAAGAACTGCCTGGACTCTAAGAAATCTGTATTTACCTTCTATAACTTAAACATGGCAATTGGAGTCTGCCTTATCATATATTAGTCTAACATTATGAACATGCATGTCTTCACTGTAACTGATGGATAAGTATTGATGCTTCAGTGCATGACATAGCTAATAGCATGGAGAATCATTACTGCATTGGTATCTGTCATATATAAAATGTTTTTTCAGGCACATGCATTCTGAGTCATATTGACTATCAATAAGGTTACACTATCCTCCACTTGTTTATACGAGGTAATTAATTGCACCCAGGCATTATCCTCGGCCTCATTTTCCCGGATTATTTCACTGTGATACTAAATATACCCACTTACATTTTAGCATTTTTTTTGTATAAAAACTTTTTGACTCTTTTGTAGAATAAATAAAATTTACATTTTTATAGCAGCATGGATTCTTGTTCTCATGCTTTACATGCCCCAAATTGTCTACACTCCTACTATGAGGAGGATTGTAATGAATGTGGTAAATAGATTACATGTAGTATTGGTAAGGATTAGAGGCATCATCCACAAACTTACCTAGCAACTAACCCTGAATCAGGGACAAGTCTTCTTAACTCCATACATTTTAATAACTCTCTGCCGAAGCCTTGGCCAGATCTAAGCTTGGCGTTGTGATACTAAAAAAGATGTAATCATACAATTGAAACTTCTGCACAAAATGTAGCAATCCTTTAACCAAGGTCTAGTTCGTTATGCAATTGTAATGTAATTAAGCAACTTTACCTGATCTCCCAAACTAAAAAAGCAAGAACAAAAAAAAAGTTATGGCTTAGTGGATTGAAGGATAAGTCTCAAGATGAGGCAAGAAGAAGACAGTTTCCTGGCTCTCTGCTTTTAACCTCCCTTTAAGATTTAAGACTTTACCGCCGTCTCAGTTTTACCATACACCATACCTTATAAATTTATCCCTTTGCCTTCCTTCTCTCTGACTTGTCATGTTGTCCCTTGTAATTGACACTTCAGACAATTTCTGACAGCAATCACATATCTTATAACTGGTAAGTTCTTCAAAGTATATTGGAAAATTATTGAGCTTTTCATTCATACAATGATTATACAGTGGGTACGAAATGTATTCAGACCCCTTTAAATGTTTCAATCTTTGTTTCTTTGCAGCCATTTGGTAAATTCAAAAAAAGTTCATTTTTTTCTCATTAATGTACACTCTGCACCCCATCTTGACTGAAGAAAAAAACAGAAATGTAGAAATTTTTGCAAATTTATTAAAAAAAACAACTGAAATATCACATGGTATTCAGACTCTTTGCTCAGTATTGAGTAGAAGCAACTTTTTTGAGCTAGTACAGCTATGAGTCTTCTTGGGAATAATGAAACAAGTTTTTCACACCTAGATTTGAGGATTGTCTGCCATTCTCCCTTGCAGATCATCTCCAGTTCTGTCAGGTTGGATGGTGAATAATGGTGGACAGGCATTTTCAGGTCTCTCCAGAGATGATCAAGTAGGTTTAGGTCAAGGCTCTGGCTGGGCCAGTCAAGAATGGTCACAGAGTTGTCCTGAAGCCACCCTTTGTTATTTTAGCTGTGTGCTTAAGGTCATTGTCTTGTTGGAAAGTGAACCTTTGGCCAAGTCTAAGGTTCAGAGTTCTCTGGAAAAAGTTTTCATGCAGGATATCTCTGTACTTGACCATATTCATGTTTCCTTCAATTGCAACCAGTCGTCCTGTCCCTGCAGCTGAAAAACACCCCCATAGCATGATGTAGCCACCACTATGTTTCACTGTTGGGATTGTATTGGGCAGGTGATGAGCAGTGCCTGGTGTTCTATCTTCATCTCATCAGACCAGAGAATCTATATATCATAGTCTGGGAGTCCTTCAAATGTTTTTTAGCAAACTATGCGGAATTTTATATGTCTGTTCATATGTCTGGCACTGAGAAGAGAAATATTCTTGAAAACCCGGTCAGCAGGGCGCAAAAGACAGGAATCTTCTTAGTAAATGACAATCTTCATTTATTAAAAATTATTAAAAATTATGGTAAAACAATGAATCCACAACGCATTTCAACGGAGTGAGTCCGTCTTCCTCAGGTAGCATAATACATTCAATAAAAAAGGAAGTGTATTTAAAGGGGCAGCAGTCAATGGGAAACATGATTGCATAATTAAAACACATGAAGTGGAGGTGGGGGTCTGACAATAGTTAAACCCACACTGACAGACGCTTGCTAAAAACTTAGCAAAAACCACATTAAAACCATATTACAAGGGAGACAAATTATGCTAATACTATAAAAAATTGAAATAAAATGAATTAAAATAAAATAATTGCAATAATTACTAAAAAAAAAAAAAACAGATAACAAATCTCTTTTTTTTTTTTCCTTTTCCCTTCTTCTTCTTTCAAATAGTTCTTTCAATAGTGAGATTTAACCCTTCTGGGGCAAGTGTGCCAAGTTTAAAAATCCAAAAATTTTCTTTTCTTGCAAGGTTACCAAACCGGTCAGTCAGATTATCTGGAATCTGATCTATAATAGTAAGTTTCAGTGAACTATGATCTTTATTATGCATAAGAAAAAAATGCTTAGAAAGGCTGTGTAATAAATATCCATTACGGATATTTTGACGATGTTTATTGAGCTAGCGTGAATCGTCTGGATTGTACGGCCTACGTATTGTAGACCGCAACCACATTCAATTAGATAGATCACATGAGTGGACTGACACGTGACGCGACAATTTATTTTAAAACACGTGACAGTGGTGTAGGATTTATAAGATTGTGCCCCATCTAATATAGAGGTGCAACATAGACATTTTTTAACCTTGCAAGCAAAACACCCAGGTTTAATGTGACCTTGGTTGGTGAGAGGAACTGAAGGCCTAACCACTGTGCTACTGGGGGCCACAAGGTTACGGAATGTCTGATTTTTTCTGAAAATAGTGATAGGTTGTGGGGGTATATGTGATGACAAAATGGGGTCCCCTTTCATGATAAACCAGTATTTCTTTAACAAATTTAGAGCACCTGATAGGTAAGAATAATGTTGTTTTATTTTTTTTTTATTACAGGAGAACAAGGGAATCGAAGGAATACTAGTACAATAAAAGATGGTCAAAAACTGTGTTTATTTAATTTAAATGATTTTTAATTAATGTGTGAGTGTTTTTTTTTATTTCATACACAAGGATTAATAATTGAGAGTTGTCTATTTGACAACTCTCAATTATTAACCTGGCTTAAAGTGACCTTCAAATAGCAAGGTGGCTTTAACCCATTATTAACCCATTAGCCACCGCTACAGGGCAATGGGAATAAAATGGGATAAGTGCCAGAAAGGGCGCATCTAATTATAGATTTGCCTTTTCTGGGGTGGCTGGGGGCAGATGTTAGTAGCCAGGGTGGGCACAAAATAAATGCACCCTCCCTAGGCTATTATTATCTGCCCCCACTCACTTGCTTTCCCTGTCTGGTGGAGAAAATAGCGTGGGAGCCCACGCATTTTTTTTCAACGAATTTACACCTTTAATTAACCCTACATGTATGAAATTTTGCACACATACACTCATGTCATTGTTAGTGAAAACCATATATCAAACTATATGAAATGACATGGTTAACTGTATGTAAACCATGTGTCATTTCATGTCGGGTCTGTAATTTCACAAAAGTCGGCAATTGAATTAGCGACTATTATACTATGTAGAAGTGTATGAACTATATATATATATATATATATATATGTGTCACAATGACATGTATATATATATATGTATTATATGTGTATATATATATTCTTTCTATTCTTTTTTAAACCTGTCAGTGTGATTTTACAGTATAGTTGGGGATGAATTGCCAGCTTTTCTAAAGGACACTGTTGCGATTTAATCGCAAGTCACACGTGCGGTCCGTTTGTAATCCGATTTTTCATCTCACCCATAGACTTGCATTGGCGATTATCGACCCACAATCAGTGACAATCGCAGCATGCTGCGATTTCACTCGCACGTATAAAATGGACGACAAAAAATCGGATGATGGGAGCTGCTCCATAGATTAACATTGGTCCGACTGCAATGCGATATTTCATCGATTTGCAGTCGTCCGATTTTGTCGCCAGTGTGACCCCGGCCTTAGAAAAAAGACAGAATGGTCTGCATTTGACTATCAGTCTCAATCATCAACACCATTATTTTCTTTTCTTTCATCTCATTGTAGCTGAAACCTGATCTCTCACTGAATATAATTACATTTATGATTTCATATACTTATATTGTTGCTTTTCAAAAGAAAATTGAACCAATAGATACAGTACTATGCAAAAATACATTTCAGAGTTTGAGAAAAAAAATTGTTAAATATAATATAGATATGAGAATCTTCTCAGTTTTGCACAAGCTTTTTACTGGATTGACATATTTCATATATTTCAAATTTTTCTAATTATTAGCCAAAGAACAAGAAAGTCTATAACAGTTGTATAATGATACAATGAATGCACTCCAACAGCACTTCTGATAATCTTGAACACTTGAATGGCACAATTAAACAGTTACTATGTAACTGTCTCTAACACCTAGCCTCTTTGCCGTTTCTCGTAAATATCAAAATGCAGAGTCTGGTGTGGCACTTGAAGGCAGCTAATCTTTCATTATTTGGCATTCTACACTCACAAAAATAAGCCTCTTTTATCCCTTCTGTGGTGAATATGCTTGCTTTTTCAGCAATGGCAGATGTACTCTCTTACAGGTGTGTAAGACTGTTTCAACTGGCATAAATTTAGATCTAAACTCATTGCTGGCAACTTCAGAACTCTTCAGCGCTTTCCTTCTATCCATTTCTGGGTGCTTCTTGAAGTATATTTGGGGTCACTGTCCCACTAGAAGACCCATGACCTAGGATGCAAACCCAGCTTTGTGTCACTGGGCACTGCATTTTGACCTAAAATCCTTTAGTAATCTTCAGATTTCATGATGCCTTGCACACAGTCATGGCACCCAGTGCCAGAGGCAGCAAAGCAACCCCAAACATTTTGAACAGCCACCATATTTGACTGTAGTTGTGTTCTTTTCTTTGTAGGCCAAATTCCATTTTTTGTAAACAGTAGAATGATGTACTTTACCAAAATACTCTATCTTGGTCTCATCTGTCCATAAGATGCTTTCCCAGAAAGATTTTGGCTTACTCAAGTAAATTTTGACAAACCGCAGTCTAACTTTTTTTGTCTCTATGTCAGCATTGGGGTCCTCCTGGGTCTCCTGAAACAAAGTTGTTTACCCACAATTTTGGAAAGTGCCAACAATTTTGTCAGGCCCGTTTTTGGGGTTTGTGTGAAATTATGTCCACTTTAACCTTTTTCTCTGTTTTTTTTGTGTTGTTCCAATATGCAGAAAGAAAATAAACGTGTATAGCAAAACATGTGTAACTGCAATATTTTTCTTAGAGAAATACTTTGCTTTCTGGAACAACGTCAAGAGTGCCAACACTTTCATTCATTAGTGTATAGCACATGCTACTTTCCCCTACTTTTAGCTAGCTATAAATCGGACATTTTCTACTGGGCTACACTGCTTTTTATCACTCTGCCAAGCTATCTGGCCTTTAGTGGCAGGAAACAGGACTTTTTTATGAACTTTCTTAAATTACCAGTAGTGTGGACAGCCATTCTAATGTAGACTACGTGCTGCCCTCTTCCCCAGCCCTGACACAAGCAACTAAATGCATTATCTCTTACAATGACACAGAGCAACCCTTGCTCCAACTGTGCAACACTTCAAACCTCTAAACCGCTATCAGATGAATCCTGTCAGACATAATTAAGCTGAGGCATTTTTCCCACAAATTGTCATTCACTTGTATTACTCATGACATCTGTGCCATTTTGGCTAATAGGAGAGCAAACCTGTCCCAATTCTCTGTTTCATATAATTGACAAATCTGTAATGTCTGCTGTTTGTAATGTCGATATTACCAGAGAAGTGTGCTTTTACATTAAACACAATAAACTTTAAATGTAAAATATATGTAGTACTTTCCTTTTTCATTAAGTTTCTGACTTTGTAATTGTGTAACAAAAACCCTTTTGCAAGTAATTTCAATAATTTATTTTATTCGTTACACTAAGTTGTTAAAAAGTTTCAAAATGTCATCTTGTCATCTTTTTTATGAAAAGCAAACACTTCTGATTATCATTCTAAAAACTGTGGTCTATAATGAAACTAACACAATTGCATGTCCACCTATAAAACACTGTTTTGCTTGAGGCAATACATCTTGAAGCATGTGTATAGCAAATCTCAGAGCATTTTAGTATTAAAAATTAAAACCATGTGAATAAACAGATTCTTCTGAGTCCCTTATTCAAGGCCCAGGGGAATAGCTAAGTTTTATGTGCACAAATATAGCTTCAAATTAAAGACATAGTTGTAATATTCCCAATGACTATATTATAATTTTAGTGTTATTAGGAATATTTTAGGCTGTAAGCTGTAATAGATAACTAAAGACAATTTTTAAAGAAATGCAATACATTTCTATTATTCCAGCCGTTTCTTAAATAGTTAATCTTATTTTGATGCCAAATATAGAATTAACAAATCAACAAATATCCCATCCCCCCTCAATTTATGTGCCCTGACAGGGGGTAAAATTGTGAAATACGAGCATTAGATAATTAAAGAAACAAAAAGCATTGAAAATGTACAAGTTTAAAAGAAAATTAAAGAATTTCACCCTTTATTCTTTTCTTTTCTTATGGTTATTTGTTTTTTCCATACTTTTCTTATACTACAGACAAAACTGAAAAATGTATATAAAATAATATTCTATATGAGACCAGGCATCAATTCCTTTTTCTACAATTATTCCTGGGGTAGCAATCTAGGGATTCCCTGTGTGAAGTCCATAACAACTGACAGGGGTCAGGGATGAAGAACTCATCTCCTGTTTGCCCTATTGCAGATTTTTTTTAGACTTGGGCCAATATTTGTTTCAGAATTTATTTCACAATTTTTTTTAACATTGAGTAATTGTGTACATTTTGCCTATACTTAATCTGGAAGAACATGTGCTTATAATCAAAATATGTTACTTTTGTTTGGTTGCGGGACCTTCCATGGAGCCAGAATGCTTTAATTTAATTAATTTACTTTAATTAAATACTGTTTTGTGTCATCCAATATCTATGATCTGTGCATTTTGCTGTTATCTCAATTTTTCTAATGGGAGTTGTATAAATTAATTGACACACAGACAGGTTTTAAAATGAACGGTGCACAATACAAACAGAAAGAGTTGTGTCCTCTTTGTAAACAGTCTCAGGTAAATGGAGTACCCCATGCAAATTATTTATAACTTAGTGACCAGCTCATTTGGTTTCAACCTTAGAAGCCATTGCTGTCTAAATGACAGAGCAATAATGGCCAATGAACTTTTGATCCAATTACTTGTTAATGAGTGGTTTGAGCACCAACTAAAGAACTTATTAGGTTGGGTGATAGTCTTTCTTTGATACTAAAGGTTAACATGTTCTGGCTGACAGAGAGCTGCAATATGTCCTATTTTAATAAGGATGCAGCCTATTCTTAGCTGATGACTGATGCAAGAATTTGCAATTTATAAAATATATATACAGAAGGATTTAGAAAAAAACCTGTAATGTAAAAAAATTATTATTGAATAAATCAATTATGTCTATACTGTAGCGGGTAATGCAAAAGCAAAGAAATGTACTAAATCTTGTAGTATTTAAAACACATTAAAATACCCCTCATAGTAGTATGAATTTTTGAAGAGAATTCTCAGGTACCATCTCTGTAATAATCACAATAAAAAAATTACAGTGACACAGTGAGAGGAATGTCTGCCTCGTTGGGCGGCGCAGTGCTTGGTATCCTATTATATTAAATGTTACATTTACTATTAGTACCAGCTTGCACACAGTATATTCTTTATGGCATTTTTGTAAGACGAAATGAGATACTTCCACTATGTTAAATTTTTTTGAAAAATACCAATAACTGTACTTTTATTCCATGTGACTTCAGTGTTTATAGCGTTTTATTTTTTGTTATTTGCAATGATTGAATAAATAATTCCTCAGTCTTACGTCTCTTGTACCATGATTTTTCCTATTTGTCCACACATTTCCATTTATGCTGACCCAGTACTAACATGCCAGAAGGGATAAGCCAACCTGAAGAACTACTGAAAAAGATGTTGGGCACAGTTTACTAAGTAAATTAACAGAGGGAAGAAAAATAAATGGTGGGGGTAAGATTGCATGGGTTTTACAGAATTAAGGGTTGAGATTTCCGAAATTAAAAATGTCATATATGTGCAGAAAAATGTCAACATCTGAGAACAGCAAAATGTTGAAAATTTAATTTTAATTGAATTATAATGGAGTACAGTGTAATATGAAGCTAAATCTAATTTTGTCGTGTTCAATAATCCCATGTTCTGCAAAGCTAATGGGCACTGTAGGAATAAATCTTATGAGACTAAGCAAAATGTTTGTTATTATTTATGAGTTAAAACAGTTGTGATAGTGTCACTCTGCTCGATTTCCTTTGAATAAATGACAACGTCTTGAGACTTATGCAGAGATTTTATCTTGCTACTATTTCCCTATTCACATAAATGGTTTGCTTCTCAGCTGGAAGTAGACATGAGCCAGGAAAATATTTAACAGAAGATGAATAAAAGCATATGGGGAGGAAAAACCTACAAAGTTTGGACAGCCAATATTGTGGAAGGCATTCTGGTGAACCGCCACCTGCACCCGCTGAACACAGGGATCTAAAGATGACATTGATCGATTTAACAGTAGGAAGGTGTTAATGATATGCAGCTCTGATGGCTGAGCCACTTCACACTCATTTGCATTTCCATTCATCATCTCAGCATTTATCATTATGAGGAGAATGCTAGATCTAATTAAAGTCTGGGCTAACAGGGTGACATGGGAGCTCAGTCACTACTTACACTGAAGAAAACATGGGAAACTTTCCAGCAGGAAGTACACCAACCTTATACCAAACCCAATTAACTTAATTTCTAACTAAACCATTTGAGGCTCCTTCATTTGAATTAACTGCAAGCTAAAAATCAAGTTGCAGAACATTTTTATTCCTTGCTGGCATTTGGGCAGTTAAGGAAGATGAACCAATTACAGGACATTGTTAACAATCATGTTCAGTGTAAAATTTATTATCTAGGACATATTTCTTGTGTTCTTTTTGCTCATATTTATCTTATTTTATTTGAAAACTTTGTGCATTGATGACTATTATGTTCATTTATTTGTTCATTTATTTTTGCCATAAAAAGTTGATGCTGATAGATGAAGTTCTATATCATTAAATAAACTTATGTTGGCTAGTCTAAAAGTTAGAACTTGGATCATGCGAACCACTAAATTCATATCTATTGGGTTAAAATCTCAAACATTTATATTTTATTTCATGTAGATCGTAGTTTCTAGCAGTGACACTGGAATATGTTTACTTATAAAAGTCTATTGGCAGGTTAGATGTAGATCACAGGGACAAATTCCCAATAAATGTAGAGCCTAACTTCAAAAACATAAACCAAAAAACGACATGTTATCTCAGTCTAAGTCTTTGATCACATCTGTATTAGAGGCTTTGTTGTAAGCTTGTGTTGAAGATTCCACCAGATTTAACAGGAAAAATAATTCCGCATGAAGCAATATTGCTCCTGTAAAAATAACAAAAAACCTCAGTGGAAACTGATGGACATCAATTTAAGCCAATAGAGTACATTGGGAACTAATTTTATTCTCCATGCGGTAAAAAACATATTGCAGATGTGAAAGAACTAATAGCATTACACAAAGGTCCCAATCAGAATAATTGAAACATGTTTTAATTTTTTGTAGAAGTTTTATATATTTTACTAGTTTATTACTGCTATTTATATAATAATGACATCTAACTTTGTACCATATACAATATGATCTCTAAAATATGCACAAAAGGACTGCATTTGAGTTAGCTATACATTTTCATTTTTTCTATAAATAAATATAGATAAAATATTTTAAGTAAAACAAATAATACCAGATAACTAGTGTTGAGCGATACTGCTCGATATCTAAAAATATCGTATCGGAATGGTATCGCCGATATCACTAAATATCGGCGATATCCGATTCCGATACCGGAAGTCCCATGTAAGTCTATGGGAACAAAATATCGCAACTAAAAAAACACTTTCTTTCCTTGTAAACACAAAATATACACACTTAGAATACATATATATATATATATATATATATATATATATATATATATACATGTCATTGTGACATATATATATACATATATTTATAGTTTATTCACTTCTACATAGTAAAATAGCCTCTGATTCAATTGCCGGGTAAAGCCGGCATTTGTGAAAAGACAGAAGCACCCGAGGGTCCAGTCGCCACAGAGATGTTGCATCGCACCCAGCGGTGTGACAACTTACTCTCAGGTAAGGAGGAAACACCCCATTGACTCCAACCACTGCATTCAACAGTACACTATGCCAGCTGAGTGTAGGCGGACCCAATGGGATGGTCTAGCTCAGGCTGGTTAGAACAGGGTGTAGCTAGTTGGATGGGAGGGGTTGAGGCAGCCTTATGCTGCATGTCTTTGTAGTAAGAATTGTTTCCTTTCCTGCTTTCTTACTACGTCGCATACTCCACTCTGCTACATCACTCTGCACCATTGCTCTATCTCACATCTATCTGCCCTGGAAGGATACCGTCTTACCTGTAGAAAACTTATCACCTAGCTGCACTACACCATCCCTGCCAGAGGACCTGCACAGCAGCGCTGGTCACCCTGACCAGGTACTACAGGTGGCGTCACGACAAACTACACAAACATTCTATCATCCCCTGGAAATATCCCACATTCCAGTGATCGCCCAGGTCACGGACCGAGCTGTGCTACTCGTGACATCCCCCATAGAAGTCGACGTGATCGGTGCCGAGTACCCCCAAAACCCCTGTCTCTGTGCGACTCAACTTCCCTCACTGTGCTGGCACTTTACATTTACAAATGCCTCTGGGTTTTTTTTTGGGGGGGTGGGGAACATTCAGACTTTTGCTATGGGGGCCCCATGATTTATATGTACGCCCCTGCTGCTAAGGCATGGTATTTAAGGCTGTTAAGGAGCCAACATACATGGACCTTGCCAGCAGCGTCGGACTGGAGTACCTTGGGCCCACCAGAGAAAATGTATTCTTGCGGCCCAACATCGTACTTCCCAACCTTTGAATAAGGGAAAGAGGGACAAAGGCTGTGGCACGCTGTGCATGCTGCAGAAAATTTTAGACCATGCCACGTTGCACCACAGACTGTCCAGGAGTTGGTGGATGCTTTAGTCTAGGTGTGGGAGGAGATCCCTCACGAGACCATCCGTCGCGCTCATCAGGAGCATGCCCAGAAGTTGTAGGGAGGTCATACAGCATACCTCCCAAATTTGGAAGACAGGAAAGAGGATTAAAGGCTGCGGCGCGTGTTGAAAATTTTAGGCCACGCCCCGACAACACCCATTTCACAGCTAATCACACCCATATCCTCGCCCCAAGCGTAACCATTTAGCACTGCTGATCACACTGACTGGTAATGAGGGCACAGTGGCTGGTACTGAGGAAAAGAAAGAAAGAGCAGCGAGAGAGAAAGAACAAACAGAGAAAGAAAGAGAGGAAAGAAAGAAAAGAGAGAAAGAAAGAACAGAGAGAAAAAAGAACAGAGAGCGAGAAGGAAAGAACAGAGAGCGAGAAAGAAAGACTAGAGAGAGAGCCATAGGCGTAGCTAGGGTTTTGGTTTAGTGGGGGCAAAGCTTCTGAGTGGGCCCATCATCAGAGAACCTCAGCAAATGACCGCGCTGTTGGCCAAAATAATCTATATATAAAAAGACCAATATTGATATTACCGCCATATGGTCTGTGTTAAATAATACCAGTCCTACAGAACATATAGATTACAGCACAGGTACAGATAATGACTTACCGCTGATGTTCTTTCTAATGGAATTGTTCACTTTTCATGTCTTTTCCATCTGGCCCACACCGACATGATGACTTCTCCAGCCAGGACTCGACTGCACCCCCATTAAAAAAAAAATAAAAAAAAAACTCACCTCCCGGCTCCTGTGCTGCTCACTGTTCTCCCTCTCAGCGTCTGACAGCGGGCGCCGGCAGGTGATGTTATTGCGCCCGCTGTCATACGCTGAGAGGGGGATTATGGGAGAGAAGGAGCGCTCGCTCCTTCTCTCTCCATGCGGTCAGCTTTATCGGCTGGATGCCGATACAGCTGACCCTCCGATGATGGGTGGGGGGCCCACTGCTGGCACCGGGCCCCCCCAACGCCTGTTCAGGCCCCATAGCTTCCGGGCGGCAGAGCAGGGAGAGCGATTCTCCCTGCTCTGCCGCAGAATGTAACTGTATCGTAGCTCCGGGTGGGCCCCCTCAGAGCGCGGCCCCGGGGCCACCGCCCCCTCTGCCCCGCGACCTATCCTTTCAAATCAGGGCCCACCACGCAGGAGCTGGGGCCCACCGTAGGTTTCTCCGGTGTCCCGGTGGCTCAGTCCGACCCTGCTTGCCAGCCTGATAATACCAGGCCACAGCAGTCTGCATATCTTGGCTGGTTAACAAAAATAGGGGATCCCCTCGAAAAAAATTTGGCGTGGGGTCCCCCCTATTTTTGTTAACCAGCCAGATGAAGCAGACTGCTGAGGCCTGGTTTTTCAGGCTGGTAAGGATCCAATATCCATGGACCTTGCCAGCCTGATAATACCAGGCCACAGCAGTCTGCTTAGCTTGGCTGGTTAACAAAAATAGGGGATCCCCTCGAAAAAAAAACGGCGTAGGGGTCCCCCTATTTTTGTTAACCAGCCAAGTAAAATGCAGACTGCTGCGGCCTGGTATTAAAAGACTGTCAAGGCCCATGGATTTTGGCCCTCAACAGCCTGATAATACCAGGCTACAGCAGCCCCACATTTGGCGCATCAAAAGATGTGCCAATTGTGGCACTTTACCCGGCTCTTCCCACTGCCCTGTAGCGGTGGCAAGTGGGGTAATAAGGGGTTAATGTCACCGTTGATTGCACGGTGAGAATAAGCCCGGTTAATAATGGAGAGGTGTCAATAAGACACCGATCCATTATTAATCCCAAAGTTTTTAAATGTATAAAAAAAAAGACACAGCAAGAAAAAAGTATTTTAATGAAATAAAAGAGACAACACAGTTTTCATTTCTTTTATTATACTCTCATTCCTGCGACGCCATCGATCTCCTGTAAAAAAAGAAAAAAAACAAACCAACAGTATACCACCTGTCCGACGCAGTCCATAGTAACGAGTGTCCCACGACGATCCAGCTCTGCTACATGCAATGACAGGCAGAGCCTGTCATCTCGACGCAGCACAGCTGATTACCTGCTTCCCCGGCGGTGACGTCATCGGACTGACTGCTTTAAGGCCGGGATTACCCAGCAGTCACTGCAGTTATCGCGAGAAACTGCATGTGACCGCCGGGGAAAGATGATGGCGGCCATCAAGCAGTCCAGGCCGTGACCGCCGGAGATCTTCTGCCAGGTAAGTGCCGCTGACTCCTGACAGACCCGACCAACGGACACTGACAGTGACAGTGACAAATCCGATTCCGGTATCCGATAAGACGAAAATATCGGAACTAAGTATCAAAAGTCCGATAGAGCTAATATCGGCCGATACCCGATACTTGCGGTATAGTATCGCTCAACACTACAGATAACCCATTATAATCTGTATTAATTAACACCTACAAAAATTCTCATTGTTAATGATGTTGTCTCAAGTTTTTAATTTTTTTAAAATTGCAAAGTGTTTGTAAAAACAAAGAATCTTGCAATCTTCACTTTTTTAAGAAAGTAAAAATTTTACATTTTATAGTATACAGCTTAGTGCCTAGGTTACCGGCCACCCTGAATTTTCAAAATAGCCAGTTACCGTATATACTCGTGTATAAGCCGAGATTTTCAGCCCATTTTTTGGGCTGAAAGTCCCCCTCTCAGCTTATACGCGAGTCATATACGGGGGTCTGCGGGGGAGGGGTAGCGGGGGTGTCGGATCATGCTCACCCCTCCGCCGGTGCGTCTCTGCAGCCCCCCTGCTTCTCCCATGATCTCCGGCTCCTTCCTGCAGCGGTCACATGGTACCGCTCATTAAAATCATGAATATGCACATATTCATGACTTTAATGAGCGGTACCACGTGACCGCTGTAGGACTGAAGCACTGTGGAGACGCCTGGAGAAGAGGAGATGCTGCAGAGAGTGACGCGCTGGCGGAGGGGTGAGTAAAGCGATATTTACCTGTCCCCGGACCACCGCTGCGCTGCTCCCTCGTCCGACTCCTCTGGCTGTGATTGTTCAGGCAGAGGGTGCCATGAAGTCGTTAGTGCATGCCGCGCCCTCTGCCTGATCATTCACTGCCGAGGACCAGGAAGAGGGAGCAGTGCGCAGTGGTGGAGCGGTCCAGTGACAGGTAAATATCTCAGGTGCCAGGGTCCTGAGCGAGCGGTGACACCGGCACCTGTCCCCCATAGCGCGCCAGTGTCACCGCCTGCTCAGGACACCGGCACCTGGCCCCCAGAGGTGAGTATGTCATTTTTTTGCAGCAGCGCTGCAGCATAAGGGACGTATACTATGGGGCATAATCTGTGGAGCATATGGGGCATAATCTGTGGAGAATATGGGGGCATAATCTGGAGCATATGGGGCATAATCTGTGGATCATACGGGGGCATAATCTGTGCAGCATATGGGGGCCTAATCTGGAGCATATGGGGGCATAATCTGTAGATCATACGGGGGCATAATCAGGAGCATATGGGGGCATAATCTGGAGCATATGGGGCATAATCTGTGGAGCATATTGGGCATAATCTGTGGAGCATATGGGGGCATAATCTGTGGAGCATATGGGGGCATAATCTGTGGATCATATTGGGCATAATCTGTGGAGCATATGGGGCATAATCTGTGGAGCATATTGGGCATAATCTGTGGAGCATATGGGGGCATAATCTGTGGAGCATATGGGGGCATAATCTGTGCAGCATATGGGGGCATAATCTGTGGATCATACAGGGGCATAATCTGTGCAGTTTATGGGGGCTTAATCTGTGGAGCATCATACGGGGGCCTAATCTATGGAGCATATGGGGTGTAAGGTTTCACTCACTCGGCTGCTTCAGAGGCAAATCAGGAGACACTTTCTTATGCAAAAAGTCCTTAGGTTTATTACATCATAAACCATAGTACCGTACAATTCAAATCTTCAATGTTTCAGCTCCTGCCTGGAGCCTCACTCTCCAGACACAGAAACCTCTCTGTGATGTCCCGCCTGGACACAGGGAAGTCTGTCCACACTGGCAGACTCCCATACACTCTCTCAGGTGCCAAACACACTTCTGTTACATACCCGTAACCCCGCCCACAGGTGAGGTCAGGAATCACATGGTTAGGTCACATGGTCATGACCTCACCACAGGTCCTTTTGATACACATAAACACCTACAGGCTTTATCTTGGGTATTCAGACACATACCCCTTGGGTGAGTTTGTAGGTGACTGGACCCGCCCAGCTCTCCAAGTCACCTGGAAGCCTCCCAATGTATAGCACAACTCAGCAGTAGATCTGCTGAACCAAAACATATCCAGGCTTCCATCACAGGGCCACCCACCTCTGCGATACATACCGTCCATCCATCACATGCCTCCATGCATATCCCGAGGGCCATACACAGTGCCCCCTAGCTGCATCAGGGGTCATTACACCACAGGGGGCATAATCATTTTTCACCCTAGGCTTATACACGAGTCAATAACTTTTCCCAGTTTTTTGTGGCAAAATTAGGGGGGTTGGCTTATACACAGGTCGACTTATACATGAGTATATACAGTACTTAACTAATGACCACGTGCCGCAAGCAGGCTCCATGCTTTAGAGCAGGGGCAAAGAACCTTTTTTCCACCAAGAGAAATTTGGATATACATAACTATAGTCAGGTGCTGTGCAAAATTATAATCTTGAAAATGTTCCTGCTATATTTGGTCAAACAATTAATTCACCCACCCTTAATGTGATGGCTGGAACTGCATCTCTTTCATGAGGCATGTGATTTTAGTTGGTATTGATAAGCTTGCTCCTAGCAACTGCTTTTCGAGATTTGAGTTGGTCTGGAGCACAGTCAAGTCTTTGCAATTCATTTTGTAAACAACTTGCAGCAGTAAGTTGTTATACTGCAGGTCTAATCAGTCTAATCAAACAGGGAAGTTAATTACTGTTTACTTTATATTTGTAGAACTCAAACATTATGAAATCTGCATTATACATCACACAGGAGACACTGAGATGGCTGTATACATCACAAATGAGTAATAAAGAATGCTGTATACATCGCGTAGGAAACACCGAGACTGCTTAATATACATTACATGGAAGACCCTCAGACTGCTGCATACATCATAGAATCATAGAATGTTGAGGTTGAAAGGGACAATAAGCATCATTGTGTCCAACCCCCCTGCTCAATGCAGGATTTACTAAACCATCTTAGACAGATGTCTGTCCAGTCTCTGTTTGAAGACTTCAAATTGAAAGAGAACTCACCAACTCTCGTGGCAGTCTTTTCCACTCATTGATCTCATTGATCACCCTTAGTGTCACATAGGGACACCTAGATTTCTGTACATACATCACTTAGCAGATATCGAGACTGCTGTATACCTTACCTTAGGGGATACTAAGACTGCTGTATATTCATCACATAGGAGACACTGATACTGCTGTAAATTCATGGCATCGGAGACACTGAAACTACTGTTTACATTAAATAGAAGATGCAAAATCTGCTCTATATACATCACATAGAAGACACTGAGATTGCTGTATTTATGACATAGAATAAACTGAGAATGCTGTATATACACTGAGAAGCAAAGGCGTAATAATGTTTTGAACTTTTGACTTTCAGACTCCATATCTCACCATCCATGAGACTACCATCATTTTATAGGCAATCATCTTTTCTGTCTTATACATATATTTAACTTGAAACTATTTTGCATATAATTTTTTATGCATATTCTTGTCATGTCATTTCATTGTTACTGTTTTACTCCTAAAAATCAAAATTTCAAATTGTAATGTTTTGTTGGTATTTTCTAAATCCACCTTTGACTTTTAACACTGCCTGAATCCTTCTTGGAAATCTCTTGTTCATATTCAAGCAAGTCTAAATCAAAATCTGATACAGTCCCTGACAGAAGTTATGTCGCTTATCCATGTTATGTAAATCAAAGCTTATAATCTGACGTTAAATCCATCCATTGGTTTTATAAATTACCCTTTTGAAAGCTGAAACCCTCCCAAATTTGGTTTAGGTTAAGAAAATAAATTGGCATCAATGCTGAAATATTGATCATTTAATGAACATAGAATGGTCAGATTTTGGCAAGACAAAAGTTTTGTCGCCCACAGAAAGTAATGTGATATTCAAACAAATATCTTAAAATACAAATATATTGCATAACATTGGTGAATTAAGTTTTGGTGCTATTAGAGTCATATTTAATGTTTTGTGTGACTTCCATGAGCTTGAAGGACTGCATCCATGCGGTTCAACAATGATTCATACAATTTATTAATGTAGTCATCAGGAATAGCAAAGAATGCAGTGTTACATGCCTCCCAGAGTTCATCTAGATTCCTTGGTTTTGTCTTCCAAGCTTCCTCTTTCATCCTACCCCAAACATGCTCAATGATATTCATGTCTGGTGACTGGGCTGGCCAGTCATTGAGCAACTTGATCTTTTTTGCCTGGAGGAACTTTGTTCTAGAGATGGATGGATGTGATGGAGCACCATCCTGCTGCAGAATTTGACCCCTTTTATGATTTGGAATGTAAGAGATAGCTAATACTTCTTGATATTTTAGGCTATTGATATTGCCTTCCACCTTGCAAATGTTTCGCACACCACATACGGAATTTAACCCCAGACCATGATCTTTCCACCACCAAATGTAACTGTTTTCTGGGTGTATTTTGGATCCATATGGGCTCCAGTAGGTCTCCTGCAGTATTTGCGGCGGCTGTGGTGTAATTCTACTGAAGATTCATCAGAGAAATCCACCTTCTGCCACTTTTCCAGCGTCCATCTGTTTAGCAGGCTGTGGGACTTTGCAAATGCCACATAGTTTTTTATTTGCCTTTTGTTTAGTGCTGGCATCTGGGCACTGAATCGACCATGGAGGCCATTTCAAGACAGAATCCTATAAACTGTTCTAGTTGACACAGGGACTTGAGGTGACCAGGCCTGTTGGAGCTCTGCTGCAGTGGAAGAGGGGCTTGCTTTGGATTTTCTAATCCACCCTGTAAACCCCTCCTGACCCCACACAGAAACTTCCCCTCATCCAGCACCATGACAACCAGCACTGTCCCCAAAGTTCTGTATACAGAGGCACCTGATCATGTGACCCCTGACTCCTCCCCTCCCGTGACCTCATCACAGGTCTTGTGCGCACAGAACAGCCTAGCAACGTCATTGCTGGGATTTATAGGATGATGTGGAAATGGCTGGCACAGTGCTCTCAGCTGGATGAGGGGAGTTTGCGCCTAGTCTAGGAGTTATGCCCAGCCGCCGATGCGCCTGACATCTGCACACAGCATGGCCGGTCAGTTGTAGGCACTATTGACATGCAGGGCAGTGACTAATGAAGGAGGCATGGGCTGGGGGCGGGGCCCACCGGGGATTCTTCCGGTGTCCCGGTGCCTCAGTCCGACCCTGCTCGCGGATGTCGGCCATACAAAATTTTGAAGGGCGAGAACCCAATAGAGGTCTGTGGAACCTCATGGATGGAAATCAATAGATACAGTAAGAGACAATCCCTGACTCTACCGTCCTTTTCTATAGCTTTCCTCAACATGCTTTTCATTGTTTTATTGAACCTTTCAACAAGGCCGTCTCTTTGAGGATGGTACACTGAAGTCCTCAACTGGGAGATTTGCAGGACCTTGCATAACTCCCTCATCACCTTACTCATAAAAGGGATTCCCTGGTCGGTCAGGATCTCCTTGGGTAAACTTGTCCGGGAAAAGAATTTACGGGCTATACATTTTGCTGAGTAGTTTCTCAGTGGAATTGCTTCAGGGTAGTGAGTGGCATAGTCCAGGATGACCAATATATACTGATGACCATGAGCAGATTTAACCAGGGGATCAACCAAGTCCATAGCAATTCACTCGAATGGCCCTTCAATAATGGGCAATAGCACGAGGGGACTCTAAAAGTGGGAGGTGGGGGTGGTCAACTGACATATGGGGCAGGACCTGAAATAGTCTAACCCCTTAACCCCGAAGGGTGGTTTGCACGTTAATGACAGGGCCAATTTTTACAATTCTGACCACTGTCTCTTTAAGAGGCTATAACTCTGGAACGCTTCAATGGATCTTCACGATTCTGAGACTGTTTTCTCGAGACATATTGTACTTTACATTTTTATTCATTTAAAACAGAGAAATATGCCACATAAAATAATTACTAAATAACATTTCCCACATGTCAAATTTACATCAGCACAATTTTGAAACCAAATATTTTTTTGTTACGAAGTTATAAGGGTTAAAAGTAGTCTTGCGATATCTCATTTTTACAACAAATTGTGCAAAACCTTTTTTTTAGGGACCACCTCACATTTGAAATCACTTTGAGGGGTCTATTTGACAGAAAATACCCAAAAGTGACACCATTCTAAAAACTGCACCCCTCAAGGTACTCAAAACACATTCAAGAAGTTTATTAACCCTTCAGGTGCTTCACAGGAGCTGTAGCAACTTGGAAGGAAAAAATGAACATTCAACTTTTTAGTCACAAAAATGATCTTTTACAATTTTTTTATTTTAACAAGGGTAAAAGGAGAAAATGGACAGAAAATGTTGTTGTGCAATTTCTCCTGAGTACGCTGATACCCCATATGTGGGGGGAAACCACTGTCTGGGCGCACGGCAGGGCTTGGAAGGGATGGAGCACCGTTTGACTTTTTCAAACCAAAATTGGCTGGAATTGACGCCGTGTCGCATTTGGAGAGCCCCCAATGTGCCTAAACAGTGGAAATCCCCCACATGAGACACCATTTTGTAAACTAGATCCCCTAAGGAACTTATCTAGATCTGTTGTGAGCACTTTGAACCCCCAAGTGTTTCACTAAAGTTTATAATGCCTGGGTTTGAAAAAAAAAAATTCCACAAATTGATTTTTTAGTCCCCAATTTTTGATTTTTCCCAAGGAAATTGGGCCCCAAGAGTTGTTGTCCAATTTGTTCTGAGTACGATGATACCCCATATGTGGGGGAGAAACACTGTTTGGGTGCACTTCAGGGCTCGGAAAGGAAGTAATGACGTTTTGGAATGCAGACTTTGATGGGTGTCATGTTCAGTTTGCAGAGTCTCTGATGTGCCTAAACAGTGGAAACCCCCACAAGTGACCCCTTTTTGGAAACTGGACCCCCTAAAGAACTTATCTAGATCTGTGGTGAGCACTTTGAACCCCAAGTACTTCACACAAGTTTATAATGCCCGGGCATGAAAATAAAAAACCCTATTTTTTTTCCACAAAAATGATATTTGTCACCAATTTTTTATTTTCCCAAGGGTAACATGAGAATTTGGACCATAAAAGTTGTTGTCAAATTTGTCCTGAATACGATGATACCCCATATGTGGGGGTGGAACCACTGTTTGTGTGCATGGCAGAGCTCGGAAGGAAAGGAGCGCCATTTGACTTTTTCAAATCAAAATTGGCTGGAATCGAGATTGGACACCATGTCGCATTTTGATGGCCCCTGATGTGCCTAAACAGTGGAAATCCCCCACAAGTGACCCCATTTTAGAAACTAGACCCCCTAAGGAACTTATCTAGATCTGTGGTGAGCACTTTGAACCCCAAGTGCTTCACACAAGTTTATAACGTAGAGCCGTAAAATTAAAAAAGCATATTTTTTCCACAAAAATGATCTTTTCACCCCAATTTTTATTTTCCAACGGGTAACAACACCTCAAAAGTTATTGTGCAATATGTCCTGTGTACGCTAATACCCAATATATGGGGGTAAACCACTGTTTGGGTGTATGGCAAAACTCGGAAGGGAAGGAGCGCAGTTTGACTTTACCAACGCAGAATTGGCTTTATGCCATGTCGTGTTTGGAGAGCCCCTGGTCTGCCTAAACACTGGAAACCACCCACAAGTGAAACCATTTTGCAAACTAGACCCCCTAAGGAACTTATCTAGATCTGTGGTGAGCACTTTGAACCCTCAAGTGTTTCACTAAAGTTTATAATGCCCGGTCATTTAAATAAAAATCCTATTTTTTTCACACAAAAATGATCTTTTAGTCACCAATTTTTTATTTTCCCAAGGGTAAGGGGAGAAATTGGACCCCAAAAGTTGTTGTCCAATTTATCCTAAGTACGCTGATACCCTATATGTGGGAGAAACTACTGCATGGGCACACGTCAGGGCTCGGAATAGAAGTAGTGACGTTTAGTAATGCCGACTTTAATGGAATGGTCTGAGGGTGTCATGTCGCGTTTGGAGAGCCTCTAATGTGCCTAAACAGTGTAAACCCCCCACAAGTGACCCCATTGGAAACTAGACCCCAAATAAACTTATCTAGATGTGTGGTGAGAACTTTGAACCCCCATGTGCTTCACAGAAGTTTAAAATGCCCGGGCGTGAAAATAAAAAAATCATATTTTTTCCCCAAACATGATCTTTTAGTCCCCAGTTTTTTATGTTCCCAAGGGTAACAGAAGAAATTGGACACAAAAAATCGTTGTCCAATTTTTCCTGAGTACGCTGATACCATATATGTGGGAGAAAACTACTGTATGGGCACACGTTGGGGCTCGGAAGTGAAGTAGTCACATTTTGCATTGCAGACTTTGATGGAATGGTCTGCCGATGTCATCTCGCGTTTGGAGAGCCCTTGATGTGCTTAAACTGTGCAAGTGACCCCATTATGGAAACTAGACCCCCAAATAAACTTATCTAGATGTGTGGTGAGAACTTTGAACCCCCAAGTGCTTCACAGAAGTTTATAACGTAGAGCCATGAAAATAAAAAATCATAATTTTTCCATAAAAATGATATTTTCGCCCCCAATTTTTTTCCCCAAGTGTATCAGAAGAAATTAGACCCCAAGAGTTATTGTGCAATTTGTCCTGAGTATGATGTTACCCCATATGTGGGGGTAAACTACAGTTTGGGCGCATGGCGGAACTCAGAAGGGAAGGAGCACCATTTTACTTTTTCAATGCCGAATTGGCTAGAATTGAGAACATGTCACGTTTGGAGAGCCCCTGATGTGCCTGAACAGTGGAAACCCCCCAATTCTAACTCCAACCCTAACCCCAACACACCCCTAACCCTAATCCCAACCCTAATCATAACCCTAACCACAAACCTAACCCTAACAAACCAGTAACCATAGTCCCAACCCTAACCCTAACTTTAGCCCCAATTCTAACCCTAACTTTAGCCCCAACCCTAACCCTAATGGGAAAATGGAAATAAATACATTTTTTAAATTTTATTACTTTTCCCTAACTAAGGCGGTGATAAAGGGGGGCTTGAGTTACTATTTATAGCGGATTTTTATGATTTGCAGCTGTCACACGCTAAAAGACGCTTTTTATTGCAAAAAATAGTTTTTGCATCATCACATTTTGAGAGCTATAATTTTTTCTTATTTTGACCCACAGAGTCATGTGAGGTCTTATCTTTTGCAGGACAAGATGACTTTTTTATTGGTACCATTTTTGGGCACATGACATTTTTCGATCGCTTTTTATTACGATTTTTGGGAGGCAGAATGAACAAAAACCAGCAATTCATGAATTTCTTTTGGGGGTGGACGTTTATACGGTTCCCCGTGTGGTAAAATTGTAAAGCAGTTTTATTCTTCGGGTCAGTATGATTACAGCGATACCTCATTTGTATCTTTTTTATATTTTGGTGCTTTTATACAATAAAAACGATTCTATATAAAAAATAATTTTTTTGCATCGCTTTATTCTGCAAGCTATAACTTTTTTATTTTTTTGCTGATGATGCTGTATGGCAGCTCATTTTTTGCGGGACAAGATGACGTTTTCAGTGGTACCATGTTTATTTATATCCGTCTTTTTGATCGCGTGTTATTTCACTTTTTGTTCGGCGGTATGATGATAAATAGTCTTTTTTTTAAGGGGTTCACTAAAGGGGTTAACTAATGGGACAGGTTTATAGGGTGGGTCATTACGGACGCGGCGATACTAAATATGTGTACTTTTATTGGTTATTTTTTTATTTACATGAAGAAAGGAATTTATTGGTGAATATATTTTTTTTTCATTACTTATGAATTTTTTTTACACTTGTTATTTTTATTTTTTTAACTTTTTTACTTTGTCCCAGGGTGGGACATCACTGTATAGGGTCAGATCGCTGGTGTGACAGTGTGCACAGCACACTGTCACACCAGCGACCTCACTGGCACTGCTGCAGGCTTCCTCAGCGCTTGCTCTCAGCAGGCACTGAGGAAGCCGCCTCCCTGCGGAGGGTCCCTCACATGGCGCTGTTCTGAGGGTCCCTGGGGAGCATGCATAGAGCCCCCTCCCTGCGCGATGCTTCCCTATACCTTTGATCGCAGTGTGCCAGGGGTTAATGTGCCGGGAGCGGTCCGTGACCACTTCTGGCACATAGTGCCGGGTGTCAGCTGTGGTAATCAGCTGACACCCAGCCACGATCAGCTGCGCTCCCCCCGGGAGCGCTGCTGATTGCATGTGACGTACTATTCCGTCCTTGGGAATTAAGTACCAGGTCACATGGACGAAATAGTACGTCGGATGGGATTAAGGGGTTAATATTTCCCGGTGACACACGGGCCAATAGAGCCTCTGCACAATCCATTCCTGCATTTTTCCACTGCCAGACATCCCCCCAAGATGTGTGAATGGGCCATGTCCAACACCTTCTGTCTAAAGGGGCCTGGCACTATTAACTGTTCCACCAGCACCCCCCTCACGTTCATGACCCAATACAACAACTCCCCACTCATCATAAAACAGGGAAACCTTGTGTCAGCCCCCAGTTCCTGTGCAACCACATTTGTGACGGTAATATTATTAAATGCTTTCTTCAGAGTTGGATCCCTATGTTGGGCATTCCCATAATTGTCACTGGTCACCCCTAACTGGAATATCAGACACAGGGGAAACCTCTCCTCATCCCCCAAAAGGACTCAAAAGGGAAAACGTCTGCCTCTGGGTGTGGTGATACCATATAAAGGTTCACTGGATTCCTTTTCACGCCAGCAAACTCAGAACATTTCCCCCACAGATCCCAAAATAAACAAAAGTTCCGGCCTATAAAAATATGGTGCAACAGGTCCTGAACGATGCCGACCTCAGGACTCAGTACCGTGGGCCATTTCAATGTCCATTTAAAGATTATGGAGGCCATTTAAGGATTATGGCCTCCATAGTCCTTAAATGGAAGAAGTTTGAAACCAACAGAAGTCTTCCTAGACCTGGCCTTCCAGCCAAACTGAGCAATTGTGGGAGAAGAGCCTTGGTGAGAGAGGTAAAGAAGAACCCCAAGATCTCTGTGGCTGAGTTCCACAGATGCAGTAGGGAGATGGGAGAAAGCTCCACAAAGTCAACTATCACTGCAGCCCTCCACCAGTCAGGCCTTAATAGCAGAGTGGCCTGACGGAAGCCTCTCCTCCGTGAAAGATATATGAAAACCCACATAGAGTTTGGTAAAAAAAAACATGAAGGACTCCCAGACTATGAGAAATAAGATTCTCTGGTCTGATGAAATGAAGATAGAACTTTTTTGTGATAATTCTAAGTGGCATGTTTGGAGAAAACCAGGCACTGCTCATCACCTGCCCAATACAATCAAAACAGTGAAACAAGGTGGTGGCAACATCATGCTATTGGGGTGTTTTTCAGTTGCAGGGACAGGAAGACTGGTTGCAATTGAAAGAAACATGAATGCGGCCAAGTACAGAGATATCATGGAAGAAAACCTCTTCCAGAGTGCTCTGGACCTCAGACTTGGTTGAAGGTTCACATTCCAGCAAGACAATGACCCTAAGCACACAGCTAAAATAACAAAGGAGTGGCTCCAGAACAACTCTGTGACCATTCTTCACTGGCCAAGCCAAAGCCCTGACCTAAACCCAGTTGAGTATCTCTTGAGAGACCTGAAACTGGACTGTTCACCAATGTTCACCATCCAACCTGATGGAATTGGAGAGAATCTGCAAGGAAAAGTGTCAGAAGATCCCCAAATCCAGGTGTGAAAAACTTTTTGCATCATTCCTAAGAAGTCTCATTGCTTTACTGGCTCAAAAGGGTGCTTCTACTGAGAAAAGAGTCTGAATACTTATGACCATGTGATATTTCAGTTTTTCTTTTTTAATAAATTTGCAAAAATTTCTACATTTCTGTTTTTTTTCTGTCAAGATGGGGTACAGAGTGTACATTAATGAGAAAAAAATGAACTTTTTTGAATTTACCAAATGGCTGCAATGAAACAAAGAGTGAAAAATGTAAAGGGGTCTGAATACTTTCGGTACCCACTGCATGTATATATATATATATATATTGTAGCCTTTCAGGGGATTTAGCTCTAGGATCGCTGTCTGGGTAGACAGAATGGCATATAAACAGTTCATTCAGACAGCAGTTCTGGTGTAAAACTGGCCGCAACCAGCTTTATTAAAGTCCACAGCAAACAGATAAAACAAAGCATAAACAGAAAACCTGGGCTTGTCTAGCCACTAATTACACTTAGATAGATGGCCCTCTCTATCCGGGACCCAGACTCTACCAGTCTGTGCCCAAAACAACACATATCACATATGTTACCAGTATGGAGCTTCACAGATACTCCTCCTTGTGTCTGAATGCACATCCAACGTCCAGACTTGAGAGAGATCCACTCCTATTCAGCCGCTATTCACACGGATTCTCACTGCGACTACTCCTGTGTCTGGGGTACCTCCTGCACCCAGACTGAGATAGCTCACACTCCTGGAGACGCTTCTTGTGCCGGGACACCTTCCTGTGTCCAGACTGAGCGTACTCCCAATCCTGGAGACTGCTTCCTTGTGCCGGGACACCTCCCTGTGTCCAGACTAAAGACAGCTCCCAATCCTGGAGACTGCTTCCTTGTGCCGGGACACCTCCCTGTGTCCAGGCTAAAGACAGCTCCCAATCCTGGAGACTGCTTCCTTGTGCCGGGACACCTCCCTGTGTCCAGACTAAAGACAGCTCCACTCTTGGAGACTGCTTCCTTGTGCCGGGACACCTCCCTGTGTCCAGGCTAAAGACAGCTCCCAATCCTGGAGACTGCTTCCTTGTGCCAGGACACCTCCCTGTGTCCGGGCTAAAGACAGCTCTTGTATTGTGTTTGCAGACACTTACTTCTGGTCTCCTAATTAAGACCTGAGTAGTTTCAGGCCTGAGCTGCAAGTGTGTAATGAATGCAAGGTGTAGTGACCTTTCTCCACCACTAGGTTTACAAAGCCACACATTTCCCTTATACCTAGGTGAAATGTACACCCCATTCAACACACATTCCTTCACTGTCTCACATATCCCCTCCCTCTTCTCCAGACCGGAGGGCTGGTCATCCAGACCGGAGGGCTGGTCAACAATCCAACAGAGACAGTGAACTCTGGACCAGTCATGGCCCTCATCAGCTTCATCCTCACCACTGTCATAGCCAACATCAGCTTTCTCTTCATCTGAAGCATCCGCACTACCCTGTACCCTCCCAGGCCTATACTCTCTGCGGGCCTCGGGTATCCTGCACGGTTTCATCTTGACCTTAGGGCCGGGCTCATTTTCGATATAGTGCCTGGCCAGAGAAGTACGACCCGACACATCAGAACACTTCTGCTGACTCTTCCTCAGAAACTCACGTACCTCCTGTCCCTGGTGCACTGACCATGTGTCACCAACTATCACAGAAGGTATAGGGGGTTTTTCACTTTTCTCCAGTTCCCCACTTTCAGGCTCTTCTGGCAAGACATGCCCAGAAGCCCCACCGTCCGTCCCACACTCTACTTCTTCAGTCACATCTGGCTCACTGTCAGGGCTATACCCTTCATTTTCATTCATATCCTGCTCACTGTCAGTGTTATACAATTCATTTTCATTCACATCCGGCTCACTGTCAGTGTTATACAATTCATTTTCATTCACATCCTGCTCACTGTCAGGGTTATACAATTCATTTTCATTCACATTTTGCTCTGGAACCTTAGTTAACATGTCATCCACAACATTAACTGCACCATCTGGTCCCTCAAGTATGTGACTATGTGACAACCCCAGCACTATACTTCTATATAGTTCAGGTACTAGGAGCTGACTTACGACCTCTCCCTAGACTTCAGTGTTTATGGCAACATGAAGAAACCTCTCCTCAGAGCCAGGCTCTTGGGAAACCTCATTTAGAACATTTATATTTTCGTGGGCCGTTTTAAGAGAGGGTTCTCGCCACGGCTCACTCTCAAAACCGTCACAGGACACAGGCAAGTCAGGGACACTCGGTTCCCGAGAACCACCATCCTCGTCTCCCCACATCACCTGCAAAGGAATTTCATCACTATCACAGTCATCATTATTATCAATATCATTATCATGACTATGATCAGTATCATCATCACTATCATGATCATCATCACTATCATTATCAGCATCAGCATCATTATCATGGTCATCATCATTATCATGATCATCATCATCATTATCATGGTCATCATCATTATCATTACATAAATTTAACGGCCCACTAGCATTGTGTTCCGCCCCTCGGGACTGCGCACCCTCAATAGGAGCTTCATCACACTGTCCATCAGAAACATTTTTCCCCCAGAGATCCTTAGATCGGGGAAAGTCATTACCCAATATGACGGGGTGCACCAGGCTCTTCACTACCCCGACTTCATATGAAACCTCCCCGAGTTTAGGGACCAAGTCCACGGCAGTCTCTGGGTAGACTTTGGTGTCTCCATGGATGCACACTACACTCAGGTGTTTATCAGGGATGAAGTCCCTATCAATTAGGCTGTCACATACGGAAGTCACTGGACTCTCTGAGTCCAAGAGGACCTGTGCTGGGCAGTCATTTACAACCACCGGGGACACCTGTGGTCCAGTCTCTTCGGCTGAGGTGGACACACACACAGGTTCTGCGCAGGGAGAGAGAGACCTGCCAACATCACGGCACATAGGCTCCCCCTCTAGTGAACAGCCGGCTGCAATTTCACGACATCTCCAACACTGTCCACCACACTTTTCCACCCACATGTCCCCTCGGGCCTGAACCCGCTTATCAGCATACCCCATGTCCCCAACAGCTGGAACGCTCTTACCGCGAGAGTTCAGCGTCCGGGAACTCTGAAGTGACGACCTCTCAGACGGCTGGTCACGGAGACAGTCTTTGCTGGCGAAGGCCTTCTCCATCAGGCTGACCAGACGATTGGCGTCCTGGTGGTCTCCTTGTCCGACCTCTGGCTGTACCTCAGGAGGACATGCTCGGGTGTAGCGATCCACTATCACCTCCTCAACCATACCGACACGACGGCCGACGTCAGGCTCCAACCGCTTCTTTACTGCAGGCAACGCAGGTGCCTTTACAACATTACTCAGGTACGAGGTGCTGAGAGGTTTTTCTAGTGCTGCCATCACCTCAAGAAACAACCGGTTAGCCTCCTGCTGCTGCTGCCGCCAGCTCTGCATGCTCTGCCGGATCTGCTGCAAGCTCTGTAGGTGTTTCTTAACAAGCTCCTCCATACTGCCGGACCCATCTGTCTCAACCACGGCAGTCTTATGTTGCACATTAACTTGCGCCATTTGTTCACACAGCGCCTCCATGCTGTCATCCATGCTGTCAGACTTCTCTGTCTTAACAACGGCAGTCTTCACTCAAGACATACACACTCTACAGTCTTTTTCACAGAAAAATTCAGCTCTGCTGTGCAGACACTTTTTTTTTTTTTTTTTCTTTGCAAAGTCTATTAGGGCTACTGTCTCTTTAAGACTGCTCCACAGACTTTTCTTTTGCTGCTGCACATTCCACAGTCATTTTCACAACAAGTTCAGCTTTGCTGTGCATACATTTTCTCTCTGCAGACCCTATCAGGGCCACTGTCTCTCCAAGACTGCTCCAAACAGACGTTTCTGCTGACACATTTTTTTTTTCTCTGCTGCTATTTCAACAGACTTCACCTTTATTGCTGTCTCTAAGCCTCTGTGCTGCATGCACACTCCAGCACTAACTGTATCAGCCACTGCGCTGCCCCAGCATTCTCCGCCAATTGTAACATTTTCGGGGGTTATAGCTCTAGGATCGCTGTCTGGGTAGACAGAATGGCATATAGACAGTTCATTCAGACAGCAGTTCTGGTGTAAAACTGGCCGCAACCAGCTTTATTAAAGTCCACAGCAAACAGATAAAACAAAGCATAAACAGAAAACCTGGGCTTGTCTAGCCACTAATTACACTTAGATAGATGGCCCTCTCTATCCGGGACCCAGACTCTACCAGTCTGTGCCCAAAACAACACATATCACATATGTTACCAGTATGGAGCTTCACAGATACTCCTCCTTGTGTCTGAAGGCACATCCAATGTCCAGACTTGAGAGAGATCCACTCCTATTCAGCCGCTATTCACACGGATTCTCACTGCGACTACTCCTGTGTCCGGGTACCTCCTGCACCCAGACTGAGATAGCTCACACTCCTGGAGACGCTTCTTGTGCCGGGACACCTTCCTGTGTCCAGACTGAGCGTACTCCCAATCCTGGAGACTGCTTCCTTGTGCCGGGACACCTCCCTGTGTCCAGACTAAAGACAGCTCCCAATCCTGGAGACTGCTTCCTTGTGCCGGGACACCTCCCTGTGTCCAGGCTAAAGACAGCTCCCAATCCTGGAGACTGCTTCCTTGTGCCGGGACACCTCCCTGTGTCCAGCTAAAGACAGCTCCCAATCTGGAGACTGCTTCCTTGTGCCGGGACACCTCCCTGTGTCCAGACTAAAGACAGCTCCACTCTGGAGACTGCTTCCTTGTGCCGGGACACCTCCCTGTGTCCAGGCTAAAGACAGCTCCCAATCCTGGAGACTGCTTCCTTGTGCCGGGACACCTCCCTGTGTCCAGGCTAAAGACAGCTCCAATTGAGCTGCTTTTGTCAGGACACCTCTCTGTGTCCGCTAAAAGACTCTTGTATTGTGTTTCAGACCTACTTCTGGTCTCCTAATAATGCCTGAGTGTTTCAGCCTTGCTGCAATAGTTTAAGAATGCAAGTTGTGACCTTTCCACCACTAGGTTTACAAGCCACACATTTCCTTATACCTAGTGATGTACACCCCATTAACACACATTCTTCACTGTCTCACATAATTTATATTACACCTCATAATTTTTCCTCAGAATGAGTGATTCCATAATTTTTTCCCTCAGAATTGAGTGATTCCATAATTTTTTCCCTATGCTTGGTTAAAAAAATAACCATTACTGTCTACCACATTATTTGCTCTTGATTTCTTTTAGTGTTTCTTAAAGTTGCCATTTGAAATGACTTCAGTTTTGTGCCATGTCTGTGATCTGTTTTTATTCAACAAAATAAAACAACTGAATGTACATCCTCCAAGCCTGGTGATTCCATAATTTTTGCCAGGGGTTGTATATATATATATATATGTATATATATATACTGTATATATATATATATATATATATATATATATATATATGTTTTGAAGAATTTGTCCTCTGAAAATGATGTGTATATGGCTTAGAGACTTTCTCTTTGTAAAAGCTCATGTTAAAATCTCATTGCAGTCGGATAGCAATCACACTGCATTCGGATGTAAATTGGATGCTATGTGTGAAAATTCGGATTGTACTTGCTGGAAAAATGCATGACACTTGCATTACTCTCATTCTACTCTCCTGTATCAAAATCGGACCAATTTTAAAATCACTAGTGTGACTCCAGCCTGGGACACACTAGCAAGTGTGATGCGAGAAGCTCGCGAGAGTCTCTCGCATCAATACCTGGCACGGCCACAGGCACTCGGACCGGAGTGTGCTGCTGGATAGAAATACATGCACCTGCATGCTTCGATCCGAGTGCCGGCGTCAGTGCTCCGTCTCCGCAAGATAAATAGCACAGTTTATGTATGGGCTGCGGTGATTCCGAATATGTTCAATGAAAACATGTTGAATCGCTGTGCGTACAAAAGGGGGCAGCGCTTTGGGCAGAGCTGCGTCCAAAGCACTGCCAATATGCCACGTGGAAACATAGCCTTAGAGTTCAAGACCTCTTTCTCTCTGAAGTGACAATTTGCATATTTCATTTTTAAAAGAAGTATTGCATGGCCTACAAGTCTCTAAGTTGATTTGCCACTCTCCACAAGGAGAGTTGTTACGTTTGGACCCTCTATTTCAGTCAAATAGTACCTTCTGCTTTGCACTGGGAATAAGCAAACACACAGAGACACGTCTGCAATTAGGATGTTTGGTTTGGCATTTATCTTTAGTCATGTGACAAGGCTCATTAAAGAGTTAATATTGCCTTTTAAGATTTCTACTTCGAATTGGAGATTCTAGCGGAGCATTGCATGGCCTATAAGTCTCCTTACACTTGCTTGGCACTCTCCCCAAGGAGATAGGATACTCTTAGAGCTTTATGGGATTAGTGCATTTTTTCCAATATAGGTTTTGCGCCAAGTGCAATGGAATGCAATGGTCTTCAGTAGAGTTGAGCGAAACAGGTCGGCCAGATTCATAAGTCGTCGACTTTTGCCAATGACGGGTTTCGCCGACCGAAACCCGACCATAGCGTGAAGTCGGCCATGCGGTCGGCAAAATGAGCGCCAAAGTCAGATTTCCCAGAATGCTTGCAGGTGCCTTTTTTCAGCCAATGAGCAAGGACATACACTGTGGGCAACAAGATGATATGTGCAGGGTCCACCACCATCGCAGAGAAGGGCATTGCAGTGATTGGCTTGCTTTGGGGGGCATCATAGTGTCTATAAAAGCCCTGACCGCCGACCTACAGTTTACTACTGCCGATCTTAACAGTAGGGAGAGGTTGCTGTTTATCAGTAGGGAGAGAGTTAGTGCTTGTGCTGATAGCAATTGTGCTGTACAGTTAGTGTGCAGTGACAGGGGAAGATTTTCTTGTGTGCAGCAGAGCTGGTTATTATGCTGCCTGATAGCTGTATTGTTGTGTGTACACTGCTGTGCAGACTGTTTTTACACAGCACTAATACTTTTATTCATTTTTTCTGCACAGTTACCGACCGTTCATTTTTTCCAACACCATATAGAGCTGTACGCTCCTCACACACTACCGTGTACCGGCTGGTATCACGAACAAATACATGCTCACTATCAGTGTGACTCTGGAAATAAATACGGAGATTTAAATTTTCCCCTACACCATATACAGCTGTATGCTCCTCATACAGTACCATATATCTTCTAGTGTTATTGTCAAATCCATACTGAGTGAGCGTCTGTGTGTGACTCCGGAAATATATACGGAGATTTAAATTTTTCCCTACACCGTATACAGCTGTACGCTCCTCATACAGTACCGTATATCTGCTGTTTGTATTACGGTCAAATACATACTGAGTGAGCGTCTGTATGTGACTCCGGAAATAAATATAGAGATTTAAATATTCCCCTACACCGTATACAGCTGTACGCTTCTGATACAATACCGTATATCAGCTGTTTTTATTACGGAGAAATCAGTACTGAGAGAGCGTCTGTGTGTGACTACGGAAATAAATACGGAGATTTAAATATTCCCCTACACCGTATACAGCTGTACGCTCCTCATACAGTACCATATATCTGCTGGTATTAGGGTCAAATACATACTGAGTGAGCGTCTGTGTGTGACTCCAGAAATATATACGGAGATTTAAATTTTTCCCTACACCATATACAGATGTACGCTCCTCATACAGTACCGTATATCTGCTGTTTGTATTACGGTCAAATACATACTGAGTGAGCGTCTGTGTGTGACTCCGGAAATAAATATAGAGATTTAAATATTCCCCTACACCGAATACAGCTGTACGCTCCTCATACAGTACCGTATATCTGCTGGTATTACTGTCAAATACATACTGAGTGAGCGTCTGTGTGTGACTCTGGAAATATATACGGAGATTTATATTTTTCCCTACACCTTATACAGCTGTATGCTTCTGATACAGTACTGTATATCTGCTGTTTGATTTACGGTCAAATCCATACTGAGAGAGCATCTGTGTGTGAATCCGGAAATAAATAAGGAGATTTAAATTTTTCCCTACACCGTATACAGCTGTACGCTCCTCCTACAGTACAATATATCTGCTGGTATTACTGTCAAATCCATACTGAGTGAGCGTCTGTGTGTGACTCCGGAAATAAATACGGAGATTTTAATTTTTTCTTACATCGTATTGTTAAAGAAATGGTTAATTTCTATTCTCTAAAATAAAATAAATACCAGAAAATAGTTCTATCATGAAGTATGATTATCATCTGTCTGCTTCTCTCATTGTGGTCAAGTTCCTGTTTTCCCAGAATGTGAAGGACAAATTCTCAGAAAAACAATAAAATATGGTTTTGGGTCCAAAATTGTGTAATAAGTAATAACCACCCATGGACACGACGCCAGTACTATTTAATGGCCAAGGAAAAATGATGAAAGCGTGAACTTTCAACACTGAAGTATATTTTTGAATATCCCAGAAGAGGAAGTTTCCCCAATTTGGTAAAGAAATAAATCTTATGTCTGAATAAACACATGACAACCTATTGTATAACACTTCATATTTGTGCCAATTATTATGTAACCTTGTGGTTTTGGGCTATAAAAGGTCCCCCTTCAAACCATTAAAGGAGAAGATCTACTTGACACGAACTGTGTGTGTGTGTCTTTTTATTTCTCCCAAAGATAGGTGCCTATCATAAGCGGATACCTGAGGTTGGACTATAAGAGAAAAAATCCCTAAGCTCTATCAGTATACAGCTGTACGCTCTTCATACAGTACCGTATATCTGCTGGTATTACAGTCAAATACATACTGAGTGATCGTCTGTGTGTGACTCCGGAAATATATACGGAGATTTAAATTTGTACATACACCTTATAGAGCTGTATGCTCCTCATACAGTACCATATATCTGCTGGTATTTTTGGTACATTTTCCCAAACATGAGGAAGTATGGTGAAAGAGGCCACGGACGTGGGTGGAGGGTGCCAGCTGGTACTGATGGTGGTGGTGGTGCATCTGCTGGTAGTGCCGAAAGCACAATAGCATCTAAGGCAGGAGGTGTTGAGCCTGCGTCATCATCTGGCTCCAGAAGGCCTGGAAGGCTCCCGTTTCTGGGAGTAGGTAAACCGCTTTTAAAGCCGGAGCATCAGGAACAGGTATTGGCTTACATTGCCGAAACAGCCTCCAGCTCTATCGCCTCCTCTTCTGAAGTTTCAAAAACTGCAAGTACTGAGTCGTCAGTGCAGGCTCCTGGTCAGAAACAACACCTTTCCTTGTGTCCTTCACCCCCAACAAAAGTGAAGGATGAGGCAGGCTACACTTCAGATTACTCCCTGGAGCTGTTTTCACATACCATGCCTAAGTTATCAAGTGAAATCCTGAATTCCCCAGTTCAAGATGAATATGACATGGAGTGCACTGATGAACAGCCAGTGCTATATAATTCTGCTGGTACATTCACCCTCGCAGTCTACTGAGCCAGATTCTGACCCTGATGAAACTCAGGTGCCCCTTCCCACATACTATACCACCTTACACGGTGACACAGAGGAAGGTGCAGATGAAATTGAAGAGGAGGTGATGGATGACACAGTTGTTGATCCCGATTGGCATCCATTGGGGGAAGAGGGTGCCGCTGGCAATAACTCAGAAGAGGAGGAGGATCCGCAGCAGGCATCGACATCACAGTTGCAGTTATCCGGCAGGCCCGTAGCAGTCCAAAAACATGTTAAAAAAAAAAAAGAGAAGCAAGACAGCTTGGCCAGACAGTCAAATTAGCACAGCGTGCAGGTCCTGAAAAGTAGGAAGAGTGCAGTGTGGCACTTTTTTGACCAAAATCCTATTGATGAGGCAAAGGTTATCTGTAAGAAATGCGGAAGGACCTTTAGCCGAGGGAAAAATCTCAGAAATTTGAATACAATCTGCATGCTTAGACATGTAAACACCATGCACTTGCAAGCGTTGACGGACTAAAAATCCTCAGGTAGCACACGTGCACCTGCTCCGACTGAAGGTAGCCAGCAACGCTACATCGCTTCCCCCACTGTAAGCCCACCGGTTAGCACACCACCAGCAAGAAATGTTGAGGTGTCGTCGCAAGGCCAAAGCAGTCAGGGAATCACAATGTTTTTCCAACGAAAGATTGCATCTAGGCCATCACCACCACCACCACCATCACCAACCCCCTCTCAGTCTGCCATGTCCACTGCTAGTTCCACCACATGCAGCTCTCAAGTCCAGCTCACCCTAGCAGAGACTCTGAGCAGGACAAGATAGTACTCATCCTCTCATCCGCTTACACTGGCTTTGAATGCCTACATTGCCAAACTGATTTCATTAGAGATGATGCCCTTCCGTTTGGTTGAAAGCGCAGCGCTCCAAGAGCTCATGGCCTATGCTGTCCCACGCTATGACCTACCCAGTCGGCACTTCTTTTCTAGAAAAGCCATCCCTGCCCTCCACCTGTATGTGAAAGACCGCATTGTCCATGCACTCAAACAATCAGTGAGTGGAAAGATGCACCTCACAACAGATGCATGGGCCAGTAGGCATGGCCAGGGCCATTACGTGTCCATCACTGTGCACTGGGTTAATGTGGTGGATGCAGGGTCCTCAGGGGACAGCGACGGTGGGAAAGTGCTGCCTTGCCCACGGTATAGGCAACAGTTGGCTGTAGGTGTTCGACCCTCCTCCTCCTCCAGAAGCGAAAGCTCGTCGACAGAGCGCAGTCGCACGAGCACTCCATTCCCAGCTGCCAGTGTGGCACACGAGATGTCCCACTATCGAACAGCTAGTGATAAGCGTCAGCAGGCTGTTTTAAAGATGATGTCTTTGGGCGACAACAGACTCACCGCGGAGGCACTGGCCGACTACTTGCAGCGAGAAACTGAGTCATGGCTGGGCAGTCTACATCTTGAGCCAGGCAAGGTAGTCAGTGATAATGGACGTAATTTTGTGGCAGCCATAGCCCTGGCAAAATTCAGATACATACCTTGCCTGGCTCACACCTTGAACCCGGTGGTGCAGTGCTTCATATATAATTATCTGGAGTTACCAGCCCTGCTACATAAGGTGCAAAGACTGTGCTCGCACATCCATCTCTGGCCCGTAGACTTCAGTCGTATTCAGAGGCAGGCTGTAATGCATTTGTGGGAAGGTACACGGGCAGGCAATTTGAGGGCTTCAGTGTTTTGAGGAATGCACATGACCGGTAAGCGCAAATGACGCCATCATAAGCATGAGCATCCTACTTATGCGTCTGCTCATGCAAACTTTGACGCACATTAAGGATCAGGCGTCTGCAGTGGAGGAGGAGGGAAGTCTTGATGACAGTCAGCCATTGTCTGCTCAGGGAACTGCCATGGACGAGGTGGAGGAAGAAGAGGAAGAGGAGGAGGATGAGGGGGATGATTATTTTGGGGAGGAGGATGCTTCTCAGGGGGCAAGAGAAAATGTTGGCTTGCCAAGGTCAGGTCTAGGGTTTTTGCATGACTGGAGGGATGTGGATTTGGCAGAAAATGCTCCTCCACCCACCACTGGCAGTGCATCATTGACACCTGGAACATTGGCCCACATGCGTCATTATCTCTTGCGGATCCTAAAAAGGGACCCCATCATTGCCAAAATTATGAAGGATGATGACTACTGGTTGGCCAGCATCCTTGATCCACGCTATAAAGGCAAATTACAGAACATCATGCCACAGGAGAACCTAGAGCTAATATTGGCAAACAAACAAGCAACTCTGGTAAACTGTTTGTTAGAGGCATTCCCAGCACACAGCAGCGGTGCAGGTTCTACCACGAGCCGTACTGGGAATTATGGAAGAGGTGTTTGTGGTGCACACAGCCGAAGTGGCGTTGGAGACAGGGTTTTCATGACCATGTTGTGGACTAATTTCTCGAGTACCGCTCACACGACTGGTAGTACTGAATCGATTGCAACAGACAGGAGACAGCAGTTCTCAACTATGGCTCAAAATTACCTCTCCTCCTCTATCGATGTTCTCCCTCACATTTCATTCCCCTTTGACTACTGGGCCTGTAAACTGAACACCTGGCCTGAATTGGTACAATATGCCTTACAGGTGCTCGCTTGCCCTGCTGGTAGTGTGCTATCAGAAAGAGTCTTCAGTGCTGCTGGATCAATCCTGACAGAAAGAAGGACCCGGCTGTCGACCCAAAATGTAGGTGATCTCACCTTCATTAAAATGAACCATGCCTGGGTTTCAAAGGATTTTGTACCACCTTCCCCTGATGACACATAGGTTGCCAGCAAAATGGCTCGCTTTGTCCTCCTCTTCCTCCGACTTCTCCAATTCCTCCATTTGCAGTTGCTGAAAGTCCAGCCTACACCTCAACATATGCCAGTTTTTCCACCTCCCTAACTGGGCTGTACCCCCCCCTCAACTTTAGCCAAATAACCCCCAGTTTTCAATTCGTTACCATTATTATAAAGTAAATTAAGGTTGACAAGCTTAAGTAATAAGAATTGATGTTGTCGGCATTGAAATGGGCACTGTAGGTGTGTTTTTACTGTCCTCCACTCACTGCCGACTTTTATTCCCCATTGACTTGCATTGGGGTCGGGTTTCGGTCGGAACTCCGACTTTTGCCGATAGTCGGCCGATTTCGTTCGACTCGACTTTTGGTAAAGTCAGGTGGTCCGAAACCCGACTCGACCCTTCTAGAGGCAAAGTCGCTCATCTCTAGTCTTCAGTCATAGAAACCCAGTGTGTAGAGACTATATCTAAGGCTGGGGTCACACATTCGAGAAACTCGCATGATTCTCGTGCAAGTCTCTTGCATGAACTCCCGGCACTACCGCCGGCACTCGAACTGGAGCATGCGTAATTCTATGCAGCCGCACGCTTTGGTCTGAGTGCCATTGGCAGTGTGGGTGTTCATGCGAGAGACTCACACGAGAATCGTGCAAGTTTCTCGCATAAGTGACCCCGGTCTTACCGATGTTATTTTTGTGTGATTAGTCGATATTTTCCATAGGTTGTGCACCATGGACCAGAAAACACCTAATTTCTTACATTGTATTGAGAATATATAAGATAAAATCCCAAATAAGCCACCTGTATGGTAGTGTGCAGAAATCTTGGACTTAACATGTAGTTGGGATGCATAGTGGTGCGAGGTCTGGGTTTTGCAAAAGTATCTCAGCTGAAATGCTTATAATAGGCTTATATGACATCGCTAGTTTAGGTCAGGAGATTGGCAGTATACAAACCATGAAATAAAGCCATTTGAAATCAGTCTTACTATTTGAAGACTTTGTATAAAGTGAATGCCTCTCCAGCTGGAGAAGAATTAACTGCATACTATCCCACTGAGAAAGTCCGACCATTCAACATATTTAACATATGGTTCAACTATAATTTGTATTCACTATAGAGTGAGATTTATTCTTCCGCTAAGAAGTGTTGTTTGTGAATTTACAGGACTATTGTCACACCTTGCAATTTCCCACATGGTCTTTAGTTTATAAATGGATAGCTTAAAATATTTTCCATTGCTATAAATTAGATTTTTATTCCCATTACTGATTTAATTGCCTTCATTATAATTTCAGACAGTAAGTTATTGTTAGGACTAATTCAGACTTCAGTGATTTTTCTCCTTTGCAAAAAAACTGACCATTTATCATCAGTGCTTTGGATCAGATTTTCATCAGTGCTTGGTCAGTTTGCCAGTTTTTACCATTAGATTTTCCTCAGTATTTTTTACATACGAGACAAGTTTTCTCAAGCCTCTATCTCACACATATAAACAGCACGCAGATGGTACATGGATAGCATCTGAGTGCTATCTGATTTTTTTTGGACCCATAGACTTGCATTGCCAAGTTTGATCTATGACTCAAAATCTCTCCGTGTTTTGAGGAAATTGAGGTGAACTAGTGGGTCTGCAAAAGTACACAGATGTGGGAACAGCCTCATAGACTATAAGGCCAGTTTCACACTTCCTGATATTTCCGGTACCGGAGATATCAGTGTCCGTGTGTGTACTACGTGTGGCACACGTGTGGCAACCATGTGCCATCCATGTGCAGCATTAGTACCACATGGACGGCCGCCGGGGAAGTAGCACAACTGTAAGCCGCTGTCTCCTGGCGGCTGGTGCTGAAGCCAGCTATCATTCTCCCTACTCTGCCTGCCAGCAGAAGAGAACGATGAGTGGTATATTAAAGTCTGAACGACAGCAGGTGTCGGATGATGGGGGTAACAGTCCCAAAAGCCCCCACCTGCTTTGGTTCAGACTTTAATATACCGCTCATCGCTCTCCTCTGCTCGCCAGCAGAGCAGGGAGAATGACAGCTGGATTCAGCACCAGCCACCGGGGACAGCTGCTTACAGTAGCACTACTTCCCCAGCGGCCGTCCGTGCACACGGAGGACAGTGTGCACTGTTCTCCATGTGCATGTGTGCAGCACGTTTTGCTGTCCGTGTGTCCATGTGAAAACAGACATGTTTGCATTTGAATGGGTCTACGTGTGTCAGTGTCTCCAGTACGTGAGAAAACTGTCGCCACATGTACCGGAGACACTGACATGTGAAAGGGGCATAAAAGGTACGAGTTCTATCTGTGAAAAATACAGGTACAACTCTTTTGTGAAAAACTAACATCTGAGCTAGCCCTCTGTTAATCTAAGGGCTCATACTCACATGCGAGAAACTAGGACGAGTCTCGCACGTCAATACCCAGCACTGCCGCCGGCACTCAGATCGGAGCATTAAGCTGCATGTATTTCTATGCAGCTGAACGCTCAGATCCGAGTGTCGGCGGCAGTGCCGAGTATTGAAGTGCCAGACTCGTCTGAGTTTCTCGCATGTGAGTATGAGCCCTAACTGAACCCTACTATATCAACCATACTTTGACAAAAGTCATGCATAAGAGATGTGTCCTTATTAGAGTTGAGCGATACTTTCCGATATCCTAAAGTATCGGAATCGGAATGGTATCGCCGATATCACTAAAATATCGGCGATACCCGATACCGATACCGGAAGTCCCATGTAAGTCTATGGGAACAAAATATCGAAATTAAAAAAACCCCATTCTTGCCTTGTTGGTTAATTGTACATGAAGGAAAACAAGAAAGAGTAATGTAGAATGTATTGGGGAAGGTTGAGGAGACATTAAAGGCATAGATGTTTAACCCAATCAAATGGAATAGCATAAATATTTTTTTTTTTAAAGATGTTCGGATTGACGAAGAAATTGACAATGTTGTTAACGTTTTTTATTTTGGCAAATATGTATATTACACAACTTCCATGCTCTTCATCTTCACCTTTTTAACTTTTCACACACTTTCTCCTTCATAATCTTCTGCAGCATCATCTTTTTCATCAAATTATTCTTCATCTTCACCTTCTTTATCTTCTTCTTAAACTTCTTGCTATTCATCTTTGTTAACATTACTCATATTCTTCTTATTAAACTATTATTCTTATTCATATTCTGCTTCATCTTCTTCATCATATTCTTATTTGTGACAGAGAATCCTGTACTTGTAATCTGTCAAAGTATGAATTTTTCATCCTTCCGTTCTTGCTGTCACAAAAGATTTAAATTACAACAGTATTTGTCCGTGTTCAGTTTAGCCTGCAGCAGCAGGCATTTTCCAGGGGCACCACGAGGAGGAACGGACTCACCCCCATACACTGCTTAGTCTTCTTCTGCTTAGAATTTAGAGCATATATTTTGCTCTTCATTTTGGTCTTATACTTCATGTTCTTCTGCTTTTAGATCTTCTGCTTATTGTTCTTGTGTCTCTTGTTCCGTATCTTGTATTTGTAGCACAATCTTGTACCAGCTGATGTTACTGGGACACGGTTACTAAGCAGGAGGTACCTGTGCTCCAAAGCACTACCAAGGACCAGCAGACGTTGCTGGAACTCGGATACCGAGATGGAGGCACCTAGGCCAAAGGCACTGCGGAGAACCAGTTGACGGTACTGGAACCCGGACGGGTAGCAGAAGGTACAAGAGCCAATGCAAGTAACGAGGACCAGCTGACTGTGCTGGAACCCGGAGGGGCAGCAGAAGGAAAAGAGCCAATGGCACAACCGAGGACCAGCTGACGTTACTGGGACACGGTTACTAAGCAGGAGGTACCTGTGCTCCAAAGCACTACCAAGGACCAGCAGACGTTGCTGGAACTCGGATACCGAGATGGAGGCACCTAGGCCAAAGGCACTGCGGAGAACCAGTTGACGGTACTGGAACCCGGACGGGTAGCAGAAGGTACAAGAGCCAATGGCACAACCGAGGACCAGCTGACGTTACTGAACCCCAGTAACAGAGGAGCAAGTGTTGACTGTGCTAACAGCACTTCCGAGCAACAACTGGCAGTGTTGGAGCCCACGGTCAAGGAGGATGTTTAAATACTAGATCAAGTAATTTCCTTGTTACCTGTCAATTTTAAATGTCTATACTTCAAACAAGAGAAAGATAACCTTTACTACCATAAGATGATGATTTCATTTAAACTAATATCTAGATAAATAAAGAATTGACAAACATAAACACATACATTAACATGTTGAACAGCAATGCAAACCACAAAATAAATTAGTTAAGGAATCTGCTATACGGTTGTACATAAAAGCATACAAGTACATATCTGAATCCATTAATGATGGATAAGTAACAGTATGTACACCATTTTTATTGTATAGACAATAAATGTCTGACTTCAAAACATCATCAGCATTACAAGTAATCTGTGATATTACTAAAATGTTCCATTTGCTGAATAATGTCACTAAATATTTTATACAAAATTATACAATTTCCATCATGTAATACTCATAATATGTGGCAATAATCATTTTTATTAACAAACATAACCTTTAAAAAGTGCATAGTGCATAGTGAAAATTGCTATTTATGGCTGACTGTCGACTTGGAAGCATGACAACAGATAGATAAGGTATATATAGATGAGACTGCATAGCCACAGATGGTGAATGGCGATGTAATACTGTACCTCAATAAAGTGTGCGTCACTACTACATAATTTTTTTTATATAGCTTGATAAACAGGGTACATGGATGTATGCTTGTGCCTTTGTTTTGACGCACAGACTGCCTTCCTGCTGAGACGCATTGGGTAGTGAACAGTTGTGTGCAGTGTTCACTGCAGTCTCTGCGGAATAACCACACTTAGACCTTATAACTTTTCAGCCTTTCTTTATCAATCTACCAAGATGAAGAAGGCAGGGAGTAAGGCACGTGGTCGTGGAGTTTCTTCAGGGAAAGGACGTGGGGATTCTGTGGCTGCTGCGGCCCCCAGTGACACAGCATCCACCAGTTTTCCCCGTGAGCGTTCCTTTATGCGCACTTTTGTAGGAGCTCGGAGTACCCCCCTGCTGCGGGAAGAACAAATTGAAGCCGTTGTTGTTTGGATGTCAGCCAATGCATCGACTTCAATTGCTTCCACCTCCTCTCAGGACCACAGCACTGTTGGGCAACCATCTGTCTCTTCACCGCCTGGCAAATTGCCCAGGCAGTCAGAGAGTTCTGTACAGGAGCCAGCTGAGTGTCTGCTTCTGTTCTCAGAATCTATTGGCTTGCAAACAGGGGCCCAGCCAAGCAGCATTCTGTAATGTGAAGAGGGAGTATGCAGTGATGCGCAACAGCTGTGTCTCTCTGAATCTGAAGAGGCGGGTGAGACAGTGCCGATGGTCAGCACACCGCAGAACGCATCTGATGATGATGAGACCCAGGTGCCAGTTTCTGTTGAGCATGGTGCTGGCCAGACCACCCAACAGCAGGTGTTGGAAGAGGGTAGTGGAGATGATGAGGTCCAAGACCCAACATGGCATGAGGAACAGGAAGGTGGTGGGAGCAGCTCAGAGGAATAATAATAATATTTATTTATATAGCGCCATCATATTCCGCAGCGCTTTACAGTTTAGCAGTTTCAGAACACAAGTCATAAGTAACAACGTTAACAATACAATAATTTAAGCTAAATAAGTCGCCCCTGCTCGTGACAGCTTACAATGTACAATGAGATGGGGGAGATACAAAGTATAGGTGTTTATATACAATGGTGCATTTACAATGATGTTCCAGCCATCTTAAGGGACTGAGGGATGGAGATAGTGAATGGGCTAGAGACACACACACACTTACACAGAATACATAGAATGACTTTGATTAGTGAATGTGATAGGCCGCTCTGAACAAATGTGTTTTGAGGGAGCGCCTGAAACCATGCAAATTGTGGATAGTCCTAATTTCTTGGGGTACAGCATTCCAGAGGATTGGCGTAGAGCAGAAGAAGTCTTGGAGTCGGGAGTGGGAGGTACGTATTAGTGCAGAGGTTAGTCGAAAGTCGTTTGCAGAGCGCAGCAGTCGGTTAGGCCGATAGATAGAAATGAGGGAGGAGATGTAGGAGGGGTGCTGCACTGTGGAGAGCTTTGTGGGTGAGAACCAGTACTTTGGTTGAAAGCTGGGAGAGGCCTAGAGAAATGGTTAGTGATAGAAGGAAGATAGAGGAAGACATTGCCCCAACGGTACAAACAGGAGGGAGAGTTAGGCTGCAGACTCGGTTGCCTGTAGCCTCCAGTTTGGCACCTGTTCGGAGCAGTTGTCTTCCAAAAGTCAAAACGTGCGCTCCCAGGACTTGCACTGCGTGGTCCTTTTTTCACACACTTGCACATGATATTTGCTATGTGAAATGCAAGCTGTGTAATCAAAAATTAAAAATAGCTAAAAGTGTCAGTCACCTCAATACCACAAATATGTGGAAACATGTGCGGACAAAGCACGTAGTTGAGTTACAAAGACACACTGGAGATGTAGGCCAACCTACAGCAGCACCTACATCTTCAGGTTGTGTTGAAGCCTCTTCATCGAGCTCACACACAGCTGGTTCTGCTTCCTCACAGGATCGCCATGGAAGAACCTCGGCCACTGTTGTCCAGAGACAAACTGTTATTCCACACACAGCAGCAAGTTCCCTGTCATCCTCACACTCCCAGGCCACAAAACAGCCATCGGTAGCACAGGCATGGGATAAAAGACGGCCATACTCCGCAAACCATGCACGAGCACAGGCTCTGAATGCTGGCATTGCAAAACTCCTGTCCCTTGAAATGCTGTGATTCAGGCTGGTGGAGACAGACAGTTTCCGTAACTGAATATCATTGTCAGTCCCACAATACAATGTGCCAAGCCGATTTCATTTCAGCAGGCAAGCCGTCCCTGGTCTGCAAAAGCATGTTGAGGGAAAAATTAAACATGCGCTACTAAAAGCCCTCAGTAGCAAGGTCCACCTGACCACCGATGCGTGGACCAGTACCCATTGTTATGATCTGCTACAACCAGTAAGGAAAGAAGGGAATTTGTCCCTACAATACAACTAAGCTGAATCCCTACGATGTAACGGGGAACCTGATCCTGCGACCAGACCCGCTAAAGTCCTCATCTAGTGTGAACGAAGACCTATAGTTGCGAGGGAGTAATCCCTACAAGATCTAGGGACTGGGAGAAAAGGTGGACACCTCCTAACATAAATTGTAGCATGGATAATTAAACAGAAAAATAAATACTTTGTGATCCTAACATCAAGCAAAACTGACAGATTAAGGCACCTAAGCACCCGGCTAGCTTAACAGTAGATAATACAATGAAGTCAAGCAAAGCCAGAAGGGCGGAGCCAGACTAAATAGGGAAAAAAGGTCATGTGACCAGCAAACTGAAACAAAACCTAACAAGAGGGTTCTAACACCCATGGCCAGGGACAATACCTTTCCCTCACTGCCCATTGGGTCAATGTTGTGCAGCCGGGTACTGATCTTGCGAGTGGCGCTGTACGTGTTCTGCCAACTCCAAGGATTGCAGGAATCAAGTCTGTACACATTGATTCCTCCTCCTACTCCAGTTCCTCAGAATCATCGCTGCAGGAGCCGTCACGGTCTACCTCCACATGGACCCGTGAACGTTTACCTGTTGCGACCGATATGAGCACAGCCGTGTCCAAATGTCAACAGGCCGTCCTGAAATTAATTTCCATGGGGAATCTTAGCCACACAGCGCAGGAGCTCTGTAATGCCATAAAGCAGGAGAGCGACGTGTGGTTTTTGGAAGAGAATCTACAGGCAGGCTTGGTAGTGTGTGACAATGGCCGAAATCTGGTGTCAGCTCTGGGCCTTGGCAACCTCACTCACATACCATGTCTGTCATATGTGCTCAACTTGGTCGTGCAGAGTTTTTTGAGGGACTATCCGGATCTTGATGCACTGCTGCACAAGGTCCGCCTAGAGTGCGCTCACTTGCGACGTTCCAGCATGGCCAGATCGCTGATTGCAGCTCTGCAACGCAGATTTCACCTTCATGAACATCGCATCATATGTGACGTACCCACCAGGTGTAATTCCTCGTTACATATGTTGGAGCGGTTGTGTGAGCAGCAGCCAACAGTAATGGAGTATCAGCTGCATCAGGCGCAGTCAACTCGCAATTTGCGCCGTTCACACTTCACCACTACTGAGTGGGCCTCTATAATAAGAATAATAATATTATTTATTTATATAGCGCCATAATATTCCGCAGTGCTTTACAGTTTAACAGTTTCAAAACACAAGTCATAAGTAACAACGTTAACAATACAATAATTAAAGCAAAATCAGCCGCCCCTGCTGGTGAAAGCTTACAATCTACAATGAGGTGGGGGAGATACAAAGTACAGGTGTTTATATACAATGGTGTTTTTACAATGATGGTCCAGCCATTTTAAGGGAGTGAGGGATGCATGGAGATAGTGAATGGGCTACACACACAGAATTACACATAGAATGACTTTGATTAGTGAATGTGATAGGCCACTGTGAACAAATGTGTTTTGAGGGAGCGCCTGAAACCATCCAAATTGCGGATAGTCCTAATTTCTTGGGGTAGAGCATTCCAGAGGATTGGCGCAGCGCGGGTGAAGTCTTGGAGTTGGGAGTGGGAGGTACGGATTAGTGCAGAGGTTAGTCGAAGGTCGTTTGCAGAGTGCAGCAGTCGGTTAGGCCGATAAATATAAATAAGGGAGGAGATGTAGGGGGGTGCTGCGCTGTGGAGAGCTTTGTTGGTGAGAACCAGTAATTAGAATTGGATCCTATAATGAATGGGCAGCCACTGCCAGTGTAATGAGTGGCGAATAACTCTATGAAGGATATCTGCCACGTTTTGCGTGCGTTTGATGAGTCAACGCGGATGGCGAGTGCAGATGATGCACTAGTCAGCCTGACTGTCCCCCTTATCTGCCTGCTTCAAAAAACACTGCAAGCACTAAGGCATGAGGTTTTGGAAGAGGTGGAGGATGAGGAGTCACAAATTCCATCACCTTCTGGACAGTCAGCGCAACGTGGTTCCTCACAAAGGGCTGGAGGACTTTCAAAGTACCATGCTGTATCAACAATTGAACCTCCAGAGTCGCTGTCTATATTTTCATAACCATTACAAACTTTTAATGTATTTACAAAGCACATAATGTACATTTTTTGTCTATCCTTTTGTAATGCTATTGTGTTTCCATAAACTGATGTTACAGAATTATGATACAAAGTTTTTAAATTTTGAGTTTTAAATTTTGTAAATTTATATGTATTTGAAGGACTTTGTGAGGAGGATGAGGAGGAGTCAATGGAGGAGGAAGACATCGCTCCAGAGGGAGGTAGACAATGCTCTAGTCAGTATGTAGACCAAGGGTGGGTGATGCACAGCAGGCGGAGATGACGCCTCTTGCAGGGGACAACGTTTCTTGGCCAGTTGGGAGTCTGCAGCACATGGTTGATTTCATGCTGCAGTGGCTGAGAAACGACCGCCGCATCGAACACATTCACACCACGTCTGATTATTGGGTGTACACCCTCCTAGACCCTCGCTACCGGGACAACTTACAAAGCCTCATCACACCGTTGAACCGGGAGCGTAAAATGCGGAAGTACCAAGACACACTGGTGCAATCAATAATGTTCTCCATTCCAGCCGAGAGCACTGCTGCTGCTACTGCTTTACAAAGCAGCTCTGTGCGTCGAGGCAGTGGAGACAGCTCTGCAACAAGAGGGAGCACAAGCAGCGCCTCTGCACAGGGCAAGAACAGTATGTTCCAAATGTGTCGAAGTTTTGTGGCAGCGCCACCAATGTCTACACCATCCGAGACGGCTCCAGTCAGCAGGAGGCAACATTTCCGTAAGATGGTGACAGACTACATGTCTTGCCCTCTCAGTGTACTCCCAGATGGCTCTTCCCCATTCAAGTTTTGTGTCTCTAAGCTGGATACATGGCCAGAGCTTAGCCAGTATGCATTGGAGGTGCTGGCTTGATCTGCTGCCAGTGTATTATCGGAGCGCGTCTTTACTGCTGCAGGTGGTGTACTAACAGACCGTTGCATGCGACTATCCTCCGATAATGTAGAACGGCTTACTTTTCTGAAAATGAACTAGGCATGGATCTCGCCTGAATTTGCCTGTCCGGTTTCAGATTAACTAACTGGTTGGCAACGTTTTCCATGTCTCCTGTTATGTTCATCTTTCTACCACCTGAGCTATACTCCCTGGGCTACAACACTGCCAGTTGCTGCTCAGAAGTGTCGTGTCCACAGACCAATACACAAGCTATAGTGATAGTGGGGTTCAGTAACGCCTGCTGTTCCCCTGCTGCGTGTCTGACAAAAATTAATGCTGCTAACTCCAAATTAAAGTTCAAATTAAAGTTCAAACATCTCATACTAGGCCTCAGGCTACACCCTCCTTGACCCTGGGCTCAGAAGTGTTGGATGCACAGATCAAAACAATCGATGATGTGTTTGTGGGGTTCAGTAACGCCTGCTGTTCCCCTGCTGTGTGTCCGGCAAAAATTACTGCTACCTAGCTACACATGTTGAAAAAAACATGACATGTTAAAGTGGCTAGTGCTACACATAGATATCAGGCTACACCCTTATTTCTAAGCTGTAAACAAGTGAAACGTCAAATTTAAAACCATTCAATGATTAGTGTTGGTAACAAATCTGTAACTAAATAATTGTGACATATTATGGCAGATATCCACATGTCTAACACAAATGCTAACACAAAAGCATACTTATGCTATAGGGTACTGATGGTGAACCTTCTCACTCCATAACTTTGACAAATCCAACTCACATCATGCCTCAAATGCTGCAATGTTGGAAGTGCATAATGTGGGTTGAACTTTGACAACAGCTGCAGTGCGAAGGTTATCCTTCTGTGTTCTTGGCTTTTAAATAAAAGCATACAAGTAAATATAATAATACATTGTTGATTAAGGGACATGATGTACACCTGTAATATTGTGCAAACAATGGATGTAGGACTATTCCTCTTCAACATTACTTATATTTGTGTCATTTGAAAAAATACATATTTTAGTTAAAAATTAAAAACCCATGTTCAGTAGCTGTGAAAGGCCCGTTTGTGTACTTCTATATTGTTTGCAACCAATGTATTGTATACGGATGGAAGCGCGTCACACTAATAGATTAGATTTTTTTCAAATATAATGGAGAAGCACCAATTGGAGAAAAATGAAAAGGATGAGGCACTGAGACACGCTCAGCAGAGTACAAGCAGCAGTGCTTGAACAAGTAACTGGAGCGTGATATGCACTCAAAAAAGTAAAAAACACAGACTGAAGTGAACACTGAAACACAACTGTCCACAATCTGTGAAAGGCTACTCCTTTGTCTACTTCTATAGTGTTTGCAACCAATGTATTGTATACGGATGGAAGCGCGTCACACTAATAGATTAGATTTATTTTAAATGGAATGTAGCAGAACCAATTGGAGATAAATGAATAGGATGAGGCACTGAGACACGCTCAGCAGAGTACAAGCAGCAGTGCTTGAACAAGTAACTGGAGCGTGATATGCACTCAAAAAAGTAAAAAACACAGACTGAAGTGAACACTGAAACACAACTGTCCACAATCTGTGAAAGGCTACTCCTTTGTCTACTTCTATAGTGTTTGCAACAATGTATTGTATACGGATGGAAGCGCGTCACACTAATAGATTAGATTTATTTTAAATGGAATGTAGCAGAACCAATTGGAGATAAATGAAAAGGATGAGCCACTGAGACACGCTCAGCAGAGTACAAGCAGCAGTGCTTGAACAAGTAACTGGAGCGTGATATGCACTCAAAAAAGTAAAAAACACAGACTGAAGTGAACACTGAAACACAACTGTCCACAATCTGTGAAAGGCTACTCCTTTGTCTACTTCTATAGTGTTTGCAACCAATGTATTGTATACGGATGGAAGCGCGTCACACTAATAGATTAGATTTATTTTAAATGGAATGTAGCAGAACCAATTGGAGATAAATGAAAAGGATGAGCCACTGAGACACGCTCAGCAGAGTACAAGCAGCAGTGCTTGAACAAGTAACTGGAGGTGATATGCACTCAAAAAGTAAAAAACACAGACTGAAGTGAACACTGAAACAAATGTCCACAATCTGTGAAAGGCTACTCCTTTGTCTACTTCTATAGTGTTTGCAACCAATGTATTGTATACGGATGGAAGCGGCCCCACACTTTATACATTCTATGACAAGGCAGTGCACATAGGCTGATTGACACTAAAAAAAAAAAAACAGACTGTAGTGACACTGACAATGTCCCACATGTAAAGCTCTTTGCCTATAGGTTAACAAGATTGCATACGGATGGAAGCGCATCACACTACAATTCTATTGAATGGAGCAGTAAATTACACTCAGGACAAAAAAGAAAGGCTGTGATGACACTGTGCAGATGCCTACAGACAGCGTGATGCAAGCAAACTGCAATCTCACTGCACTCAACACACTTGCAGTAGCTGTTAACTAACAATGCAGGCAAAGGAAGCTTAACAGCGGTGGTGATAGCCTCCTACAGACAGTAACTAAATCCAATTCAACTGTCCATCAAGTCAGCAAGTAGGTTCTGTCCCTATCTGAATTACAGCACTGTGACGCTAAATGGCGGCGGCCTTGATAGTGCATTCTACATCTTCAGGCTAATCACATGCCATCCATTAGTTATGAATTGACCGGCATACAGGATGTGCCCAACGTTCGTAGGAATTCCTCATGTCTGACTAAAATACATGCCTCTCAAAGAATTATGGGAATTCTGATTCCGTATACGATTTGAAAATGTATCGGAAATAAGTATCGGAATTCCGATAACGCATATCGGCGATACCGATACTTCGATGGAATGTACTCTTATAAATTAATCAATAAACAATTACATTCATTTTGATGCTTTAATCAAATATAGAAATATGAAATGATCCCATGGATTTCAGCTAGATTTATCTTTCAAATATAATTAAACTAATAAACAATTGACATTAAATTTTCTACCGTTTGTGTATACAATAATTTGAACTTAATGATGGTGGCAAGCTTTTTTCACCTAGAATTCCAATAATTTCACTTATGAAAATAAGTGTAAAATAAAATAAAAAGTGTATAACATGGTACATAAATTAAAAGAAAAAAGGAACGGTTTTGCTCTTTTTGTCATTAGTAATCCATAAAACAAGAGTTAAAAGAGACATGATCACAGTGTTCCGGTGGTATAGGGAAGCATCGCGCAGGGAGGGGGCTCCCTGAGACCCTCAGAACAGTGCAATGTGATCCCTGCAGGCCCCTGGATCCAAGATGACTGCGGGGTCCTTACGGGTCCTGCAGGGAGGTGGCTTCTAAATGCCTGCTGAGATCAGGCACTGAGAAGCCTCATGCACAGCCTGTCAGATCGCAGATCTGACACAGTACTGAGAACAGTGTCAGATCGGCGGCGATCTGACACTATACACTGATGTCCCACCCTGGGACAAAGTAAAAAAGTAAAAAAAAAAATTAACATGAGTAAAAATTATTTTAAAAAAATTCCTAAATAAAGAAAAAAATAGTTCCCCAATAAATTAATTTCTTTATGTAAATAAAAAAATAAACAATAAAAGTACACATATTTAGTATTGTCACATCCGTAACGACCCACCCTATAAAAACTATCCCACTAGTTAACCCCTTTAGTGAAACTTTTAAAGAACAAGAAAACAAAACAAGGCATAAAAACTGCTTTATCATCATACCGCCTAACAAAAAGTGGAATAACTCGCGATCAAAAAGACGGATATAAAAGCATGATACCGCTGAAAACGTCATCTTGTCCCGCAAAAAAATGAGCCCATATACAGCATCATCAGCGAAAAAATAAAAAGTTATAGCTCACAGAATAAAGCGATGCAAAAATAATTATTTTTTAAATAAAATTGTTTTTATTGTATAAAAGCGTCAAAACATAAATAATGATACAAATGAGGTATCGCTGTAATCGTACTAACCCAAAGAATAAAAACACTTTATCAATTTTACCACATGCGGAACCGTATAAAAGCCCTCCCAAAAGAAATTCCTGAATTGCTGGTTTTTGTTGATTGTTTGTTGTTTTGTTGATATATAAGACCTCACATAACTCTGTGGGCCAAAATATGGAAAAATTATAGCTCTCAAAATGTGGTGATGCATAAACTATCTTTTTCAGTAAAAGGCGTCTTTTAGCATGTGACCGCTGCCAATCATAAAAACCCGCTATAAATATTAAATTAAACCCCCCTTTATCACCTCCTTAGGGAAAAATAATAAAATTAAAAAAAAATTATTTATTTCCATTTTTCCGTTAGGGTTACGGTTAAGGTTAGGGCTGGGATTAGGGTTAGGGGTGTGTTGTGGTTAGGGTTGGAGTTAGAATTGGGGTTTTTCAACTGTTTAGGCACATCAGGGACTCTCCAAACGCGACATGGCGTCAGATATCAATTCCAGCCAATTTTGCATTGAAAAAGTCAAACGGTGCTCCTTCCATTTCATGCTCTGCCATGCACCGAAACAGTGGTTCCCTCCCACATATGGGGTATCAGCGTACTCAGGACGAATTGCACAATAAATTTTAGGGTCCAATTTCTCCAGTTACCCTTGAGAAAATAAAAAAAATTGGACCTGAAATAATTTTTTTTGTGAATAAAATTTATATATTCATTTTTTTAAACATTCAAAAAATTTCTGTGAAACACCTGAAGGGTTAATAAACTTCTTAAATGTGGTTTTGAGCACCTTGAGGGGTGCAGTTTTTAGAATGGTGTCACTTTTGTGTATTTTCTATCATATAGATCCCTCAAAGTGACTTCAAATGTGATGTGGTCCCCCAAAAAAATGGTGTTGTAAAATGAGAAATCGCTTGTTAACTTTTAACCTTTATAACTTCGTAACAAAAAAAAATTAGGTTTCCAAAATTGTGCTGATGTAAAGTAGACATGTGGGAAATGTTACTTATTAAGTATTTTGTGTGCCATATCTCTGTGATTTATGGGCATGAAATTCAAAGCTGAAAAATTGCGAAATTTTCAAAAATTTCACCAAATTTCCATTTTTTTCACAAATAAACGCATGTTATATCAAAGAAATTTTACCACTAACATGAATTACAATATGTCATGAGAAAACAATGTCAGAATCACCGGGATCCATGGAAGCGTTCCAGAGTTATAACCTCATAAAAGGACAGTGATCAGAATTGTAAAAATTGGCCCGGTCATTAACGTGCAAACCACCCTTGGGGGTAAAGGGGTTAAACAAAAAAGAACCTATACATGTTTGTATCTGCATACTCATACTGACCTGGAGAATCATATTAGCAGGTCAATTTTAGCATTTAGTGAACATGGTTAAAAAAAAACAATTGTGGAATTGCACTTTGTTTGCAATTTCACCGCACTTGGAATTTTTTCACAATTTCCAGTATGTAATATAATGAAAACTCAAAAACGGAAAATCCCAAGGTGGTGAAGGGGTTAATGATATTTAAGAGAAGACAACAGTGGAATTAAGATTATTAAGACTTGTGATTATGATGACACTGTTCCATTTCTGCCATGATTTCAAAATGGTCACACACTATACAAATAATGATATATGCAGCTTTCATATATATAGTATACGTATTTTCCAGCGTATAAGACGACTGGGCGTATAAGACGACCCCAACTTTTCCAGTTAAAATATAAAATCTACTCAAAAGTCGGGGGTCTTCTTATATGCCTGGTGTCGTCTTATAGGGCGGTGCGGAGGAGTGATCCCGATGACGAGTTGAGGGGGCGGCTCACCGGGAAGGTGTAAGTGAAGTATCCCTATTACATCCTTGCGACAGCCGTACTCTGCTCGGCTCTCTGTGCTAGGAGGGGCGGCGGCGGCTCTTTGTGCAGCTTGGGGGTCTCCGCCAGCAATTCATCAAAGCCCAGAGGCCTCCGCAGCTCCATTGCTGCGATGCGTTGGCCTCCGGGAAAAATGCCGCTGGGGAGGTACATGTTCAAATTCAGATCTAGGCAACGAGATCTCGTAACGAGATCTCCTCTCCCGAGATCTCGTTGCCTAGATCTGAATATGAGCATGCGCCACCCCGGTGGCCATTTTTCCGGAGACTACCGCATCGCAGCAATGGAGCTGCAGGAGCCTCCGGGCTTTGACAAAATGTCGGGGGAGCCCCCCACTCTGCACAAAGAGCTGCCGCCATCGCCGCCCCCCAGCACAGTGAGCCGCACAGAGCACTGCTGCTGCAAGGAGGTAATAGGGATACTTCACTTACACCTTCCCGGTGAGGTGCCCCCTCACCTCATCATCGGGACCACTCCTCCGCACCGCACTATTAGATGACACCAGGCGTAAAAGGACTTTTAAAAAGATTTTCAGGGGTTAAAAAGTCATCCTATACACCGGAAAATAATATGAATATTATATATATATATATATATATATATATAATACACTGCTCAAAAAATTAAAGGTAGCAGTTAAACAACAGAATATAACTCCAAGTAAATAAAACTTCTGTGAAATCAAACTGTCCACTTTGGAAGCAACACTGATTGTCAATCAATTTCACCTGCTGTTCTGCAAATGGAATAGACAACAGATGGAAATTATTGGCAATTATCAAGACACACTTAATAAATGAGTGGTTCTGCAGGTGGGGACCACAGACCACATCTCAGTACAAATGCTTTCTGGCTGATGTTTTGGTCACTTTTGAATGATGGTTGTGCTTTCACACTCTTGGTTGCATGAGACGGACTCTACAACCCACACAAGTGGCTCAGGCCGTGCAGCTCATCCAGGATTGCACATCAATGCGAGCTGTGGCAAGAAGGTTAGCTGTGTGTGTCAGAGGCTGGAGGCACTACCAGGGGACAGGCCAGTACACCAGGAGACATGGAGGGGGTCGTAAGAAGGCAACAACTCAGCAGCAGGACCGCTACCTCCGCCTCTGTGCAAGTAGGAATAGGAAAATCACTACCAGAGCCCTGCAAAATGACCTCCAGCAGGCCACAAATGTGCATGTGTCTGCACAAACAGTTAGAAACCGACTCCATGAGGATGGTATGAGTGCCCGACGTCCACAGATGGGGGTTGTGCTCACAGCCCAACACCGTGCAGGACGCTTGGCATTTACCACAGAACACCAGGATTGGCAAATTCGCCACTTTCGCCATGTGCTCTTCACAGATGAAAGCAGGTTCACATTGAGCACATGTGACAGACATGACAGATTCGGGAGACGTCGTGGAGAGCAATCTGCTGCCTGCAACATCCTTGAGCATGACCGGTTTGGCAGTGGGTCAGTAATGGTGTAGGATAGCATTTCTTTGGAAGGCCTCACAGCCTTCCATGTGCTCACTAGAGGTAGCCTGACTGCCATTAGGTACCGAGATGAGATCCTCAGACCCATTGTGAGACCATATGCTGGTGCGGTTGGCCCTGGGTTCGTCCTAATGCAGGACAATGCCAGACCTCATGTGGCTGGAGTGTGTCAGCAGTTCCTGCAAGATGAAGGCATTGAAGCTATGGACTGGCCCACCCGTTTCCCAGACCTGAATCCGATTGAGCACATCTGGGACATCATGTCTCGCTCCATCTACCAATTGCACCACAGACTGTCCAGGAGTTGGCAGATGCTTTAGTCCAGGTCTCGGAGGAAATCCCTCAGGAAACCATCCGCTGCCTCATCAGGAGCATGCCCAGGAGTTGTAGGGAGGTCATACAGGCACAGGGAGGTCATTTAAGTACGTGGAGGTCACACACACACTACTGAGCATCATTTTGACTTGTTTTAAAGACATTACATTCCACTTTAATTTTGTGTTTGACTCCAAATCCAGGCATCCATTGGTTAATAAATTTGATTTCCATTGATGATTTTTGTGTGATTTTGTTGTCAGCACATTCAACTTTGTACAGAACAAAGTATTTAATGAGCATATTTCATTCATTCAGATCTAGGATGTGTTATTTGAGTGTTCCCTTTATTTTTTTGAGCAGTATATATATATATATATATATATATATATATATATATATATACAGTACAGGCCAAAAGTTTGGACACACCTTCTCATTCAACGATTTTTCTGTATTTTCATGACTATGAAAATTGTAGAATCACACTGAAGGCATCAAAACTATGAAGTAACACATGTGGAATTATACATTACACTTTACAAAAAAATGTGAAACAACTGAAAATATGTGTTATATTCTAGGTTCTGCAAAGTACCCACCTTTTGCTTTGATTACTGCTTTGCACGCAGAAAAGGTGAACGGATGGACTCTACATGCCTGGTTCCCACCGTGAAGCATGGAGGAGGTGGTGTGATGATGTGGGGGTGCTTTACTGGTGACACTGTTGGGGATTTATTCAAAATTAAAGGCATACTGAACCAGCATGGCTACCACAGCAACATGCAGCAGCATGTTATTCCATCCGGTTTGTGTTTAGTTGGACCATCATTTATTTTTCAACCAGACAATGACCCCAAACACACCTCCAGGCTGTGTAAGGGCTATTTTACCAAGAAGGAGAGTGTTGGGGTGCTACATCAGATGACCTGGCCTCCACAGTCACCAGACCTGAACTCAATCGAGATGGTTTGGGGTGGGCTGGACCGCTCACCGCTTCAATTTTGAATAAATCCCCAACAGTGTCACCAGTAAAGTACCCCCATATCATCACACCACCTCCTCCATGCTTCACGGTGGGAACTAGGCATGTAGAGTCCATCCGTTCACCTTTTCTGCATGCAAAGCAGTAATCAAAGCAAAAGGTGGCTACTTTGAAGAACCTAGAATATAAGACATATTTTCAGTTGTTTCACACTTTTTTGTAAAGTGTAATGTAAAATTCCACATGTGTTAATTCATAGTTTTGATGCCTTCAGTGTGAATCTACAATTTTCATAGTCATGTAAATACTGAAAAATCTTTGAATGAGAAGGTGTGTCCAAACTTTTGGTCTGTACGGTATATATATATATATATATATATATATATATATATATATATATATATACACCGTATATACTCCTGTATAAGCCGACCCGTGTATAAGCCGATCCCCCTAATTTTGCCACAAAAAACTGGGAAAACTTATTGACTCGTGTATAAGCCGGGTGTATAAACTGCCGTCCTGCTCTGTGCTGCCCCATCTGCTCCTTGCTCCCCATCCAGCTCTGTGCTCCCATTCTCCTCTGTACTCCCCCCTCCTGCTCCGCCTCCTGTGCTCCCCATTCCTTCTCCGCCTCCTGTGCCCCCGTCCTGCTCCGTGCTCCTCTGTGCCTCCATCCTTCCCGTCTGCTCCATGCTCCTCTGTGCCTCCATCCTCTCCCCGTTCTGCTCCGTGCTCATTGTCTCCTCATGCTTCCCCGTCCTCCATTCTCCCCCCTGTCCTGCTCCGTGCTCATTGTCCTCCTTCATGCTTCCCCGTCCACCGTTCTCCCCCCGTCCTGCTCGTGCTCATTGTCCTCCCTCCTGCTTCCCCCTCCTCGTCTCCCCCGTCCTGCTCCGTGCTCATGTCCTCCCCAGCTTCCCCCGTCACCGTTCTCCCCCTGTCCTCTCCATGCTCCTTGTCATCTCCTCCATTGCTCCCCCCATCCTCCTCCATCCATACTCACCCTCCCCGTGCCATCGCTGAACGTCCCCTGCATCCTGCGTTCTCCCCCGCTTCCCTGCAGCTATCCACGCTGCGTGACTAATACCGCTCATTAAGGCCATGAATATGGACGCCACGCCTATGGGAGTGGCGTCGCGTCCATATTACATGACCTTAATGAGCGGGTATTACGTCACCGCTCAGCGCTGGAGAGCTGCAGGAAGCCGGGTACAACGCAGGATTGCAGGGACGTTCAGCGATGGCACGGGGAGGGGTGAGTATGATGTCCCAGCCACCGGCTCCTGCTGCGGCACCCCCTCCCCCGCTGGTTTCTGCCCAATGACTCGTGTATAAGCCGAGGGGGCATTTTCAGCACGAAAAAAGGTGCTGAAAATCTCGGCTTATACACGAGTATATACGGTAATATATATATATATATATATATATATATATATATATATATAATATTTATTACTTATCACTATTCATTTAAGTGTGATTAACGGAGAATAAAAATTGTGGAAAAAACCCGGTCACTATGGATAGAAAATACAGAAAGTGGAGCAGTTTGCAAGGTTGTCATTTCATCTAGAAACTTCAAATCCACGGCTTGTAAACACTATAAATACCTTTGGCTGTCTTCGTCATAGTCAACAGCCATATGCGTGTGTAAAGCAAAGCTTTTTATCTTAGTATTTGTGTCCGCACAAGTCTAATAAATAATGCAATAAAACCTGAGAAAATCAAAACACCCTCCTCTGCCAAAAAGAAGCAGGAAAAAAAAGAGAAAAAAGATGCAATCATACAAAATAAAAAATGACATGCAGGTTTGTAGATAAGTACCATGTCTATCCTGACTGTAAATTATACTGGCTGGTACTTCACTCTGTAGCTGCTGTGGTTGTGCAGTCATTAAGTGTAACAAGCAAGGGGAACAAAAAGGAAAAAAAAAGTACAAAGTCTGGCGTATAAAAGAGAAGAAACTACTTTAAACAACTTGTTTTCCCTGGCTGCTTTTTGTGATAAGGGAATAGTCATGTGAATGCTGTCAGCTTTGTGCCATATGTTCCAGGAAGCCAGGGACCCTTGAAGAAGAACCTCTGAATTATTGATCAATGATTAGCAAATGCAATCGAAATTGTAGACTTGATGTTGTGCAGGGATTCATAATTTATGAGTGGACAAAATAGGAGGTAGCAGAGGTAGCGGTAGGTGATTTCAGCCCCCATATTGATTACTTAAAACATCAGGAGGTAAGTGTAGTGTGACAGACAGAACAAAACCTGACAGCTTACTGCCTGTCCATCACCACAGATGGAGAGCTAAGGGAATAAGCTTTCGACAGAAGCAAATACATTTCTATTGTGTGTCTTTGATCATTATGCTGTTCTACTAAACCAAAGGACATATTAGTAGGTAATTTATGTATTCTCTTACAATAAAAAATTGATAGCGTCCGATTAGGTACCACTAGAGCTAAATATCCAGGCAGTTTGTTTCCTTAACAGTTGGACAAGCATTACCGTAGAGGTATGTTGCACATAGTACATAGTGGACTGTTAGCGAACGCTAAAATTCACTGCATAATTGATAGGCAGCTGATGGTAAAGCAATTAATTCCTTTTTTGCTGAATTGAAATAGAAAACAAACATTTGTACAATTCTTTTTTAAGAACAAAAATAATTTTGTAAAAATCGCTTACTATTTTAGAGGTGACATTAGCTGAAACTGGTATGCTGGGAGCATATGTTATCTGATGCTGCTATCTTCTTAATCAAATGTGATATTAATTATTTCTCACAATGATATGGTCACTTTAAAGGTAATAGTCATAAAGATGGCACAATTAACATTATACATACATTGTAATACATACCTATATTTAGACAAAAGTACATGGTAATAAAACCAACAATAAAAGCACATATGATTAACCATTTCGGTCAGGTGTTTTCTGAAAAAAAAAAACATTTTGCATATTTGAATTATTACTGAAATTCACTTACCTTATAAAATGGTAAATATATAGTCAGCTTCATGTACAATATTTGAAGGCTGCTAGGCTGCTTAGGTACATGAGGCTCATCAGTCTTGATTCATTAAGACTGGCGATTTGTACACCTGCATTGATTTCATTAGGAGACATGTGCCTCTCTAATAAATTTCTTGCATCTTTCAACTGTCATGTACCATCATCAAAAATGTATGCCAGTTTTGTGTCATAAATTATGATGAATTTATTGGGTGCACTTGGCCATTCCCTGTCCTTCTTGAGTTCATTCGCCCTACTGGGAATGCAGCCTCAGTGACCTGCGGTAACCTTGATGAGGGCACCGCTGCTCACTGACCCTGCACTTGCAGCAGCTCATTCATCAGTGGTTCTCAGCCTGGACGGTAGCATCTTGGCACAGTCCAGGTTGAAAACTATTAATCCCCAGACATGGATTTCGGCTTGGGCAGAATGACGGACAGGTGAGGGGTATTGTTATTTTCTATTTTTGTTTTATTACAGGAAACGAGGGCTTCAATGCAGAGGCGTAGCTAGGGGTTTAGGTCAGGGGGGAGCGAAACATCTGAGTGGGCCCCAACCCAGGTAACCCTGATTACAACTAAAGTGGCACACCCTAATTGTCGGCATAGGGGAACCTCAGCCGACTGTTAGAACCCTCTTGTTAGATTTTGTTTCAGTTTGCTGGTCACATGACCTTTTTACCCTATTTAGTCTGGCTCCGCCCTTCTGGCTTTGCTGGACTTCATTGTATTATCTACTCTTTAGCTAGCCGGGTGCTTAGGTGCCTTACGGCATTTTTTCAGAATCTTATTAATGACATCCTTAGACCTTTGATCGGCAGAAGTGTGGTTGTGTATTTGGATGACATTTTGATTTATTCACCGGATTTGGAGTTTCATTGGAGGAGTGTGCGTGAAGTATTACAGTTACTGAGTGATAATTCACTTTTTGCCAAACTAGAAAAATGTGAGTTCGTCCGTACAGAGACTTAGTTTTTTGGGCTACATTGTCTCCAGTGAAGGTTTTGAGATGGACCCTGTGAAAGTGCAAGCTGTGCAGGATTGGCCTAGACTTATTGGTGTGAAATCAATACAGAGGTTTTTGGGGTTCGCCAATTATTATAGAAAATTCATAAAAAAAATTTCTGTGATTGCCAAACCTCTGACCGATCTCACCAGGAAAGGTGCTGATGCGGTTTAGTGTACTACTGAGGCCATTGAGGCTTTTGTGTTGCTAAAAGAGAGGTTCAGCTCTGCTCCCATCCTTACGCAGCCTGATGTGACTAAACCATTTTTGGTTGAGGTTGATGCTTCTTCTGTGGGGGTCGGCGCGGTGTTGTCTCAGGCAAAGACGGATGGAGTACATCCCTGTGCTTTTTTTTTCAAAGAAATTTTCTGAGTCTGAACTAAATTATGATATCGGTAATCGGGAATTGTTGGCAATTAAACTCGCATTTGAACACTGGCGTCATTTTTTGGAGGGAGCGGAATTTCCCATTCAAGTCTTCACCGATCATAAAAATCTGATCTACCTTGATGCTGCCAAACGCTTGAATGCCCGTCAGGCTATGTGGGCACTGTTTTTCTCACGGTTTAATTTTACCGTTACTTACATCCCAGGTACTAAAAATGTTAAAGCTGATGCTTTGTCTCACAGCTTTTCTCCTATGGTGGGTACTGAGGAGGAGGAGGAAAACATCTTGCAAGAGGTGGTTGTTATTGCTGTTTTGGACTCCGTGTTGGAAGATGAGATTCTTAAAGCACAGGAGAATGCCCCATCTAACACGCCGCATGGGAGGTTGTTTGTGCCTGGTACCCTGAGGAGAGATTTGTTTGTTGAATGTCATGACTCTCGGTTGGCAGGTCATCCTGGAATCTCTGAGACCAAGAGACTTGTGGGTCGCAGTTTTTGGTGGCCAGGATGGCAGAAGGAAGTCATTAAGTGGGTGCGTCAATGCACTGTGTGTGCTAGATCTAAGTCTTCTCATACTCCTGCTGCAGGGTTGCTTTGCCCTCTGGAGGTCCCTAGTGCACCTTGGAGACATTTGGCTATGGACTTTATTACTGACCTTCCCCCCTCTGAGGGTTTCACTGTCATCTGGGTGGTCGTGGACCGTTTTAGCAAGATGTGTCACTTGGTTCCTTTCATCAAACTGCCCTGCGCTAAGACTCTCGCTAAGGCCTTTGTCAAGGAAATAGTCAGACTACATGGCGTTCCTACTGACATTGTTTCCGATAGGGGACCTCAGTTTGTGGCTCGTTTTTGGCGCGCTTTTTGTGACAGGTTGGGAGTTCATTTGTCGTTTTCTTCCGGATATCATCCTGAGTCTAATGGCCAGACAGAAAGGAAAAACCAGGATGTTGAGCAGTTCTTGCGTTGTTTTGTGACTGATAATCAAGAGGGGTGGTCTGAGTTTCTGCCACTTGCTGAGTTTGCTCTTAACAACCATACATCCGCTTCTGCTGGTTGTTCGCCTTTTTTTTTGTTGTACTGGGAGTAGAGTTGAGCGATACTTTCCGATATGCTAAAGTATCGGAATCGGAATGGTATCGCCGATATCATTAAAAAATCGGCGATACCCGATACCGATACCGGAAGTCCCATGTAAGTCTATGGGAACAAAATATCGCAACTAAAAAAAACCCATTCTTTCCTTGTAAACACTAAATATACACACATAGAATACATATATATATATATACATGTCATTGTGACATATATATATACATATATGTATAGTTTATACACTTCTACATAGTAAAATATCCTTTGATTCAATTGCCGGGTAAAGCCGGCTTCAGTGAAAAGACAGAAGCACCCGACATGAAATGACACTTGGTGTATATAGGGTTAAACATTTCTTTTCATGTCCTTTGCTATCTAATTTGCACAAACAATTAAATCAGACTATGTGTGCAAAATTTCACACCTGTAGGGGTTAATTAAAGGTGTAAATTCGTTGTAAAAAAAAACGGACTTTTTTGCTACGAATTTACACCTTTAATTAACCCTAGAGGTGTGAAATTTTGCACACATAGTCTGATTTAATTGTTTGTGCAAATTAGATAGCAAAGGACATGAAAAGACATGGTTAACCTTATGTACACCAAGTGTCATTTCATGTCGGGTTCTGCATTTTCACAAAAGCCGGCAATTGAATTAGGGCTATTATACTATGTAGAATGTGTATGAACTACAAATATAAATATATATATATATATTATGTGTCACAAATTCAATGACATGTATATATATATATGAGGTGTAAAATTGCTGAAAAAAAATGCGTGGGCTCCCGCCCTATTTTCGCAACCAGACAGACAAAGCCAGTGAGTGGGGGCAGATAATAATAGCCCAGAGAGGGACCATTATTTTTGCCCCCCCCCCGGCTACTAACATCTGCCCCCAGACACCCCAGGAAAGACAAATCTATAATTAGATTCGCCCTTTCTGGCACTTTGCCCGTCTATTCCCATTGCCCTGTAGCGGTGGCGAATGGGTTAATATGGGGTTAAAGCCACCTTGCTATTGAAAGGTGACCTTAAGCCAGGTTAATAATTGAGAGCTGTCAATTAGACAACTATCAATTATTAATCCTATTGCATGAAATAAAAATAAAACACACACACTTTAATTAAAAATCATTTTAATGAAATAAAGACACATGTTTTTGACCATCTTTTATTTTACTGCAAAAACCATTTCCTGTAATAAAAATAAAATAAAAAAGCAAAATTATTCTTACCTATCCCATGCACAGTCAGGTCCCACGGTGTAATCCTTCAGAAAGGGTTAATGTTTACTGCAGGGACCGCAGCTAATGCTGCAGCCTCACAGTAAACCCCAAATGAATGAGTTCCTCTCCTGCCTGACAGGAGAGTAAAGGCTGGGTGTCACATAACGATACACAAGCGATCCCGACAACGATATGCACTTGTCAGGATCGCTGGTGTATCGCTACATGATCGCTGCTGAGCTGCCAAACAGGCAGCTCAGGCAGCGATCTGGGACAGCGACACTGCGGGTAACATCGCTTAAGGGCCCGTCTCACATAGCGATATCGCTACCGAGATCGCTGCTGAGTCACTAGTTTTGTGACGCAGCAGCGAGCTCACCAGCGATATCGCTGTGTGTGACATTCAGCGACGATCAGCCCCCCTGCCGGGTATCGCTGATCGTCGCAGAAATGTCAGGACCTTTTTTTGATCGCTGGTTTCCCTCTGACAGGCACGCATCGCTGCGTGTGACAGGTGGGAAACCAGCGATCAAAGGTCCTGACATTTCAGCGACGATCAGCGATACCCGGCAGGGGGGCTGATCGTCGCTGAATGTCACACACAGCGATATCGCTGGTGAGCTCGCTGCTGCGTCACAAAACTAGTGACTCAGCAGCGATCTCGGTAGCGATATCGCTATGTGAGACGGGCCCTTAAGTGGAAAGCTTAATTGATTGCTTTCCACTTTCACTTCAGGTCAGCCAGGGACACAATCAGTGACGTCAGAGGGAACTGATTAACAAAAATAGGGGTTCCCTTCGAAAAAAAAATGGCGTGGGGTCCCCCCTATTTTTGTTAACCAGCCAGATGAAGCAGACCGCTGAGGCCTGGATTTTCAGGCTGTTAAGGAGCCAAGATCCATGGACCTTGCCAGCCTGATAATACCAGGCCACAGCAGTCTGCATATCTTGGCTGATTAACAAAAATAGGGGATCCCCTCGAAAAAAATTGGCGTGGGGTCCCCCTATTTTTGTTAACCAGCCAGATGAAGCAGACCGCTGAGGCCTGGATTTTCAGGCTGTTAAGGAGCCAAGATCCATGGACCTTGCCAGCGTGATAATACCAGGCCACAGCAGTCTGCATATCTTGGCTGATTAACAAAAATAGGGATCCCTCGAAAAAATTAGCGTGGGTCCCCCTTATTTTTGTTAACCAGCCAGATGAAGCAGACGCTGAGGCCTGGTTTTTCAGGCTGGTAAGGATCCAATATCCATGGACCTTGCAAGCCTGATAATACCAGGCCACAGCAGTCTGCTTAGCTTGGCTGGTTAACAAAAATAGGGGATCCCCTCGAAAAAAAAAACGGCGTGGGGATCCCCCTATTTTTGTTAACCAGCCATGTAGTAAAATGCAGACTGCTGCGGCCTGGTATTAAAAGACTGTCAAGGCCATGGATTTTGGCCCTCAACAGCCTGATAATACCAGGCTACAGCAGCCCCACATTTGGCGCATCAAAAGATGTGCCAATTGTGGCACTTTACCCGGCTCTTCCCACTTGCCCTGTAGCGGTGGCAAGCGGGGTAATAAGGGGTTATTGTCACCGTTGATTGCACGGTGACAATAAGCCCGGTTAATAATGGAGAGGCGTCAATAAGACACCGATCCATTATTAATCCCAAAGTTATTAAATGTGTAAAAAAAAGACACAGCAAGAAAAAAGTATTTTAATGAAATAAAAGAGACAACACAGTTTTCATTTCTTTTATTACTCTCTCATTCCTGCGACGCCATCGATCTCCTGTAAAAAAAGAAAAAAAAACAAACCAACAGTATACCACCTGTCCGACGCAGTCCATAACGATAGTCCCACGACGATCCAGCTCTGCTACATCGCAATGACAGGCAGAGCCTGTCATTGCAACGCAGCACAGCTGATTACCTGCTTCCCCGGCGGTGACGTCATCGGACTGACTGCTTTACGGCCGGGATTACCCAGCAGTCACTGCAGTTATCGCGAGAAACTGCATGTGACCGCCGGGGAGAAGAGGATGGCGGCCATGAAGCAGTCCAGGACGTGACCGCCGGAGATCTTCTGCCAGGTAAGTGCCGCTGACTCCTGACAGACCCGACCGACGGACACTGACAGTGACAGTGACATCCCGATTCCGGTATCCGATAAGACGAAAATATCGGAACTCGGAATCGGAATTCCGATACAGCTAATATCGGCCGATACCCGATGTTTGCAGTATCGGAATGCTCAACACTAACTGGGAGACATCCGTCTTTTGGGTCATTTTCCAAGTTGGGATCGGCTGTACCTGAAGAGGAGAATTTTTCTGGTGTTTTGGAGAGAGTTTGGACTGATGTGCGTGGTAATCTTCAGGAGGCTAACAAAAGATCCAAAGTGTATTTTGATAGAAAACGACAAGAGGTGTTGTTTGCTATTGGTGACGTGGTTTGGTTGTCCTCTAAGAATCTGCGCTTGAGGATTCCGTCTAAGAAATTGGGTCCCAAGTTTGTAGGGCCCTTTAAGGTGCTTCAGGTTATTAACCAATCTGCTGTTAAGTTGGAGCTTCCTACCTCCTGGAAGATTAATCCGATGTTTCATGTTTCTCTCTTGAAAAAAGCTGAGGTCTCAGATGGAGACGTCTCGGCCACTGTTCCCCTGGTGGTGGAGGACGGGCAATATGAGATTTCCCGCATCCTAAATTCTAGACGGTATAGAGGCAGTTTGCAGTACCTCGTCGCTTGGAAGGGTTATGGACCCGAGGATAACTCATGGGTGAGGGCGGATGATGTTTCTGCGTCTAGACTTGTTAGAGCGTTTCACAAGAGGTTTCCGGATAAGCCTAAGTCCTAGGGGATCCGGAGGATCCTCTTAGAAGGGAGGGTACAGTTAGAACCCTCTTGTTAGATTTTGTTTCCGTTTGCTGGTCACATGACCTTTTTACCCTATTTAGTCTGGCTCTGCCCTTCTGGCTTTGCTGGACTTCATTGTATTATCTACTCTTTAGCTAGCCGGGTGCTTAGGTGCCTTACTCTGTCAGTTTTGCTTGATCTTAGGATCTCTTAGTATTTGTTTTCTGTTTTATTTTCCCTGCTACACTTTCTGTTAGGAGGTGTCCACCTTTTCACCCAGTCCCTAGATCTTGTAGGGATTCCTCCCTCGCAACTATAGGTCTTCGTTCAGACTAGCTGAGGACTTTAGCGGGTCTGGTCGCAGGATCAGGTTCCCCGTTACATCGTAGGGATCCAGCTCAGTCCTATTGTAGGGACAGAATTCCCACCTTTCCTTAGTGCTTGTAGCAGATCATAACACTGACGACCATGGCATTACTGAAAATAAATCACTTTGAAAAAACTACGCTGTTTTTTACTGCCATATGGTGCTAGATACCACTACTGCAGAACATATAGGAGATTACAGTACAGTTATAAATAGTGACTTACAGCTGATGGAAATGCTCACTTTTCCCGTCTTTTCCATCTGGTACAGGTCGACATGACAGCTTCTCTAGCCAGGACTCAGTTGCCTGAACAACCTCCTTATCCCACTGATACCCCAATACTGAACGGCGTCTGCCGTATGTGTACCTATTAATGCACCTGCTATACAATAACAGGTCTTCTCTTATTGCCCCACATAGTAATGCCACCTCTGTGCCACTGTGAAAACAGTGTCCACATTTGGTCCCTAGAAAGAAATAATGCCACCTTTGACAGTCACAAAACACTGAGTGCCCATATAACAATAATGCTTTTTAAGTGCCAACTAGTGTTGAGCATTCCGATACCGCAAGTATCGGGTATCGGCCGATATTCGCTGTATCGGAATTCCGATACTTAGTTCCGATATTTTTCATATATCGTATACCGGAATCGGAAGTTCCCATAATTCTTTGAGAGGCAATGTGATTTTAGTCAGCCAATGAGGAATCTTATGAAGTGTGGGCACATCCTGTAATGCTGCGGTCATCTTAACTAATGGCATGGCTGTGATTGGCTGCTGAAATGATGTCAGAATGCACTATAAAAGGCGCCGCCGCCATTTTAGAGTCACTGTGCTGTGAACTCAGTTAGGGACAGAACGCTGCTCTGCTGACTCTGAGGGACAGTTAGAGATTGCGATTTTGTGTACTTTGCTTTAGGCAGGCTAGTTTACCAACCGCTGTGTAAAGCTTCCTTTTGCCTTGCAGTGTTGTTTTAACAGCTCTGTGCAAGGTGTGTGTGTGAGAGTGCAGGTGACGCTGCAGTTTGCTCTGCATCCAACGCTGTTGTAGGCATCTGCACGTGTCACTCACAGACACTTTTTTTTTTTCTTTAGTGTAATTCTAGCTGCTCCATTCAATAGAAATTATAGTGTGACGCGCTTCCATCCGTATACAATACATTGGTTGCAAACACTATAGAAGTACAGAAAGGAGCCTTTCACAGATAGTGAACAGTTGTGTTTCAGTGTTCACTGCAGTCTGTGAGGTTTTGATTTTTTGAGTGCAGATCACGCTCCAGTTAGTTCTTCAACCACTGCTGGTTGTAGTCTGCTGAGCGTGTGTCACTGCCTCATCCTTCACATTTTTCTCTAATTGGTGCTGCTCCATTATATTTGAAAAAAAATCGAATCTATTAGTGTGACGCGCTTCCATCCGTATACAATACATTGGTTGCAAACACTATAGAAGTACAGAAAGGAGCCTTTCACAGATAGTGAACAGTTGTGTTTCAGTGTTCACTGCAGTCTGTGAGGTTTTGATTTTTTGAGTGCAGATCACGCTCCAGTTAGTTCTTCAACCACTGCTGGTTGTAGTCTGCTGAGCGTGTGTCACTGCCTCATCCTTCACATTTTTCTCTAATTGGTGCTGCTCCATTATATTTGAAAAAAATCTAATCCATTAGTGTGACGCTCTTCCATCCGTATACAATACATTGGTTGCAAACACTATAGAAGTACACAAAGGGGCCTTTCACAGCTACTGAACAGTTGTCTGCAGTGTTCACTGTAGTCTGTGAGCTTTTCATTTTTTGAGTGCAGATTACGCTCCAGTTAGTTCTTCAACCACTGCTGGTTGTAGTCTGCTGAGCGTGTGTCACTGCCTCATCCTTCACATTTTTCTCTAATTGGTGCTGCTCCATTATATTTGAAAAAAATCTAATCTATTAGTGTGACGCGCTTCCATCCGTATACAATACATTGGTTGCAAACACTATAGAAGTACACAAAGGGGCCTTTCACAGCTACTGAACAGTTGTCTGCAGTGTTCACTGCAGTCTCTGAGGAATAACCACACTTAGGCCTTATAACTTTTCTGACTTTCTTTATCAATCTACCAAGATGAAGAAGGCAGGGAGAAAGGCACGTGGTCGTGGCCGTGGAGTTTCAGCAGGGAGAGGACGTGGGGATTCTGTGGCTGCTGCCGCACCCAGTGACACAGCATCCACCAATTTTCCCTGTGAGCGTTCCTTTATGCGCACTTTTGTAGGAGCTCAGCGTACCCCCCTGCTGCGAGAAGAACAAATTGAAGCCATTGTTGGTTGGATGGCAGCCAATGCATCGACTTCAATTGCTTCCACCTCCTCTCAGGACCACAGCACTGTTGAACAACCATCTGTCTCTTCACCGCCTGCCAAATTGCCCAGGCAGTCAGAGAGTTCTGAACTGGAGTCAGCTGAGTCTCTGCTTCTGTTCTCAGAATCTGTTGGCTTGCAAACAGGGGCCCAGCCAAGCAGCATTCTGGAATGTGAAGAAGAGGCAGTATGCAGTGATGCGCAACAGCTGTGTCTCTCTGAATGTGAAGAGGCAGGTGAGTCAGTGCCGATGGTCAGCACACCGCAGAATGCATCTGATAATGATGAGACTCAGGTGCCAGTTTCTGTTGAGCATGGTGCTGGCCAGACCACCCAACAGCAGCAGGTGTTGGAAGAGGGTAGTGGAGATGATGAGGTCCAAAACCCAACATGGCATGAGGAACAGGAAGGTGGTGGGAGCAGCTCTGAGGAAGAGATTGCCCCAACGGTCCAAACAGTAGGGAGAGGTAGGCTGCAGACTCGGTTGCCTGTAACCTCCAGTTTGGCACCCGTTCGTAGCAGTTCTCTTCCAACAGCCAAAACGGGCGCTCCCAGGACTTGCACTGCGTGGTCCTTTTTTGACACACTTGCAGATGATATTTGCTATGTCAAATGCAAGCTGTGTAATCAAAAAGTAAAAAGAGGTAAAAGTGTCAGTAACCTTAATACCACAAATATGTGGAAACATGTGCGGTCAAAGCACGTGGTTGAGTTACAAAGACACACTGGAGATGTAGGCCAACCTACAGCAGCACCTACATCTTCAGCTCGTGTTGGAGCCTCTTCCTCCAGCTCACACACAGCTGGTTCGGCTTCCTCACAGGATCGCCATGGAAGAACCTCTGTCACTGTTGTCCAGAGACCCAGTGTTATTCCACCCACAGCTGCAAGTTCCCTGTCATCCTCACACTCCCAGGCCACAAAACAGCCATCGGTAGCACAGGCATGGGATAAAAGACGGCCATACTCGGCAAACCATCCACGAGCACACGCTCTGAATGCTGGCATTGCAAAACTCCTGTTCCTTGAAATGCTGTCATTCAGGCTGGTGGAGACTGACAGTTTCCGTAACTTAATGGCATTGGCAGTCCCACAATACAATGTGCCCAGCGATTTTATTTCAGCAGGCAAGCCGTCCCTGGTCTGCAAAAGCATGTTGAGGGAAAAATTAAACATGCGCTACTAAACGCCGTCAGTAGCAAGGTCCACCTGACCACCGATGCGTGGACCAGTACCCATGGCCAGGGACGATACCTTTCCCTCACTGCCCATTGGGTCAATGTTGTGGAGCCGGGTACAGATCTTGCGAGTGGCGCTGTACGTGTTCTGCCAACTCCAAGGATTGCAAGAATCAAGTCTGTCCACATTGACTCCTCCTCCTACTCCAGTTCCTCAGAATCATCGCTGCAGGAGCCGTCACGGTCTACCTCCACATGGACCCGTGAACGCTTACCTGATGCGACCGATATGAGCACAGCCGTGGCCAAACGTCAACAGGCCGTCCTGAAATTAATTTCCATGGGGAATCGAAGCCACACAGCGCAGGAGCTCTGGAATGCCATCAAGCAGGAGAGCGACGTGTGGTTTTTGCCAGCGAATCTCCAGCCAGGCTTGGTAGTGTGTGACAATGGCCGAAATCTGGTGGCAGCTCTGGGCCTTGGCAATCCTCACTCACATACCATGTCTGGCACATGTGCTCAACTTGGTCGTGCAGAGTTTTTTGAGGGACTATCCGGATCTTGATGCACTGGTGCACAAGGTCCGCCTAGAGTGCGCTCACTTGCGACGTTCCAGCATGGCCAGATCGCGCATTGCAGCTCTGCAACGCAGATTTCGCCTTCCTGAACATCGCATCATATGTGACGTACCCACCAGGTGGAATTCCACGTTACATATGTTGGAGCGGTTGTGTGAGCAGCAGCCAGCAGTAATGGAGTATCAGCTGCATCAGGCGCAATCAACTCGCAATTTGCGCCGTTCACACTTCACCACTACTGAGTGGGCCTCTATGAAGGACATCTGCCACGTTTTGCGTGCGTTTGATGAGTCAACGCGGATGGCGAGTGCAGATGATGCACTAGTCAGCCTGGCTGTCCCCCTTATCTGCCTGCTTCAAAAAACACTGCAAGCAATAAGGGATGAGGTTTTGGAAGAGGTGGAGGATGAGGAGTCACAAATTCCATCACCTTCTGGACAGTCAGCGCAACGTGGTTCCTCACAAAGGGCTGGGCAGGGCTCACTTTGTGAGGAGGATGAGGAGGAGTCAATGGAGGAGGAAGACATCGCTCCAGAGGGAGGTACACAACGCTCTAGTCAGTATGTAGAGCAAGGGTGGGGTGATGCAGAGCAGGCAGAGATGACGCCTCTTGCAGGGGACAGCGTTTCTTGGCCAGTTGGGAGTCTGCAGCACATGGTTGATTTCATGCTGCAGTGCCTGAGAAACGACCGCCGCATCGCCCACATTCTCACCACGTCTGATTATTGGGTGTACACCCTCCTAGACCCTCGCTACCGGGACAACTTACAAAGCCTCATCACACCGTTGAACCGGGAGCGTAAAATGCGGGAGTACCAAGACACACTGGTGCAATCCATAATGTTCTCCATTCCAGCCGAGAGCACTGCTGCTGCTACTGCTTTACAAAGCAGCTCTGTGCGTCGAGGCAGTGGAGACAGCTCTGCAACATGAGGGAGCACAAGCAGCGCCTCTGCACAGGGCAAGACCAGTATGTTCCAAATGTGGCGAAGTTTTGTGGCAGCGCCACAAATGTCTGCACCATCCGAGACGGCTCCAGTCAGCAGGAGGCAACGTTTCCGTAAGATGGTGACAGACTACATGTCTTTCCCTCTCAGTGTACTCCCAGATGGCTCTTCCCCATTCAAGTTTTGGGTCTCTAAGCTGGATACATGGCCAGAGCTTAGCCAGTATGCATTGGAGGTGCTGGCTTGCCCTGCTGCCAGTGTATTATCGGAGCGCGTCTTTAGTGCTGCAGGTGGTGTACTAACAGACCGTCGCATGCGACTATCCTCCGATAATGTAGACCGGCTTACTTTTCTGAAAATGAACAAGGCATGGATCTTGCCTGAATTTGTCTGTCCGTTTTCAGATTATATAACTGGTTCGCAACGTTATCCATGTCTCCTGTTATGTTCATCTTTCTACCACCTGAACTCTACTCCCTGGCTACAACACTGCCAGTTGATGCTCAGAATTGTCGTGTCCACAGACCAATACACAAGCTATAGTATTAGTGGGGTTCAGTAACGCCAGCTGTTCCCCTGCTGTGTGTCCGGCAAGAAGTCTCCTGTTCCCTACACATGCACCGAAAAACCCATGTCGAACATGCTCCAAATAGGGAAGAGCCGTCACCCTGATTGTTATGCTTAAAACAGGAAATTGTGAAGTTTTCCAGGCCTAGAATGATAAATTTTTATTACAAATATGGACAAATAATAATTTGTCATCACAGCGCATATCTGCACATGTCTATTACAAATGGTAACAAAAACTAAAACATAGTCTTCACTTTTTGAAATTAATGCATAAAAGTACATTTCATACTTATCAATTAATGCTTTTTAAGGAACTTTATCTGTACCTGTAAGATAATGCAGTCAATGGATGTACAAATCATAAAATCCTCATCATCATCATCACGAGTTTTATTTATGACAGACATTATAAAATACACATACTGATGCCAACTGTAACTTCACACACCATATATGAAATGGCCAGCATCTAAACCTGGTAATAATGTGCAATAATAAATTATTACATCTAGAAAGTGCATCATGCATACTGACAATAGGTAGTTATACCTGCAAGTGCTGTTGAAACAACCACAACAGATATAAATTAATAATGGTATATAGGTATCACAGTGCATAGTTACTCATGGACAATGTCGATGTAATACTGTACCTCAATAAAGTCAGCGTCAACCATTATGCTTGTTAGTCTTGTAGATTGTTAAAGAGGGAACGGTCTTTTTTGTTGGTCATAGGTGGAGTATTAGACAGTAAATGATTACTGCTGTCGTATTTTTGGCGTCCCTAGGGCGCAATAAAGCTGCGTAACGTCACATTTTATAGAGTCATCTAATTGACACACGCTACCCTACCCTACGCGTGACAGTAGGAAGGTAGTGTTGACGGATAAAGCCTTGCGCAACCAGACATGCTTTTACCCTCTTCAACACTGTACAAGCAAAAAATGCATGATTGCAGCCGCAGACTTTATTGACGTACAGTATAACATCGCCATTACCCATCAGAGGCTGTCCACTGTCTGATACAGACATAGAATATACCTTTGCTATCCGTAGCCTTTGTTTCACCTACACTTGCAGGCACACACTTAAATTGTGACAATGCATTATGTTTTTTTAAATGGTCATTTTTTATCATACATTATTGTGTCATCACATTGATGAGTCCATGCTGGACATGTCATACATGGTGTACAAAGTAACTATTTTATTAACTTAAATAATTGAAATGTCTGTGACTGTCACATCTAAAATGCAATGATGATGATGATGAGTGACTATTACAAAATCCATTGTCTTCACTATGTTATGGTTTAACATAGCGTTCCTTAAGCATTATTCATAAATACAAAAATGGACTTTTATTCTTAAATTTACAACACTATATTTTGTAACCAATTTTTTGGGTGGTGTGTTGTTCCATTTCTTGTTGGCATGTGCATATATGCGTTTATATTTGCAGTGTCTTTATTTTTATTCTTGAAGTTAGGAAACATGTGTATCTTTGTACCGTGTTAGCCAGTAGGTAGATAAATATTTAGACTTGAGAGACCGCAGTGGTTGATACCTTTGAATGGATAACTGAAAAGATGGTAACAAATTGCAAGCTTTCGAGGTTACTCACGTCTCTTCATCAGGCAAAGACTAAAACAAAAAATGAAGCATCACATATTTCTATACACAACAGGACACAGGAATAGTGCAATAGGTAAGACAAGTAAGTGACGTGTAGCAGAACTGTCATTATCACAGAGGGATGAACATAAATATTGGAACAGTTCCTTGATAAGGATAGAAAGTTTTATTGCCCTCTGATTGGGGTCTGGTTTTGTGTTTTCATGCCCCTGGAAGGGCAGAGACGCAGATTCCTTAATTGATATAGAATGACATAAATCCGTGTGATCTATTCATTCCATCACTAACAGTGTCAAAGGTCATGATGAGCTTATATTCTGAAACCTTTGTATCTTTCTCATATTTGAAGTTATATTTTAATACCAGTAATTCCATATCCATCATGCTATGACCGGGCATACAAAAGTGTTTTGCCACAGGTAAATCCATTATTTTTTCTCTTATTGTGTGGCGCTGATAATTCATCCTTGTTCTCATTTTTTGTCCGGTCTCCCCTCACTTGTCCCTCCCTCACTTGTCTTACCTATTCCTGTGTCCTGTTGTGTGTAGAAATATGTGATTCTTAATTTTTAGTTTTAGTCTTAGCCTGATGAAGAGACCTGAGTAGTCTGGAAAGCTTGGAATTTGTTACCATATTTTCAGTTAGCCATTAAACGGTATCAACCACAGCGGACTCTCAAGTATAAATATTTTTCTATTCTTGGAATTGAAATTCATCATTTTATTGTCCTAGTAAAACTTCATTTATTCTTGTTTGAAGTACATACATTTGCAATGGCCACGTAACAAGGCAATAACTCAATATTTTATGCCTACACCCTCCTTGACCCTGGGCTTCAACACTGCCAGTTGCTGCTCAGAAGTGTTAGATGCACAGATGAAAACAATCGCTGATGTGTTTGTGGGGTTCAGTAACGCCTGCTGTTCCCCTGCTGTGTGTCTGGCAAAAATTACTGCTGCTAACTACAACTTCAACTTCAAACATCTCATACTAGGCCTCTGCCTACACCCTCCTTGACCCTGGGCTTCAACACCGCCAGTTGCTGCTCAGAAGTGTTAGATGCACAGATGAAAACAATCGCTGATGTGTTTGTGGGGTTCAGTAACGCCTGCTGTTCCCCTGCTGTGTGTCTGGCAAAAATTACTGCTGCTAACTACAACTTCAACTTCAAACATCTCATACTAGGCCTCTGCCTACACCCTCCTTGACCCTGGGCTTCAACACCGCCAGTTGCTGCTCAGAAGTGTTAGATGCACAGATGAAAACAATTGCTGATGTGTTTGTGGGGTTCAGTAACGCCTGCTGTTCCCCTGCTGTGTGTCCGGCAAAAATTACTGCTAGCTACCTAATCATGGTTTAAAAAACATGACATGTCAAAGTGTCTAGTGCTACACATAGATATGAGGCTACACCCTGATTTCTAAGCTGTAAACATTTGAAACGTCAACTTTAAAACCATAAAATGATTAGTCTTTGTCACAAATCTGTAACAAAATAATTGTGACATATTATTACAGATATGCACATGTCGAAAACAAATGCAAACACAAAAGCCTACTTATGCTATAGGATACTGATGGTCAACCTTGTCACTCCATAGCTTAGACAAATCCAACTCACATCATGACTCAAATGCTGCAATGTTGTAAGTGCATAATGTGGGTTGAACTTTGACAAATGCTGCAGTGCGAAGGTTATACTTCAGTGTTCTTGGCTTTTAAATAAAAGCATACAAGTAAATATAATAATCCAATGTTGATTAAGGGACGTGATGTACACCTGTAATATTGTGCAAACAATGCATGTAGGAATAGTCCTCTTCAACATTACTTATATTTGTGTCATTTTAAAAAATACATATTTAATTAGAAAGTTAACAGCCCATATCATAAAGGTCCTTCATGTAAACATGATAATCGCTAACAAAAATCATGCATTACCTTGGTAAAGTCAATAGTGCATAGTCACAATAGCAAAATATATACCTGTAAGTGGTGCTGAAAGAACGACAACTGATAGAATAGGTGAATGATATCTATTTATCAGACTGAATAGTGACACCTGTACAATGTCGATATAATACTGTACCTTAACAAAACAGCTGTGTCACACCTCACACTCGTTTTTCTTGTAGCTTGTTATGTAATAGGGCACATGCGTGTATGTTTCATCATAGGTGCATGTTTACTGAGTAAAGCAGTCATGACAACGCCTTTGTGTTGTCGGTACGCTTGCGATGATGAACGATGCGCACCGTGAATGTTAGTCTGCGTCATAAGACGTACAGACGCTCCAATACCCAACGCGTCACAGCAGGAAGCCAGTCTGTGCGTCCAAACAAAGGCGCAACCATACATGCACGTAACCTTTTATAAAGCTATATAAAAAAAAGTATGTAGTAGTAACGCACACTTTATTGAGGTACAGTATTACATCGCCATTCACCATCTGTGGCTATGCAGTCTCATCTATATATACCTTATCTATCCGTTGTCATGCTTGCAAGTCCACAGTCAGGCATAAATATCTGTTTTCACTCTGCACTATGCACTTTTTAAATTTTTTGTTTGTTAATATAAATGATTGGCACATATTATCAGTATTACATGATGGAAATTTTAGATATTTTTTAAAAAATTTTAGTGATATTATTCACCAAATGTAAAGTTTTATGAATGTCAAAGATAACTTGTAATGCTGATTATGTTTTTAAGTCAGCCATTCATTGTCTACACAATAAAAATGGTGTACATACTGTTACTTAGCCATCATTAATGGATTCTGATATGTACTTGTATGCTTTTATTTTAAACCGTATAGCAGATTATTTAACCTATTTTAATTGTGGTTTGCATTGCTTTTCAACATGTTAATGTATGCGTTTATGTTTGTAAATTATTAATTTACATATATTTTTTAAAGTAAAATCATCATCTTATGGTACTAAAGGTTATATTTCTCTTGTTTGGAGTATAGACATTTTTAATTGACACGTAACAAGGAAAATACTTGATATAGTATTTAAACATCCTCCTTGACCCTGGGCTCCAACACCGCCAGTTGTTGCTCGGAAGTGCTGTTAGCACAGTCAACACTTGCTCCTGTGTTACTAGGGTTCAGTAATGTCAGCTGTTCCCCTGCTGTGTGTACGGCAAAAAATCCTGCTGCCTCCACCATGTTCTCTTCTCATCCCTGGGCTACAACACCGCCAGTTGTTGCTCGGAAGTGCTGTTAGCACAGTCTACACTTGCTCCTGTGTTACTGGGGTTCAGTAATGTCAGCTGTTCCCCTGCTGTGTGTACGGCAAAAAGTCCTGCTGCCTCCACCATGTTCTCTTCTCATCCCTGGGCTACAACACCGCCAGTTGTTGCTCGGAAGTGCTGTTAGCACAGTCAACACTTGCTCCTGTGTTACTGGGGTTCAGTAATGTCAGCTGTTCCCCTGCTGTGTGTACGGCAAAAAGTCCTGCTGCCTCCACCATGTTCTCTTCTCATCCCTGGGCTACAACACCGCCAGTTGTTGCTCGGAAGTGCTGTTAGCACAGTCTACACTTGCTCCTGTGTTACTGGGGTTCAGTAATGTCAGCTGTTCCCCTGCTGTGTGTACGGCAAAAAGTCCTGCTGCCTCCACCATGTTCTCTTCTCATCCCTGGGCTACAACACCGCCAGTTGTTGCTCGGAAGTGCTGTTAGCACAGTCAACACTTGCTCCTGTGTTACTGGGGTTCAGTAATGTCAGCTGTTCCCCTGCTGTGTGTACGGCAAAAAGTCCTGCTGCCTCCACCATGTTCTCTTCTCATCCCTGGGCTACAACACGCCAGTTGTTGCTCGGAAGTGCTGTTAGCACAGTCTACACTTGCTCCTGTGTTACTGGGGTTCAGTAATGTCAGCTGTTCCCCTGCTGTGTGAACGGCAAAAAGTCCTGCTGCCTCCACCATGTTCTCTTCTCATCCCTGGGCTACAACACCGCCAGTTGTTGCTCGGAAGTGCTGTTAGCACAGTCTACACTTGCTCCTGTGTTACTGGGGTTCAGTAATGTCAGCTGTTCCCCTGCTGTGTGAACGGCAAAAAGTCCTGCTGCCTCCACCATGTTCTCTTCTCATCCCTGGGCTACAACACCGCCAGTTGTTGCTCGGAAGTGCTGTTAGCACAGTCAACACTTGCTCCTGTGTTACTGGGGTTCAGTAATGTCAGCTGTTCCCCTGCTGTGTGTACGTCAGCTGGTTCTCCGCAGTGCCTTTGGCCTAGGTGTCTCCATCTCGGTATCCGAGTTCCAGCAACGTCTGCTGGTCCTTGGTAGTGCTTTGGAGCACAGGTACCTCTTGCTTAGTAACCGTGTCCCAGTAACGTCAGCTGGTCCTCGGTTGTGCCATTGGCTCTTTTCCTTCTGCTGCCCCTCCGGGTTCCAGCACAGTCAGCTGGTTCTCCGCAGTGCCTTTGGTCTAGGTGCCTCCATCTCGGTATCCGAGTTCCAGCAACGTCTGCTGGTCCTTGGTAGTGCTTTGGAGCACAGGTACCTCCTGCTTAGTAACCGTGTTCCAGTAACGTCAGCTGGTCCTCGGTTGTGCCATTGGCTCTTTTCCTTCTGCTGCCCCTCCGGGTTCCAGCACAGTCAGCTGGTCCTCGTTACTTGCATTGACTCTTGTACCTTCTGCTACATTTACAAATTGAAGATTTTTTCAATGCTTTTTTGGGTAATCACTCTGGATCTCCAACAATGAAGACGACGACCCTGATGACCACCCCGAAGAAGATGACGACCACAAGGACGACGAGCATCAAGCCAACCAGCCTAAACACCATCACAAAGAAGAAATAAAAGATTACCAAACAGGACTAAGAAGGTTAAGACAAACTACAAGATACAGAACAAGAGACTTAAGAACAATAAGCAGAAGATCAAAAAGCAGAAGAACATGAAGTATAAGACCAAAATGAAGAGCAAAATATATGCTCTAAATTATAAGCAGAAGAAGACTAAGCAGTGTATGGGGGTGAGTCCGTTCCTCCTCGTGGTGCCCCTGGAAAATGCCTGCTACTGCAGGCTAAACTGAACACGGACAAATACTGTTGTAATTTAAATCTTTTGTGACAGCAAGAACGGAAGGATGAAAAATTCATACTTTGACAGATTACAAGTACAGGATTCTCTGTCACAAATAAGAATATGATGAAGAAGATGAAGTACAATATGAATAAGAATAATAGTTTAATAAGAAGAATATGAGTAATGTTAACAAAAAGATGAATAGCAAGAAGTTTAAGAAGAAGATAAAGAAGGTGAAGATGAAGAATAATTTGATGAAAAAGATGATGCTGCTGAAGATTATGAAGGAGAAAGTGTGTCAAAAGTTAAAAAGGTGAAGAGCATGGAAGTTGTGAAATATACATATTTGCCAAAATAGAAAAAACGTTAACAACATTGTCAATTTCTTCGTCAATCCGAACATCTTTAAAAAAAAAAATATTTATGCTATTCCATTTGATTGGGTTAAACATCTATGCCTTTAATGTCTCCTCAACCTTCCCCAATACATTCTACATTACTCTTTGTTGTTTTCCTTCATGTACAATTAACCAACAAGGCAAGAATGGTTTTTTTTAATTCCGATATTTTGTTCCCATAGACTTACATTGGATTTCCGGTATCGGTATCGGGTATCGCCGATATTTTTTGGGTATCGGCGATACCATTCTGATTCCGATACTTTTGGATATCGGAAAGTATCGCTCAACTCTAGTGCCAACTTAACATTTAATAATGTCCCCTGAGTCCCCCCATGTACAGTAATAATGGCCCCAGTATCGGTGATGTGAACAGGCAGTCATGTGATTGCAGGTATACAACTTGCAGTCATTTGTCGCCTACACTCTTTCGGCTTCTCTCAATCCTTTTTTATTGAAAGATGCCAAACGTATCTAGACGGCACGTGCAAATAGCAAACATGAGCTTGCATGACTGCCTGATTGTACCTGATGGGAGTCATGGCAGCAGGCGCACTGCACCTTGTCATGATTTGGCAGTCTGCAGTCTCATAGATTGACTGCAGACTTTTATTCCAAGTCTGGACTACCCCAATTAAGGGAGCCTGGCAGGTGATACAGGCAGCTCAAACTATGTGCAGCGTGTATCAGCCCCGGCTGTAGTATCTCACTAGGTATGTTTGTCTCTGTAAAGCTGCGGGGTTTGAGAGAAAAACATACTTTTAATAGCTGCTGGGGAGCGAGTGGGGCTGTGCACTGGTCCCCGGCGGCTTCTCCTTACATGCTGATAGTGCGATCCTGTGCACTAGTCCTACAGACAGGTCCCCGGCGGCTTCTCCCCACACGCTGACAGTGTGGTCCTGTGCACTAGTACTACAGACAGGTCCCCGGCGGCTTCTCCCCACACACTGACAGTGACTGACAAGTCTCTGCTATACGCGCACATAGGAAGACTCTTGTCAGTCACTGTCAGCGGGTGGGGAGAAGCCGCCAGGGACCTGTCTGTAGAACTAGTTCACAGCATCGCACTGTCAGTGTATGAGGAGAAGCCGCCAGGGACCTGTCCGTAGGACTAGTGCACAGCACAGCACTGTCAGTGGGCAGGTAGAAGCCGCCGGGGACCTGTCTGTAGGACTTGTTCACAGCATTGCATTGTCAGCGTATGAGGAGAAGCTGCTGGGGACCTGTCTGTAGGACTAGTACACATCGCCGCGCTGTCAGCGTGTGGGGAGAAGCCACCGGGGACCTGTCCGTAGGACTAGTGCACAGCACAGCACTGTCAGTGGGCAGGTAGAAGCCGCCGGGGACCTGTCTGTAGGACTAGTGCACAGCATCGCACTGTCAGTGTATGGGGAAGCCGCTGGGGACCTGTCTGTAGGACTAGTACACATTGCCGCGCTGTCAGCGTGTGGGGAAGCCACCGGGGACCTGTCTGTAGGACCAGTGCACAGCACCACTCTCTCTTCAGCAGCTATTAAAAGTACGTTTTTCTCTGAAACACTGCAGCTTTATAGAGCCAAACATACCTGGTGAGATACTACAGCCGGGGCTGATAGACGCTGCACAAACTATGAGCAGCCTGTATCACCCATCAGGGCTCCCTATAATAATGTTACATATTATAACAATATGACATATAACACAGCTAATGCCGTAGTTACTGTAAGGGGGCTTGTTATACTCACAGGCTGGGCTTATAATAAGACCCCCCGGCTGTAAGAATAATAAGCCCCCTATCTCCTCATCAGCCCCCCAAACAGCACTTATTACTAGTGTTGAGCGATACGATAATGCAAATATCGGCTATCGGCCGATATTAGCTCTATCGGCCTTTCGATAATTCGTTTCGATATTTTCGTCTTATCGAATACCGGAATCAGATTTGTCACTGTCACTGTGAGTATCCGTCGGTCGGGTCTGTCAGGAGTCAGCGGCACTTACCTGGCAGAAGATCTCCGGCGGTCACGTCCTGGACTGCTTGATGGCCGCCATTATCTTCTCCCTGGCGGTCACATGCAGTTTTTCGCGATAACTGCAGTGACTGCAGGGTAATCCCGGCCGTAAAGCAGTCAGTCCGATGACGTCACCGCCGGGGAAGCAGGTAATCAGCTGTGCTGCGCCGGGATGACAGGCTCTGCCTGTCATTCTGATGTAGCAGAGCTGGATCGTCGTGGGACACTCATTACTATGGACTGCGTCGGTCAGGTGGTATACTTTTTTTTTTTTTTTTTTCCATTTTTTTACAGGAGATCGATGGCGTCGCAGGATGAGACTGTAATAAAAGTAATGAAAACTGTGTTTTTTTTTTTTTTATTAAATTAAAAAACTTTTTTAGGAACATTCACCCGTCCGGGTACATAAACAATTTAACTATTTACATACAGGGACCCTGTCCGGGTTATTTATAATTCTTTGGCAGGGGTGTTCCAGGTACCACCTGGTACTCTTCTGGTGCTTGCCAAACATCCGAGACACCAAGGACCACCAGGACCTGATGACGTCGTGTGGCCTGTACAGTCAAGTCGTGACCCACTATCTGGGTCTGTGTGGCCACCTCTTTCATCTCCCTCCGGGTCTGGAACCCTATGTCCCGGACTGTACGAACCCCAGGGTGCCTAACAGGCGCCGGGTACGGGCCAGCTATACTTATCATGTCCATAGCTGGGGCTGCTGAGGAGACCACTGAGGGAGGCTTGGGAGATTTACGGCGTGGGGTGGGCACTTTTGCAGAGGCCTGGATGTGGGAGGCTGAAGGCTCCGAGGGTCTCACAGGTTCCTGACACACTGGGGAGTAGGGGTCGCACCTGGTAACATTTAGGGCGTACCACCCATTGTAACCCCAGTGTCGGGTGTAAGTCACCAAGTCTCCTGGCAACAGGTCCCTCCCCGGGTGTCCTTCTGGGAGGTGAGCCTCCACGTCCCGCCGGGTCACAAAGACTTCTAAATAAAGTCCAGGCTCCTTGATGAAGCCCCAACCACCTTTCAATTTAAAGCTCCGTACTGCACCCTTACGCCGCGGCTCACTCAGGGTTCCTTTATCCTTTCTCATCCGGTCCTTATCTGCCCGGTCCTTCTCCAGGTGACGTTGGCGAAGTTTTAGGGTTTCTCGCTGCTCCCTTTGTCGCTCTGCTTCCCGCTCCCAACGTCTCCACTCTTCCTCCTGACGCCGGTTGAAATTCTCCTCCACCAGCTGCTCCATGTCTCCACCACTCCACTGCAGCTTACAGTGTCCGGTTTGCGGCAGCTCTCCTGTCGCCCCCCAGTTCTGGCGGCGCTCCCCCGCGGAGGAAGCAGACGGCTCTAAATCAGATGACAGTCGGGGCTCCGGTACAGGCAGGTAGTGCTCTGGTGCCTGCGCGGCCTCCTCCATGAGGACGGGTGTCGCTTCTTCTGTCTCAGCGACGGGGGCAGACAGCGGGATCTGGGGTGCTGCTGACGGTGCTGCGGTTTTTGCAGGAACGGGTGCCTCCACTGCGACAACGTCAACCGGATCACATTGCAAGGACTCCTCTACTAGAACGGGTGCCTCACCTTCCGGTACAGAGTCAGACACTTCAGGTAAGAGGGATTGGCACCGCTCCAAGTTTAGTTTTAGGGCACGCCAGCTGGCTTCCATCCTGGCGACCTCCTCCCGGTGCCGGGCCAGGCCTCTTAGGGTATCCTCCGCTTCTTGCAGCGTAGGAGGGTTTACAGGCCGGGTGCCCAACGGTGATTCCGTGGCGATCGGGTCGCTTCCGTGGGGGGAGAGCTCTGACTGCTCCATCCCTTCCCACTTCTGCTCGTCGTGTCCATTAGCCATCTCTGCCAAGTCACATGTGTCATTAGCATCTGGAGAGGGCCCCTCTTTTGTAGGGAGGCGGGACCTTCGTGTTAGTTTCCGCACACTGAGGAGGATGAGGAGGCGGAACTCCAGAGCTGTGGGGCACGATGTTACATTGCAGTACCATTTACAGTGGGCGGCCATCGTTTTCGCGCCACTGAGTGACACCCACGAAGAGCACGCCCTTCTTCTTCACCAGTGCCTCGTCGTGACGCAGATATGGCGGAAAAATGGCAAATACATTCTCTGATGATTTTAGCAATTCTCAAGCACAAAACCAGTGCAATTCAGGCACACAGGACTCGCTTACAGCGAGCTACAGAATCCTGTTCGTGACGCCCAAGTTGAGTCGCACAGAGCCAGAGGTTTTCGGGGTACTCGGCACCGAGCCCGTCGACTTCTATGGGGTATGTCACGTCTTTACCCGGCAATTGAATTAGAGTCAATTTTACTATGTAGAAGTGTATAAACTATAAATATATGTATATATATATGTCACAATGACATGTATATATATATATGTATTCTATGTGTGTATATTTTGTGTTTACAACGAAAGAAAGGGTTTTTTTTGTTGCGATATTTTGTTCCCATAGACTTACATGGGACTTCCGGTATCGAAATCGGATATTGACGATATTTAGTGCTATCGGCGATTCAATTTCGATACGATATTTTTAGATATCGAGCAATATCGCTCAACACTACTTATTACATGTGATGGAGTTCATAACACTAAGCACTGTAATAATAAGTATATTAATATGGCCCCCCACTCTGTCCTCCCTCCACCACCCCTTCAGCTCCCACCCTGCCCCCATCCTATCACATTCACCCCACAGCGACCATTACATACCTGAATATAGTAAACCTAATAAATTTTGGCCACTGTCTGATGAAGTTTACAGGCAGGTGGTTTATAGATGGCACCTGCAATTTCTGATCCAAGTGCTGCAGGCACAGAGCATATGATGAGGTCAGACATGGCCAGGCAGTGTCTGAGGTAAATGTAATGTGGGCTCTAGGACCCAGGGGAGCTCCAGCCTGCATGAGCCAGAGCACACAGGATGCCTGCAGCACTGACAGCCGAGCAGGTCAGACACTATCAGCTCAGCTCTGGCCGCACACTACACTGCACAGAGACTCTGCCACTCTGCTAGTCAGCATGCAGCGTCTCAGGAAGATGGGGGAGCAGGCAATCTGCCTTGGTCTCCCTGAGTGCTGCCTGAGGACAGAAGCGGTTGTTGCTCTGAGTGGGCCCCTTCATGGGACCGGGCCCGGGGCAATGGCCCCCTTTGCCCCCCCAGTAGCTATGCTACTGCTTCAATGGAATGGGCGTTAGGTGAGTATAGCTGTGTAACTGTATTTGTTATTTTTAAATAAAAAAAGGAAAATGTGTTTTGTTTTAATTTTAAATGAAATACATTATTCTTGCTGTGTGTTTATTTCCCAAAAAAATATAGGATTAGTAATGGCTAGGTTTCATATAGACGCTTGATGTCACCGGACAATGCAACTCCACAAATATTACCCCACTTGTCACCACTACAGGGCAATTGGAAAGAGCCGGGCAAAGCACCAGCATGGGCGCATCTAATAGATGTGCCTTTTCTGGGCGGCTGCGGGCTGCTATTCTTAAGCTGGGAGAGGTCAATACACATTGCCCCTTACCAGACAGAGCATACCAGCACCCAGCTGTCCACTTTAGCGAGGCTGATTGTCAAAAATGTGGGGGACTCCGTTAAATTATTTATTTAAATGATAAAAAAAACAGCATGCAGATCACTATATTCTTGATTACCAACCTTGCTAAAGCTTATAGCTGAGGATTGCAGCCCACAGCAGTCAGTTTTGCCTGGCTGGTTAAAGAAAATAAAGGGGAACCCACACCGTTTCATTTTTTTAATCACTTATTTAGAGCGCAGGCGCCGGCTGATGAATTACTAGGAGTCTGCCCATCTCTAATAAAAATGCATATTATAATAGTCCTTATTATAACATGTATTATCAGTAACAACAAGTCACCATGCTTAATTCTGTTCAACATTACAAGATAAAAATGAATATAAAATAATACTATTTATAACTAATATGCTAATATTAATATTGAGCAGAATTAATTTCAGCCTATTGCTTTGGCCCTCCACAACAGTCTCTCATGTGGCCCCCTGGGAAAAATTTTTGCCCACTCACTTTTCCAGGGCATACTGGCCTACTATCAGCTCTCATGCACAAAAGAAAGCAGGATTTTGGGACACTAAACTTTAATATGATCAATAGAGATGAGCTACTTTGGCTCCGAGAGGGTCAAGTCGGGTTTTGGGCCACCCGACTTTCCCAAAAATCGAGTCGAACAAAGTCGGCTGACTAACGGAAAAGGTCGAGTCGGAGTCAAAAATCTGACCCCAATGGATTTGACCGTAATACAAAGAGCAGATATACGGTACTGTATCAGAAGCGTACAGCTGTATACGGTGTAGGGGAAAATTTCAATCTCCGTATATATTTCCGGAGTCACACACAGATAGTCAGCATGTATTTGTCCGTGGTACCAGCCGATACATGGTAGTGTGTGAGGAGCATACAGCTCTATACGGTGTGGGAAAAAATGAATGCTCAGTTACTGTGCAGAAAAAAAAATAAAAGTATTAGTGCTGCGTAAAAAGCAGTCTGCACAGCAGTGTACACACAGCAATACAGCTACAGTATCAGGCAGCCTAATAACCAGCGCTGCTGCACACAAGAAAATCCTCCCTGTCACTGCACACTAACTGTACAGCACAAGCACATAAGAACTTCTCTTTCCAAGCCTAACTCTCTCCCTACTGATAAACAGCGTCAGTAACCTCTCCCTACTGTTAAGATCCGCAGAAGTAAAATGGAGGTCGGCGCTCAGGGCTTTTATAGACACTATGACGCCCCCCCAAGCAAAGCCAATCACTGCAATGCCCTTATCTAAGATGGTGGTGGACGCTGCCCATGTCATCTCATTGCCCACAGTGTACGTCCTTGCTCATTGGCTTAAAATAGGCGTCTGAAAGCATTATGGGAAATTCGACTTTGGCGCTCGTTTTGCTGACCGCATGGCCGACTACACGCTATGGTCGGGCTTCGGCCAACGAAACCCGACTTTTGCGAAAGTCGGCAACTTTTGAATCTGACCGACCAGTTTCTAATTATAGATTTGCCTTTTCTGGGGTGTCTGGGGGCAGATGTTAGTAGCCAGGTGGGGCACAAATAAATGCTCCCTCCTTGGGCTATTATTATTTGCCCCTACTCGCTTGCTTTGTCTGTCTGGTAGAGAAAATACAGCGGGAGCCCACACATTTTTTTTCAACAAATTTACACCTTTAATTAACCCCTACATGTCTGCAATTTTGCACACATACACTCATGTAATTGTAAGTTCAAACCATATATCAAACTACATGAAATGACATGGTTAACTGTATGTAAACCATGTGTCATTTCATGTCGGATTCTGTCATTTCACAAAAGCCGGTAATTGAATTAACGGCTATTATACTTTGTAGAAGTGTATGAACTAAAATATATATATATATATATATATATGTGTCACAATGACATATATATATATATATATATATATGTATTCTATGTGTATGTATCTAGTGTTTTGTGAGCTGTCAGTGTGATTTTACAGTAGCCGGGGATGAATTGCCAGCTTTTCAAAGGAGACTGGTGCGTATAAATCGGACAGCACTAGCATGGTGCGAGTGCTGTGCGATGATTTCTCACACCCATTGACTTGCATTGGCGATTATCATGCCAAATTCGCATCAAATCCCAGCATGTTGCGATTTTTTTCTCTCACCGATTTCGGCTGAGAAAAAAATCGCAAATGAGATGTCACCTATTGAATAACATTGGTCAGATTTGAATCCGATTTTTTATCGGCTGAATATCATCCGTTTTCGTCACCTGTGAGTATGAGCCCTTAATCTGAAAATTACCTGTAGATAAATAGCTTTTCTTGAAGTGACAGGTTCCTTTAAATGGCTTTAGATCAAAAGCTGTTTTTTGCACCGCTGACTGCCTATCTGCGTAGACCCTGCCTCTAGGAAAACTTTAAAGGGGTTATCGAGTAATCAACTGGTGATTATCATCAACATGAGATCGGTTGTGGTCCAACAACTTGCACCCATATCATTCAACTGAAATATTATCTAGCAGCGGCTGGATATAAACGATTTAAGGAGCTGAACACAGAACACCGTATATTGCTTAGTGGCCACTGCCAAGAACTAAAGTTTATCCCACATTTATTTCCCACTAATTCACTGTTCCACCCCATACATTGCTAGCATGTAGTTCTTCTCAAACAAGTGAGATCAAAATGTAAAAGCTTATTTAATAACTACATTTAGTAAAAACTGTTTATCACTTCATTATCTAGACCGTGAGTGAATAATTAAATTTCCAAAGCTGCCACATCAGAGAACGTGATTGTTGTGGAGGGCCAAAGTAAGTGACTAAACTTAATTTTACCATATCAACACCTTAATAATTTCCAGCAATTACTTACGAATATTAAAGGAACTGGGAAGTGTAGTTTCACTTGGTACAAACTTATATTGTACATGCCGGTCTCTGCAAAACCTGGCTTGGAGACCTACTTAGATTTGTGTCACATCACCACTTGAATGAATTTCCAGGTACACCTTTCTACACAGTGTTACACAGGATTTATAGTATATAATGAGTGATGTGTTAGGGAAAATGTGTGTTCTACGTGCTGTGCTTCTGGTTATTTGTTGTACAATTAAGAGTGTCCCACGTCCCTCTCCAAAGTATAAAAGTGGCGGTTTTGTGTGGAAATAAAGATAAGCAAGCAATGTAATAATTAGACTGCTTTCATTGGTTTATTTGCACACCCAAGCAGCAAATATTAGGCTATATTCACATAGGAATATATGTTTTTGGATCAATTTTGGGATGACTATAGCAGAAATAAACTGATCCAGTATAAGCACATTTGCAGACAACAGTATATATTCTCATTGGAGAGAATTGGGTAAATATACTAATACCACTTTAATCAGGGTGTGATCATGTGGTGATTCAATCCTCTTGGATAAGAAGACGATGGAGAAAAACATTTTTCTATTTTCTCCATTTTGTCAGTTCGTGGAAATCGGACTGCACTCAGATGTCATCTGAATGCAGTCCGATGTTTTCCATGGACTCATTGAGTGGCATGGTTGAGTGAGAGCTGGATTAGATACAACTTGTGCATGCTGCGATTTTTTCCTCGCATCATGCAATATGCACAATCGAATAACATTGGTCCTAGTGCGATGCGGTGTTTTATTGAATCACACTCCCTAAGGTCCCTTCATTTGGAATGATATGAAGATATCCTAAATAGTGATGAGTGCAAGTGCTCATTACTCAGTTTGCTAAGGGTGCTCTGGTATGCACCGAGCATTGCGGGTGCTCAAGTCCCCGCACCCGCATGTTTCTCGTTTGTTCGACATCCACAAAACATGCTAGGATTCCCTGACATACACGGGCCATATACTCAAAAACATTTCTCAGATCCGTACATTCCTTAATCAAGAATCTGCAAAATCAAGAATGCATGTCCTCATCATCTCCCGCTTCAACTACTGCAATCTTCTGTTCTGTGTCCTCCCTTCTACCACTCTTCTACCCCTCCATTCTATTCTAAACTCTGCTGACTGAGTAATCCACCTGTCTCCCTGCAATTCCCAGGACTCTCCTCTCTTTCTTTCTCTTCACTGGCCCCCCACTGCCCAGAGACTCCAGTTCAAAGCTCTAACCATGACATACAATGCCATCCACATCTTGTCTCCTCCATACATCTGTGACATGGTCTCCCGCTATCTACCTACACGCAACCTCCGAAGCTCACAATATCTCCTTTTCTTCTCCCTTCTTATCTCCTCTTCCCACAATCACATACAAGATTTTCCCGTACATCCCCCCTACTCTGGAACTTTCTAGCCCAAAATCGGCTGGGACAGGTGTGAAATGGCTGCTGTCCTTCTCCACTACCCTGCTCCCCCTGCTTTCTAAGGACTGTCCCACCACATGAAATAAATGACATAATTTTTTAAGGAATGGTGAGTGCTGTTTTTTTCTGCATTTTTTCATTATATTTCGTCTCATTTTATATGTACCACCATTCCTATATTTAAGTGGTATGCTTCACATTAACCAGTGATTCGCCCAATAGTTGACTGGTTGGTGCTATTTTTTCTTGTATCTTTTTTCTATATTTGTATTTTTCAAGCTTCTCTACAGGATCTCATTTGATCTTTTTTTTTTTTACAAAAAGACAGCAGTGACGTGCCTACCCTAGGTACAAAATTATAAAACTGCTTTATGACATGTAGTGAAAGGTGCACAAAATGAATTGAATTATTTGCTTTCTCTCAATCGTAACAGCATACAGCTGTCAATAGAGGGAGCTTAATGCATACAGATGTTTATATTTGGTGTCTGCAGGCTGGAAGGATTCTTTTATATTACTCTTGAGTCTTGATTATATGGATGATAGCGGGCGATTTGGAATTTATTGTTTGAAAAAACATTATGACCTTTTTTTAAAGGAAACTTGTCACTAGAAAAAATGCTATTAACCTGCAGACATTAATCTGCAGGAAAAAATTAGCTTTATTCTCCCTGGTAGCGTTCCGGTTTCAGTCTCGGGACAGTGCCAGTGCGAGTTCAGACTGACAGCGTTAACCGCATCCTCGACCCTGACTGATAATGGCTGTGCATTGGGGTCGACTGTCAGTCGGTGGTGCGGTTATAGCCGCCTGCTATGTATTCTCAAAGCAGGGACTGAACAAGTGCTGGCACCACCCAGTATCTGAATCGGGAATTCTGTTGCAGAGAATTAAGTTCATTTTCTCTCTGCAGCGTTTAGCTAAGTGCGGGCACAGGGCAGGTTATTAACGCTATTAACCTGCAGATTAACCCCATATCTGCAAGATAATAGCCTTTTTTCTGGTGATATTCCTGTCTTAGTAAATGATGGCATATCATTATGATATGCCATAAATTAATTATCACTCAGGGGTCCAATGCCTGGGACTCAACTCTTCTTTAAAATTAAGGGGCAGCAGATGTAGAGCATCATCTCCTGAATAGACTTCCCTCTGCTCAGGTCATTCCTAGCCACCCTCTGCAGCATTGGTCATTTCAATTGCTGAGCTGGGTGCCCAGGAAAACTGCAAAGGGGATATCATTAAATCAGCATTTCATCCCTCATTCTAAAGGGTATGCCACACTAAACAACATCGCTAACGGGATCGCTAAAAAACGTCACTATTTAGCGATCCCGTTAGCGATGTTGTTGTGTGCGGCACCTGTCAGCGACGAGCTCCCTGCTGAGATCCTGCTGTGATCTCGCTCGTCGCTGGAATCGTTCCGGACCCTATTTTATCGTCGTCGCTCCCGCTGGGTAAGTATTATCGCTGAGTGTAGCACCTTTTCTTAGCGATTTAGCGGTACTTTTGTACCGCTAAAGTCGTTAAGGAGATCGCTAACCGCGATAGCGTCCTTAACGATATCGCTAAGTTAAGCCGCACTCAGCGATATATAAACAATCCCGCTAGCGATCGCATTAGTATGCGTCGTTATCGTGATCGCTAGCGGGATAGTTTAGTGTGGCAGTACCTTAAGAGTCTGTGGGGGTTCCAGAGGTCAGAATCCCAGTGACTATGTAAATATTAAAGTACCCCTCCAGCATTATTTTTTTTTTCAATGCTGAAGTGATGCAGCTAATCTAAGTTCCCTGACCCTAGGCTTATTCTTACCAGCTGCCATCTTCAGCTGTTAGCAGAGCCCCTCCGGTCCTGCACCACCATCTTGTGACCGCAACTTCTGACTGACCTGAAGAAAGAGGTAGCAGTCACAAGCTCCGAATGAAAGTCTATGAGACCATTGTTCTGGCCGTCTTCTGGCTCTCATAGAATTACATCGAGTTGTGATTTCAGTATTGATCCACCAAACACTGGAGCGATCTGGTAGGTCACAACCTACAGAAGAACTGACCAGTGTGGTGCCAATAAAAGGTAAAGACTAGAGATGAGCGACTTTGCCTTTTTTAGGGTCGAGTCGGGTTTCATGAAACCAAACTTTCTCAAAAGTCGAGTCAAACGAAATTGGCCGACTATGGGGAAAAGTCGGAGGTCCGACTCAAACACGAAACCCAATGCAAGTCAATTGGGAAGCAAAGACGCCATGGAGTGGAGGACAGTAAACACAGCTACAGTGCCCATTTCAATGCCAACGACATCAATTCTTATTACTTAATCTTGGCAACCTTAATTAACTTTATAATAATAGTTACTCATTGAAAACTGGGGGTTATTTGGCCAAACTTGTGGGGGTAGGGCTGGCTCCCGGTTTTCATGTGCCCCAGGCCAAAGAGTGTCAGTGGGCCCCTTTAACACATACCACAATTCATGCTCCAATACGGCACAGAAATATAGGTATAGTACAATGAAAAATACTTCACATCTTACATTACATGACTGATATCTATGTTAAAATCTACAATAGCTCAAAAATCGGCAGTATATTCCTCCATAGAGTATTATGGCCACCACATAGTGCGCCATACAGGATAATGAGCCCCATATATTGCTCCATACATAATTGGTCCCATATAATGCTCCATACAGTATATGATGAGCTCCACATACTGCTCTAGTATATGATAGTCCCCATATAATGTGCCATAAAGTATAGGACGGTCCCCATAGAGTAGAATGAGCCCCACATATTGCTCCATACAGTATAATGAGTCGCATATAAAGCTCCAAACAGTATATGATGGGCCCCATATATTGCTCCATACAGAATGGGCTGCATGTAATGCTCCATACAGAATAAGCCACATATGTGCCCCATATGATGCTCCATACCCTATATGACCCATAAATAAAGAACCCCATATAATTCTCCAGTATATGATGGGCCCCATGGATAATGCTCCAGTGTCTTATGGGCCAAAATAATGCTCCATATATAATGGGCCCCATTTATAATGCTCCAGTGTATAATAGGCCCAGTAGATGCTGCTCCAGTGTCTGACGTCCCCCATTTAGAATGCTCCAGTGTATGATGGGCCCTGTAGATGCTGTCTAGTGTCTGATGTCCCCCATTTAGAATGCTCCAGTTGTATGATGGGCCCTATCTATGATGCTTAAGTGTATGCTGGGCCCCATATATAATTCTCCAGTGTGTAATGCTCCCCATATATTGCTCCAAACATTAAAAAAAATGAAATACCTCTCCTCGCTGTGCACTGCTCTACTCTGGACTCCTCAGCGTCACCATCTTACAGCTCTCTACACTTGGACTGTTTAGGCAGAGGGAGTACAGACGTGACATCATTGCGCTCTCTAACCTGAATGTCACTGTCAGGAAACGCGGAAGACGTCACAGCGATGGAGCATGGAGAGGTAAGTATTGCAAGTGCTGGTGCCCTAAGCAAGCAGGGGGGGCCGACTCGTGGGCGATGGCACTGGCAAAAGGCCCCTCATAGTACGCCGGTGTGTCTGACGGCGAGTGGGCCCTCCTACCGTCAGAATCAAATTATTGTACTATGAGGAGCCCTGTGCCAGTGTTGTCGCCCATGAGTTGGCACCACCCCACCTGCTCTGGGTACCGGCACTTGCCTGGATGCGCCAGGTGCTGACACTTGTCCTGGGGGGGTATTTGTAGATTATGTAGTCCTTCCACGCTTGCAAGTGCATGTTCATTAAATGTCTAAGCATGCAACTGGTATTCAAATTTCTGAGATTTTTCCCTCAGCTAACGGTCCTTCCACACTGCTTACAGATAACCTGTAAGGTTCTTTGTCTCTGTTGACATGTTCCTTGAAACTCAGTTTTCCGTCGGCCATTTTGCTTTCTGTCTTTCTGCAGCTCTTGCCCTCAGTTAATATGGAGTTTCCAGTTTTCATGTTCCCGCCCTGATTCTTCCCTCTTGCTTCTTAAGCAGCCTCAGCTGAACAATCAGTGCTCCTGAATCAAGCCTCAGTCAGTCTGTGACCTGACTCATGAAACCTTGGACTTGTACTCCAGCTATTCCCTACTGAGGAACCTTGGAACACTTTTGGACTCTGGAAACCTGCTGTTTGGTGAATCCATGTTTGCAGAGGAATTACGGTACAGAGAAGAGATCCTGAACCTGCTTTGGAGATTTATTGTAGTGCTTGAAGTTACTCTGGCCTGCTGTGTCTCCTGTCGCTGTTCCTGCAAACTGTGTGAACTTTTCAGCATGCTTGTATGAAGTAATACAAGTCATTTCATTTCAACCTATGTCTCCTGTGTTTTCCTCGCACCCAAGCACAAGACGCTATAGGAACTGTACACTATACATGACAAGATTCAGGAGCCATGTTTAGTGTCTGCTGGGTCTGGGAAAGCCGTGTCTGCTGTGACTGTGGATATCAGATGTCCGTTTAATACCTTATGTGATGACAGTGGTTGTGACTTCTCACAACCATTCCAGGTGAGCACATTCCCTTAAAATTTTACTCTGGAGTGTTACCACAGGTAAACACTATTGTTTTTTTTTTTTTTTTTCCTTTCCCCTTCTCCTTCCAGCACCTCTGCCTTAAAAGATCTGGAAGATGGAGGCCCGCATAAAGGAACTTTGCAGAGTGACTGATACAATCCTTTCAGATGTACAGACTTTAAAAACCCGTTTTGCAAGCCTACAGGACCTCACTAATCATAATTTGCAAGTGTTTGGACAGACTACCCAGGAATTGCGAGCCAGGATTGAGGCTCTAGAGGAACGAGCCCAGGCTCCTGCCATAACCCCAAGTTCTGGGATCCCCAAATTACCTCCTTTTCGTTTTGGCGGTGAACGTGAGAAATTCAGGGGATTTATTAATCAATGCAATTTATTTTTCTCTGCACATGCTTCACAATTTCCCACTGAACGATCCAAAGTGCTTACTATAATCATGTTGCTTACCAATAAGGCTTTGATGTGGGCAAACCCTCTGATTGAGACTGAGGATGATTGTTTGAATCACCTTGATGCTTTTATTTCAGCCATGGGGCAGGTGTTTGATGACCCTAATCGAGGTGCAACAGCTGAAGCAGTCATGTTAACTTTGCGCCAAGGTAAGCGTTCAGTAGCCGAATATGCCCTGGATTTCAGGAGATGGGCTCTTGATACCACTTGGGACACTTCCGCTAAAAAATCTATTTTTCGGAAAGGGTTGTCTCCACTGATTAAGGATGAACTTGCTCGTGCCGACCCTACCACTGCGTTAGGTGACTTTATTAACTATTGTATCCGTATTGATGCTCGTCTGACTGAACGCAGACAAGAGAGATGGTTCGAAAATAATCGCACTAACCTTTTCCTACCTCCCTCCTCAGCTAAGGAACCTTTGAGTAGGATCACAAGGGAACCAGAACCTGAACCCATGCAGGTGGACTCTTTACAAAGACGGGTTAGTGATGCACGCAAAGAACATCGTATAAAGGAAAATCTATGTTTCTACTGTGGTAAGTCAGGGCACTTCATTATAAACTGCCCCAGCCGTTCTCGTAAGACTACTGCAGCAGTCATTCACTGTGAGTGTTGCGAGAGGAGCTCTGTCATGTCCGAGCCTCAGGCTCCAGAGACATCTGCTGCAAGAGATCTTGATTTCTCGGACTTAAACTCTGTTAGTTCTGGGGACGATGACGGTATAAACGCTGCAATTTTTCAAGTTTCCTCAGCGGTGTCCCAGCTGAGTTGTAAAAGAAACAATTCTCATTGCTTCCTTTCCATCAAACTCTGGGTTGACTCAGTCTGGGTGTCTACTCTGCTATGATCGACTCAGGAGCAAGTGGAAATTTTATGGATATCTCCTTTGCTCTGAAACAGGGGATATGTTCAGTGAAGAAGGCTACTCCAGTACAGATGGAGACTGTGGATGGCTCTCTACTGACTTCTGGACCAGTGGATCAAGAAACAGAGCCTTTGAGGGTCCTTATGGGTAAAGATCATCAGGAGAAAATGTCTTTTTTGCTTATCTCTTCTCCCCACTTTCCCATCATTCTAGGGCTACCATGGCTGCAGGCGCAGAATCCTACGATTAACTGGGAGACCAAGGAATTACACTTTCCGGAGAAACAGATGAGTCAAGGAGTTTCAGCTTGCTCTGTTCCTAAAGGAACCATGTCAGTCCCTGAACTACCAGCTGTATACCAGGACTATGACGATTTATGTGACAAGAAGAACGCTGATCAGCTTCCTCCTCACCGTCCATATGATTGTCCAATTGAATTATTACCCGGAGCCGAGATACCTTTTGGTAAGATCTACCCCCTAGCGGGGCCCGAGCTAAAAGCTTTGAAGGATAATATAGATGAAAATTTAGCCAAGGGCTTCATACGCCCCTCTTCATCTCGCACAGGTGCACCCATCTTCTTTGTGAAGAAGAAAGATGGATCTCTGAGACCCTGCATAGACTATAGGGAACTCAATAAGGTTACTATTAGAAACCGTTATCCATTGCCTTTAATCCCTGAGTTGTTGGAGAGAGTGGCGGCATGCCAAAATTTTCTCTAAACTGGATCTCCGTAGGGCCTATAACTTGGTCCGTATCAGACCTGGGGATGAATGGAAGACTGCTTTCAGGTCACGCTATGGACACTTTGAATATCTAGTTATGCCTTTTGGTCTGAGTACCGCCCCAGCCACTTTCCAACACTTCGTGAATGATATCTTCAGGGATCTCCTAGATACATTTGTGGTGATTTATCTGGATGATATTCTAATTTTTTTCTAACTCCACAGAGGAACATCATGGACATGTGAGAATGGTCTTAGAACGCCTAAGACAAAACCATCTCTACATCAAACTTGAAAAATGTGAATTCCATAGGACCGAAATTCAATTTCTGGGGTATGTACTATCTACGCAAGGGATTAGTAAGGATGGAAGCAAGACCCAAGCCATCAAGGATTGGCCAATTCCTAGAAATGTGAAGGAGGTGCAGCGTTTCATCGGGTTTGCCAACTTCTATAGACGTTTCATTAAGAATTTTTCTGAGGTAGTGTCACCTATCACCCAACTTACCCGGAAACAGTCTAGGTTCTCCTGGACCCCGCAAGCTCAGGAAGCATTTTCCTGTTTAAAGGATAAATTTACCACCGCACCTATCTTAGTACATCCCAACCCCGAGCTTGCCTTCATAATAGAGGTGGATGCTTCAGACTGTGCCGTTGGAGCTATACTCTCTCAGAGAACAGGTGAGAAGAATGTCTTGCATCCCTGTGCCTTCTTTCCCAGCATTTGTCTTCGGCTGAGAGGAACTACGATGTGGGCAATAGAGAATTGTTGGCCATTATTGCCGCCTTCAAGGAATGGAGACACCTTCTTCAGGGAGCTGCACAGCAAATAATCGTCCTGACAGACCATCGTGACCTTGAATTTATTAAGTCGGCTAAGTGCCTGACTCCTCGCCAGGCTCGCTGGAATCTTTTCCTAAACCAATTTAATTTTGTCATTTCTTATAGACCAGGATCGCGCAATGGAAAGGCTGATGCACTCTCTAGGATTCATTCAGCAGAGACACGTCCACTTACTCCTCCTAAGACTATTCTTCCTGACTCTAGATTCCTGGGAGTGATTCATAATCAAGACCTACTTAAGGACATCAAGGAAGCATACCATGCGGATTCTTTGTTGGCTCAACCCCCAAGGGACGTAAGTCTTGTCTTTAAGAATGGTGTGTGGATTCAGGGACAACGTCTGTATATACCTGAAACAGTCAGATTGAGAGTATTGCAACTCATCCACGATTCCAAGATAGCCGGGCATAGGGTAATTCTAAAGACACAAGAATTTCTTTCTCGTTTCTTTTGGTGGCCCACTTACAGGAAAGATGTCTTAAACTATGTCACTTCATGTGAAGTCTGTGCAAGATGCAAAACACCTCGCTCCTCACCAACTGGTCTGTTGCAACCTCTTCCCACCCCGTCCCGCCCGTGGGGATCCATTTCTATGGACTTCATTGTGGAGTTACCAACCTCTCAAGGGAAGAACACCATTCTAGTGGTGGTTGACCGTCTAACAAAGGCAGCTCATTTTATCCCTTGTGTCGGCTTACCCACTGCAAAACAGACATCAGACTTGATGATTAAGAATGTGTTTCGCTTACATGGAGTACCGGATGAGGTCATTTCGGATCGAGGGGTGCAATTCACTTCAAGGTTTTGGCAAAATTTCTGTGCAGCATTGGACATTAAAGTAAACCTTTCTTCTGCTTTTCATCCCCAGACTAATGGACAGACAGAACGAACCAATCAGACCCTGGAGCAGTATCTCCGCTGTTTTATCTGCCACCTACAGGATGATTGGGTGGATCTACTTCCACTGGCTGAGTTCTCTTATAACAACTCTCAGAGCGCCTCCACTAAGCAGTCTCCTTTTTACTCCAATCTAGGTTATCATCCTAACATTCTTCCTCGATTTCCCATAGATATGCCCTTGCCGGCAGTGGCTGAAAGAATCACTTCTTTACAAAAGAATATGGATCTTCTAAAGGAAAATCTAGAATTGGCTCAGGAAAGGTACAAGAAAGCAGCAGATAAATTTCGTAAACCTGCACCAGCTTTCAAGGTAGGAGATTTGGTCTGGCTGTCAACCAGAAATCTTAAATTAAAGATTCCATCGTCTAAATTGGGACATAAGTACATTGGACCTTATAAGATCAATAAGATTATAAGTGCTGTTGCTTGTCGTCTTCAACTACCCAGAACTATGAAAATCCACCCTGTCTTTCATGTATCTCTACTAAAGGCTGCAACACCCAATACGTTTCCTGGACGTTCTTCTCCTTGCCCTGACCCAGTGCTGGTCGATGGTCAGGAAGAATTTATGGTGGAAAGGATTCTAGATTCCAGGTTGTACAGAAATCAGTTGCAATATTTGATTAAATGGCAGGGCTACCCAGTGGAAGACAACTCATGGGAACCAGTCAATAATGTAAACGCTCCTCGCCTGCTCCGCCAGTTTCATCAGAGGTACCCTGACAGGCCTGGTCTGAGGTCATCCGGAGGTTGTCCCTAAGGGGGGAGTAATGTAAGGTTCTTTATCTCTGTTGACATGTTCCTTGAAACTCAGTTTTCCGTCGGCCATTTTGCTTTCTGTCTTTCTGCAGCTCTTGCCCTCAGTTAATATGGAGTTTCCAGTTTTCATGTTCCCGCCCTGATTCTTCCCTCTTGCTTCTTAAGCAGCCTCAGCTGAACAATCAGTGCTCCTGAATCAAGCCTCAGTCAGTCTGTGACCTGACTCCTGAAACCTTAGACTTGTACTCCAGCTATTCCCTACTGAGGAACCTTGGAACACTTTTGGACTCTGGAAACCTGCTGTTTGGTGAATCCATGTTTGCAGAGGAATTACGGTACAGAGAAGAGATCCTGAACCTGCTTTGGAGATTTATTGTAGTGCTTGAAGTTACTCTGGCCTGCTGTGTCTCCTGTCGCTGTTCCTGCAAACTGTGTGAACTTTTCAGCATGCTTGTATGAAGTAATACAAGTCATTTCATTTCAACCTATGTCTCCTGTGTTTTCCTCGCACCCAAGCACAAGACGCTATAGGAACTGTACACTATACATGACATAACCTTTGCCTCATCAATAGGATTTTGGTCAAAAAAGTGCCACACTGGACTCTTCCTACTATGGTATAAATTTTCAGGACTTGCACGCTGTGCTAATTTGACTGTCCGGCCAAGCTGTCATGCAACTCTTTTTGTCTTTTTAACACCTTTTTGGACTGCTACGGGCCTGCCAGATAACCCCAGCTGCGATGTTGATGCCTGCTGCGGATCCTCCACCTCTTCTGAGCTATTGCCAGTGGCACCCTCTTCCCCCACTGGATGCCAATCCGGGTCAACAACTGGGTCATCCATCACCTCCTCTTCAATTTCATCTGCACCTTCCTCTGTGTCACCGTCTAAGGTGTTATAGTATGCAGGAAGGGGCACCTGAGTTTCATCATGGTCACATTCTGGTTCAGTAGACTGCGAGGGCAATGTAGTGCTCTGAGTGAATGTACCAGCAGAATCATATAGCAGTGGCTGTGCATCAGTGCACTCCATGTCAGATTCATGTTGGACTGGGGAATTCACTTGATAACCCAGACATGGTATGTGAAAAGAGTTCCATGGAGTAATCTGAAGTGTGGCCTGCCACATCCTTCACTTTTGGTGGGGGTGAAGGACACAAGCAAAGGTGTCGTTCCTGACCAGAAGCCTGCACTGACGACTCATTACTTGGAGTTTTTGAAACCTTAGAAGAGGAGGCGATAGAGCTGGAGGCTGTTTCGGCAATGTAAGCCAAAACCTGTTCCTGATGCTCCGGATTTAAAAGCGGTTTACGTACTCCAAGAAAAGGGAGCCTTTCAGGCCTTCTGGAGCCAGACGATGACGCAGGGTCAACACCTCCTGCTTTAGGTGCTATTGTGCTTTTGGCACTACCAGCAGATGCACCACCACCACCACCATCAGTACCAGATGGCCCCCCACGTCCACGTCCGCGGCCTCTTCCACCATACTTCCTCATGTTTCTGAAAATGTACCCAAAATACCAGCAGATATATGGTACTGCATCAGAAACGTACAGCTGTATACGATGAAGGTGAAAAATTTTAATCTCCGTATATATTTGCGGAGTAACAGACACAGACTCTCACAGGCTCAGTATGGATTACACCAGAATACAAAAAGCAAAAAGTGTACTGTATCAGAAGCATACAGCCTTATACAGTGCAGGTGTAATTTTAAATCTCCATATATATTTCAGGAGAAACACACAGACGCTCACAGGCTCAGTATGAAGTAGACAAGAATATGAAAAGCAGAAAAAGTGTACTGTATCAGTAGCGTACAGCTGTATACAGTGTTGGGGTAATTTTAAATCTCCGTATATATTTCAGGAGTAACACACAGACGCTCACAGGCTCAGTATGGAGTAGACCAGAATATGAAAAGCAGAAAAAATGTACTGTATCAGTAGCGTACAGCTGTATACAGTGTTGGGGTAATTTTAAATCTCCGTACATATTTCAGGAGTAACACACACGCTGACAGGCTCAGTTTGGATTATACCAGAATATGAAAAGCAAAAAGTGTACTGTATCAGTAGCGTACAGCTGTATACAGTGTTGGGGTAATTTTAAATCTCCGTATATATTTCAGGAGTAACACACACGCTCACAGGCTCAGTATGGATTACACCAGAATATGAAAAGCATAAAAAGTGTACTGTATCAGTAGCATACAGCTGTATACAGTGTTGGGGTAATTTTAAATCTCCGTATATATTTCAGGAGTAACACACATGCTCACAGGCTCAGTATGCAGGGCCGGCTCCAAGTTTTTATGGGCCACGGGCGAGAGAGTCTCAATAGGCCCTTTAAGACAGACCACGATTCATGATGCACAGATACGGCAGAGAAATATGGGTATAGTACAGTGCCAAAGATTTCACTTCTTACATTACATGAGTGATATCTATTGTAAATTCTACAATAGCTCAGAAACCGCCGAATTCTCACAGCGCACAGTACAGACCGGACAGTACAGTCCTCCATACAATATTATGGGCACCATATAGTCTCCCCCTCATCACCCATATAATACCCCATGCAGGATGTCACCCCCCATCCCCCATATAATGTTCCATACAGAATACTGGACCCAATATACTGGACCACATAAATTGCTCCACACAGGATACTGGTTCCCATATAATGCTCCATACAAAATATGGAGCTCTCCTCTGCACAGCGCTGCGCTCTGCACTGTTATGGCTCAGGAGAGGCCGTATCACCTCCCCATCACCTCCATCATGGCCTTCTCCCCATCACCTCCATCAATGCCTTCTCCCCATCACCTCCATCAATGCTTTCTCCCCATCACCCCCATCATTGCCTTCTTCCCATCACCTCCATCATGGCCTTCTCCCCATCACTCCATCATGGCCTTCTCCCCATCACCCCATCATGGCCTTCTCCCCATCACCTCCATCAATGCCTTCTCCCCATCACTTCCATCATTGCCTTCTCCCCATCACCCCATCATTGCCTTCTCCCCATCACCTCCATCAATGCCTTCTCCCCATCACCTCCATCAATGCCTTCTCCCCATCACCTCCATCAATGCCTTCTTCTCATCACCTCCATCAATGCCTTCTCCCTATCACCTCCATCAATGCCTTCTCCCCATCACCCCCATCATTGCCTTCTCCCCATCACCTCCATCAATACCTTCTCCCCATCACCTCCATCAATGCCTTCTCCCCATCACCCCGATCATTGCCTTCTCCACATCACCTCCATAATAGCTTCAGCCATGGCTGGAGACCGAGATCCGACCCCCCCACACCGAGTGACTGTGGCGATCGGCCGCCGCCACCGATTGATGGCGGCGATCGGTCACTGCCGTCACTAAATACTCCCCTCCTCCTTGCCTCCGATCCCCCCACCTTCCAATCCCACCCCTCACCTTCCGACCCCCCCATTTACCTCTCCATGTCCTCCGATGTCCCTGGATCCGTCCCGGCGTCAGTCCGGGATGCTTCATGGACACCGCCATCTTGCAAAATGGCGGGCGCATGCGCTGTGCGCCCGCTGGTTGGCGCCTGCGCAGTGCGCCCTCCAGAGTCTATAAATTTATTTTGATCACTGTGATAAACTCTCACTGTGATCAAAATAAAAAAAAGTAATTTTTTTTTCTTATTAGGGTTAGGGTTACGGTTAGGCTGTGTTCATATTGCATTATGGCAGTCCGTTAGACGGACTGCGTTACACCGCGGTATAATGCGGTGTAACGCAATCCGTTAATGCTGCCATTCACCCCCATTTGTGTTCGCATCACGACGCATGTCGTAAAGCGGCATGCGTTCGCGACGTGCCGTCATTCAGTGACGGAGTCTCGGACGCGGGCTGCAGCGTCTGGGCTCCGTCACCGCTAGCACAGATGAATCATCTTCTGATTCATCTGCGCTTACTGGTATAGCATAACGCGATCTCGTTATACTATACCGTTACCAACAAGTCAACGCTATGTGTTGAACAGGCTGGTAAAACGCAATATGAACCCAACCTTAGGGTTAGGGTTAGAACTAGGGTTAGGGTTAGAACTAGGGTTAGGGTTAGCCTAAGGGTTAGGGTTAGCATTAGGGTTTGGGTTAGAATTAGGGTTAGGGTTAGAATTAAGGTTACAGTTAGAATTTGGGTTAGGGTTGGAATTTGGGTTAGGGTTAGAATTAGGGTTAGGGTTGGAATTAGGGTTAGGGTTAGAATTATGGTTGGAATTAGGGTTAGGGTTGGGATTAGGGTTAGGTTTGTGGTTAGGGTTAGAGTTATAAGTATTAGGGTTGTTTTGGGGTTAGGGTTGGGATTGGGTTAGGCATATGGTTAGGGTTATGGTTAGAGTTGGGATTAGGGTTAGGGGTGTGTTGGGGATAGGGTTAAGGTTAGGATTTGGATTAGGGTTAGGGGTGTATAGGGGTTAGGGTTGGGGTTAGAGGTGTGTTGGGGTTAGGGTTGAAGTTAGAATTGAGGGGTTTCCACTATTTAGGCAGATCAGGGGGTCTCCATACGCGACATGGCGCCACCATTGATTCCTGCAAGTTTTGAATTCAAAATGTCAAACAGTGCTCCCTTTATTCCGAGCCCCGACGTGTGCCCAAACAGTGGTTTACCCCCACATATGGGGTATCAGTGTACTCAGGAATAATTGCCAACAACTTTTGGGGTCTAATTTCTCCTGTTGTCCTTGTGAAAAAAAATGGGGACTAAAAAAATTATTTTAGTGGAAAAAATGATTTTTTATTTTCACGGCTCTGCGTTATAAACTTCTGTGAAGAACTTGGAGATTCAAAGTGCTCACCACACATCTAGAGGAATTCCTTGGGGGATCTAGTTTCCAAAATGGGGTCACTTGGGGGGGTTTATACTGTTTAGGCACATCATGGGCTCTGCAAACGTAACATGATGCCCGCAGACCATTCCATCAAGTCGGCATTTCAATACGTCACCCTTCCGAGCCCGACGTGTGCCCATACCGTAGTTTTCGCCCACATTTGGGATATCAGCATACTAAGGACAAAATGACCAACAACTTTTGGGGTCTAATTTCTCTTGTTACCCTTGGGAAAATAAAAAAATTGGGGACTAAATGATCATGTTTGTGGAAAAAATATGATTTTTTTATTTTCATGCCAGGGCGTTATAAACTTCTGTGTAGCCCTTGGGGGTTCAAAGTGCTCACCACACATCTAAATAAGTTCCTTGTGGGGTCTAGTTTCCAAAATGGGGTCACTTGTGGGGAGTTTCTACTGTTTAGGCACATCAGGGGCTCTGCAAACGTAACATGACGCCCGCAGACCATTCCATCAAGTCAGCATTTCAAAACGTCACTACTTCCCTTCTGAGCCCCGACGTGTGCCCGAACAGTGGTTCCCCACATATGGGGTATCAGTGTCCTCAGGACAAACTGGACAACAACTTTTGGGGTCCAATTTCTCCTGTTACCCTTGGGAAAATAAAAAATTGCGGGTTAAAAGAATCAGTTTTTGAGGAAAAAAAATATTTTTTATTTTCACGGCTCTACATTATAAACTTCTGTGAATCACATGGGGGTTCAAGGTGCTCACCACACAACTGGATAAATTCCTTGGGTGGTCTAGTTTACAAAATGGGGTCACTTGTGGGGGGTTTCTACTGTTTAGGCACATCAGGGACTCTGCAAACGTAACAAGATGCCCGCAGACCATTCCATCAAGTCAGCATTTCAAAACGTCACTACTTCCCTTCTGAGCCCCGACGTGTGCCCGAACAGTAGTTACCCCCCCCATATGGGGTA